>OU426922.1:10291311-11491311 GCA_911387795.2 Apamea monoglypha
TTATACGCAGAAAATCGTTGCTATAAACATTCAACCCCTGACACCAGGAGGTGAGAAGATTATAATAGGGGGTGCGAAGGTCCCTCCTCCGACACCTTCGCTAGCTACCACAGACGCACTGAGAGATTACACGCGATTTGCAGTGCCCCCTACAACACCTATAACTCGGAGAGAAGGAGAGCTTTTCCTTCCAGTACTTCCATCGCAGGAAGTGACATTTCCAGCAATTTCGCCGCCATTGCAACCAAAAGGTCTGTAAAGTGTTGTAAAATTGTCTAATGATGGTTCTTATCCTATTATCGTTGTGTTTATCCTAACCTATATTTGTATTTTACATGTACCGCTGTATGATAGACATTGTTTTTTATTCTTTTTCAAACAAAATTTCTTGATTGTGAAGAGATGTCGTGATACTTTGCGTTATTATAATTTATTTATTTGTTCAGATAACATTGACCCATTATATCATTTTTGTGTTATATCATTGTAATTAAATGTAGGCATCAACGTTGTCCGGAATTCCCAACGTGATGATAGTCCACCTGCTAGTCCTCAGTTCCTAGCGCGGACGCCGATGTTGATGGGTCGCCAGTATGCACCAATAGCCCCTGTCGCTTTCAATCCTCGAATAAGTATTGCTCCAGTAACGCCACCTTCCACGAATACTTATGTAAGTATCCTTTCAATTGTTGGATCAATGAAATTCGATATAGTGTGAATTCTATATTCAAGGAGCTTTCTTACAGGATCTGGGATCTGAATCATCGAGTTTTATTCCTACTCGAACACACCCATATACAGAGATCATACTTCCGACTAGAACCACAAATCCAATTGACGAATTTCGAAAATTTGATTCATTTGGAGAAGCAACCCAACCGCTTAGTGAACCCGAAATATTAACTCGGTCAACTTATTCAATTCCGGAAAGGACAATAAAACAGACTGCAATAAACTTAATAAATGATGTTGAAATTGAAACTGATTCGCCGAGTGAACAAAAAATGTTTGAAGATGGTAAAAGACGAGAGGAAGAATTAAATAAGGTTGCCGAAAAAGATTCCGAATCTTCATATAATATGATGTTTTATAACGATGAAGATGTTAGCGATGTTCATTCTAAAAAAGATGATCAAGACATCAGTGATAACTATTTCGATAAAAAAGGCAACCTCGAAGATTCTTCAGAAAAAGTTTTCTCAGACAGAAAAGAAGTCGAAATAGAGTACATTGATCCAAAAAAACCCACTTTATTTAAAGACTTACATATTTACACAGAAGAGTCTGGTTCGGGTAACTCCACGGCCAACATTTCATCTGCTGGCGTAATTAGTATTCCTGCTGCAGAAGTAGTAACGACAAAGGGATTGAAAGATACCCTCAGGGATAAACGTCGGCCATTTTGCAATTTACTTAAACTGAGGCAATTGAGTTTTAACTCGCCACGAACGTTACCAGAGGTTAATAAATTCTTTTAAAATTACCTAACACCACGCATTTATTCTCCGAAGGGTTAAACAGGGGTGTATTACCAACATCCACATTTTACCAGATCGGTTTAAAGCCCCATACGCGCCTGTCTGGCGCGACACGACTTCGGTAGAACAATTTACATAGACATTGTTCCACTAGTCGTGTCGTGCCTGTCTGTGGGGGCCATAATAGAGGCGAGCATTAATCGGGCACCAATCCAGACTCCATGTGGCTACTGCCGTACAAATAAAAATGAAAAAAAAAACATTTTTTTGTTCAATTAATAAATCATTTTTTAGATAACGAGTCAGTTGAAGCAATGGGCAGAAGTCAGCCCTGTGGTCAAATGGGTAGACATAACTAGAGGAAATTTCACTACTATGGATAATCCTATTCATATGATGATAGTAGATGACCCGAGTAGTGGTCAAAGTGTTTCTGCTAAACAAACTGTAATGATTGTTGCAGGTAAAGTTTATTTATAGACAAAATCACTTGATATTGTGATCATATTGTGTGATTTTGTTTGACAGAAATATCGGGCTATGTTAAAAGTTTTCTTTTTTATCTTTCACCTTGTTATGAATTATTTACAGGTATACAAGGGCGTGACCACCATGCGGTGGCTGCCGCTATGTATGTTTTATATCAACTGATAGAAAGAAGCGAAGCTCATTCTGATCTGCTTACTAAATTTCGTTTCTGGGTCATTCCGGTATTCAACCCGGATGGATACGACTATTCTATGACGTTTCCACAAGTAAGTACGTCTCTCTATTATTTCAAGTTTTAAATAGTTATGAAGATTCCTTTCAAGTATTTATTACACCTGCATTATTTATAGAGGCGAGAATGGACTAAGAACTTGCGTCAACTATGGGACATTTGTCAAGGGCGTCAGTCATGTAAAACATGCGCGAGCCACGGCTTGCGATGTGTGATTGAGCCGTGTTATGGAGTTAATCTTGATAGAAATTTTGAATATCAGTGGATACCTGGTGAGGATAGTGTGTTATATTTTCGTACAGCTACACAACAACACGCCCCAGCATAAGATCACGCCTCAAGTATATTCACAACCTAGGCTTCCGAATCGAATGAAATAATATTTTTGAGTTTCCTGATTTGCCTAGTCCCGACCCGATCTAGTAGCAAGTGTGAGGTTATCAATGTTATCGAAAGGGGGGACCCTTCGATAACATCTTCCTCATATCCTCGATAACTTGAGAATATACAACTTTGTGAATATAGCTATGATGGCATAAATATATCTGAGGCATGATGTTATGTTACCCGAAGTCAGTTGTATGATTGATTATAGATAGTACGTACCTACTCCATTCTCCACCCACAATTTACCAGTGAAGTCCTACGACGTATAGAAGCGAGCCCATTGCAATAAACCGGGCACAAATTCAGACTCCAGGACTGCGTCCTTCTCGCTTGTTCAAGCTGAAGTTGCCCATTTTCAATAGTTTGAACACATCGGTTAACAATGAACGATAAGCACTAAAAAGTTTCCTGGCGAGACTACGGCAGATACTTTACTTGTGAAAATTGTTTTTTTACTAATTGATGTGCATTAGACTCCCACGGGTTTTGCAACAGTAGACAAATCATTGTGTCTCATTCTTGAGTCAAGACGTCATACGTTAAGTTTTCATGCAATTTGTGAAGTACGACAAGGCATTGATTGCAGCGGAAGAGCTTCGTGCCGAGCACCCGTGCGGCGCCCTGTACTCGGGCGCGCGTCAGCTAAGCGAGTCTGAGACTCGCGCTCTTACGCAGTACATGCACGGACAGCGCATGCCACTCGAAACCTTTATAGCTTTTAAAGAGGGAGAAATTCTGGTTAGCCTTTTTGTAATAGATTATCATAGAAATCTCAACAAGTAGGTAACAGGAAATTCAAAACATTTGGGTCTGATAAATTTTAAAGCTCATATGTTGGACCGACGACTACACTTGTTCGTTCGTATTCGGGTGCTCGAAAGATTTTCACTCGAATTCGGGCATCCGATGCATTAATTACACAGGTCATCGCATTTTAATACGGACTAACGACTACGAGTAGTTTGAATGAAGTCGAGTACCGCGCATTCGGGCTACTGCCATTCGGGTAGGTAACCGAAATAATGAAACTGAACTAGATTGTCCGAAGACCACACTCGAATTCGTACTCAAACCCGTTCATTTAGGTACACTTGGTCGTTTTCTCGAATTCCATATGCAATCGAATTCGGGAGAACGACCAAGTGTTGTTAAAAACGCCATTAGTGAAGGTTGCGGAGATCCGTTGTCGATTGTGGTGATGCTTGGGAGAGGTCTATGTCCAGCAGCGGACACGTTTCAGTTGCTATTATCAAAGTATCTATATTCCAGTGTACCATCAATTAATAGTAACTGTTTATGGTTCCAAATAACTGTTTTCTTCACCTACAGGGTGTCATGTATCCATATTCGCACACTAAGAAAAAGCGTGCTTTCGATCATATCTATGTAAGTATGCTTTTTTCATATTTTCATAACAATATGCAATTCTCATTGATTGCTCAATAAACGTTTCCTACTTATAATTCGCTAGCTGTGCCCGCGACTTCGTTCGCGTAGATGTCGAAAAATAATTTATGTGTCTCTTTACAAATTATTTTTATAAAATAAAAGTAGCCTAAGTTACTCCTTACACCACCAAAAGTTAGTTAAGTTACACCATAAAATGAATTTTTGATATATACCGTATATATTTTCATACTTATGCATTTAGGCGCATAACACACTACAACGCGCCACGCGACGGGACGCAGATAACGCGCCCCCGCACGTGCACAAACATACAAATTCAACAAAAACGCGTTTTCGCGCGGGGAATTACTCTCTGTTTCCCGCGACCCGTTGCGTGGCGCGTTGTAGTGTGTGATGCGCCTTAGTAAAACTGTGATTTTGATATTACACACAGACACTTCAATTTTTTTATAGATGTATTGATAGGTATTAGTTAGATATGTAATGCGAGCTGTGTAACAGTATACAATTCATACAGCCTCATGGCATGGCATTGCTTTATTCTGTTTTGTAGCTTCGTATAGTAAAATTAAATGAACATGAGACTTTTTTGTTTGTGTCCACATTTGATCAATGCGTAGCAGCTAGCTGGTGGACAGTCAGTCAAATTCAGAAAGAAATTAAAAAAAAATTACAGTACTCTCTATAGTAAGTTTGTTTACTGGTTTTGTAACTTTGCAGAGACAACGAGCGGCAAGGGCGGCCGCAGCGGCCTTCAGCATCAATAACCGGCCGTACGTGGCGGGACAGACTTCCGAGTTCTTACGTGAGGTTCTTTTACTAACATTCACTGTCGCAGTCTACTTTTATTAATCACATTTGGCTGCTAAACATTCACATTCATGTTGCATTTTTGTTAATTCTTTGCAGTCATTTCGCTTGGTAAGTAAACCAGATTGTCAAGTAAATGAACTGTCTGTTTCTTAAGTTGGAATTTTTGCAGCGGCTATGATCATATTATACTGGTATATACGAGTATATCAGCTACTGACCGTGATCATTATTCAGTTTCCTATTATAACAAAACTCAAGCCTTCTTTAGATTGGACGACGACGACATCCCTGAAGTGACCGGGGTAGAACTGAGAGTGGCGGTAGGAAGGCTGAAGGCCAAAAATACCGCCCCAGGACCAGGCTTGCCAGGTAAAGCCTGGGTCCTGGCCTCGAGGGCTCTCGGGCCTCGACTGGAGGCGCTCTTAAGCGCATGTTTGGAGAGAGGCCAGTTCCCGCTTCGTTGGAAGACGGGGAAGCTGGTCCTCATTCGGAAGCCAGGGCGCCCAGCGGACTCTCCGTCCGCATACCGGCCCATCGTGCTGCTCGACGAGGTGGGCAAGCTCTTTGAGAGAGTAATTGTAAACCGCCTCGTCGGGCACTTGGTGAGGACGGGGCCGGATCTTTCGGATCTTGCGGACAGCCAGTTTGGCTTCCGCAAGGGGCGCTCGACGGTGGACGCCATCATGCGCGTGAGAGCCCTCACGACGGGGGACGCGGTTTCCCGGGGTGGGGTCGTCGTGGCGGTGTCACTCGACATCGCCAACGCGTTCAACACCCTGCCCTGGAGCTGCATTGTGGAGGCACTCCGGTATCACCGAGTGCCGCCCTACCTCCGTCGAATAGTCGAGGCGTATCTGACGGACAGAGCCGTCAGCTACCCCGGTCGCGATGGGGAGTGGAACCGGCGAGAGATGTCGTGCGGTGTCCCGCAGGGATCGGTTGTGGGGCCGTTCCTGTGGGACATCGGCTACGACTGGGTGCTGCGGGCCGACCTCCCTGATGGCGTCAGCGTGGTTTGCTACGCTGACGACACGCTGGTCCTGGCGCAGGAGAGGTCGCATCAGGCGGCGGCCGACGCGATGACACGCGGGGTTGCGATAGTCGTGGAGAGGATCCGGCAGTTGGGTCTCGAGGTGGCATTGCACAAGTCCAAGGCCATGACGTTTGATGGGCCCCGGAACGCGCCACCACCGGGATCCCAACTACCGGTAGGAGGGGTTCACATCGGCATCGAGACGACGATGAAGTACCTGGGTCTCGTCCTCGACAGCCGGTGGAACTTCGTCGAGCACTTCCGACGTTTGGCCCCCAAACTGGAACGGGCTGGGGCCGCCTTCAAGCGGCTCTTGCCCAACCTTAGGGGGCCAAACGCCTCCTGCCGGAGGCTTTACGCGGGGGTCGTGCGGTCCATGGCCCTATACGGGGCCCCGGTGTGGGCGCGTTCACTGCGGCGGCGAGCCGCCCACTACCTGAACGCGCCCCAGAAGGTGGTAGCCGTAAGGCTAATCCGGGGCTACCGCACGATGTCGCGCGAGGCGGCAAGTCTCCTTGCCGGACTGCCGCCATGGGATCTGGAGGCGATAGTCCTCGCGCGCCTGTATGAGTGGCGCGCGGAGGCACTACGCCGGGGGGAAAGTCCGCTCCCGCGGCAAATTGCTGCGGAGCGGACGGACCTCCGGCTCGATCTCATGGCGACATGGAAAGAGCGACTGTCGCAACCCAGCGCAGGGCACGCCGCGATAGCGGCGATAAGACCCCTCTTTGAGGAGTGGCTAGAGAGGCGCCACGGCGCCCTCACCTACCGCCTGACGCAGGTCCTCACCGGACACGGAAGTTTCGGGAGGTTCCTACACATCAACAGGCGGGAGGAAACGCCCGGGTGTCACCATTGCCAGGATCGCCCAGAGGACACGGTGGAGCACACGGTGGAGGTCTGCCCCGCTTGGGCGGAGCACCGCCGTGTCCTCGTAGAGGCGATCGGCAGCGGCGGCGGCCTCTCGCGCCCGGCCCTGGTGCAAGCCATGGTCCGGAGCGAGAGGGAGTGGGAGGCAGTCGCCTCCTTCTGCGAAGCAGTCATGCTAGCGAAGGAGGTGGCGGGACGGATGAGGGAGAGAGCCTCCCCTCCCAGCCGCCGCGGGAGACGCCCCGGGCGTCGGGAGTCGAGTGACGACTACCGGCCACCGTAGGCGTGGGCCTGCGGGCGGAGAGCAATGGGTAGCTCACCGCCCGATCAGGACCAGGCCCGTGCCGGACGGCGCGTAAGTGTTCCACGCGCGCCTCAAAGAGATGTCAGCATAACGAGGGGCCCCTCAGGGCCGAAGCCTGCCGGGGCAGCGGGATTGTCCGAAAGGGTTACCGCTACCCCGGAACATAAAGGGCGAAGGAAGGATTAGATTTTTTGGAACATTTATTGTGGCATTGCTTTACGTTTTAAAGGCAGTTTCTATGAACCTGATTTATATTTCCATTTTAGCATTATTCGCTGGTGGTATAGAAGACTGGGTTGATGGCCACTTGGGCATCGACAACACATACACTATTATGATGTTTCGTCCCTCGGATTCTTACAACTACAAACTTATGACAGAGGTAAAATTTCACTTATTGCTACGTTTTTGCTGCCACAAAAACTTACATCAGAAAGAATCATAACATAAAACAAATTCCTAAAAGTATCGATTAATTAATAGGTTATCTAAGTACGTGAAGTGTCTGTGTAGGTACACCACAGACTGTTTTTTACATTTATATGGTGTACCTACACACTTTAAATTTGATTACAGTCTATGTTATGGAATTTTAAGAGCGTCAAAATAAGATCAGAGAGCCAATCGTAGGTTGCGCATTGCACAGAACTCTGAAAAAAAAATCCTAAAGCTTAATATTTTTCTCCTGTTTTTGTTGCAGCGTGTGGTCCACGAAGCTTACGCAGCGATGGATACTCTACTGCTTCATAGCCTGGAGGCTCGCGGGCCAGCCGCTCCTGTTTCGCTGAAGCGCGCTGGACAGCTTTCTTCAGTCACGAGCCCAAGTCCAACACATTTTTTAACTATACTTCCTATAGTTGTTCTACTCTATGGTTAAATCCATTATCTTTGTGGCATTAGCAGTAACGTATATTTTGTGATTAGAATGTCAGTAGCTAATATCGGACGACATGACGTCTTCCTGTATATTTTATGATTTTAGAAAACGTTGTTATTTAGATGGTTCCAAAAGAAAAGCCTAATAATATTAATGACTCGTTGTTATTTTTCGCTACCCTTTTATATGTCAGTATGTCATTGCTTGTACACATAGGTAGTAATCTCTTTGGGTGCAAGTGAATGGGCAATTAGTGCACCCAAAATAGCCAATAAAAACCAAGCAAGTGCCTAAGCAATAGAAAAGCCTATTAAAGTTTGCATTAAACTGTGGAATTTTCGAAGCTAGCTAGCTTATTTTGTTACAATACGATGCGCACTCTGCGTTTAGTGCGCATCAGTTAGTAATGAAAGGTTTGAATAATGTAATAATGTTTTTCTTTATATAACTTTATATAATGTATGTACATTAACTTATATTTAAATAAATGAGTTTTCTTTCAAAGTTTGTTTTGTTTTTAGGAGACTTAGGTAATGCCTCATACGGTCATTAGACCGCGTTTGGTGAAGTCATAAGAATTTTCTCTTTTTGATTATCGAAATGCTAATTTTAATAATGTTTTAAAATTAATGTTCAAAGTTCGGACTACAGCTATACCTTCGTGGTCACTTTTATCAAAGTAGCTTATTTTTATTTATCACTTGAGGTGCTTTTGGTATAAACGGTGCTACAAGCGCATTGCAAAAATCATACTTTATTACTTTCGCACGTTTTGTATGAACCAACGCACACTTCAGGCGGGCCGCACCGCACATTTTTGCATAGATGCTTTAGTAATTAGTACGATCATATACTCATTACTTACTCCTCCTTCTCCTCATACTTCTTAGGATACTAATAAACGCCCGCGCGTTCTGAAGGTAAAATAAAGAACAACACTATCGCCGACCGGATCTTGTCCATTGTCAAAATATTCACTCGCTCATTATGAAATGTAAATATATAGATATATTAAACGCGTATATAGATTAGTTCAAATTATTGGACTTAGTTTTGTAATGATTAGATAAGAATCTTTGGAAGTTTATGAAAGAAGTACCTACCTACAATGTATCTCCGATTATTGCCATAATATTCATAATTATGCATCGTTCTTGTTTATACAGTATGTTCAAAGCAGTTTAAACTAACGATGTCCTTCTCTACAGTTAACTCCACGAGCTCATACCGAATTCCGCAGTAAAAAAATGCCGAAATTGTCAGCAGTCTGGCCAGGGTAGGTACGCTGGAAGTATAGTTGAGTATCGCCACACGTTGAGGCTATTTTAATGCACCCCAACTAAAGTGGAAACAACCAAGAAAGTTGCTGTCATTTTTTGAAAGCTGAAATGAACTTGAACAACGGAGTAAATGTAGGTGCTCCGTGCACCAAGAGCGCCAGACAATATGACCTGCCAAGCAATATCGTATCGACTGGCAATATCGTACCGTCTGGCAATATTGTACTGACTGATTTCTCTCCGGTCGTGTCGGTTTGCCGTCCAATCGGACTATAAGAGTGAAAGAGAGGGTGCGCTTGTGTCTGCGCAACTCTTGTGCACTATAATATCGCCGCGCCATGGCCAAAATACGGTCTGGAGGACTGTACTGACTTGCAATATAGTGGTGTCTGGCAATATAGTACTATCTGGCAATAGCACATCATGCTGCATGATCCACTCTTGCTTACGTCAAAGGAACTTCGCACTCTCTACGCATAGGTAATTGATTCGATTTATCCATTCTATCAGTTAAAGGAATGCAAATTTCAAAAGATAGCTCTTTTAATAGATACCAGCGTTATTGATAAGTTTGTAATCAGTAGTAATCGTCTACGATTACTTGATATGTTCCAAGATTAGTTTAAACTGGTGCAGGCCCGGACTTACAGACCCAGGGACCCAGGGTGCCTAGGCACTATCAATCACTTACTACAAATAAACATAAGAAATTATGCAGTCTATGCTATGTATGTCACCATATTTACTTCAACGGTCGTCATAAATCGACGTTTCTAAACAAACGTTCTTTTCCTTGTATTCCTTAACACTCAAGTTACCTACTTGAAACAACTTACTTTCTTCAAACAACTTATTTATATGCAGTTTTGTAATAACCTACATTTTTGATTTGTCGCATAGCTGATGATTGAACGTAGATCTATCTAGCAAAAGTTGGGATGCAAGAGCGAGCGAAACGATCTCGAAAATTTTTGCACATCGGATAGGTTAGGTTTCTTTTGACTAATTCATACAGTAATAGGAGTTACTTTGTCGACTTATGCAAGATAGTTTAAGAATAAAGTGTAAATAAGATGCAACAGTGAGCGACGCGAACTCGGAAGATTTTTAGCACATACCCTGCCTCGGACAGATTAGATTTATTTTGTCAATTTAATATAGAAATATCGAGCTGTTTTGTAGACTTATACAGAAAAGCTGAAGAATTAAGATAAACTATTATGCAAGAGCGAGCGAAGCGATTTCGAAATTTTTTGATATCACGCCTCTGAGGACTTCTTTTTATTTCTTACGGGTGCTACAGGCAGTGTAGGCCCAAAGTTAATCTGATTAACGATTAAAAATTATTGATTAAAAATCATAATCAAATTAAAAATGATTAAGATTATTGGACAATGATTAAGATCATTATGAACAACTGTTACTATGGGACCAAATCAGAAATCGCGAAAAAAAAAACAGCTGTTCCCTACATTTATGTTCGTCTAACTCGTCAAAATGTAGGGAACAGCATATTTTTTTTTTCGCGATTGCAAATTAAATATGATTATGATAATCATAATCTATAATCGTAAATTTGATTATTTGATTAACTATTGTTGCACGCCACAAGTTACCACTAGCGCCATCTAGTATCGAGTGGCAGAACTAATAGATACTTCAATAGATTTCGATGCTAGAACCACGGAATAGAAAAAACAGTGGAAGTGCCACGCAGCTATCGCGCGACAAAAATGTATCTTGCAGAGGTGTATCGTATCACCGGTAAGTATAAAACTATGATATATTTCAATCTAATTGTTTTTATTGACAAAACCATATTTATTACTTTGTTGCGAACTAAAAACTACCTTAGGCCCATTGTTCAAAGTCTAAATCAACTTGCTCGCTGTCTTGAATATCATCGTATACATTCTAGAAAATTCGACGCTACTCGATTAGGGATGGGACACATTCAAATATTTCGGTATCGATAAAAATAATAAAATGTGTATTTATACAGGGTGGCAGGGACATCGACGCGCAAACGTCGTGAAAAGGTTACACCTGATGCCATAAATAAAATTACGAAAGTCATTCATCTCGGAAATAACCGGTTAAAAAAATTGACATTTTTGAATGCGCAATGTATTGCAAACAACGCGATCAAAACGCTCCGCGGATGGCGAGCGCGCGCGCACTACCTACCGCGATACAGCGCGCTGCCCTTTAGAGTTTTATTTACATTGCTGTTTTAAGTGAAACAAAAGAATTTACTATTTTTTAACTAACAATCTCATTGGGTTAGATAGAAATAATGATTTTATACAGTTTACAGTAAAAAAAAATTGCAGAAATAAACGTAAAAATTAAGAAAAAGCTGACGAAATATTTCAACGCAGGGGGGTCCAGAATCATGTACTGAATCCATGGCAAGCGGTTGCGCGTCGATTTCCCTGCCACCCTGTATAGTTAAACGTTATATGTTACCATGACATATTATGTACTCGTTGTCGTTCTTCTCGATTAATTGAAATAAATGGTTTGAGTTTGAGTATTTATATTCTGACAAATAAACCAATCATTCATCTATAGCTGGACGTAGGCCTCAAAAAGAACTAATACTAATAAAGTATGTAAATATTTCAGTTTTCCTAAAGATCCTTTTACCAAGGAGAAATGGATAGAAGCTACGGGAAGACAGAACTGGATGCCGTCAAAATCAAGTACAATCTGTTCAGAGCATTTTGATGAAAACAATTTACAAACTTCAAAAAAAAGCTACAGATTTTTAAATGATAACGCAATTCCTATTCATAAAATTTTAATTTTTCAAGTATGTGCAATTTGTTACCTATAAATTATTACTTATTTGAGCCTGTCCTTATGTTTAACTACCGTTTAATATATTATTTTACAGGATCAAAATGATTCTAAAAAATGTGAGCCAGGACCCTCCAGGAAACGGCTCCAGGAAACGCCACCATTGCCTAGTTTAATTTCAGTAACACCAACAAAAAAGGCCCGTACAGTTATAGACTCTGAGTTAACTATCAGCCCCACGTCATCAACTCCAAGAAAAAAAAAAATAGGAAAGATGTTACAATGGACTCAAAGTAAAATAAGGAAACAAAATCTAAAAATTAAACTCTTACAAACTCGGAATCATAGATTAAAAAGAAAAATCAATAATATGGAAGAACTTCTTAAATCATTAGAAGATAAATTTGCCATGAAAAGTGAAGATCTTGTTAGCTTAAAAAACAAGGTATTTATTATTATTTTTATTTCCTCGATTTCCGACCTGACTCGTCAACTCTGGGCAATGCGCAAAGGGATAAACACTAGATGAATAGTGTTTATCCTTTGGCGTACTCTAAGCTCAGCATAAGCTTCCATGAGAACCTTAAAGTTAAAATGACGAGATTATGTACGAGCTCAATTCTGTAAGGGCCCTAGTCAAATAAATTGTTTGTTAATAAACTGTTTTCTTGTAGGTTAATGAATTGATTACTCGCATGACTGGAAACAAACCTGAAGTACGAAATTATTCACCAGCACTACGGAGTTTTGCATTAACCTTAAACTATTATTCGCCTCGAGCTTATGATTACGTGCGAAAGAACTTTTAACACTTGTTTACCTCATCCACGAACTTTAAGTGGTACTCAAAAGTGGGTGGAGATCCCGGTTTTACCAGTGAATCCTTTACTGCTATAAAACGTAAAGCAGCTTCATTGAACCATGAAATTATAGCTACATTAGTCATAGACGAAATGAACATTCGACGTCGAATTGAATGGGATGGAAGTAAGCTACATGGTATGTAGATATGGGTACAGGTTTAGATGGGGATCATTTATCGGAGGCGAAAGAAGCTTTGGTTTTTTTAGTTACTGCTATAAACCAACACTTTAAAGTCCCCGTGGCTTATTTTCTTGTCGATGGTATTACCGGCTTGCAACGCGCCGAACTAGTTAAAAAATGCTTGGAAATGAGTCATGACGCTGGCGTTAAAATAGTAGTACTGGCATTTATGGATGCGCAGCCAATATATCTATGGCTGGACATTTAGGTTGTTCTTTTTCAACGAGTAATATGAAATTTGAGTATCCCGTGACCAAAGATCCTATTGTTGCTGTACTTGACCCATGCCATATGTTAAAATTATTGAGAAACTCATTTGAAAATTACCAAACGTTTATTGACAAAGATGGTAACGAAATCTTGTGGCAGTATCTAGTAGATTTAAATAGCTTACAAAAACAGGAAAGTTTTCATTTAGCAAATGAAATAAAAGATCGACATATCAACTTTAAAAATGAAAGGATGAAAGTAAAATTGGCTTCGCAACTTTTTATCCTTAGTGTGGCAGAAGCAATCACATTTTGCAGAGAAGATTTGGCAATAGAAAAATTTAAATATAGTGAGCCTACCGAAAACTTTTTAAAACTAGTTAACAATATTTTTGACATTTTTAATTCAAGAAAATTTCATTTTTATGGTTTTAAAAAAGCATTAAATAAGGATAATGCTTCTCAAATTTTTGATTGTTTAAACAAAGCTGCAGTTTATATAAATAATTTGAAACGTGAGGATGGCACACTTTTAATAAATAGTCCACGAAAAGTTGGTTATTTGGGTTTTCTGGATTGCACGGAAGCGATAAAATATTTATTTGCTGCTTTAATACCGACAAAGATACTGATTTATTTACCCTTCTATAAACTTAGTCAGGATCACATAGAATTATTTTTTTGTAATATAAGGGCGCATGGTGGATCGAACAACAATCCCACAACTACGCAGTTCGTATCTGCATATAAAAAAATGTTGGTGCACGTGGAACTGAAAGACACAGATAGAGAAAATTGTTCGGCATTGGAACATATCTCAATTTTAAACTGTTCATCTGCGGTAGAAAGAATTAATCTAAGTTCAGTGCGACAAGACTTAAGTAAGGAAGATGATCAGAAGGAGGATGAATACTTAGATGAAATTTATCTGCATCTGTCCGATTTCAGCAAGCAAACGATAGCTCACATTGCTGGTTACATAATAAAACAATTATGTAATTTAAAAAAGCGTGATATATGCGTTAGTGCTCTAGTAACAGAAAAAAAATCAGTCACTACATAGATTTATAATAGCGAAGGATAAAGGAGGATTGTTGTACCCATCAGAGGATGTCATTGAGATATGCCAGACTTCAGAGATATTTTTAAAAGACTGTCACATATTTAAAAAAAGACGCTCTCATGTCTAAAATAATGCGCCAATTTATTAGGAGGTCTATATTCCAAAAAAATATTTATCATCAGTTAGGAGAATTTCCTACATCGAATCACATTACGGATTTAATGAAAGCCATTGCGGAAAAATATGTCAATATCCGCATGCATCACTTGTTAAAATTAAATATAAAACAGTCAAAACGACAGTTATCAAACAAATATGTTTTATTTCAAGGACAATAAATATTTTAAATTCACTATTTTTTGTTTCATTTAACCATTTTACCTTTTATATTAATCGGACTTTGGTCCATTACATAATATAAAAGATTTTAATTATTACATTGTACTAACATCGACATTAAATTATCGATATCTTGTCCTGGTCCCTAGCTGAGTAGAAAAATAGATAACAAGTGCATACGAATATGACATCTATTTCAATGACGTTAGGGTGTTAAATAGAGTAAATTGGTTACAGCGCCCTCTAGCGTTGAGAAGCTGAACTCGTTGTGATTGCACTAAAAAAAAAAATTACAGAAGACCACGACTACTCCAAATCTAAAATTCTGTGAACCACTTGCTGCAAAATATCTACAAAGCGTAGAGAAAAGATTTGAAGAGTTTTACACTCTTTCGAGTGAAACTAGTAAATATGCAGCCGTTGCAGCTCTGTGTTACCCAAGATTTAAAAAAAAGTGGCTAGTATGGCTAACTGCCGCTGATCAAAAGAAGTGTATAAACATTTTTAAATCGGTCGTAAGGAAGGAAATATCAGAAATCCCAGAGCTTTTATCAGTCAACAATGCACCCAATAACACACGTCACCAAGAAGACGAGTTTTTTTATTTCAATTCCGACTCTGGCAGTGAAGCGGAATCAGTTGAACCTAAAAAGAGAGCGGATATGATCATTTCAAATTTTTTTGCCGAGGGAAGCCAAGAACGAGAGCTTCTACGAAGTTATCTGTTATAAGCAAAGTGTTTATTATGAACAATACACCAATGCCGTCCTCTGGCTCGGTAGAAAGAATGTTTTCTTTTGCAACTATGCTAAATAAACCTAGGTCACACAAATTATCTGACGACTTATTTGAAAAAAAAAGTAGTTATGAAATGTAACTTGAACATCAAGAATTGTAAATGTAAAGATCGGAGATTATTTGATTGAAAATATTCTTCAAAATTAGAATTCAGTATATTTGAACCTTAGAATTTATTTTTTTGTTCTTTGAATAATTAATAAAAATATTTTAATAAATGTGTGTCATTATTTTCCATCATTTCTTTTATATAGAACTAGCTTCTGCCCGCGGCTTCGCCCGCGTGGATGTCGGAAATTATCCCACGGGAACATGCTACCGAAACAAAAAGTAGCCTATACAGCCTATTAAGGCATTAAGTCAGCCTTTGTACCTTTTTTGTATGCAAAAAGTTTAAATAATTAAATCTATATTACTCCATAACATCAGCTATCTGCCAGTGAAAGTCCCGTCAGAACCGGTCCAGCCGTTTCGAAGATTAGCCGCAACAAACAGACAAACAAAAATAAAAAAAATAAAAAAATTATATAAGTACTTAGTATATTTTCATTTTCATACGCATTTAGTCAAATCTGTTATTTTTTAAGACCCCACTTCACTCTTCAAAAGGTAGTTGTTTTTGAAAATAATGATTAAGATCTCATAATTCATTCAGAAATGAATGAATTATGAGATCGTAATCATTATTTATTATTTACGTCTACGCCTTATAAAAGTAAACCTAAGTACCTACTTAATTAAAAAAAAAATAAACTTAATAACAGAAAATAAAATACCTACCTGCCTAAATA
Organism: Apamea monoglypha; assembly: GCA_911387795.2. Classification (NCBI taxonomy): domain Eukaryota; kingdom Metazoa; phylum Arthropoda; class Insecta; order Lepidoptera; family Noctuidae; genus Apamea; species Apamea monoglypha. Next base: position 10,307,531 of record OU426922.1, read on the forward strand.
AACCTATTTCATTTCTGATGATAACTAATCTAAACTCAATAAATAAGCAAAATCCCTAAAAACTAAGATATTAGTTTTTAGGGATTTTGCGATATTGTATCTTAAGATAAAATATTATAGTATCTTAGCCGTGTGCAGCGCCCCTTAGTGAACTCCACTGCGGGTGACGTAACCTACGACAAACTTATTATTTGCGGTTGGTACAGTAATCGGATCTAGGGATCGAACCGCAAAATTAAGTTTGTTTTTTATTGTATATACTTTTCCGGGATAAAAAGTATCCAGTGTGGTGCCCAGGATATTAAAGAATATCCTGGGCACCACACTGGATACTTTTATTTATTATACCAAGTTTCATCGTAATCGAACCGGTAGTTTTTGCTGTGATGCCTGAACAAACAGACAGACAGACAGAAAAATTTTTTTTTAATCAGATTTTTTGGGTTCGGTGTCGGTCTAGTAACACCCCCTGCCATTTATTTTTTTGATATTTTCAATGTACAGAATTTTTACTTCTACAGATTTATTATAAGTATAGATTAATAACATTGATGGCTGTATTAGTTTACAATCAAGTTAATCAATTAATGATTAGTGATTAATGATTATCATCAATAATCATGATTAAGATTATTTTTTTAATCATGATCATTCTAATCATGATTAATTTAATCTGATTAAAATTAATCAAATTAATTAATTGATTAAAAAATAATTGATTAATGCCAACAGTGGCTACAGGTACCATGATATGAGTGCGGACCCCGCCCCGAAGCGTGGGGCCTGGCAAATGCTATCCAGCCCTGTCCGCCTGCCGTTAGATAGGCAAGTTACCTGGTCGGGATAGTTTTCGGGCCCCTAAGCCGGGGCCTTGTGGTCCGGGGCTGAACAGGTGCCTTTACTAGTACTTGTAATTAATTACACGTTTGCAAGTTTCAATAACTGATACCTACACAATAGCAGTTAAATATTTAAAGATAGTTTCAACTGTCTTGTAACACAAAATAACTAACTTGTTCTTAATCGTTTGGGTAAATCATGAAACATTTCCTTATATTGCGTTAAATAAAAACGTAAGAAAATTTGAATTTCGCGGGCTACCCTGGTGCTTTCGCCTTAATACACGTTTAGCCATTAGCATACAGTCACACGAAACAAAGACTACTTTGATAGCTGAAATACCTACCTACGAGTATTACATAAAAGAGAACGAACGATATATATACAAGAACGATAAATGAAAGATATAGACAAGGTAGGTAGTTTATAGTCACACGATGATTGTAAATCGTACAAAACTTACATCAATAAGTAAGTATGTACAGTCGACCACATGTCGCGGCGGTTACACTTGGATCTTGCGCTGGCCTAGCGTAGTAGTTAGGCAGTTATAGTAGAATAAGTCGGCTTATACTGGTTTTGTTATCCTTACCATTCACACGGTAATATTATCTATACAGTATTCCAACTTCATACAAACGGACGAAGCGCGAGTTATGCCTACGCGCCTCGATCTCGACATGCGCTCGACATGCAGACAGTCGCGACTGTGCCACAGTGACGAACGGACGGTGTGTTGTTTTTTTAACAATAACCGCGCGATTTTCTCACTAAAAATAAGTTCAAGTACATATTTAATATGACGAGTAGGATATATTGTGCTGTTTTTGGTTGCATGAATTTGTTAAACAATTTTTAATGAAGCTTTATATTAGAATGCGGATTATTTATACTTTAAAATTTAATAATAAAGCATTTCATAAGTCTCAGTCGAGGCGCAAATATTTTTCGGTCGCAAATTTATAAGACCGATTCGAACATAAACATGTTTTTTTTAATTAAATCTACCAATCAAAAAACAAACACACACATATGCATTTTTATTGAACACTTCCTGTGTTCAATAAAAATGCATGTTGTTTTTTCAATTCTTCAATTCAATTCACAAAGTATTTTATTGGTTTATAAAAAAAAGTATATTTGCAATCACTTTCAATTCAATTCACAAAGTATTTTATTGGTTTATAAAAAAAAAGTATATTTACAATCACAAAACTAAATGGAATACAAAGTAGGCAAATGTAATTAAAATGCTGGAGGCGGGCAGCCCTATCGCATGTTTACGTACAGCGCGGCTGTAAGCATTTATTTCAAAGATACGGCCGAGTTACAATACTGTATAGATAATATTACCGTGCCATTGACGTGCTCATAAAGAGCTTACTGTACCTACCTACTTTCATACTCGGATTACTAAGACTCGACTTAATTCTATTGGTTTCTATTGTTAGAGGATTTAATGGGAATATTCAATAAGCCGTAGGTACTGTAAGCTCTTTATGAGCTCTCTCTCAGTACTGGGATGGGTTAATTAAACGAAGGTTTGTCATTTATCTAACAATTTATTCCTAGAAAACCGTTCACAAATTAATGTTTGTCTCTCATTTGTGCCATCTATTTATAACGGACTCCCGGAGGTTGCATGCTACAACCTTTTTTTATGTAACATATATTTTTTTTTTGAACTTATTTCACTCGTCAGTAGAGTCGAAAACCTGCCTTACCCGAGGGCCACGAAACGAAAAATAGGGTTTTTTTGCTCTGCGCATCAAAAGTCAGCGTCGAACAGAAAAAATAAAAACCAACTTTATTTACACTACAGTTTCAGTGGAAATAACCATTTTTGACGCGAGTAACGAAAAACGCCGTTTCGTGGCAACGCGTTTGTAAGCTTTGGGAAAGGTTACTGGTGATAGTCTGAGACGAGGAGGTAGTGAAATAGACAACGTTGTAGCAGTTTATGAGATAGTCACTATTATGACCATTACCATCAATATTTTTGATACAATTTGATACAATCAATATTTTTGATATACTAATATTGAGGTGACAACAAAAAATGTGCACATGTTTAAAATTGTGATATAGCTAAATTAAAATAATTAAATTAATAAAAAATAATTTAATAATTAAATTAATTATTCTAATATATTAAAGTCATCGACATGACATGTGGTTAGAGGTAAGGCTTGCTAAGCAGAAAGTTTAATTTCGATTCCGGGTTTTTTTTATAACTAGTTCTTTCGATGAGTGGTTCAGGGTCCTTTCCCTTATTGAAATCCGAGATTCTTGTCATACCAAAAGTAGTGTTGTAATACGCCTTTTGTTTGTGTGTGTATATCAATCACCAGTACTCTAAAAACTGTGAAGGAAAACATCTTGCGGAAACCGGCGTGTTCTAGAATAAAACAATCGAAGACGTGACATCTACCAACCCACACTGGGTCCGCTTGGTAGATTGAGAGAGTCTATAGCCCACTCTCTCTCGAAGAGAGGAGGCCTGTGTCCCAACAGTGGGAACATTATATGGCTGATTATGCTATTTGTGTTTATATTATTTTTGATTGCTGTAATTATTTGTTTTATTAATTACATGTTTTTATTTAAAAATAAAAACATGTTATGACTATAAACGGCCGAGCATTTGTATTAAACTAAATATAGAACGCCACCTGTGGATTCCGAATTTCAAATAGGCTTGGGTGGAACGGTGGAACACTCGGCATCAGTGCAGGATGTCGATTCAGGGCGTCGGTTGATGACCTAGTCAGGCAAGGCAAGCTCCTTTCATGACACACATTAATTAAAATGCGCTTCAGGTATACCAGGGTCCCGGCATCAGTTCCAGTAGAGCCGCCGCCGAGACTGACACTAGGCAGACTCTCTGGGACCAAGGGGCCTCAAAGTCCCCGGGTAGGATACTTTTGTCAGACAACCAAAGCATGCTCAAAGAACTCAGATACGTTTCACATTCTAACGCGATAAATACCATGCCCCTTTTTTTTTTCCCCGGATGGGAAATCATCAAATGACCCCTCCCGCTCTGGGTGGAGCGGAAGGAAGTGTCAGACTCTTACTGACTAAAACCCACCCATGTTCCTTCCTTTGCCCTTTATGTTCCGGGGTAGCGGTAACCCTTTCGGACAATCCCGCTGATACCATGACCCTTAGAACGGAAGAACGGATTACCGAACCAGAATATGCATGTCACTAGAAACGTTAACTATGATATAATCGGCCTGGCTGAAGTAAGACGGGATGGAGAAGATACCTTAGAAGCGCTAACACCTTTCATTATGGCGGTGGAACCAACAGTAGATACGTTGTGGGATTTTTAGTTTCCAAGAAATGGAAAGATACTATACAACATAGATATATTAGAATTTAAAGCATACTCAGATGCTGTCGTTAGTTCCGTATAGCCGACATGAAATATATTGTAATAAAGTTGGTTAAAAGTTATATTTTCTACACTAGCTGTATTTGCAAAATTTCCAAAATGGCTGCGGAATGGGATTTAAATGTCTCAAATGGGCCCTGGATCTCTAAAACGGGCCTGAAAGCACGTAAAGCTGTTGGTCCTACGCTTGATCTCTTCCCGATCATGTCAGATAGCTGTCCTATCGGACTATGACAGTTAAGGAACAGAGAGTGCACCTGTGTTACCTTTTAATATGCATGTGTTTCCGAGACAAATAAACCTATTTTTCTTCTTTTCTTTCGTTTCTTTGCGCACACACTTTTGCACTACTGACCTATAATATCTCCAGAATACTTGGTAATTCTCCTTTGAAATTGGCCGCTGTGGCGGAAATTTGGTCGGGAGGGATATTTTTCTCAGCAAAGGTTACTTACTTACTTACTTAGGTACTTTAGATTTTAGAAGAACCAGATGTAGCGCCAGTTATATCTGTTGTATTACGCCTTGTTTCCCCAAAGGGTTGAGCAGAGGTGTATCTATTACGCCCACATTTCGCCAGTTATGTTGAAGTCCTATGTAATAAGGGGCGAGCCTATTGCCTTCAACCGGGCACCAATCCAGACTCCGAGCTGCTTCTGACAAATTTCAGACAGAAAAAACCCAATAACACTTTACCCGACCTGGGGATCGAACTCAAGGCCTCATGCACAACAGTAGCGCTTCCGACGACTAAACCAACGAGACAGTCAGAGTTTTTAGAAATATTGTACTTGTAACTAAGTATTTTATACAATTTCCAGCCTAAGCCCACATGCAAACATGCATGAAAACATAATGGATACTAATGTCACTAATTTAAGTTGGAAACATAGGTAATGGTTTGTGCATGTGCACCTGTCATATTTGTTTAGCTTGTACAGAAACGACCAACAAAAGACTGCACGTAACATATCTAGGTATTATGTATCTTGCATTGAGTTATAAATATCAGCTTTAGACTTCGGTTGTTAAATTTTAATGTAAAGTAAGATAACAATTAGTTAACATAACACCACGCCTGTAATCATAGTTGGGCACCGTTGATCAAATAGTTAACTTCGGTAATCGTTAATCCGTTACTAAAAAAAGTTAACTTCAGCTTTACATTTTGGAATATTTACCGGAAGTTAACGTTATCTTTAACTCGTGATAGAAATCGCATTTCATAAGTCGTTGCGTTAGTGATGTACTAAAAAAAATGCAGTCGAATTGAGAACCTCCTCTTTTTTAAAGGCGGTTAAAAAACTGTTGGTATGGGCTATGGAAGTTTAGGCAGGACATCAATATAAAAGATAGGTGTATTATTAGAGTTTGTAATAATCATTATTTAGATATTGTCAGTGTGTTTTTCACGACGCGGCGCGATCCGCGCGGTTTCTTTAAGGCAAATAGTAGGTACTTAATTAACGATTAACGAACTTACGGAAAGTTAACGGAAGTTAATGAGTCCGTTAACACTTTTAAACTTCAAAGTCATTCTGTTATTCGAAATGTTAACTTTTTTAATTAACGATTAACGGATAAACGGTCGTGTGCCCAGCTTTGCTTGTAATCCCCGAAGGGTTAGGCGATATACCTATAGTACACCCGCATTTCGCCAGTTATGTTTAAGTCGCAAGTAATAAGGGGCGAGCATATTACTATCAACCGGACACAAAACCTATAAAATACAAACTACACCTATAAACATAGACTCCGGGCTGCTACTGAGAAATTCCTGACGGAAAACCCCAATAACAATTTGCCCGACCTGGGAATCGAATCCAGAACTTTGTGCTCGGTAGTAGCGTTTGCGACCACTAGACCAGCGAAACTGACAAACAATAGTTAAAAGAGAATAAAATTATAGGTTTGGTTGATTGGTTGATAAAGAAAAGTAGTCGATATAGTTCTCTGAATAAGCAAGCCGAAAAGATCCGATTAACCATGATCTTGTGTGAAGACCCCGAGTCGGTATTTCAGGGTTGGTGCAGCGACGATCTTCGCAGTCCCATGTAAGCACATTAATGGACTGCCGTAGGCTGATGATGATACCCATGCACATAAACCCAAATAAGTTAGGTTCTGATCATGAATAACCAGCCGATCAATGAATCAAACTATTGCATCCAAAGGTGTACAAAGCCTCCCTTAAATTAAGGCCGGCTGAAACTTAAAGCGTAATCTGAAAACATCATCAGAATAATTATATTACACAATATATTGCCAACTGCGAATCCAACGAATCCGATTTCTAATTGATTACTTTTATAAGTTCGATACGTAGATAATTAAAAATTAGAACGTTGCGTCTCTTCTGGCTTCTAGAGGGTACAACGCCCGAGGAGTGGAGCAGAGGTGCGGTGGTTCTGGTCTTCAAAAAAGGTGACAAATCCTTACTGAAGAACTATAGACTACTTTTATCTGTTCTGTGTATAGACCCATATCACTTCAAGCCACGTATACAAGCTGCTACGAGGGTCGTCACGAACCGTCTCGCCAGGAGACTTGACGAGTTCCATAGCCACCAGAACAAGCCGGTTTTCGAAAAGGCTTCAGCACCGTATACCACATCCATAGATACTGTTCGGCAAATTGTACAGAAGTTCGAGGAATACAATCAGCCGCTGTGTATGCCTTCAACTCCATCGAAGAGTTGAAGACTGAAATAAAAAAAAGAAACATGGGCAGTTCTGGCCTCTCTGCAACGATGTCGAATTGACTGGCGCTACATCGAAGTGTTGATGAGATGTTTGTATGACGCTGCCACGATGACTGTCCAGATCCAGGACCAGAAAACCAGCTCCATCCAACTGCTCAGGGGGGTGAGACAGGGGGATGTAATATCCCCAAAACTGTTTACAAATACGTTGCAAGACGTCTTCAAGACGCTGGACTGGACTGGACAGGGTATCAACGTGAATGGCGAGTACATTTCACATCTTCGATTTGCCGATGACATCGTCATAATGGCAGAGACGCTGGAACAGCTAGACCAAATGCTGCACGGCCTTAATGGAGCCTCTCGGCGGATTGGCCTCGGCATGAATTTGGACAAGACGAAAGTCATGAACAATTCGCACGTCTTGCCGAGTCCAATCCACATCGAAGGGTCGCTTCTTGAAGTTGTGAAGGATTATGTCTACCTGGGGCAAATAATCCAGCTCGGTAGACTCAACTTTGAGAAAGAAGTCGACAGAAGGATTCAGTTGGGTTGGGCAACATTTGGAAAACTCCGTCAAGTCTTCTCGTCGCCTATCCCACAGTGTTAGGCGCCGAAACGTGGACACTGACGGTCGGGCTGTTCCACAAATTCAAGATCGCTCAGCGCGCTATGGAGCGAGCTATGCACGAAGTCTCTTTGAAGGATAAATAAGGAATTAAATTATCCGGAAAAGAACCGGAGTTACCGACATAGCGCGCAGAGTAAGCAAACTGAAGTGGCAGTGGGCTGGCCATGCTTGTCGAAGGACCGATGGCCGGTGGAGCAGACGAGTCCTGGAGTGGAGACAGCGTATCGGCAAGCGTAGTGTGGGACGCCCCCCAGCTAGATGGACGGACGACCTAAAGAAGGTTGCTGGGACGGACTGGATGCGGAAGGCGGAGGACAGTGTTGTGGCGCAGCCTGGGAGAGGCCTATGTCCAGCAGTGGACTGCGATAGGATGAGTTGTCTCTTCTGGCAGCTATAGAAAGAAAAAGCAACGCAATTTATCAAACCTTGGGGTCTACTACGAAGTGCAAAGTGCGAATGTTCGGATCGGACCGATACATGGCCGACCCGAATATTATTGAAAAATGCGAAAAAAGTTCGGATCGGCTCAGTTGGGTCGGGACCATAGTCAGTATTCGAAAGAGTATAGGAGTGTAGGATCGGGACCGACCGAACCAAATAGTAACTTCGTAGCAGGAAACGCCCCTTTTTTTTTTTTTTTTTTTTTTGGGATGGGAAATCATCAAATGACTCCTCCCGCTCTGGGTGGAGCGGAAGGGAGTGTCAGACTCTTACTGACTAAAACCCACCCATGTTCCTTCCTTCGCCCTTTATGTTCCGGGGTAGCGGTAACCCTTCCGGACAATCCCGCTGCCCCGGCAGGCTTCGGCCCTAAGGGGCCCCTCGAATTATGCTGACATCTCTTTGAGGCGCGCGTGGAACACTTACGCGCCGTCCGGCACGGGCCTGGTCCTGATCGGGCGGTGAGCTACCCATTGCTCTCCGCCCGCAGGCCCGCGCCTACGGTGGCCGGTAGTCTCCAATGGACTCCCGACGCCCGGGGCGTCTCCCGCGGCGGCTGGGACGGGAGGCTCTCTCCCTCATCCGTCCCGCCACCTCCTTCGCTAGCATGACTGCTTCGCAGAAGGAGGCGACTGCCTCCCACTCCCTCTCGCTCCGGACCATGGCTTGCACCAGGGCCGGGCGCGAGAGGCCGCCGCCGCTGCCGATCGCCTCCACGAGGACACGGCGGTGCTCCGCCCAAGCGGGGCAGACCTCCACCGTGTGCTCCACCGTGTCCTCTGGGCGATCCTGGCAATGGTGACACCCGGGCGTTTCCTCCCGCCTGATGATGTGCAGGAACCTCCCGAAGCTTCCGTGTCCGGTGAGGACCTGCGTCAGGTGGTAGGTGAGGGCGCCGTGGCGCCTCTCTAGCCACTCCTCAAAGAGGGGTCTTATCGCCGCTATCGCGGCGTGCCCAGGAAACGCCCCTTGTCCTGACAATAACAAACACAAAAAAAAAGAATTATCCAATTTGGTGCAGTCGATCGGAAGTTATGCGCGTACATACATTTTGGTGATTCATTTTTATTTATATGTGTATATATAGATATGTTCGAGCGTCAAGGCTGCGCTAAATAAGTTCCAATCCATCACCTACGTATAATACCAGACTAATTCTATCTGACGCTCGTTTTGTTACTATCTAAATAATGGATTGTTCTAGACCGCATCTATCCATAACTACTTTTCAATACCTGAAAGCATAGCAAGTGTCAGGGTGAATGGCATAAGGAATTTGGTCTTATTTTTTGCAAGATACTATGTATACCGAATATGTTAATAAAAAGTATAATATTTTTACTGATATATCTGATGTTACTAAGGTACAGATGCCAGCACATCAAGCTACTACAATCTGACTAATTTCTTTAATAGATTTCAACTTTCTCGCTAAAGATTTAATGTTCAAAGTTGATTGGGAAAATTTGACAGTTTCGTGTAGCTTGACCTGCTGGCGTCTGTACCTACAACAGCAAACTCGGCAATACAGAATTATAATTTTATTTGGTTAGCTGAATGAAGCCTGAAATAAGTGTCCCGTTTACGTGTACCTATGGTTTAGTGACTTTATTATATATCTTTATTCTTTTCTTTTTAATAAAATTAGGCTCGTCGTATATTTCGTAAAGGTCATAGTTGTGCCGCGTTCTCCATAGCTCGTTTTCCAGGACTGCATCCAATATGCACCTGAGGATTTTCCGTTCGAAAACTAATGAAGATTTCTCGTCTCTTTTACTTAGTTCCCAGCATTCCGAGCCGTATGTCAGTCATTGGTCTTAGTCAGGTTTTGTAGTGGAGAAGTGTAATGCTTGTTCAATACCTAGCGCTTCTTCAGAGTATCTTTACCTAAGCAGCACCCTAATTGCGTAAAACACTATCGATTTCAATCTGAATCATTTTGAAGGATATTGCTAATCCATTGCTTCATATGTTCGAAAAATATGTCTGCTCAACAACATAAATAACGCAATGAATGTTGTTGAACTGTCAAAATGAAACCCATTACTACTGATAGTGTGTTACGCAATTACCCAGCAGGCTGGAATATGATTTACTGGCCGCCATTATTCTCCTGCTTATTAATAATATATTTTGTTTAATATTATGTGACAAGTATGGTGACACAGGCAAAGGTGTTATCACCAATGGCAATATCGGGCGGAAGCTAGTAGTCCTTGAACTCTTAAATATTTGGTCCGAGGACCAGCCACCGCAGATGATTTTGCCAGGGCCGGGAAGCACAATCCACTGCAGGCAGAGTCCTACCGATAACAAACCGATTTCAACATGGTTGGCGTAGTGGCTGAGCGATCGACTGCTGCGCTGCGTGTCGCGGGTTCGATTCAAATATTTGTATTGCTTACAGGTAGTTGTTCCGGGTCTGGCTGTTTGTGTATGTGAGTTTAAATGTTTGTAAACGCACCCACGATACAGGAGTAATTCCCAGTGTGGGGCAACGTTTTTTTTAAAAAAGAAACAACCTGATCATCCGCACACTCCAATACCGGAAAATATTTTGCCCGCTGTCTCTATCTTTGAATATCTGATACACGTCTTTTCAAGAGCAATATTGACAAGTAAACAGTACAGTCGCAATCAAAAATAAATAGGAGAGCGCATGTCGACGCGCGTCTGAGGCCATCATGAGTTCTAAAATGTTTTAAAAGATCCGTTTGTACTGTTTTGAGAGTGCTTAAGCGTTATTTAGGTCAGGGATATCAATTTCGGCGGAATATACCAATGTCGGCCATGGCCTCGCAAAAGAAATTACGGATATGTTGTCATACACAGTTCTGAAATCAATAAACAGGTGGCTCGTGCTCACATTATATTCCAAGGTCTTTTCAAGAATTTGCTTTAGAGAGTAAATCTTCTCTTTGAGACCTCAAAGAGAAGATTTTCTCTCTGAGGCAAATCGTGGACCGTTCGTGGACCGATTTGGTCGAAAGCCAGATTGATCCTCTCCTATTGAGGATGCGACATAAGATTTTAACATCTGAAAGAGAATTTTCGCAAACCCCTCGTTAGGTTTGTTGGCACTCCAAGATGTCACCCTTCTTATGCAAGGGTATACGACAGCCATTCCACTCGTCCGGCATGGAAATTCCGTTTCAGATCTCGTACCTACCGTGGAACTCCCTCTTGAAACGAACCTCAGCATACTTTATAAGTTCACTCTGGATGTTGTCCCCGCCTGCAGCTCTATTGTTTTCAAGTTTTTAATACGCATACGTATTAGGTACGCACGATGACATATCAAGCTATACATTTCCAGTATAAGTTGACTTCTCATTGTACGAAAAGCCTATACAATGCGAGGTTAGCTAATACTGGAAATTTATAGCTTGCTATGTCGTCGAGTGTACCTATTAAAATTGGACAATCGCAGCATACCATAAACAGAACAAGTAACTCCTCTAACTAAGCGTTACGCTATCTATATCAAGATAATTATAACTTTGTATATCTTTTACTGATATATCTTTTATAATTTTATCTCAGATATCTTATCAAAATCTATGCCTAACATTATCGAACAACAATATGTCTATTAATTGCTAAGGAAAAATATCTTTATCAAATGAAATCGTAACTATTGTACATAGATACTGCGTAGATACGGACGCCAGCACATCAAGTTACTACAATCTGTCAAATTTCTTTAATAGATTTTCAACTTTATCGTTAAAGCATTAAGGTTCAAAGTTGATTGGGAAAATTTGACAGTTTCGGGTAGCTTGACCTGCTGGCGTCTGTACATGGCGCCACGCCATCGAAGTGACATCGATTATTTCAATACTTAGATGTCACCATGTAAACCACAGTTACGTAAATCATTACTTGATCTTCAATAATGGCGCGGGAGTCGCAACCGGTGCAACTGTTGTATTTTATACCATTTACCTGCTGCGCAAGGAAATGTCAGCGGAAGAACCTTCGCACAGTGCAAATGTAGAGTTCACATTGCATACGTGTTTATCTACTATATTAAGATCCTAATTACCGGCAGGTCAGAAGCCAATTTTGCAGTGGGTATACGTTTACTAACGTTTTCTCAGATTCGAGCGGTCCGATGTTTTATATAGGTTCAGCTACTACCGAGCCGTGTGCCCCGTGGGATTTCTCATCGGCAAATTGACGAATTCCCAAACAAACTTTCATACCCTATAATCCCATTAAAGAATGAATTCGCAAAAATCCTTCCTTAGTGCTTACTTACTTTCGTTAATATAAAGAACCCATATGCAAAATTTTATGATTCTAGGCCTAACAGTTGCGCGGTTGCGGTGGCAGCGTTTCTATCAGCGAATTCAGGTTCCAGTGAGTTTTAGAACTTTGTACCTCAGCGTTCGCGTTTTGAGTTATAAATCATAAATCATAGAGTTTATTTGTAAAACATAGGTATACAATCATCATTCATCATTTCAGCCGATAGACGCCCACTGCTGGACATAGGCCTCCCCCAAGTGTCGCCACGTTGACCGGTCCCGTGCGACTCGCATCCAGCGGATTCCCGCAACCTTCACCAGGTCATCGGTCCACCTAGTGGGAGGCCTTCCAACGCAACGTCTTCCGGTTCGCGGTCGCCACTCCAGAACTTTTCGGCCCCATCGGCCATCCGTTCTGCGAGCAATGTGCCCTGCCCACTGCCACTTAAGTTTGGCAATTCTTCGGGCTACGTCGGTAACCTTGGTTCTCTTGCGGATGTCCTCATTTCTGATTCGATCACGCAAGGAAACTCCGAGCATAGCCCTCTCCATTGCCCTTTGAGTGACTTTAAGCCTTCTGATGAGGCCCATTGTGAGCGACCACGTTTCAGTCCCGTATGTGATCACTGGCAACACACACTGGTCATAGACTTTCGTCTTGAGACACTGTGGTAAGTTGGACGAGAAGATACCGCGCAGCCTCCCGAACGCCGCCCAGCCGAGTTGGATTCGACGATTGACCTCTTTCTCGAAGTTAGACCTACCTAACTGGACCGTTTGTCCCAGGTACACATAATCGTCTACAACTTCGAGTGTTGAGTCTCCGATCTTGATAGGAGTGGGTGTGACATGGGCATTCAGCATGATCTTGGTTTTGTCCATGTTCATTTTAAGACCCCCTCTTCCGGAAGCTCTGCTGAGGTCATCGAGCATTATACTGAGGTCCTCCATGGTCTCAGCCATGACCACTATATCGTCGGCAAACCGAAGGTGAGTGATGTACTCGCCATTGACGTTGATGCCTAGCCCTCTCCAGTCCAGAACCTTGAAGACATCCTCTAGTGCAGCGGTGAATAGTTTCGGAGATATGACGTATCCCTGTCTCACCCCTCGCTGCAGAAGGATAGGTTCGGAAGCTTGGTCCTGAAGTCGGACTGACATGGTGGCGTTTTTGTACAAACACTTGAACACCTCGATGTACCGATAGTCGATTTGGCACCGTTGGAGAGACTGCAGTACAGCCCAGGTCTCGATCGAATCGAAGGCTTTCTCGTAGTCCACAAACGCTAAACAGAGTGGCAGGTTATACTCTTCGGTCTTCTGTATAACTTGCCGCAGCGTATGTATGTGGTCCACGGTGCTAAAGCCTTTTCGGAAACCGGCTTGTTCGGGAGGCTGAAAATCGTCAAACCTGCGCGCGAGACGATTCGTGATGACTCTTGAAAACAACTTGTAGACATGGCTTAGAAGTGAGATGGGCCTATAGTTCTTCAACCGGGCATTGTCGCCCTTCTTGAAGAAGAGTACCACCACACCCCTGCACCATGCCTGTGGCGTTTTCCCCTCGAGTATGACGGAATTAAACAGCTTCTGAAGGGCCTCAAGTACCGGTTTTCCACCCGCCTTCAGGAGTTCGGCCGTAATTCCGTCATCACCTGGTGCTTTGTTGTTCTTGAGCTGTTTCAGAGCCATCCTAATCTCGTACAGGCTGAAGTCCGGGATGTCTTCGGTATAGTGTCGGGTCAGTCTAGCTCTTGGGATCGTTTGCTAGATCTACAACGGGTTTACTGGTTGACGTGTACAACTGTCCATAGAAGCTCTCGATCTCCCTCAGAAGCTCCGGTTTGGCGGATAAGATCCTACCATCGTCGGTCTTCAGTTTCGTGAGCTGGCTCTGCCCAATAGCCAGATCTCTTGCAAATACCTTGGAGCCTTTGTTCCGCTCGATCGCGTCTTTGATACGCTCGGTATTAAAGCGGCGGAGGTCGCTTTTCAAGGATTTAGAGATCCGTCTATTGAGCTGCTGGTATTTCCACGCCTCGTCTGGAGACTGCAGGATCATCTCACGCCGCTCCTTCATGAGCTTGAGAGTGTGATCGGAGAGCCTCTTGTTCTGATCTGTACGACGTGTCTTAAAGAACTTAGACCCGGTCGTATGGACAGCTTCCACGAACCCATCGTTGTATTCGTCCACTGAGCTTCCTAGGCACTCGAAACGGTTCTGGAGTTCAAGCTGAAAGCTCTCGGGGTTATGGATCCGGATCTGTGCTGGACGGAGCGTAGACTTCATCAGTCGAGACCTTTCAAGCTTGATATTGATGTTCAATGTGCCTCTTACCATGCGGTGATCGCTCCCGGTTTTCAGCGTATTGATCACTGAGACATCATTGAACATTTGCTTCTTGGTTGACATGATGAAGTCAATCTCATTTTTAGTTGCACCATCGGGGCTCTGCCAGGTCCACTTCCTGTGCTCACGCTTTCTGAAGAAGGAGTTCATCATATATGTAGAGGCCCTCCTTCTCCATAAAACTAGCCAGTTGGTGGCCCCGGTGATTTCGACGTCCAACTCCAAATTGCCCCACCTGCAGCTCATCCCCGTCTCGCTTGCCCAGTTTCGCGTTGAAGTCCCCCATGACCACTGTAAAGTGAGTTTTGAAACCATGCATGGCTTTAGAAATGTCCTCATACATGGTCTCCACTTCGTCGTCGGGGTGTGCCGAGGTCGGGGCGTAGCCTGTATGACCTTCAGCAAATATCTTGAGGATATTCTGAGTATAAGGTACGCTACCCTGGTCGACACACTCTCGATCTTCACCACGTTGTTCACAAGGGACTTGTGGACGATAAACCCAACACCACCCTGGGACTGCCGGTCACCCTCTCGGAAATAGAGCAGGCTGCCGGATTTCAGGATTACCGTGTCCTCCCCCTCTCTTCGGACTTCAGATAATCCTACAATACTCCATCGCAGCCTGCTCAACTCCTCTTCGAGTTCCGTTATCTTCTCGTCGGTCCGGAGCGTACGTGTGTTATATGTTGCCAGGTCCAGTCGTCGTTGGTATTGGCAGCCGGATCCCATCCGGAGATTCCTCGCACCCCTTGCCACGCCGTAACCTCGACCGCTGCCGTAGTCGAGGGTAGACGGGCTGCCGGGCACTAGGGGCCATTTCTGTAATGTGCTATCCATTGGGGGGGGTTTGCCATAATCGCCACGCTTGGCAGGCGGGTTGGCGATCGCAGAATAGTTCTTACAAAAAGACAGAGAGCGCTGCTGCCCATTCTCTGGTAAGTCCCTTAGTCGCCTCTTACGACACCCACGGAAAGATATGGGATGGGATGATATACAATAGGTCATACATATAAAATAGTACGCTATGTTTTGTCTTAAGACATACAAATATGGTAACATGCAAAGTAATTAAACTAAGCAAAATGTCATTGACAAAAGGAAACATAGTATGTACATACCATTATTTAAAAAAAATGTCAGATGTGAAAATTTTAAATGCAGCATTAATAATTATTATAACTCTTTATCGTTTAAAAACTCGTCTGTTTATAAGTATATGAAAACGCAATCAGGTTACAGGGGTGTTATTGGTACGCAATATATTTACATAGATAAGATATAAACTACCTCTACTTCACCCAAGTGTGAAAAGCTATATACCTGCACGATTTGCGTACATAGTCCTATTCAATTCATACATTACATCATTCATACATACGTTTCTATACATTGTCCGTCCACGTCTTACTATATTGTTCTTCTCCACGATTTGCTGTCAACTTCAATGGCAACCCTGCAGAAAAGAATTTGAAACGATCACGTTTAAGTACATACTTACTGTTTTAAATTCAGAACTATAAAGTCATTATTTTCGAATCATTCTTACATAGGTTTGCGATTTGGTACTCAAGATGGGCAGTCGATCCTGGCTTGGAATGTCTTTAAAGATTCAAAAGAAAATATTACATGAGACCGTGCAAGGTGTCATTACCTACAAACAGCCACTTCGAGTCAACCAAATTACTGAAGTGGCTAGTAAAGAAAAATGAAAAGTTAAAAAGATTGAATATCGCCAAAACGGAAACTATGGGATTTGAGAAGAGCACGTTGTAGTTTTAACAGACCTACATTAACCTTTTTTACTTAGCCTTAAAGGCATAGACATTAATACAACCTGCAGGACACACAAATACCTTAAATCAACACTGAAGGATAATATTATCGATTTGTCTTACTTACTTAATTTAGGTTGAAAAATATTTTGAAAATATTCCTCATCATTCTTCCTCAATATCGTTAGCAGTTGGAAAAGGATACATCCTAATAAGGCCCTAAAATAAACGACCAACATGTTAAGAATATTTAAACATGTTACCGATTTCGATGCTGCATCCTTTAGTAGGTCAATATCAGCATAGATACATGAATTTAAAGTTAAAATAATTTGATCTCGTTATTAAGTTATCGAGGAATACAGTGCCTTCGCCAATAATCGTACGAGCTGATGACAGTTTAGTGTCATTGATCGATGTTTAATTTTTAATACTAAATTAATAACCAACAAAATTATAATGATGGCTCTGAACATATTTAATTACCAATTAGATTTGCGACCTTATGAATGGGCACATGATTGCATAAATTATTCATAGGTTAACTGACGTAGAAAGGTAGCCTGTCAATGATGAAGTTTATTATGTATGGTCGAATTATTTCAAGGTAGTCTAACATCAAAGCGAACGGTTAACTCTCAAACTTCGATCAGTATGCAAGGCTGCGTCGGTTTAAGTGGTGCAGTCCATTTACCGTCTTTAAGATATTTGAAGAAGTGTTGGCTATTTTTATTTAATTATAGATAACAGAAGATCTGTCATCGAGGCCGGCCGGTGCTTGATACGTATTTGTATAAAAAGTGGCGAAGAGCCGTCACTGCGTGTCATTCGCGAGCGACAGGTGTGCGTTGCCTAGCTGTATGCCTGCACAAACCTCTTCTATTAATGATCAGCTGATTGTTTCATGAACAAATCACAAGGTGATCTGTGAAAATGGTGAGAAGAATTTTAAATTATTTATTTGTTATTCGACAGCCCTTGGAATTCAGCTGACCCCAAATGATGGAATCGCCAGGTATTTTTTTAATTTTATTACATAAATATATTCGGATACCAATAAGTGAAGAACATTTTATTTTATTAATCTGATTTTTAATTTATGCTGATATGGTAATTTTGGCCATTATCTATCATTATAGCTATATATACCTAGGGATAATAAATTAATAATGCGATAATTCCGCTTGTTACTTAGGTAGTTCCTACAATAATTTTTCTGTGCGTGAAACGTTAAAGTGGATAATTTTCAAAGCGTCTTAAATCGGTTTAATAATTGCCTTGTTTTTTTGCGTAAAGCCGTAGTTTGCAAACATAAATAATAACATGACAATGAAAAGGGATACATTGTTAACAATACATATTTAAATATTGAATCCCTTTTGTTAATTCTATCGTCATTTTTAGTGGTCACTTGTCCGTTTCAGTGTAGGTCCCTACTAACTGAAAGAGTAAATAAATGATAAACAATGTTAGTAAATAAGTACATTTAACAAACAACCACGTATTATTATGTTATTAGTAAACAAATTCTTAAATCTCTCGCATTGTTCTGAAAATCGCCATGTACGTAACACGACTTCAATACTACGTACTCAACTTGAAATATCTAACCACAGTTAAAAGAAGTAGGTAGATGTCTAAAGGACACCCGGTCAGTGGTACAGCCCGATATGAACTTGATGGCGGTTCTGAAGTGCGCTACTCACTGAATTTGTTAGGTACTGCGCAGTGACTCGAACCTCATGTTCCGAACCGTCATAAAGTTTGAATCGGACTGTAATCATCACTGTAACTAAAAGTTTAACGCGTTGCACGAGCACGAAGTTGAGCAGATAAGACATTCATTACACATGCGCCATGTATGAGGGTCGGCGTAGCATTGGTAATGACTTGCTTGTCATTACCATGGTCGAATGCAACTATTTACACTTTGCGTCCGTATATATACTTAGCTGCAGTCGGATTCAGTATTTTTATAGTCAGGCAATTTTTATCAAAAATAATAATGATCTGTACCTACAGGTTTTCGTGAACATGAATCTGAAAAAGTGCATTGTCTGGATATTTTCGCTTGCGAGCTAATAAAAATGAAGAGTTGCACTTAAACCTTAGCGTAGGTCCACTTGAAAAGTTAGAAATAAGTAGGTCTACTTCATACAAAGTAATCAATCGACTACTTGTAGGTACCTACAAGAAATGGTTCACCATATAAGAAGAAGTCAATTTTGTATATTTATTTAGTCATTAAACTTAATGCACAAGTAAATAGCTTAGGTATTCTTCGTTTGTTGACATCAACCATAACGTAGAAATTGTATTTCTTTGCTACTTTGTTTCTTTTATTATTCAAGTTCAGTTTCAAACTCAAACTCAAACTCAAAGTATTTATTTCAATTAAACCAATTACAGGCACTTTTGAATTGTCAAGGGGTCGGTCAGTCAGAGAAATGAAGCTAGTTGCCCATTCCAAAGCGTAGTAGGTACCTATGGAGAAGAACGGGCAAGAAACTCCATGGACACTCTTTTAAATCAAAGTATGGTTTGTTTACTCTAACCTCATCTGGCAGACTTTAGTCACTGTAGTTAGGTACTACAGTTTAGAATATTTTTCGACGCATGCGCTTATACGGTAGCATTACGCTATTACGCATTACGGATAAAAAAAAATTACGCATGCATCTTATCGGCCGATACTTTCGCTTCCCAGTTCCAATATAACATAACAACATTGATAAATCCCTATCAAACAAATAGATACCCACTGATAAATATTTAACATATGCTTCAAAGCTCGATAGGAAAAAATATAATTAAAATGGTCGAACAACATGAGATGTCTATCTTCCATTCGTAACAATATTCGAGCCTGCGTAATGTTTTTGTGTACATACCTAAATTTATTTAGAATACTTAATAATAATGTGTCGTTTTTGTTATCAATTGACATGAAAAATAATCTGAAAAAAAAAGTTTATTGAGGATGTGACTAATCTGCCTTCTAAAATAATAAATAAGCGTGAGTAATAATGTGCCTACGCGGGACTTTTTAAAAATCCTATCGCAACGCTCCAAGTTAATAAAAGCTAGGCTGATGGCGTGATACATGAGCAGATACATTTTATGTTCTGTGATTGGGACAAATGGAGATATTCGTTTTAGTTTTCCTTTAGATAAAACTGACCAATATTATACGGTTTCTTCATATACTTAAAAGATCCTTGACAAAATTTAATCATATCACTCCGCATTACCACTAAATGATCAGCCTTTCTTATCATGACGTATCGGTAATTTTGATATCCATCTACATAATTAATATGATAGCATATAAAGTATGCAAAACGTGTGAAACGGCACATTACAAAAATGGACTATTTTTTTTTTCTTTTGATTTGACCCTTTCGAACATATGTAAATAAACGGTCAATTAATTTTAATTAAATTAATAGGTGTTAAATTAAATAAATTAAATTACTAATATTCGAAATAGTATCAGAGACGTTTTCAACACACTTGCGAGGAATATGTATTTACTTAATTTCACAATAAAATGAAAGAGTATAAATTCACTAACATTTTATATGGTTATTTTATTTGGAATCCATGGGAGAACGAACAAAGTTTGAACCAAAAATATATTTATTAAAAAAATCGAAGTAATAAGTTGTCGTTCTGTTAAATAGCTACTAAAGGGTTTTGGCCAGTGCATGTGCTTCCCGCGTGATCATATCGGCAAGTATACGTTCGCTCCCTGTCTCTTACGGTCGCGTCTCACTCGTTGCGCTGGCGCATTGTTTCGTTCGTGTCATCGTAGTCCTTCGTTGTATTTCGTTGTGATCTGTGCTTTTACGGATTATCTTTTGTTTTTATCAAAATCAAAATATTTTATTTCCCACAGTTAACCTATAAAGAACTGATATTATTCACATTGGGCAGCTAGCATTTAAGACTAGCGAGGTCGTACCTACTGCCATGAACACATGAGACCAAATGGTGTCTACTTGACAGAGCTCTATCGGTACCGAGGCTTAATAAACGATAAAATACTGATTGGACGAATTCAGTCGCGACATGTAAATAATAAATAACCTTTTTTTTACAAAATTAGATTTTTTTTTTTTTATATCGATCACCCTAACCAAAACATCAGAACATTTTCAATCATTGACCTATACCTCAAATGCTTTTCAATGTATTATCCGATCACAGTACGTCATGTAGCGCCGGCAGAAAATAAACACATCTCAAGGTGGGTCTAGCGTAGCTCGGACACCTAAATAGCACCGTTTACCCCTCAAGGGTAGAAAACGGATATTTAGGTTCCAGCGTAGCTAGACCCACCACTTTAGGCCTTGCCGGCTTGAGAGAGTACGATTGACCTCTTTCTCGAAGTTGGACCTACTCAACTACACAGTTTGTCGACCACAGCTTCGAGTGTAGTGTCTCCGATCTTCATGAGAGTGGGTGTTACATGGGCATTTTACATGACCTTCGTTTTGTCCAAGTTCATTTTAAGACCCACTCTTTCGGAGGCTCTACTAAGGTCATCGAGCATTGTACTGAGGTCCTCCGTAGTCTCAGCCATGACTACGATATCGTCGGCAAATCGAAGGTGAGTTATGTACTCGCCATTGATGTTAATGCCAGCCCTTTTCCAGTCCAGAACTTTGAAGACTTCCTCCAGTGCAGCGGTGAACAGTTTCGGAGAGATAACGTCTCCCTGTCTCACACCTCGCTGCAGAAGGATAGGTTTCGAGGTCTGATCCTGGAGTCGGACTGACATGGTGGCGTTTTTGTACAGACACTTCAGCACCTCGATCTACCGATAGTCGATCTGGCACCGTTGAAGAGACTGCAGTACAGCCCATGACTCGATCGATTTAAAGGCTTTCTCGTAGTCCACAAACGCTAAGCAGAGAGGCAGGTTATACTTCCTTCTGTATAACCTGTCGTAGCATATGTATGTGGTCTACGTTGCTAAAGCCTTTACGGAATCCGGCTTGTTCAGGAGGCTGGAAGTCGTCAGAACTGCGCGTGAGACGGTTCGTGACGACTCTTGAAAACAGCTTGTAGACATGGCTCAGAAGTGAGATGGACCTATATTCTTAAGAAGAGCATGTCGCCCTTCTTAAAGAAAAGTATCACCACACCTCTGTTCCATGCCTGTGGTGTTTTACCCTCGAGTATGATGGAACCAAACCGCTTCTGAAGGGCCCTAAGAATAATCATAATCAATCTAGCTCTTGGGTCGTTTGCCAGGTTCATAACGGGGCTACTTGTTGACGTGTATATAATAACTGTCCATAGAACCGCTCGATCGCTATCAACAGTTCAGGGGGTCTACTCCGAAGTGGTATCGGCCGAATGTTCGGCCGTTTACTGCTACGAAGTTACTATTTGGTTCGGTCGGTCCCGATCCTACACTCCTACACTCTTTCGAATATTGACTATGGTCCCGACCCAACTGAGCCGATCCGAAATTTTTTCGCATTTTTCAATAATATTCGGTTCGGCCATGTGTCGGTCCGATCCGATCATTCGCACTTTGCACTTCGTAGTAGACCCCCAGGTTTGGCGGATTCGATCCTGCCATCACCGGTCTTCAGTTTCGTAAGCTGGCTCTGTCCAATAGACAGATCCGCCGCAAATCGCCGAATAAATAATGTGAAATATGAACAAGTTATATATTTTTCAAAATTCCCACAACCCACAAGAAAGCGACCCTTACAAATAAACAAGAGACATTTATCTATATATCCTCACAATTTCATTTCCGTCCGCCGTGGGTTTTTCTCCCATACTATTTGCTCATTGACCTTTGTAACATTTTGTTTTGTGAAAACGGCTTGTGGACTTTTTACCGTAATATTTTAATTTTAAGCTTATATGTCAATTTTCAAAATAATTATACTGAAGAAATAACAATAAATTTATTGTTTTTTTTATAATATTTTATTTATTTAAACAGTTTATAAATTCTTAATTTTTTAAAGCACGAAAAGGTTTGAAGGCTGCTGAGATTTCAAAAAGTGCACATCTCTGACTAGTAAATAGTTATCTTGTATGTGGCGCAATTTCCTGCACTAGTCCAGGAATGCAAAGTAAAAAGCACGCGTGTTAAATTAATATACTACATTTAAACCTACAAGCGCCACTTTACGAGCAAGTATGTTAAAAACATTTTGCACTTAATTACCAATCCAATAGTATGTATAGCTGCAACATACAAAATATATAAACTAAATAAAGTTGAATAAATACGAGTATAACCAGACTGAGTACATAGAACCCATTATTCCCAATTATTTTTATTTTCTTAGCTAAGTAATCGATAAAAGAGTCATTCATTTTTATTAACATATTCTTTGATATCTTAATCTTTTAAATACTGTAGAAGGATTAGATACTGTACTATCGTTAACAAAGATATGGAATCTTCGGCAATGTATTTATGATTAATGAGATAAGGTATTTATGACCACTAGGACACGTGACTTTTATTTACCAATTAGATGGTGAGTGAATCACAAACAATTTTAAACGCATTTAAAGCATGATGCATGTTGATGGAAGAAGAGTGGTGGCCCAGTGTTAACGGCCCTTTACTTTGTGTAATTTATTTCATCAACACTGCTCTCAAGACTGTGAAGGAAACCCAGAGCCAAAAATTCGAAGACATGTGACATCTATACCAACCCGCACTGGGCCCGCGTAGTAGATTACGACCCATTCCCTCTCACAGAGATCTCTTATATATTCTATTTTACCTAGGTGTCCGTAACGGAGACATCTTATGGCCACCCCTCTTCTTCTTTGTTTTATGTTATTAAAACCATCAGTCCTCATCTACAATTTTTTTCAAGTAAACTTTCTGTATCGTTCTGAAATACGGACCTAAGATTTTCTCTGCTAACGAGCTAACTAAGATTTGCAAATGAAAAAGAGATTAATTTATGTTTCCGCGGAATTTAATGCGAGAACAATTAATATTCTAATTGTTGTGTATGTACAATATAGAATGCAGGCCAACTACATACTACTCATTATATAAAAAGCGAGATCGTCGTTATCATACTACATATTAGGAAGCCAGCTAGATATAAAAACATGAAAATTATTCATGTTATTAAAATTTGTTCTTGAAATGCTGCATTGTATTGAAATCAATAAGGTCGTCGTTAATTACGTAGATACCTACTTGGTATTTAAACGTTCGTTATCTGGGTTAAAACCATTATTTCTAATAGGTAAGTAGGTACTGAAAGATTACTTCGTTCGAAACGATTAGAAAGAATCAATTTTGTAAACCAATCCTACGTAATTAAGAATGTCTTTTATCTCATGACAATGTTGCTAATGCCATAATAAAACACCCCCTATCAATACCTCCTCACACGTGAGAATAAAAAAAACGTGAAAGATTAGGAAAATAAATAAATGACCAAATGCTTCTTAAAGGAAACGTACCTATCTACTTTATATTTGCATCATTTGTGAATTATGATATCACTTAAAGTCATTAAATGTAATAAGTCCTAATTTCACACTGGCCGTCGTGAGGTCGTTTATGGTACAGACGCCAGCAGATCAAGCTGCCCGAAACTGTCAAATTTTCCCAATCAACCTTGAACGTAATGAAAATCTATTAAAGAAAGAACCATGCAAATAATTGTATGGGCGCTGTCCCCACCCACCGACAGATATGGCACTAGTTTCAATATTATTATGACGTACCATGAAAAGACTTATAACCATTTCCAATACAAAAATCGATGCGGTTTTTTTTTAATAAATAAAAAAACTATTTACAAAAATTGTAAAATATCACTTTCAAACAAAATTTAAAAATTAGGTACAAGCTACAACATAATGCTTGTAGACATGCCACGATAGTAGTTTTGATAAGTAAACCCGATATTAATGTCTTATGTGTTCCCTACATTTTGATATGTAGAAATCACGAAAAAAAAAATCAACTGTTCCCTACATTTGACGAGTTAGACGAACATAAATGTAGGGAACAGCTGTTTTTTTTTTTCGCGATTTCTGGTTTGGTCCCATAGTAAAAGTTGTTCATAATGATGAGTACAATGACCTCTTAAGAGGTTGTTGGTGTTTTACCAATAACCCTGTATAGTAAAGCCCATTCCGCAAATGTTCAGCACAGTAAGATTTTGCAAGTTTTATATGGTAGGTTCCCAAAGCAAATAATATTATATCATAGTCGGTTAATTATGGAAAATCTTCAAAATGTGGCATTCTAGCTTCCATGGCCGATGGCGCACAGATAAACTACGTGAACACAGCGGGCCGTACTAGCCACGACTGAAGTGCGCGCGCGCGTTTAGGCGACCATATATAAAAAATAACATTATATCCACGACAGAGGTGCGCGCACGCATGTTTAGGCGAACATATATAAAATAACATAATATTAAAAAAAAAAAACTCTGAAAAAGTAAAATAAAATAAAATATTCAAATACGATTTTTTGCATGAAAACCCCATTCCTATGGCGGCGGCGGATATCGTCATAGTAGAAAATCATCAGGCAGTCAAGATGTATTAACTGAAAAATGTTTGAAATCTGTTGATGGGTGGAGACGATTGTTTGCACGTTCTAGCTTGATGTGCTGGCGTCAGTACAGGCACGATAGTAAAAGATTAACGCGTCTTTGCTTTGTTTTGTATAGGCAGGTCCGATGGAACAAAAGATGTTCTGAAGGTTATTTACCAAGTACCTACTTCCATCCACACCGTTATTAAACCAATTAAACGAAAAATCTTATGGTTTAATTCCTTTGTTTCCCTAGAATTGTTTCGCTCTATTCGTAGAAACGATAGAATGTGTGCAGTTGTAAAGCATCAGTTCTTCTTTTCTGGTTTGGTATGTTTTGAGTAATTTCTGGCCACGTTTGCATGGCACGTCCAGGTTGTCAAGCCAGTAGGTACCTTCACCCGTTCACCGCTGTTAACCTCTAGTGGTTCCTTCACCATCTTCCTTGTAAACGGAACAGAAGTCTATCGAAAGTACATGTCTGTTTGCCCATTTGCAAATTGACTGTTCAGTGCGACCCGCATTGTTCACCGCAGCTACTTAATGTTTTTTTATGAACTGCTTTTGCTGTTGACGGTTAGATATTTAACGCATTACATCTAATTTTTCCATTGGATTTGGATTTTTTTTTTTTCCGTATGGGAAATCATCAAATGACCTCCTGACTCTGGGTGGAGCGGAAGGGAGTTTCAGACTCTTACTGACTAAAACCCACCCATGTTCCTTCCTTTGCCCTTTATGTTCCGGGGTAGCGGTAACCCTTTCGGACAATCCCGCTAACCCGGCAGGCTTCGGCCCTAAGGGGCCCCTCAAAATTGGACTTGGATTGAGCTCTTATAAAAAAAACCCCATATAGTCACTGCGGTAAGCAGGTTGGTGCCCGCAAAGCTTCTCATTTCTTGTCACAGAACATATTTAAGAACAAATACACACCGGTGCTATCGGTCTTATGTAGGTACTACTACTACAGTAGATATATCGTTTAATCTAATCCATATTTCAGTCACTTTCTACAGTAAAATACCTAGCCGAAACAACTTTAATGAGCAGCTTATCAAATTGATTGTCGTGAACAGAGATATTATCTCCTTCGGAATGTTTGATTAACTTGTTCCGATAATGTGTTTTCAGAGTGGTGAAGACAATAATGCCTTCGACATATCGGAGGATCCTTCGATGAAGAAGGCTCCTTTAAATGGAGTTAACGGAATAAGTGAGAATAAAGTAAGTATCGCATTTAGTCTGTGGATGTAATTTAAAACTGTGGGACCAAGTAATATCGAAAAGTAATCTGTTATTTCATACAAAAATGCAATCTACCCAATTAAACTGTTGATTTTTTTCTTTGTTGTTAAAGAGTTGACCTCATAGTAAATTTTTCACCCATAAAATATCTAATAAATTGATGAAGTGCCGAGGAACTTTTGGTACCTAATATGTACTGTGTAAACTTCACACTCGGCCATTTGCAATCAAATAGCCGAGTAGGATTGGTGTATTGCAACCTTCCTGTTATTTACATTTTGCAGATTAGATAGTACCTACCTACTTATAATCTTTTTTGCATTCTTTAGGATGACCAATAATGGGGTGAAGCGCCTTACCTTGTTTTCCAACGTTTTGCAAACACACGATCATATAATAAACATTGTAGGAACAATGTACTGTCATAGCATACGTGTTTAATTTCAAAACAAGATAACGATAATAGGTTACTTACCTAGAAGTATTTTTTATAATCTTGTTGACAAACTTATACAGACAAAAACGTTATTTATACATTCTTACGGATAGGCATTCAATTATTATAAAACAGAGTAATAAACATAAAAAAAAAGATCCCAGAAAATAATTCAACACGAAACAAAATAAGTACCTACTGTCCCTAAGATCACCGACTGGAGAGGTTCCTCAAATAATATTTCTTTCTTTATTATTTTAACTTAAACTTCATCCTTTTCACAGTAAGTAGTCATAATAAAAATTATACTAATTTCCAGGCAGACCCAGAAAAAAGCGAGCCCCAGCGTGCAGTATGGGACAATCAAATAGAGTTCCTGATGTCATGCATCGCCACGTCGGTGGGTCTGGGCAATGTGTGGCGGTTCCCTTTCGTCGCCTACGAGAACGGAGGCGGCGCATTCCTCATCCCTTACATCATTGTACTGTTACTCATCGGAAAACCAATGTACTACCTCGAATGTGCCTTGGGACAATTTAGTTCCAGGAACTCAGTGTCTGTCTGGGCGCTGTCTCCAGCTATGAAAGGTGAGCTTATTCATTTTGTTGTTACACTAGTTTAGTTTTAAAGAACAGTAGAGTAGTGTAACCTTATGTAACCCACAAAAACCTTGCCTCATTTGCCTGAGCCATTTTATCAATAATCTGTCAAATAAAATAGGTAGGTATCTGATTGGGATACAAATAATCTTTCTCTAGCTTTAGGATGTTCAAAGACTGGGTGTTAAAGCACCCTCATGTGTTTAATCTGATCTAAGTACATTTCATAAATCTCATGTTCATATTTCAGGCGCCGGCTACGCCACCGCCCTGGGATGTGGGTACATTCTGTCCTACTACGTGTCAATCGTCGCGCTCTGCATTTACTACCTAGCCATGAGCTTCCAGTCCACGTTGCCGTGGGGTGTCTGCCTGGATGAGTGGAAAAACTGCGTCCCTTCGGATCCGGACCAACCGCCAACAACTCCGATAGGAAGACCCAGTAGTAGCGCGGAGTTATATTTCACGTAATTATTATATACTATGTAGCGCGGAGTTATATTTCACGTAATTATTATATACTATTCTCAATATTTATTTACCTATCTCAATTTTTTAGCTGAAATAAATCGAAATCTGGAACTACATACATACATAGTTGGTTCAGATTCAGGAGTAGAATCGATAATACTTTTAATATAATACCTTTAGGTCATAGCACACATTTATCAGCCCGGCACCGAATCGGCATCGCCTAAATTCGAGCCGTTCAGCGTTCTTTTCTTTCTGTAAAACTCCATATTTGATGGTTAAAGGTCATTAAACGCGTATAAACACTGCACGGGATCAGCATCGCCTCAATTCGAGCTGTTCAGGAACAACATCGTAACGGCATCGCATCCGATTTGGATCAACTGGTCTGGGCGTCGCCCCGCTTACGACGAGGTGACGACTTAAGGCGAGGTGTCATTTCATTTACGTAGGGTCATCCAACCTTCAATCAGTGTAAGCGAAGCGACGACCACCCTCAAGCGTGGCTTCGCCGCGGAGACTCCTCCGTGTACTGAGACGATCCGGTTACGTGCAAGTAAGTCCGGTTGACGCCTGGTTGACGACGAGCCGATGAGGTAAGGTGGTGCTGATCCAGTGCAGTGCTTATACTATGCTTTGACCTTACATAACATAACATAACATAATCAGCCTATAATATTCCCACTGCTGGGACACAGGCCTCCTCTCTGTGAGAGGGAGTGGGCCTTAATCCACCACGCGGGCCCAGTGCGGGTTGGTAAATGTCGCATGTCTTCGAATTGTTTGGTTCTAGGACATGCCGGTTTCCTCACGATGTTTTCCTTCACCGTTTAGAGAGCAGTGGTGATGATATAATTTACACAAAGTAAAGCGCCTGTCTGGGTTCGAACCTACGACCTACAGCTCGTAAGTCGCGGCTGTTACCACTGGGCCACCACTGCTCTCTTTCGCTTTGACCTTAATTGGGAATAAAAAAGGTCTAGACGGGATAAAGTCTGATAAAGGTATCACTTAGTTACCTATCAGATACGATACGATCAGATACGATATTTTATCAAATCTAGGATAGTCACGTGGACATTGGAGAGGAAACCGTATCACTGAAATGGTTGAATGAAATCTTCCAACAAAGAAAACCTAAACCAACCTTTCCCTCTCCCACCTCCCCGGGGTGAGATCGAGGCTTAAATAGAAGACTAGAACACAGCTACAACAATAAAGTACTTTTCTATTTTCCAGTCAGACGGTGCTCCAGCAGAAAGATGGTCTTGAAGGAGGACTTGGTAAGTTGATAAATCAATATTTTTGAAGATCTCTGATTCGGCAGCAAACCCTTGACTAGCACGCTCACCTCGCCTGGCGGGCTCGTAGGATCGCTTTCTATGAGTACCTACACCGGTTCCATTCTCTAGTCGATTAATAAAGTTAACGCATTCAACACACTAAAATAAAACCTAGTAACGAGGCTATGTTTTGTCAAATCGAATTGGCAATTGCTAGTATAATGAACAGGAATTTTGATTAGTTGTCTCCCGATCTTAGGCAAGCGTTGATCCGATGCAATGAACGATCTCTTATGGATTACGGGTTCCTGTAACATAGTTTGGATCATTTGATTTCACATCATCACGTAATTGACGATACGTTTCGTATTACAGGTCTACCTATCTGGTACTTGGTGGTGTGTCTCTTTGCTGCGTGGTTGATAATCTTCATCATTGTCGCCCAGGGTGTCAAAAGTTCCGGCAAAGCCGCATACTTCTTGGCTCTCTTCCCCTACGTTGTGATGATTATTTTGCTCATAACGTAAGTTAATATTTTTTTTCCAATCATTCTCGTACATTATAAAAACATTCTTCCAACAGACTTGCTCGTAAAGTGGCTCTAATTGCACCGGTTTTAGGTTCACAATGCAGTGTATTTAACGTGCTTTTTTGTACTTTCTATTCGCGCACTAGTGCGGGAAAGTGCGCCACAGAAAACTAGTAAGATATATGCACTTGTTTGTTTAATCTTGGCAAAGATGATCTTTTTATACTCTCAATTTTGAAGCAGATATCTTCAACCGATTGAGCTGAAATTTTGTATACACAATATACACATTCAGCTTGAATGAAAATACATGGTTAGCCATAGCTAACCTAACTATATATGTATATATATATAGGTTAGTTATGGCTAACCATGTATTTTTTATTTTTAGCGCATTTAAATGAAAGCTTGTTTTTTAAAAGGGTTTTTTACTTTTAATTTATTTTACGATCTATTTATTATACCTTGGGTGTTAGATAATGTTTTTACAATTTTAATAATAAGATAAACTGTAAACCATCTTATGCACCTCTTCTGATTGTGATGATAGATTTGTTGATGAATTTGTCTGATGAATAATAATATTATACTTAATTTGACCAATTGGATGTTAACAATTTCAGAACCGTGATACTTCCGGGAGCCGGCGATGGTATTCTTTTCTTTTTGACGCCACAATGGGACAGACTTATAGAACTTGACGTAAGTACCCACATACATAGTAGGTATTGTTTTATCCGGAATAAGTACCTAGTACCTTTTTTTTTCTTTTTCCTTGGTGGATGTCTTGGTGGTGTCTCGTGCATGTCCGCTGCCCCGGGGTAGTCGGCGGGGTCTGTCAGACTCTTACTGACTAAAAACCACCCCGGTGTTCCCGTTCCACACTTGGACCGGGGATCACGGGAGTTTGTGCGCCTTCCACAATCCCCGGCTGGTGCGGGCTGATCCTTAGCCCGGCCCGCCTTTGCCCCCCGCGACGTCCTATAGAACACTATGCGCCGCTCGCCGCCTCGTATCCTGCTAGATATGGGGCGGCGGTCCCCAAGTCCGCCATCCCTCAAGACCAGTTTATGGGTTGGAAGAGGACGTTGTCCGCCCTCCGCCGACGCCCGGTTCGTCTTCTGCGAGTCGGGAGAGCGGTCTCGACCTCCCTTAACCTTTCCGCAGCCTCCTTCTGTGAAATTATGGTTTCACAGAAGGAGATCACTGCATCCCAAGACTCGGCGCTCCCGACCATCGAACGAGCGACGGCCGGCATTGACAAGTCGGCTCCGACTTCGGATACGAGGGCACGGCGCGGCTCCTCTCATGCGGCACACTCTGCCAGCGTTTGCCACGCCTTGTCCACCCGACAGTTAACGCAGTGATGTCACCGAGCGTCCGGCTCCCTGTTTATGCGACACAGGCACTTCCCGAAGCAACCATGCCCCGAGAGCAACTGCATCGACCGAAACGACAGGGAGCCGTGCCTCCTCCCGAGTCATTCGTCGAGCACTGGTTGGATCGCCCCGACGGTAGCGAGACCGGCAGTAGAGCGCAGAAGCCTGTCCCGCCACTCCGCCACCAAGACCTGGCGGAGCTGCGACCGACGCAGCTCGATCTCTCGCTGCATCGATCCACCGCCCCGCGTCCGCACCTCCTCGCGCCACCAGTACAGTGATGCGAGGGCTTTCGCCTCTAGGTCCCTAGGCGGAGATCCGACCAGTGCACAAGGCGCCTCGTAGTAGATCGTGCGATACCCCCTGGTAGGCCTGACGGCCATCGCCCTTTGCGGTTACCGCAGCATTGCGATGCTGCAGATCAGAGGCCCACACGGGCGCCCCGTACAGGGCCATGGATCACACGATTCCTAGGTATAACCTCTTACAGGCATTGCTCGGGACCCCAAGATTGGGAAGCAGCGTTGCGAGCGCGCCCGTCGCGCCCATCAACTTGGGCGCCAGCCGCCGAAAGCGCAAAACATAGAACACAGATAGTGGGGGCCGAATTCCCACCAGCTGTCGAGCACCAGTCCCAGGTACTTCATGGTAGACTCGACAGAAATTCGGGCCCCCCGACCACGATGTGTGATCCCGGCGTCGACGCCAGCCCGGGGCCATGAAAGCCCAAAGCCTCCGACTTTTTGAGGGCCACCTCTAGGCCCAAGCGCGATATGCGGCCCACAACTTGTGAGATCGCTACTGTCGCCAGCAACGCTGCCTCCTGTGGGAGCTCCCTCGGCCCGTGACCAACGTGTCGTCCGCGTAATACGTCAGGTCCATTCCCTGTTGGAGCTCGCTCCTCAACACCCAGTCGTACCCGATGTTCCACAGGAGCGGGCCTAGGACCGAACCCTGCGGAACCCCACACGACATGTCGCGCAGGCCACCGCTGTCGTGTCCTCTCTAGGTGATATACTTTTCCGCTAAATAAGCTCCAACGATGTGGCGGATGTATGGAGGCACCCTGTGGTAGCACAGTTCCTCCCGAATACAGCTCCAGGGCAGGGTGTTGAATGTGTTGGAGATGTCCAAGGACGCCGCAGGCATCACCCCGCCCCCGGACACCGCTTTCTTGTCTACTGTAAGCAATATTTACCAGCCTTGTGATTGCATAACACACTAACAGTAGGAAACGCAATGGCTTACATTTTGACAGTTCAATAACATTCATTGCGGTATTTACGTTGTTGAGCAGAGTTTGAACATATGAAGCAAAAGTTTAGCAGTATCCATCAAAATTATTCAGCTTATGACTGATAGTGTGTACGCAATTATGGTGCTGATTGAAAACATTAAAATAATATCGTATACATATACGATGTATGTACGGTATATGTTTGGTTCCAGGTGTGGTACGCCGCCGTAACACAAGTGTTCTTCTCTCTCTCCGTGTGCACCGGTGCTATTATCATGTTCTCTTCTTACAACGGATTCAGACAAAACGTTTACAGGTATGACATTTTTATTTAACAACTATGCTTACATGTATAATACTCCTTCACAGGCGCTACAACCCTTGAGTTGCAATTTGCTCTTCTTACAACGGCTTCTTACAAAACGTTTAAAGGTATTACATTATTATTTATTCGCTGAATAAAATTGATGTGTGACAGTTTTTTTAAGAATCTTTCATTGACTTAAATGTGGGCCTGGCGGCTGAGAGTATGTTGTCATTCTCACTCTAATGTCTCGCTGACGGTGGCACATATGTTGGATCATTTAGCTCCCTTAAAAATGGTTGAGCTGAATGGTGCTAATCCACGCGTCATATTCGTGAACGGGCGCCGTCAGTAAGGACTGGTCATCTCTTAGTTGCCACGGTTTATTTTAATTTTTAAATTGTTTTTTTTTTTCGGACGCTTTTAGCGTTCTGCATCGTTCTCACATATATAATTTCAACACGAATGATGTAAGCATATATTAATTTAAAACAGTTTCCGTGGAGTTTCTGACCCGTTCTTCTCCATAGTTTGATTATTCCTCAGATAAATTAACAAAAATTAACCAAATTAATTTCTTTCCCAGGGATGCGATGATTGTGACGACGTTGGACACGTTCACAAGTTTGCTGTCGGGTATCACGATCTTCGGAATCCTCGGGAACTTGGCGTATGAGCTAAAAAAGGAGGTGAAAGACGCCATAGGTTCTGGTGGTACTGGACTCGCCTTCATTTCTTACCCTGATGCCATTTCCAAAACTTTCTTGCCACAGGTAAATCTTGAAGCTATTGCGTTTGTAAAAGTAATGGAAATATTATGTAATTGAAATAGATTCTCGATACAAATTAATTATGTTAGAAGTTTATCAATACAATTGTTTTCAGTTGTTCTCAGTGCTATTCTTCTCGATGATGACTGTGCTCGGCATCGGTTCGGCGGTGGCGCTGCTGTCGACCATCAACACGGTCATGATGGATTCCTTCCCTCGAGTCCGTACCGTCTTTATGTCCGCTTTCTGTTGCACCGCCGGATTCGCCATCGGACTTGTTTATGTTACACCTGTAAGTTGTTTTCTAATAGTAGGTTATTCTCAAAGGGGATAAACTAGTGTCTTATTGTCGCGGGTGGTATTTTGAATCCTGAACGCAACGAAGGATTTCAGGGCTCCCGAGCATAAGAGGGAGCTCTGAGTTAACTCCTGAGCGATGTGAGGGGCGCATCTAATCTCATGCATTTTCATCAAAAACGATAAATAATGTCGTCAATGGAGCGTCAGCTCAAATCCAACATTCTACCGCGCCACAGCGACCGATCATTTTCTTCGTCGACAGCGACTAAAACGTATGAAGTAAGAATTCTTTGGTCGACCTGTACATTAAAAGAATAATTTTTGTTTTTTGGGTTATGTTTCTATACGTTTTTCTCAGTTGACGTTCCAAATTCAAATCACATTAATGACCACCCACCAAATATTGTACTGAATTTCATTATGACCCATAATGAAATTCAGTACAATATTTATGCCTGGCTAGAGCCTAGGGCTTAAATGACTTGCTTTAGGTTAGGTTTGCATGACATATAATTTGTAGCGACTACATTTCATTATAACCCGCTGGTTAATAATGTGACTTAAATTTGAAACCTCAACTACAAAAATGTATGAAAAATTTTACCACAAAAAACGTCATAGGTTTTAGATGCCTAATAGTTACTAATTTAAAAATCGAATTGTTTTTATTACCTCACAGTAGGTACCACAAGAAGAGTATTCTCTTCTTGGGCGAGCTTGAATCCTGAGTGCAGCGAGGGATTCTAGTCTTAACTCCTGAGCGGACCTATGACATAAGACACTGCTTTAGGGCTGATTTTTTAATCGACAGATAATTTTTATTCGTGGAATAAAATTGACGTCTGACAGATTTTGTATGGAAGAACTGTCAAAAATTCAAAATTATTCCTCGGATAAAATTATCTGGCGTTGGAAAAATCAGCCCTTAGTGAATAATCTAATATTTGTATGACTAAGCAATCTTTGAAAATTGTGACCTCCGTCAATTAAGAGATTCAAGCTTCACACAAGACTACTCGTAAATAAAACTTCAAGAATTACTCGTAAAACAAATAATTTGGACCATACTTTCTATTTAACTGATTCAATACATTTATATTACAGGGTGGTCAATATGTCCTGGAGTTGGTCGATCATTTCGGTGGAACTTTCTTGATTCTCTTCTGTGCTATTGCCGAAATTATAGGAGTTATCTGGATTTACGGTGAGCCCTTTGAATTGCTGACGATTTACTGCGGATTATAAGTTAGCATCTTTTAATGTATATCCAAATGGACATTGATAATAGTTTTGCCAACAACCTTGTGAACTATTCTTAAATATGTATTTTTCTTAATCCACAGGTTTGGAGAAATTATGCGTGGACATCGAATTCATGTTGGGCATCAAGACTGGCTTCTATTGGAGAATTTGCTGGAGCATTATCATGCCTGCTATGATGACTACCGTGTTCATCTACGCTTTCATTTCTTTCGAAGCTCTGACGTTTGGCGACGACTATCACTACCCAACAGCAGGATATGGTTAGTGGATAATTATTGTTACGAACTTCGGGATTCGTGATAATTAAAACTGCCGATATAAATTACCAAAAATTACACTTTAATTAAACAACACTAATAACAACTCAAAGACACTAATTTTACAACACAATTGCACTTAAGTCGCACTTGAAAATCGCTTTCGATATATTCACTTGTATCGCTTATCCAACTCTGCCTCTGTCGTCGAGAGATCGCGTCTTATATAGCGTCGCAGATAGTTCTAGAACCTTCTATTGTAGAAACATCTAGAATGTTCGAGTACATACCGGTGCCAACTGACCAGATGTCGATAGTTCTAGAAAGTTCTAGAATCGAAATTTCTAGAAGGATCTTGACTTTATTAGTTCTGCTACTCGATACTAGATGGCGCTAGTGGTAACTAATGTCATCATGTAACAGGCATTAATTGTGGCGAACAACATTATTAAGGGTTTTCCCATATGAGACAATGATTAAAAGAAATACAACTTTGAAATATACGAGTTTGTCACTCGTCATTGAATTATTGATTACATAGCGTTGGCATTATTTAATCGATTTTCATTTACTCAGTTAAATTTTGGATTCATAACTATGATTCATCACTATGATTTAATTAACAACATTATAATATGGATGTGTGAGAGAGTCCGAAATAAATTATTTATTATTAGTATTTCCTAAAGCTTTCTGCCGTGTTAAGATGAGTATGTAGGTACTGTGCATAATGAAAGACTTATCACAATATTATTGTTTTCAGTATCGGGATACATGATGCTAATAATTGGTATTCTGTTTGTACCGATTTCGATTGCGCTATCGATGTACAAAAATAGATCCGGAAACTTCGTGGAGGTAAGATTAGCTATGAGCATTTGATTGGAATGAGATTTAATTATAGTTCTCAATAACATGAAAGTATTTTTCAGTTTTAGTCTTTTCATATCTAAAATAGGATCTTTTATGAATTCTTATCTATAAAGTCGCATCTTCTACTTTTCTTTGTTGTTAGTTGATACTTACACCTTTTCCAGACGCTGAAGCGTTCGTTCGGTCCGAAGTCGTCATGGGGACCCCGTACGCCGGCCGACCGCGCTGACTGGGAGCAGTTCACGGCACAGGCCAAGGAGGAACGCGAGAGGCTAAACACATCGTGGTTCCAGCACCTCGGGTACATCCTCACCGGCGGGTACCGGAGACGACTATAAACCACTAGTCAATAGCTTTAACTCTAGAATTTACTATAGCTATAGGGTAAACATAACTACTACGTACCTTAAGGGCATGTACTACCTCAGATTGCGAAAATTGTCTTAGCATTAATGGCTGTAGTTTCAACAATACTGCAGTATTCACTTTGTAATTAATATACAATAAAGATGAGGACTACTGAGAGGTGTCGTCTGTTGCGAAAACACGATTGCATACAATTTTCTTGATACAAAGAAATCTCAAAGTTACCTCTAAACCGTACAATTAAAAAAGAATAATCAATGAAAATTTTCAAATTAGGCCATGAAACTTTGCAGGCTAATCGAACTATGCATAAAGCAGGTGACATCTATTAGTTTTTATTTTTTAATCGTTACATTTAACGTACATAAAAAGATGAGATCGGAAATATCAAGATAACCACTCACGCCTTGAACCGCTCTGCCACCCGGCCCCCGACAGGACCCGGCCGATTCAGTACTTGTCAGTACAGTACCACTTCGGCTATCAGATGGGGAACCCGTGTCACTTCGCTTGCGCTCAAAAGACCCGATTGACAACGTTTTATGTTCTGAAGAAATTATATAATACTGTAAAATTAAATTTAGATGTAAAAATAAGGCACCCTATTTTATTTTTTCCAAATTTTGTGGTTTTCATTCATAAAATCATCTTTGAAATGGTTCTAAATCGTAATCTCACGTCAATTTCAAAACATTGTCCAAAATTTAGGGAGGTAAACGTACCTATTTTAGACAGTTCCCAAATTTTTATGGTGTTCTCAATATATTCAGCAAAACTTTTTTTATAAATAATTTTATTTGAGATAGGTTTGTGGTAATAGAAAAATATTTAAATTACCATAAATGTGATACAGGTGGATTTTTTGAAAGGAAGCAGTAAGGGTAGGCGCCTAAACCGCTGTAAAATAATAATATATACAGGGTGTAAAAAGGCCCATAGCCGTCGTACATCAAACTAAGTAACAACTAATTGCTGGGAATCAACTTTTATTTTTGGTGTGAAAATTTACTGTTTGCGCACCAAACAGGCTCCGTAAGTCATAAAAGGCAGGACGCACTGATTGAAGATTTTAGTCTTTAGGCTCTGTGAAATACTCAACAAGAAGACTCGATGAAGCCTCCTAAACGCTGCCCAGCCCAGCTAAATTCTTTTGTTAACCTCTCAAAGTTGTTCTTACCAAACAGCAGAGTTTTCCGTAGGCATATTAGTACATTATAAATTAATTAATGAATAATTTAACTTTTTTTTAACTTTCAACATGTTTCCATTTTATTCTATGCAGAAAACGTCGATTTCATATAATAATATAATTATAATTTAATAATTTATTACCACGCCTAAGTCCATCAACAGTCTAGTTTACCCTAACTGAATCAATTGAACAGTGCGAGCGGGATAGAGAGATACATGCCGCGGGAAG
This sequence comes from Apamea monoglypha, assembly GCA_911387795.2. Classification (NCBI taxonomy): domain Eukaryota; kingdom Metazoa; phylum Arthropoda; class Insecta; order Lepidoptera; family Noctuidae; genus Apamea; species Apamea monoglypha. Next base: position 10,345,208 of record OU426922.1, read on the forward strand.
TGGGGGCAAAATATGAATTTCAGCTGAACTATTACAAGCCCTTAATACTGGTGCCAAGTGACAATTTGTTGTGGACTGTCAAAATTTAAATTGTCTAACTAGTTGCCAAAATGATGTTATTTAGATAGTAGTAAATTATAACGATGTTGTATTATATGTCAGGGTATTCTATTTATTGTAAGTTAATTTCAAATATGTAAATGTTGTACCTAAACCTTTTATACTATCGCAAAATACATTTTTTTTATAAAAACGTTTATCACTTTACGCATTTTTAATATTTTAACAAACCACTACACAATACCACTTTTAACTAGGTAATTACTTCAAGGATCTGTTTTATTATTAAGCCAAGTAGGTACCTACGCAACCACTGCTTTTTTTTTTTTTTTTTTTTCGGTATGGGAAATCATCAAATGACCCCTCCCGCTCTGGGTGGAGCGGAAGTGAGTGTCAGACTCTTACTGACTAAAACCCACCCATGTTCCTTCCTTCGCCCTTTATGTTCCGGGGCAGCGGTAACCCTTTCGGACAATCCCGCTGCCCCGGCAGGATGCAACCACTGCTTGACTTAAGTACGTAGTTACTACAAATAGCAAGCAAATACACATAACATTATGAAGAGATAGAAAGAAAGAAAGAAGACAAAAAGAAATTTCATGGAAATTACTTACTGCTGAGATCAACATCTACCTATCAATCAAGATGAGTATCTCAAGAGGCTTCTATTGGCAGCATGGTACAGTTAGTATAGAGATGATAAAAATGTCAAGGAAATGCTCTCCGTTAGTCGATAATCAATGTGATATATCGATCAACCTTGCCTCAACGAGAGCAAGGGAATTGTAAACCAAACCTTAGTAAAGACTCACCTGCCATTCAGTAGCAGCTGTGATATCAGCAATCGGACAATGACTCGATAATTATGCCAAGTGCGCAACAATTTATTGATACTCATTAGTAGATACCCTCGATCCTCCAGCTGGAGAATTGCGTAACACACTAACAGTAGCAACGACTTTCATTTTGACAGTTCAAAACTATTCATTGCATTATTTATGTTGTTGAGTAGACAAACCTTTCGAACATATGAAGCAATGGATTAGCAATAACCTTCAAAACGATTCAGATTGTGATTGATAGTGTGTTACGCAATTAGGGTGCTGATTGACGTTTTAAAAGATAGGATGAAATGCCCGACAGGTCAGTTCTCGCAAAAAGTAAAGAATTAGCACGAAGATAAGCATAAGCACTTGTCGGTGAATATTTAATAATTTTGATCGCATCGGTTTCAACTTGGTAAGCTCTAAGATAACAACAGAAACATAATCCATTATGCCCGCATTAATGACTACCTAATGCGTACTTATTCATAATTAATTATACCTAAGTACTTCCAAATCGGTTGATTAATATGATCAATGACAATGTGAATGGTACTTAGGTACTTTCCCTAGTGATTGTGGTTAATTGATACATAAATATCTGCTACGAGGCTGTGAATAATTTATATTGACACTTTCAATTGGATGGGTGTCACCGTTGAACACTGCAGTAACCCTACCTACTTGGGAGTCACCCTCGACAGGGCGCTGACATTTAAGAACCATTGCCTCAAAACAAAGAAAAAAATCGGATCCCGTAACAACTTGCTCAAGCGCCTAATCTCAACCACCTGGGGTGCTTCACCTCAGGTACTCCGGAATACTGGCCTAGCACTCTGCTTCTCCGCGGGCGAATATGCATACCCAGTGTGGCACCGTTCCGCTCACGCCAACGAAGTAGATGTTGCTTTAAACGAGACCTGCCGTACGATCACGGGCTGTCTGCAACCGACCCCGGTCAGCGCACTATATCCCACAGCTGGCATAGCACCACCACAAGTCCGAAGAGAAGTTGCAAGCGCAGTGGAGAAATCCAAACAGGAATCCGATACCAGACACCCACTATCTGGCGCACAGCTACCAACACAACGGCTAAAAAGCAGGCACAGCTTCCTGAAATCGACAGCGTCTCTGTTAGGAAACCCGGCCGACGCCCGTTGCAAACTATGGCGGGATACTCTTCCCCCTCCTACTTACTATCTACCACCAAAGGAGCATCTCCCTGCAGGGTGTAACCTACCGTGGTCCACCTGGAAGTCCCTGAACCGTCTCCGGACACAAGTGGGAAGATGTAAGTTCAACCTGGTAAAGTGGGGCTACCTTGACGGAAGGGCAGAAGGGTGTGATTGTGGAGCTATGTCGCAAACCATGCTCCACCTCCTATCCTGCCCTCTGTGTCCCAAAACATGCAGTCAAAGTGACCTCTGCGCTGCCACTGTCGACGCCGTGGAAGTGGCAAAGTTTTAGGCCAACAAGATATGAAATTCAGTCGTGCCAGCGACACGAAGAAAAAGAAGAAGATTGACACTTTAAATAAGCATCGCATCACACAATCATAATTTATAAATTAGAGGAGCTGGAAACATGTAGATACCTACTTACCTTCATGGAAAACTTGCGATCCTTCACAAAAGTAATATAAATGATGATTCCTAGAAACATTTAGAAACATTTGGACGATGTAAAATATCATTAATAATACCATTAAAAGATTTAGATACATAATCTAATAGATAGGTTACCGTATCAAAGTAAATTAATCTCTATCGTGTGCATATTTTATTAGGAATAAGAATTAAACAAATGGCCACTCCGACCACGGATGTTGTGGTGAACGTATATTTTTAAGTAAATCACAAATACTGTGAAATGGTAAATAAAGATAATTTTGAACAAAGACTTTTAAAACCCAAATTAAACTACTCCTATGTAATTTTAAATGAATGAAATTAACTTTGTTCTTGTTTTGCATAGGAATCAAACGACGTAAACGTCGTTGAAAATGGAAGTCGTGAGAATCAAGCATTTAATGCTTCACCTGAAAATGAAGACGGATCCTTGCCAAAGAAACGATCATCAGGGTTCAGCCCCAAGAAAATGGACTTGTCTGAAAAACCTATAGTAAGTAGTTTAATCTAATACAGGAAGTACAGGATATACCTGATAATGTGGCTCTACCCTTCGACACGCTGTGGAATTTAACAGCATCCAGTTGGCTTAGAAGTTAACGAAACAGTGGCGCCGATTCCCTTGTTCACAAACTAAAGTAAATTTAAGTTCAGTGCATCTTTATCTTTCTATTTCATTAAGAAAAGGACAAAAGATAAATATTAGTTTAGTCCTGTCAAATTAAGATACTCTATAGACAAATTAGAGGTGATTAAAAACATGGCTACTAAAAATACGTCAATTTACGTCAGGCGCTGAATAATTTGACAGGACTAAACTAATATCTATCTTCTGTCCTTTTCTTAATGAAATAGAAAGAAAAAGATACACTGAACTTAAATTTAGTTTAGTTTGTGAACAAGGGAATCGGCGCCATACCTTTTTGTTCTTAGAAGAGCTGTCAGCTAATGTGTTTTGTTTATTTTTTGTCATATTTTTAATTTTAATGTCTAGGTCCAAAATAGTAAACAAGATAGTTAATGTGATAATAGCGGACAAGAGATTGTTGTTTAATGGGTAATTACCACAACATTGCATTGAGGCTCCTGAAGACAGGCGCGACGCCACTCCGGTCGAGCAATTTCCATGAAATTTTCATAGAAATTGTTCCACCAGCGCCGGCGCCGTCGCGTTGCGCCTATCTGCGGTAGTCTTTATGTTGAACTAATCAGACCTCCGATATTTCACAACATTGATAAAGAATGATTACCTACCTACTTGCAATGGTATTTAGAACGGATGTTTTGTAAAACATTAACATACATACATAGGTATTTTCCTCTACAATTTTTAGATAAATATTATCATCATTTACCTATGTAAACTCGAAGCTGATCGTGTGAACTTATCCTAAACTCTATATTTATATAATATCACGTCTGTATGTATTCTCCGACGGGTTAGGCAGAGGTGTAGGTACCTATAGTATGACGCCCACATTTCACCAGTGTTTACATTGAAACTAATAGGTAAAATATATGTACTTCCATCAAAAATAGCATCATTCATAACTAGACACGAATTGAACACACGCATTACAAAACGCCAAGATGAACAATTTAGAAGTGCATCTGCACAACCAAGTGAACCTATGTACCTGCCTTATATGCGTTCGCGGTTTAGTTTCCAAATATGTAAACAAATATGAGTTTTTGGATAAATTACTTTAAATCCTACAAAATAAAGTTCAGTTTACGCTACAACTTCAAACATTTTTATGACTTTTTCAATAGTGCCTACTAGTAATTCTGAAATCAACTTAATTTCCACCAAAATAAAGTTTATATCTATTTGTTAAACTTGAAATAACATCAACTGGTAACATGAATTTGAACAGACCGTACAGGTGCGGTAAACCTCAAACGGCGCAATTATACTCCAATCTCTTTGGATCTTATATGTTCGAGCCGTTTTCGGGTTGAAACACTAGGGCCCTGGGGTCCGAGTGCCCACTTAGTATTTCGAGACATCGCCATGCAGTTGGTCGACTCTTCACGTGACCAGACGGCTGGCCTACCCTTTGGCCGAAGAATCAGCATAGCCATACAACGTGGGAATGCTGCCAGCCTTTTGGGCACGTTTCCTATTGACAGCGATGCGGACAAATTGTTTTATGCCCATTGATTATTTCCCCTCTTTTTTATTTACTTGTACATATTATTATTTTAAGAATGTTAGCTTTTTAAATTATGTAAATATAATGTATTTACTTCGTGTAAAAGTGTTTGTACAAGTCTACGTGATCGATATCACCTTACCTATGTATAACATTTCATTCTCTATTTTATGTTCAGCTTCCTTTGAAGTCGAACTTATAAGTCAAGGAAATATTGGCCACTTTTCCCGTTAAAAGTGATGTTCAAGAATTATTAGCTTAAACACCGTCGTCACGCTGTTGCTTCGTGATATCGTACCTATATGTAAAAATGTGCAAAGTTTTATTTGTAAAACTTTGCACATTTTTACATATTATATTTCCGCATATATTATAATGATTTGTCATTATAATAAAACTAGTTAGGTATACCTATGCCTAACTAGTTTTTTTTTTCTCATAGGACAGAAGATGTGACTGTCTTTTAAACAAGCTAGTATTTAACTTGCTTTGTTTATTTATTCTATGCTAATACCTAGGTAGTTTTCCATAACACATTATCAATAATACATACCTAGGCTACTTACCTACTAGTTAAATAGTTTTTAAACAACATTAGAGGTGTTTATAATAACCGTTACTTAACAAATCATTAGTTAGTACCTTAACAAGTTGGTGAACCAAGATACGAATTACTTGGAGAAACCAAATACTGATAGATCGACTGATACTTAGAACGATTGCGATCTGCTGGCAAAAACCCAAAGCAAAATTTGAAAGAAACGAAAATTACATTTTCCTAATTGACATTAATGAATGCTGTATTAACACAGTCCCGTTAGCAGACAGCTTTCATATTAACAGTTATTCTGTTTAATGATTCTGCAATATCCCTCGTTGGTTAGTACCTACGGGTGGTTTTCAGATTATTAACCCGTCGGTTCGGACAGGTCACGTAGGTTCAAGCGTTCTCAAACTGCACCCTAATTGCGTAACACAATCTGAATCATTTTGAAGGATATTGCTATTGCTATTGCAGCTATTGCTATTTAATCCATTAGTTACGGTATATGTTCAAAAAATTTGTCTGCTCAACAACGTAAATAACGCAATGAATATTGTTGAACTGTCAAAATGAAAGCCATTGTTACAGTTAGTGTGTTACGCAATTACCCCGCTGGTCACTTTTTTCCTTGAAGCTGGTCATTTTCCGAATAATTGTTTATTATCCAAGGCTGAATACATCAATGCCAATTTTTTATCTAGGACAATGTGATTAGATAATAAAACTTTTTTGTTGTAATCATTGATAGGTTACATTTAGTACTCTGTACCGACCCAATATAAATTAATTTATGAATCGGACAATTTGGAAACATAAATCATTTATTATTCTACGTAAGCCACTGTTATTTACAACACAACCACAAGCTGTTTATGATAATGTGTCATAAAAACCTATAATTATTACTTTTTCCTTTTGCACCGCTTACAGATAAAGTACTTATGATAGGGGAGGGGAGGCCAGAGGGTTTTTGAGCAAGCATATGCAGGGCGAAAAGTTGATAGCTGAGTAGGAGAACACCGAAAATAGATTTGAAAAGTTTCAGATAGGAGCTTCGTGGTCAGGAGACCACTTTCAGGTATCGAAAATGGACCTAAAATACATAAAGTGATCTTCAGAGGCGTTGATTTTGGTATGATCGTGAGCGGTCTAACTCATATTCGCATTAGGGTTCGGGTAAAACCTGTTATAATAGTTGTAAGGATGATAAATAAAATAAATAAATACATAATGACTTAAATAGGTAAATCTGTTGAAGAAATTGTGGGCTTTCCCCGAATCTGACGACTTTGAAAACTCAGATTTGGTCAATTTTTAAAAGGATACCATATTACCTATTCAGAGAGAATAAAAGTCATTCTTTGCAACACCGTTACATGTCCTGACAGTGAATATATAAATATCTGACGGATTGATGAAGCCTTTTGGCAAATATGACGAAATTTCATTGATTTAGAGCTGATTTTTCCATCGCTAGATATATGTATATTCGAGGAATAAAATTTATGTTTGACAGTTTTTGTAAGAAATAACTGTCAAAATTTCAAAATTATTGCCAGAATAAAGTTATCAGATGATTGAAAAATCAGCCCTTACAAAAGTACCCAAAACTGATTATAGTGTGGTCGTTCTGCATATGCTTGCTCGAAATCCCTCTGGGCTCCCCTACCATTATTTACATACAGGCTTTTAATTTCATAGTAAGTATCTCTAAATACCTATTTCCAAATAAACTTAATTCACCCCAAAGCATGTTACTAAATTGGTTAAATAAAAAAATAATTGCAATGTTTTATCTTTAAAATAGCCTTAAAACGAGTAGGCATCTTTATCAACTCATTTAAGTAATATACATACATATACTAATACTTATCTATACACATATATATTAATAATAAAGCTGAAGAGTTTGTTTGTTTGAACGCGCTTATCTCTGGAACGACCACTCGGATTTGAAAAATTATTTTTGCATTTGATAGCCCAATTCTTGAGGAAGGCTTTAACGCGCTAGTGCCCTTAGGAGCCGAGCGTGATGTTAACACGCTAGTGCCCTTAGGAGCCGAGCGTGATGTTAACACGCTAGTGCCCTTAGGAGCCGAGCGTGATGTTAACACGCTAGTGCCCTTAGGAGCCGAGCGTGATGTTAACACGCTAGTGCCCTTAGGAGCCGAGCGTGATGTTAACACGCTAGTGCCCTTAGGAGCCGAGCGTGATGTTAACACGCTAGTGCCCTTAGGAGCCGAGCGTGATGTTAAAGCCCGAGTACGACAGTCAGAAATACGTAGTAACTATTCAGTAATCTGTGACGCTAAGCGAAGACGAAGTAATAGTGCGGGCAGGCGATGCAATGCGACACGATGGGTCGGTGGAACAAGGAATTTCACGCGTAGGTACGAAGGTGGGGGCGGAAGGTAGTTTATAATATTATAATAATTATCGTATCAAGAAGGTCAATAACATTATATTTTTCGCCATAATATACATAGGACTGCTTAAATGAGAGCCTTACTCAAAGTCGTGAAGGCTAACATGGAACTAATAATTTTACTAACAATAATTTCAGGCCTCCCCCAAAACCTCCATTTCAACACGTTCTGTGCTATGTTAACATTATCATAACATAACAACGCCTGTAATTTTTGGGCAGAGGTGTACCTACCTTTAGTACACGCACATTATGATATATTTATAATGAAAAATAAACCTACATTTTTATTTATTATTGTAAGGGTTACCCTTACAATGATTTAAGGGTTACTGACCTTTTATACAAAGTCATAATCTAGTCATTTATTGGTAAAGGATTCTTACAAGACAAGTACGTACCAACGAGTCTTAGAGCTCTCCTACGTAAAATTTTCACCTTCCCAGTCAGTCGTGTCGTAAGGGATCGATCTGATCGGAGCAAAAGGCAAAAAAAAACGGTACGGATTATATGAACACATTGATTCAACTAACGTGAACAACATGGTGGCGTCTGTCTTAATAGATTGGGTTTATTTCAATGTTACTTATAACAACGTAAACTTTTATTCCAGGATGAACCCACACCGAGTAATGAAAGACCTCAGTGGGACAATCAGTACCAGTTCCTGATGTCATGTATCGCTACGTCGGTGGGTCTGGGCAACGTTTGGCGGTTCCCCTTCATTGCCTACCAAAACGGAGGCGGAGCATTCCTGATACCCTACATCATCGTACTTATACTTATAGGAAAACCAATGTACTACCTAGAAACCTCACTCGGGCAGTTCAGTAGTAGTAATTGTGTTAAAGTGTGGGCTTTGTCACCAGCAATGAAAGGTAGATTCACCAGTTCTATTCTACAGATTTGATTTGAAATACCGAACTATTTAATGACTTCATCTGACCATATTTTATTTTTCAGGAACGGGCTACGCTCAAGCTCTTAGTGCTCTATATGTGGTCTCTTATTATATGTCAATCGTGGGACTATGCTTGTATTATTTAGTCATGAGTTTCCAAAGCACACTGCCTTGGGCGCTCTGCCGACCAGAATGGGATAACTGTGTTCCATCTGGACAGACCGCTAATATGACTGAATTGACTGGAGAACCAATGAGCAGTGCTGAATTATATTTCACGTGAGTTCACATATTAATTGATTTCTACATATTATGTAAATTAATACATACTTTAGAGGTACGAGGAACAGGGTGTAAAGTTCACTCATCCTCTATAGAAAAGGGAGGATTCTCCGGCCAGACGGGTGTTGTGTCTGGCGGGCAACTGCCCAACGATTGATGTGGGAAGTTTGTATATATGCTAACTGCGTTGTAAATTATGCTTGCGTTACGTCATTTGCGTGACGTCAACATCACTCCCGGATCTCCGGAGGAGATCGGAGGTCGATAGTGGGCTGAGTCTTGTATCTTGCGATGCTTGCCAGGCCAGCTGAGGTTCCAGTGAGTCGGAACCGGTTGTCGCATAGTTCACGGTGAGTCGGAACTGTCTGCGGAGATGCCCCCAGTGAGTCGGGGTGGCGCTGCGTTATACTCCAGTGCGTCGGATGTCGTACAGCGCCGGGTTGAGGCTGGCTGCTGCGTCGACCAGGAGAGGAAGCTCTTCTTGTTGACCGGCCAAAAGTGCAGTGTGCTGTGCCGAGGTTGCTGATGAGGCTGAGGGTGATGACCAGGTATGCGCGGACGCTGCATGCTGGTGGTCAGGATACCCGTTGAAGCCGTGGATGCTGGCTAGCTGGGTGACTCGAAGCTAAAGCTTGCGGGAGTGATGATGACGTCACGCAAAGTAGGTGCACGAAGGCTGCGCTGACGTTCATATTCGGGGTCACCAGTTTAGCGGAATGAGTAACAAGGTGCCTGGAAATTTGTTGCGCCTGGGATGAACCTGCGGTAAAAATTGAGCATCCCAAGAAATCTCCGTAGCTCTCTTACGGTTTTGGGAGCGGGAAAATTTTGTATGGCCTCGACCTTGGATGGTCAATCTCGGTAATGGTCGTGTGCCCTTGGCTGAGATGTGGTAGCCCAAGAAGTTTACTTCCGACACTCCGAAGACGCACTTGGAACTGTTGATGACCATACCGTAGTCCCTGAGTCTGGTGAAAAGTTAACGCAGATGGTGCTCGTGGGTCTTCTGGTCTTTCGAGTAGACCAAGAAGTCATCCAGATAAGCGTACGCGAAGTCCAGACCCCTGAGCATTTCATCCACGAAACGCTGAAACGTCTGTCCGGCATTTCGTAGACCGAACGTCATGTACGGGAATTCGAAAAGACCGAACGGCGGTCGGGATGTCGTCTGGATGCACAGGAATCTGGTTGTATGCTTTCACCAGATCAATCTGAGAGAAGACGGTACAGCCAGACAGATTATGCAAAGTCTTGTATGTGTCGGATGGGGTACTGGTCCGGGATGGTACGTGCAGTCAGCATCCTGTAGTCGCCGCAGGGGCGCCATCCGTTATCGTTCTTCTACGCTAAGTGGAGAGGCGACGACTACGGTGACTCGGACTGGCGACAGGTTCCGCATTGCAAAATGGCCTCGAATTCGGCCTTAGCAATTTGCAATTTGTCCGGGGCCAATCTGCGGGGTGTGCAGAATACTGGTTGCCCTGGTTTAGTATGGATGTGGTGTGCTGTATTGTGTTTGGGTGTGCGGTGTATACCATGTAGGCGAGTGATGTTGGGAAAGTCCCGTATTATGTGTGTATACGTATATACACTGAGGAAACATCATCAGAACGACGGACAGGCGACGCCGGGGTGGAGAGCGTTGTATGATTGTCGTGGATCCGGTCCGCCAGCTCAGCCAGCTCACCCAGGTCCGGCTTGGACTGGGAAGCTATGTATGATCGACTGTGTGTCTGCCTCTGTCATCCGACCTGATGTTTGCCAGGATGAACCGCGCCTCCATCTGGTTAAACCATAATCCGGTAGAACAACGGTACCCGCACACCCATACGAAAACTTTGCGCCGTCGAATCGCCGACAACTCGCTGACTGTGCGCTTTGTCCTCGTGCATCCTCGTGCTAAATAAAAGTCCGAAGTACACAAGAAGAAGGAAGAAAGTTTATTGCACAGAGTGCACAGCAGACACAGGTTACAGTCACATACACAAGAGTTACACTAAGAAGAAGGAGTAGTAGAAATAGAATAGATAGCACGAAGTTAAGCAGAAATACAGTCAATATTAATCGCGGCGAAGCTATGACTACGAATTGACAACGGTCGCGATAAGATCTAAGGTAGGAATTAATTTGATAAGTACGTCACGTCGCGCCGGCTCAATTATTAAGCTGGCAATCGATTTAAATATAATACCGAAGTCTAAAATACCAGATTCTCGATAGTATTGATATTTGATATGCGCTTTTTTTTAGCCTATACTGTCCCACTGCTGGGCAAAGGCCTCCCCGAAGTTCTTCCAGGGACTCCTTCCCCGCGCCACCTCGAACGCGCGCTTTTACAGGGTTAAATTAAATTGGCTTGCTAAACTTCCCAGACGCGATTGGTATTAATTTATAAACACGATCACGTCTGTGAGGTATTTACGAAAAAATCTAATTTGAATGTATTTTTAACTGATATTGCAAGTGACCATGTATGTACGTAATTACTGTCGATGATCCCACAAAAAAACACCAAATTAATTTCCTTTTTGTTTTATCATGTTTAGATATCGATACTCATCGCGTTAGCGGAGAATAGCTAGCTAATTCAATTTTACCCTGAAGGTATTTCACGGAAAGAGTAATATTAGGCCTCTGCCCTTAGGCACCTGCCACTATGTAAGTGTTTCTGAAACACTTGTAATATTGTCAAATGATGTACTGCGCCCTAAAATCATTCGGTAGATACTAACGGATTTCAATAGGTATAGCGCCCGTGAGAGCTTTATCCGTTTAGTGAATATAACATACGACCATAATCAGTCTATAATTTTCGGGTCCCTCTGCTTGGACACAGGCCTCCTCTTAATTTAGTTTGTGAGAGGGAGAAATCCTTTAGTAAATAATCCTACTATCCTACTATAATAATATTATAAATGCGAAAGTTTGTAAGGATGGATGAATGAATGAATGGATGGATGAATGGATGGATGGATAGATGTTTGTTACTTTTTCATGCAAAAAGTACTGAACGGATTTGGATGAAATTTGGCACACAGATAGTTTATAAATAGGAATAACATATAGGATACTTTTTATCCCGATATTCCCACGGGATTGAAACTTATGCGGGTGAAACCGCGGAGTGCAGCTAGTCGTAGTAAAATGTAGGTATTTAACATTGCTTGTAATCTAATCAGAAAATATATAATTATCAATAATTATATCTTTTTTTTTATCTACTTGAAAACCCACAATCCTAAACATTACACGTAACCAGAGGTCAGGAACTGGACATGACATTTGAAACCTCAACTAAAAGGTGTCTGATATTATCGTCTTGGGCGAGCTTGAATCCTGAGTGCAGCGAGGGATTCTAGTTTTGACTCAGACCTCGTTCGTTGCGCTCAGGTTCTCATCTAGAATCCTTAATTACGTTCGGGATTCAATAAAAAATAAAAAAAAAACACGGGAAAGCACTATAGGAAGTGGTGAAGGGCGGGCGGGGGCACTGTCGTATGTAATTTTGATGTTCGAAAAAACCTTTTTCCAAATAAAATAACAACAAGTTATTTTTCACTTTGTAGTGTCTTTTTTGTAAGTCGGTTGTTTTTTCTTTTGTAAAAATGTTTTTATTTTTCACTTTTAAGTTGTACTTACCCCCACATAAATTCCTAAGTACTATATAAATATCAGTAACAGGAAGTTATTATAACATTATCAATATAAACTAAGTGGCAAAAATACGTATTATTGAAGCTAAGTCAAAAACAACTCAAGCAAAATTAATAAAATTTATATTGGACCTCTCCTGACTGAGGAAATTTTTGAAATCGATGTACAATGTGATGGCTGAGATGCCGCGTACCATACAAAAAAAATACAGTCGAATCGAGAAACTCCTCCTTTTTGAATTATGATCCTTTTTGATCCTCGGTGAATTATGTAATTATGCACTTACAGCCACAATGCATCCCATGACAATTCCACTAAGCCACCACTGAAAAGTTATAGGAAAGCAAACGACACAATTTCGTTTACTTGAATTTTTACAAGTAGAATTTTGGTTTAAAAACCAAACTACTGAACCGATTTTGATGAAATTTCTATGTAACTGGGGGAAAAAGAATGTTGCAAATCTTCTTATAAATAACGGATTTATGAGGTAATAAAATAAAATAAAAATATTCAACCGAATTCAGAAGCTCCTCCTTTTTTGAAGTCTGTTAAAAAGTGCTGATTCTCAGCCTAATTTGAATAAATAACTTTTGATTTTGATTTTGAATTTAGCGTCCATGACCTAAGACACTACTTTATCCCTTTAGTGAATGATCTACTTTATTGTAGGTACTTAATTTAATATTGCTTGTAATCTAATCATAAAATATGTAATTATCAACATACCAGATAAAACTCTGCCTACTTACGCTGATATTACATAGATAATTTCGATTAATTTATTCGCAGATAAGATGTGATAATAAGGTAGAATATCTACCTAATTATCATATATTATCTGCGTGCGGGCTGGTGTCCGCAACTACACGTCAAAGCGCGTATTTTGCGAACGGTAGGTATAGTATGGTCCGTACCTATAAAATTGCCGTTTTACATAGTTTAAAAAAAATATATATTTCAGTAATATATTATATAATTCCTAGTATATATAGTATATTTGGGTAGTATTGGCCATTAGTGAAGATGCACTTTTGCCATTTTAGTGTACCTAAGTTCATTGATGGCTCTGCTATAAAAATCCTGGGGACGAGAATCTATGAACTCTAGAGGCGTTTTTTACCGCCTCGTTGGATTTGAAATTTGTCCCGTGTAAAAAGTTTTCCAAATTCCAAATAAAAATGGAAATTAGTTGAGCAAGGTCTGGTGAGTATGGTGAGTTACGGAGAGTTTACAGTCGTAACTGCGTGCGGTGCTTCGACGCGATTTTATTGTTGTTGTTGAGTGAGTTCATACGGTACCCACTTTCCGAGCATTTTTATCTTTCCAATTTGAAGTAAATGAATCAGTATGGATTTATCACTCATGTTGAAGGCTGCTGCAAGTTCCAACGTGGTTTGAAATGAATCTACTTCTATTATGGCTTTCAATTCATCGTTATCGACTTTCGTCTCCGGTCGACCACGGGGCTTGGCTATGGTTACAGAAACAATAATATAAAAAAAAAATAAGACGGGATAACAAATGAACAACTGATTTTGAAAACAAAATGTATATTATAAATGTATATTATTTGTATTATTGTTATTATTTATGTTTTTTCTATATTATAAAATCAATTTGAATTTTGAACTCTAAATAGAATGCGAAATATTGATTTTCACAATAGCCAGTATCACAAGTTCATAGGATAGGACCTAATAGTACAGTAGACATAATAATATGAAAAAAATTGAAGAAAGGTGGAACTAATGCCCACAAAAAATCAAACACCGGCTGTGTTTGATTTTTTGTTTCCTTAATGGCATCTTTTTGACATAAAAAAGAAAAACATAGAAAAACCTGTGTGCAAAATGTGTTTTTTAAACGAAACGTAAACAAAAAAACATGTATGGTATCAAATTAAAGGAAATTTCATGCTGAACAAGAATATAAAATCAGTTTTTTAAAAAGTAACTAAATGGTAGGCCAAAAAAGCTTCTAAAGCGTTGAAACTCATATTTTTATTAGTAAAACTATTTATATCTATTTCACTAATATCTTTAATAATATTAATATACTTATATTATAAAACAATCATCCGCAAGACGCCTAAACTACTTTTTTCATTAGATTTCTAAACTGTCGCTGTCGCGAGATGCGTCGCTTGAAGAGCGTGTAGCTTGTGGCCATGGGGTTTATTCTAGGTAAATTGAAATTATAACTACAATTTTAGACATTTTTTTTTTTGTTAACAGGCGAACTATACTGCGGCGGTCAGATGGGATTCATGACGGAATTGGTAAGCAAACTAAAAGAGGTGTATAAAATAAAATGGTCATGAAGACATGGTCCAAATAAAATTGAAACTAGTAAAAATAAGCATTTCTATGCATAGTATATACTGCCTCGTTGGTCTTATAGTCGCAAGCGCGACTGCTGAGCTTATCCTGGGTTCGATTCACAGGTCGGGAAAAGTGTTATGGGTTTTTCCTATTCTATTTCCAATTTTTCTTTAAACCTGGTGGCCTTTATATTTGGAAGTGTTTAACATTAGATTTTAAAACTGTTTGACATTATTTTTGGATCTATTTGGCACTGTTTTTGAATTTCACTTGGAATGTTAATTAATAATTCAAAGTTCTTTGTATTTGTTTTGTAAATTGCATGTGTATATTATATTCAATACAATGTAAATTGTTTCTAAGAATAAATTAAATGAAAATTAAATTAAATGAGTATAATATCTCCCGCGCCGAAGGCTAGTCCCCGTTCAGATAGGTCTCCGCCATAGCCGAAATACGGTCTGGATAACTATTATTAGTTTCAGAGTAGTATTAGGCGCTGCCGTAATATAAGTGATCGTCGTTTCGCGTTCGGTTGAAACCCGATTGTGCCCTCGGCGTGACGAGGCATTGGGGTTGGCTGAATAAATTATCGTGACGAACGTTTATTCGTACGACCATCGGTTTTATTAGGACACGGCCTTTGAGTACTCAAAATGTTCAATCAAAATTATTAATCCTAGTTCTAATTAAGCTTTTTGTGGTTTCTTTGCAGGTTTGCCGTTGTGGGACCTTACACTCAGTTTGTTCATATCCTGGTTAATTATCTTCTTGATTGTCGCTCGAGGTGTCAAAAGTTCCGGGAAAGCAGCGTATTTCCTCGCTTTGTTCCCATATGTCGTTATGTTCATATTGCTAATCAGGTAAGTAAATACAAAAGAAATAAAAAGTCCTAGCTTTCCTAGTACAGTCCATCGTAGTACTAACGTAGCGACTACGTATAATCGTAGCTGCCGCAGCCGTAGCAGCTACTGCTTCTATCAGTCAATCATAAATCGAAGCCCATTTGCTACATCGCTCAGAGTGAAACTCTTTTACTGAAGTCCAGTTCAGTCGAAGACTCTCGTTATCTTCAGTACTGTTAGGCCTTCTCGAAAGCCACTACTTTTTCTATTATACCTACGTACTTTTATTGCAGTAGGTACCTAACTGCCGTAAAGGTTTTTCAACTAGATTCTGTACACTGGATGTCAAAATATTATCCATCATTGAATTTATAGCAGCACGTGAAGTAGGTTAAGCCGTTGATCCCGGCTGCCATTTGTAAATCTTTGACAGTCGTTATGGGTAGTCAGAAGCCTGAAAATCTGAAAGCCAGTCTTACCTAGGGGTATCATATTACCCAGTAAATGGGTTGAGGAGGTCAGATACGCAATCGCTCCATATAAAATACTGGTGTTTAGCTGCATCCGGTTAGACTGGAAGCAGACCCCAACATAAGTAGTTGGGAAAAGGCTCGGCAGATGATGCAGATGAATTTAATTTAAAGCAGCTCTCGTAATCGCAGTAAACGCGTGGCGGCTTTTGTAGGCTTCGCGTAACGACCTTCGTACTATTATGGTAGCAGTTTATAGTATCATGTGTAGAATCCGAAGTAGTCAGCTTTCGTAGTATTCGGGTAGCAGCTTGTAGAATATCGCGTAGCAGCTCATCGTAGTCGTGTAGTAGCAGGCGTAGTACACGCGTAGCGGTAGTCGTGCGTAGTATTCGCGTAGTAACAGCCGTAGAACACGCGTAGCAGCAGTCGTAGTACACGTGTAGCAACTAACGTAGCAGTCGCAGTATTATTGAAGGAAAGCGGGCAGGCAGTGTTATAGCAGCTACTTAGTATGAGAAGTTGTAATGCATCTACATTTATGTATTCGTAACATTTGTTTCCAGGGCTGTCACTTTACCCGGCGCTGGCATGGGAATATTGTTCTTTATTACACCGCAATGGGAAAAAATCTTGGAAATGAAAGTAATTATATTTATTTATTACACACAGTATTAACCCAAAATCTTTGTTACAATAATAGATCTCGCATTTATCTAAATTATAGGAAAGCACACATCAAACATTACCCGCGTTCATGTGACATATATTTTTGTTCGGTGAACCGGAACGCGTGTTCGCGCCAACAGAAGGCGCCTTCCGATTTCCCGAACAAAAAGTGACATGAACGCGACGATCGCGAATTCGTGCGACGATCACTTTTGGTTAGGAAGCGGCCTTAAACTACACAAAACATTAATACTGGGCATTTAAACTCTGTAGTGTTAAGGAAGAAACTTTAAGTTCAGGGAACGAGGATTAAGAGTGTGTATATTTTCAGGTGTGGTATGCGGCAGTGACACAGGTATTCTTCTCTCTCTCCGCTTGCTCAGGAGCTCTTATCATGTTCTCGTCTTTCAACAAGTTTTCCCAAAATGTTTACAGGTAAGAAAATTTAAATCATCAGTAAAACCATCTAGAGCAGCTCGTAGCCAACGGATAGATACAGCTGTGTGTCAAAAATGTTAGAAGTACTGTGAGAGGGATTTACGAAAGTGTAGCTAACTTTTTTTCCTGAACTCGATGTTTTTATATTTTCTCTTTTATGTGTATGTGTACAAAACTGTTTTTAATTTTTGTAATTGGTTTTATACGGTTTTAATTAAATAAATAAATAATAGCGTGACTCTGTCGCCTGAAACATAATAACCAATTTAAAAAAAAACAAAGAACCTTTGCTATACTTCCCTCGTTTCTGAACACACCATTTGAATCTAAAGTACATACGAACATTTGTATTACTTCGTGGAATTTGCTAATCTTTTAAGTACAATGCATTCAACTTAAAAAAGTGGATGTTGATTGAGCTTGACATTAATTAGAAATGCAGCAAACAAAACTAACTACAAATTAATTTGTAGCTCCCCCACTAGTAACCAATAAACAAACATCAATAAACTACTTACCTTCGCAAATAATTGTACCATTACAATACACATAAATTACTAAGAACCAGAAGAGGGTTACGCCGGAAATTATTTACACGTGTCATTTATCTATCTAATGGCTGATTTTACCATTGCCAGATAACTTTTATTCGAGGAATAAAATTGACGTTTGACAGTTTTTGCATGAAATAACTGTCAAAATTTCAAAATTATTCCTCGATTATAGTTATCAGATGATTGAAAAATTAGCCCTAAGATACTAATAATAATGCTGAAGAATTTGTTTGTTTGAACGCGCTTATCTCTGAAACTACCAGTCGGATTTGAAAATTCTTCTTGCATTTTGATAGCCCAATTCTTGAGGAAGGCTATAAGCTATTTAAAATCACGCTACTTTAGGGGTCCCATAGGGGTCGAACAATAACAAAAAAAAATAACAGAAAAAACGCTGAGTGGAAACGAAGTACATAATAGCACGGGCAGGCCGCAAAACCATGCGACGTGGTGGGTCGGGGGAACAAGAAATTTCACACGGAGGAAGTCGCGGGCAGAAGCCAGTATATCATAAATGTGTATCAGTATTGTTCTGTTCATAACAACTTTTCTCTTGTTTTCAGAGACTCGTTAATTGTTACCACGTTGGACACGTTCACAAGTTTAATCTCCGGCATCACTATATTCGGGATTCTGGGGAACCTCGCGTATCAACTTGGCTACGATAATATAAATGATGTTATCGGTAGTAATTCTGGTGGTTCTAGTCTTGCATTCATCTCTTACCCAGACGCTATAGCACAGTCACCGTTTGTACCACAAGTAAGTAATTAGATACACCTTAAGTATTATTACTTTGTACACACAATTTTTTAAAATGCCAATATGTAGCGATCATACGTGATGGAGTGGGTAAAGACTCACCTCTGCCGCGAGGTTCTCGGTTCAAAGCCGGGCAAGTACCAATGTTACTTTTTCAATTCATATGTATTTGATTTTATCTATGACATTACTGACATCGGTAAAGGAAAAGCATCTAGAGGACACGTGATCTTATATTTAATTTAAGTCCGAATTCGCCAACCCGCCTCGAGCAAGAGTGATGATCAATGCTTGTGCATTCTCAGTATGAGAAGAGGCTTTTGCCCTGCAGTGGGACAATAATAGGCCCTGATGACAGATGGTACCTAGCGATTAGGTTTCTGAGAGTTCGTTTTTCATAAAATATTCATTAAACTTAGATCGCCAAAATCGAAAACTTAAGACTAAACTTTACTTCAATTAAATTAAGCTAACATAAATGTTGTGTTTGAGTTATCTAGAAGCATGACAGATTTTTGTTGACTTTTTTGTTTGGAAAATTTTACAATTCTTGTTTTCTTTCAGCTTTTCTCCTCATTGTTCTTCTTGATGATGGCGGTGCTTGGTGTGGGCTCAGGAGTAGCCTTATTTTCAACAGTTAACACAATATTTCTCGACGCTTTTCCGAAGGTGCCCACTATTTACATGTCCGCATTGTTATCTTCGGCATGCTTTTTAATTGGGCTAGTGTACGTAACGCCGGTAAGCACAAAAAAAAACATATTCTCAAGTTATAATCGAACAAATGTACAGACAGAGATAAGTTATTTGTGTTTATAATAGAAATGATAAGGCTGAGGAAGAGCGAACGATTAAACCAGTAAAAGTTTTCATCTTGGGAAGTTAACAAAACATCCAACTTTGTCTTTAACATCGCTTCTCATGCTTTCCATTACTTTTTCAATGTTACAGGGCGGGCAGTACATTCTGGAACTAGTAGATTACTACGGTGGAACGTTCATGAGATTGTTTGCTGCAATCGTTGAGATTATAGGAGTATTTTGGATTTACGGTAAAACTGAATTAATGCTGCTGACCTATTCTATGACTTCGAAAATGAATTCTTATTTTTGTCAATGTCCTGAACATTTCTTTCTCTTCATCTTCTTTATTTCTTCTTTTTTTGTGGTATAATATAATAAAAGCCACTACTTACACGTATTTTGCATAGTGAGCGACGTATATTCGACCAATGAGCGTGTTTGACTTTTCCAATAATTGCCTATATATTCCAGGTTTGGAAAACATGTGCCTGGACATTGAATTTATGCTGGGTTTGAAAACTTCGTTTTACTGGCGCATGTGTTGGGGTATTATTACTCCACTCATGATGATGGTCGTATGCTTCTTTTCTCTGATTACAACAGAACAATTATTATTCGGCGGAACGTATGAATATCCGAATGCTGCTTACAGTGCGTATCGTATACCTCCTATTTCTTGTATATTATCTTTAGGTGCACTATTTGCGCAAACTAATTAGTTTTTTTTTTTTCAGTTGCTGGTGCCATTCTGCAATATTTGGGAATAGCATTGATTCCCATATTCATGCTAGCTACACTCTGGAAATATAAATCTAGTGATTTTGTTGAGGTCAGTACCTACTATAGTAACAAACATAAGTTTCTATATACAGATATATCGATGATTTATATATCTTTTATATTTTATGTATAGTATATTTGGTGATTGTTCCGGTTATAAAAAACAAGACCGGGGATGACTCAGACCTGGCAAACTACAGACCCATCTCGCTGGCTACTGTGATAGCAAAAGCTGGACAGTCTTCTTGACAAACACCTGGATAGGTACATAGAACTACATGATGCTCAATTTGGATTTAGACCTGGCCTTTCAACTGAGAGTGCCATTCTATGCCTCAAGCAGACTGTTCAGTATTATACAGCCAGGAATATGCCTGTTACCTAGACTTGTCCAGGCCATTCGATTTGGTATCATATGACGTGTAGTGGCAAAAGATGATACATGAAACAAATGTGCCACGTGATGTTGTTGCAATGTTGAGATATTGGTACTCGAGTTAAAGGAATGTTGTGCGGTGGGCAGGCTCACACTCGGACGTGTATGGGTTGGAGTGCGGGGTGAGACAAGGGGGGTTAACCTCTCCTCGTCTCTTTAACTTATACATGAACGAGCTGATCGACGAGCTCAGCAGAACAAGCATAGGGTGCCATATAGATGGACATGACATTATTTAGGGCCTTCTGTCAATCTTTTTACACCTGCAGCCTGTGGTCTAAGTACACGCAGCGTAAATACAGTGCTTTGAGAGTACAGTATAATAACGCGTTCAGGGTGCTGTTCGGACTGCCGCGCCACTGCAGTGCTTTAGCAATGTTTGCGGTGAAAAGCGTGGATGGTTTTCATGCCATCATGCGGAAGCGTTGTGCATCTCTTATGAGGCGCATGTGAGCCAGCTCGAACAGCCTTCTGAGCATGTTTGTGGGCCGCTGGGACTCGCCGATATGGAGGCACTGGATGCGACTACACACTGTGGGTGGTCGCATCCAGGGTTTGCCATAAACTAGCACTCCTGGGCGGTGCCACTTTGTGATTTTGATTTTTTCTGTGGATTTGTATGTACTAACAATAGTTTTTAAGGTTTTTTTGTGTTACTAACAGTATACGGACTTCTTCTGAAATAAATTTCTTAATATTATTTTATTATAAGTAAATAAATAAACGAAATAATAATTATTATTATTTCGTTTATTTATTTACTTATCTTATTTTATTACATTTTTAAATATTTTTTTAAATATGAAAATTAAGTATAAAAAAAGAACATATAAAATTATAAAAAAAATAGTGATCCACCGATGTCGGGAGCAGGGTCCAGCTACCGGTGGTTAGGGCTCCAGAGACAGGAACCTCCTCATAATGCGAGCTGTATCGAGGAGTACTGCCTTTTGAATCAGGCCCTTGATCCAACCGCCTAACGAGAGCCTCGATAGATGTTGATCGAGGCTTTCGGCCATCAGGCCATTGGCCGATACGACAATCGGCACAATGACAGCCGAGCTCACATTCCACATGTCAACAACCTCGTGTGCTAAGTCGAGATATTTAATTTGTTTCTCTTTCTCAGCTTTCACGAGGTTCCCGTCATGTGGAATGGTAACATCGAAAATCATTGTGCGGCGCGCTAATCGATCTATCACCACTATATTAGGCTTATTGGCGACAATAGTCCTGTCAGTAATGATAGACCTGATCCCAGTACAATGTGACATGGTCATTTTGAAGAACTGGGTCGGGCACATACTTGTAATACGGTACCTCAGAATCGACAAGTTTATATTTCAAAGCAAGTTGCTGGTGAATAGTCCTGGCTACTGTGCAAGTACTCGCCGTTAGCCAGACGAGAACAATCAGAGATAATATGTCTGATGGACTCACCCGGACGGTGGCATGCCCGACACACGTCAACCATCCCGTCCTTCATAATATATCTCCGGTAGTTATTCGTCAAGACAACTTCGTCCATAATTGCACAGACGAAACCTTCAGTTTCCCCGAAAAGGTCCCCAAAACGTAGCCAGGATACGGACGCTAAGAAGTCTATACCGGGCTCATGAAGAGCCCGATAGAAGCGCCCGTGAACCTTCTTGCGATCATCAGTAGTAAGTACTACAGGTTTGCGCCAGTTCTCTTTCGCCATGGAGAGCGGGGTGAGCCCCTTGTCCACCGTGACCACTTCACGGTGCATACCCACTTCAGCTTTTAAAAAATATTCGCTGAGACTGCACATCAAGCGGTTGTGGAGGGTCTTCGCATTTAAAAAGCCTCAACCCCCACACTTCCGCGGGATATACAGTCTCATCACTGATGATCGTGGGTGATGCATCCGGTTTGCGGTCAGCAGTGTACGGACCCTTCTATCCAGGGCATCGAGTTCAGTCTGAGTCCATTTGAGTATGCCGAAAGAGTACATCAAAACCGGCATGAACCGGAACGACATTGAAGGCGCGCACCTTATTTCCGCCCGAAAGAAGACTAATTAATACCTTCTTCAGGCGACAAAAGAAGCGCTCCTTCAACGATTGCTTCATTAGCTTTCGGATGAGGAGAGGGATTTAAGGTGTATGGAATCCGAAAGTGGAATTCCCTCGGATTCCATGATCGCCCCCCCCCCCTTTACATGCATGACTGCACATTTGTCCACACCAAATTCCATCCTGATGGCACTACTGAAAGTTTCAGTTATTATTATTATATTTAGGTATTGTGTAAAAGGACCATATTGAATCCCTGCTGGAGCTAATCGTGTGACATAAGCCTCTACTTAATTAACTAACATTTTAATATTGTCAATGTTTATTTACAGACTGTTAGAGCTTCGTTCAGGTCAAAACCAACATATGGGCCTAGTATCCCCCAGAAACGCGAAGAGTGGCGTGAGTTCCGCCGTAATGCCAAGTATGATCAAGAACTCAAACGCAAAAATTGGTGGCACCATATAGGTTTAAGTTTGACTGGGGGATACCGACGAGGGCGCAAATGAATTAAAACTACTTGAATATTTTAATCTCGATACTATTTATTGCATTATTAATGTATTCAAACTTGTATTATAATTATTTTATATTATACCTACCTACGTAAAATAAAGATATACTTAAGAGAAATTCATTAACGCAGGTTTGTATTAACGAGAGTCGACTGTATTTATTTTAGTCTTTAAAATGTTAAGGTTTTTTTTATGTGAAAAGAACTTATTATTAAAATACATATTATTTGGTATTAACGTATTGCACAACACTATCAGTGTCCGGCACCGCGCGTTGACGGCATTACGCGCTGTCTCATCCCGTCTGTGGCACGGTAATATTATCTATACAGAATTCGTCAAACACTTTTTAATTAGGCTTTAAATTAGAATGCGGATTTTTTATACTTTAAAATTTAATAATAAAGCATTTCGTACGTCTGAGTCGAGGCGCAAATATTTTTCGGTCGCAAATTTATAAGACCGATTTGTTATTCAAACATAAACATGTTTTTTTTAATTAAATCTACCAATCAAAAAACAGCATGCATTTTTATTGAACACTTCCTATTCAATTCACAAAGTATTTTATTTTATATAAAAAAGTATATTAACAATCACAAAACTAAATGGAACACAAAGTAGGCA
The DNA here is from genome assembly GCA_911387795.2 of Apamea monoglypha. Classification (NCBI taxonomy): domain Eukaryota; kingdom Metazoa; phylum Arthropoda; class Insecta; order Lepidoptera; family Noctuidae; genus Apamea; species Apamea monoglypha. Next base: position 10,368,941 of record OU426922.1, read on the forward strand.
AATGTAATTAAAATGCTGGAGGCGGGCAGCCCTGTCGCATGTTTACGTACTGCGTGGCTGTAGGAAAAGATACGGCCGAGTTACAATACTGTATAGATAATATTACCGTGTCTGTGGCGTACTGTAAAGGATTCCGCTGACATGAATGATTTGCACTTTTTACTCATAAGTTTGAAAAGTTTGTCATTTTGCTTTGTATTTATTCTGATGTAAAATGTAGTAGACGAGAATTAATTTTCGTCATATATTAGTGAAGTATTTTAATTTGTTTCGTAAAATATTTCATAAAACTTTTATCGTAATTGTTTTCCTTACCCATCACTAGCTGACACTCTTCACGTCCGTGGCGTAGATTTGTACCTATGCCAAATGATACCTTTTGCATTGTTCTTATATTGTGATTTTTATCCATTATAGAATGGCTAATTGTTATATATCTTTGTGTAGTTATATAATAAATATGTCTAAGGAATAACAATAGGAAAAAAGAAACACTATAAACATGTTTTTGTATATTTATTTAAAACTAAAATATTATAGATACTGTTTGAAAATAATCATGTCGTTTTATTTAAATGTCAATAAATGAACAAGTAAAACACAACAACAATTCGTTCATGTAGGTTTCTGTTATTCTGGGACTTAATTTATAAATTGAACGAATTGCCCTTTTTTGTAAAACAAAAAAAGTATAATATCGGCGGCATTTCCCCACAACAGAATACCGTACGACTGAACTAAAGTATAGTAAACGGGCTGTCTCTAAATCAGTTAAATCACGATTTTTTCTAACGGCATATGCTGCAAAGCTAAACTTTTTTGACAAATCTATAGATACTAATAAGCTGAAGAGTTTGTTTGCTTGTTTGTTTGAACGCGCTAATCTTTGGAACTACCAGTTGTATTTGGAAATTTCTTTTTGCATTTTAAAGCCCAATTCTTGAAAAAGGCTATAGGTAGGTTATTTAACATTACGCTAGGACTATTAGAAGTCGAACAAAAGGAAAAAAAAATTAGAAAGAACTCGATGTAAACCGATTAAAATTTATTTTATTGATCCTTAATTAAGTGGGAGTTTGTTAACAACTTTTAAAAGTTCCTCAATGGATGGTATATGACATAGGTAGCATGGCAACCCATTCTCTGATCTGTTGGTAGTAGTCGCTATCACTATTTGATCGATCGTCATGTATGAGATTTTTAAGTAGAACACCCGTAATTTCCTCAATATAAGTGTTTTGACTTTTATATTTTGTACGGACGCAAGGTCGACTGATCTGTTTGCTTCAAAGAGCAGAGCTTGTACTATGGGTACTAAACAATGGATAAGTGTAATACTTTATTTTGTAAATAAATACTTATAATACATAAGACCCACCTGGACCAACACTAACACTTTTTATTCATCACATAAATATTTTTTGTGTCCTGTGGAAATCGAACCCATGTCCTCGTGATTAGCAGTCTGACATTTGGATAACTAGACCATAATAACGATTAATTTATTAATTTGTATGTAAAAAGAATTTTATAGATAAATAACTTGTAAACATTGAAAGTACTAATCAATTTATTGCTTTCCTAATTTTTGGCACTTGTTTAAATCTATTCAAATGCGAAAAAATAGTCTTTCAACTTTTTTCAACATTATCGATACTTTTATATCTAAATGATAAAATCCCTACCACAGGTTTTATAGTTTCTACTTAGCGTCACCCCGCATTGCCAGACCTACGATTTTATTCCTAGTTCTACGGATTTTTGGACCTCGCCCCGGATATATCTATATCGATATAATAAGATTTACAATTATTTGCAAACAAAAGTATAAAAATAATTATTTTTCTAAAAACAAAATGCAACAGGCAATATTTAAAAAAAATGCGCTTTGTGACATAATAGGCCTAGTTTACACAAAAACACTGATACCTAGCAATAGACGGTGACACGGACAATGAATAGTAGCGAATAAAATTCTAAAATAGGTACACAGTCTGGCCATAAATACTGTTACAATTAAAAATAAGAAAGATATTACATTTGAATTTGGAATCTGTCATTTTTATACGATTGTTAATTGAGTTTTCCAATTTTGGCGCCAATACATTGTACACACGGCTACACATCAAGCTATGCATTTCCAGTTTTAGCTGACCTCGCATTGTATAGGTTTTTCGTACAATCAGAAGGCAGCTTATACTGGTTTTGTATAGCTTGATGTGTAGCCGTGCGTACAATATTTTGCGATATTAAAATGGAGTGGGGTGATAAAGAGAACCGAATCGCTGTGATTGCATTACACAAAGTAGGTATGGAGTCAAATGCAATTTTTAAAACTCTCCATACGCTTGATATTAGTCAAATGTTTGTGTACCGGGCTATTAATAGGTATAATGAGACCTCCTCTGTTTGTGACAGAAAAAGATCTGGCCATCCACGTAGTGTTCGTACGAAAAAGGTGGTCAAAGCAGTAAGGGAAAAAATTCGAAGAAATCCTGTCCGAAAGCAAAAGATTTTATCTCGGGAGATGAAGATAGCACCCAAAACCATGTCGCGTATTTTAAAAAATGACTTAGGACTTGCAGCATTTAAGAGATGCACTGGTCATTTTTTAACTGATAATTTAAAAAAGAATAGGGTGGTAAAATCGAAACAACTACTGAAGCGGTACGCAAAGGGAGCTCACAGAAAAATTTTGTTTACGGATGAGAAAATCTTTACAATTGAGCTTCCCAATTAGTCGACAGAGTGCAACGTGGGCATTATCCGACTTCAGTGATGGTTTGGTAGGGTGTTAGCTATGAAGGAGTGACTGAGCCATATTTTTGTGAAAAAGGTATCAAAACATCGGCACAAGTGTATCAAGATACCATTCTTGAGAAGGTAGTTAAGCCCCTTAACAACACCATGTTCAATAACCAAGTATGGTCTTTCCAACAAGACTCGGCGCCGGGTCATAAAGCTCGGTCCACGCAGTCTTCGTTGGAAGTGAACGTTTCGGACTTCATCAGAGCTGAAGACTGGCCGTCGTCTAGTGCCGATCTTAATCCGCTGGATTATGATTTATGGTCAGTTTTAGAGAGTACGGCTTGCTCTAAACGCCATGATAATTTGGAGTCCCTAAAACAATCCATACGATTGGCAGTGAAGAATTTTCCCATGGAAAAAGTGCGTGCTTCTATTGATAACTGGCCTCAAGTTTAAAGGACTGTATTGCAGCCAATGGAGACCACTTCGAATAAGCTTTTTATATTTTAAATTGTTTTATATTTATGTATTAAACTAACACACTGTAAAAGTAATAAATATTATTTGCAATAATTTTTTTTTTTTTTCTTCTTGACAATATTTATGGCTAGACTAGGTAGTTTTTACTGTCTGAGACAAGTTTTGCTCAATTTGTTAGTTTTCAATATTTATTTACCTGATTGAACTATAGCTTAATCCACGGTTTGAAAATCAGATCTGGCAACACTGACCACACTGGCCACCTACTGAGCGTTAACTGAATATATTTTAATAAATTAATTAATTTTTACTATTTGATGTTCACAATTGCCGCTCCAATTTTGCTATATTATGCTAGATGGCGTCACTGAGACATGGGATCACAGTTTTTCTATGACATTTCTTTGCATAGCCTCTCTATTGTACAGACGCCAGCACATCAAGCTACTACAATCTGTCAAATTTCTTTAATAGATTTTCAACTTTATCGCTATATCATTAAGGTTCAAGGTTGATTGGGAAATTTTTACAGTTTCGGGTAGCTTGACCTGCTGGCGTCTGTACCTATCTTAAATCTCTTTGGGTTAAACACACAATACGACTATAAAAAAACTCCAATACTTACATAGTACGATTAAAGTGTGTAGTCGGCTCCCTGTCTATAATCTAGTTGAAACTACTTCAAACTGATAATGTAGTGCACGGAACGGCAACGCCGCTCCTTACCTCCTCCGAAGCGTGACGTCACTCCAGCTTACACACACGTTTTTGATCGTAGTTTCAACACTTTTTATGTATTATCGTTCAGTTTTTTCCTTCCTTGTGCAGCTATTATGCCTAATTTTTCCGACTATAGTCCTAAAACCCTAACCTCACTGGTTTGTCTGTATTGAATGAGGAAGCTGGGGCGACGTCACTCCAGCTAACACACTAAACGACTCATATTAACGAAGTTTTTGTGGCAGCTAAATTAAGACTGGGAACTTTTATTGCAGCTATTATGCCTTAAATATTGGCATAGGTAGAATTATTCTATCACATATGAGGAAGCTGGAGTTATACACACTAAACATCGCCATGTGAGAACTATGAAAATCATTAAAAATGCAGTAATTACGCGTGTATTCGCATTCAATTGCATTCAAATAATTAATCCCAAGTTGATTTGACTATTTATTAGAAGACAGTATAAATACATATTTGCACGAAAAAGCCGCTATGATTAGTTAACTAAGTTATTTACTAAAATGCTATTTTGCTTGTCAAAGTATACCTGCTTCTATACCTACCATAACTGGTAAAAACTAAAAGAAATCACATAATACAGATGTTATATATTAGTTTTTATGATTTTCATAGTTCTCATATGGCGATCTTTACCTATAAATGCATGGGGAACGTGACACTTTAGGGTTGATTTAATATTTTTTGTTTGCATAAGTGTACCCTACCCATATATACTTCATTCTTGGTACGCGGAAGCTTTGAAAAAAAATCAAAATAGACAAACCAAGAGACTATTTGTACCATAAGATGTTAATATTATAGCTCTACAGAACTCGTGCTCAAAGATCACACAAATCGTGCTTCGACTGCCCAGCTTTACATAAAAAATAACGTAATTTAATAGGTATTTCTCCGATATGAGACGCGATCCACTGAGTCTCACTGAGTGTAACTTCATTCACCTATTGAATGAAGTGTTTGGCAAAGACTGAAAGACTCGATAGACATACGCTATGAACGTATCATAGCGTACGTCTATCGAGTAACCGCCTATTCATATTGCAAAAATAACCGAATAAAAATAAATTTTACGTGGCAGTCGCACGTATTTTTATTTGAAAGAATGCTTCCTGAGACGGTTGGTCTTGGACTTGCTAAGTTGTTTAGTTAGTTCAGAAAATCTTAGTTGCATCAAGTTACGAGTAATACGAAAATTTTAATTTATGAATATATACTTTCGTTTCTAACACAAAATAATTTGTGCGTTAATGCACGAGAGAATTTATGCGTCGCAATCGGTACGCGGTGGGAAGGATCATACGATATAGGTACGACAGAAAGGACCTTACGATACGATAAATCCCATCGTATGCGAGAACAGGTATTTTTCGATACTCTTACTAGGTGGACAAAGTCCAATAATTATCTAGTACGGCTGACCTCTAGTAGTAAGTGAAGCAGTCGCATGACCTATATGATTACCCTATATGCCTATTGACTTATTGAGTGAATAGGCTCAATTCATACGGAAAAGTCAGCGACCGGTAGTGATGCAGGGAACAGATTTAGCAAAGCGACATTTTAAACGTTATCTTCATTACTAACTCGAAAGTCACGTGGCGCCTAGCAAATTTTGCCTAGCGAAATTTCCTGACGAATGTAATCGAAGAATCGTAAACTGTATCTATTTACGTAGGCGGCATGAGAGGCGGCGGCTGTCATCTCCATCTGAATTAAGCCATATTATAAAAACAAAAATTAAGAATTATGAATTTTATTTTTAAGAATTCAATAACACAAGTCTTTTTTTTTTCAAATAGCGGACTCTACTAAAGAGCTCAAATAACGTTCAAATTGATCAACAACTGAACATCATATTACATTATATATTTGTAATTAATAATAAACAAAAAAAAACTGTATTACATACGACAGGAAAAACGGTTTACTTGTGTTTGGATTTCTTCTTCTTTTTACTAGATTTCTTCTTATGCTTACGTTTCTTTTTCTTTTTTTTATGGTCGTCAGAGCTAGACTCAGACTCGCTATCGCTTTCACTTGGAGCTCGTTTTTTCTTCTTCTTGCTGCGTTTCTTCTTTTTCTTACGTTTGCGAGCATCTGATGACGAAGATGACGAAGAATATTCAGAGTCACTAGTAGAGTCACTCTCGGAGTCAGGCTTCTTTTTGACATTGGTCAGATCCAGTTTTATAGTTTCGTTATCTAGTTTAGTTTTTTTAGTTTCAGTAAACCCGGTGGGTGAAGCTGAACGTTCACGTTTTTTAACGTTTTCTTCTTTATTTTCATGATCAGATTCTACAGTTTCGTCATAATCTGGCTCAAAATGAGCTTCGTCCAAGGTTGATTTTTTCCTTTCACGATCTGTATGTGTACTTTTTACCTCACTTGGCACATTTTTCTCATGACCACGATCTCGTGTGGTCACTTCATAAGTGTTAGATTTTTTCTCGTCTTTAATATGTTTCTCGGAGTTTTTCTTTTCAGTGGGACTTCGCGCTCGATTTTTCTCGCCAGTCTTTACGGCTTCGGACATTACCCGCCTATCACTCTTAGAAGGTTCTGCTCTAATGGTATCCTGTTTTCGACCTCTTTCTCTTTCCACGGTCACGCGTCTGTAAGGTTGTTCGCGCTTAGGAGTTTTTGATCTAGATTTGACACGTTCTACTGTACTTTGAACAATTCTCGCCTCTCTGCCCCTACGTGTATCTTCTACTTTTCCACCGAGTCGATCTTTAACAGATAATCGCGGCGGTGGTGTCTTGGAATATCTCCTTTTTCTTTCGTTCATTTCGATTGACCTCGGTTCGGAATCAATGACTGGAACCGTAATTTGTATATTATTCATAGAAGGCTTTGGCATTTCATCACCGTAAAGTTTAAGACGATCACTGCTTATTTTCTTAATTTCTATAGGCCTCAGAGAATTTATTGCTTTGGCAAATATGGCGTTTTCAGCTCGTTTAATGACATCCGATGTAACTTTACTTCCATCTTCTTCTTCTTCAGGAGAGGTAATCTCTCCTGGCTCTTTGGCCTTCTCCGCGTGATCCTCGTCTACTTCCCACTTAGATAATTCAGGTAAAGTTGCCAACATTTCCTTATTAGTTGGGTTGCTTACTTCTATCTCAGTTTTTAAATCTAATTCCTCGGCATTCACTTGAAGCTCGATACCGTCAAACGGTTCTTCTTTAGAATTATTTATACTGTCTGTAATTTTAGTTTCCGTGGATTGGTCTTTGTCTTCAATTTTAACATAATTTTCTATGATTTCTTTATCAACAGCTCCCAATGCTTCATCACCATATAAATCATCAGTAGGTTTCTCTGGGGATTCTACTTCAGGGGAGTTTTCTTTTTTAATAGAAACTACCTCGGTGTGTGTTTCTAATTTAACGACGACTGGTGTTTCAGTTTCTGTTTTATCTGTTTCTTTTTCATCAGTTTTAACTTCTTCTTTGTCAAGTTCTTCATCTTCCTTTTTAATATGATCCTTATCTTTCTTATCTTTTTTCTCACGTTTCTTCTTCTTTTCCGTGTCTTTTTCCTTTTCTCTTTTCTTCTTCTTTCGCTCCTTCATTTTCTTTTCTTTTTCTTTGTGATCTCTGCTTCTGTCAGCCGACGATTTCTCTCGCACTCTTTCCTCTTTCTTATCCCTTCTGCAATCTCGGTCACGAGATCGACCTTTGGATTCACTACGTTTTTTCTCTCTTGCTTCTCTACTACGTTTTGGTGAGGTACGAATTTTTTTTTCCGGAGAGGTCTTTTCATGTTCACGTTCCTTTTCATAATCACGGGGTCTTTCATACTCTCTTGGGCGATCTTCACGACTTTCACGTGCATCTCGATTTTTGTCGTATCCAGTTCTTCTGTCCGAATCACGGGTTCTTTCCGCTTTATCTATCGGCTCTCGGTTTTCATTAAATCTCTCCCGGTCACGACCCTCTCTTTCTCTGTGTCTATCGTGTTCAACATTTGCGTTGCGTCTGGGTCCACCTCTGTTACGAATGTTGGGTCTGTACCCAGGCCGAGAATGATCTCGAGATGCAGCACTTTCATCTCTGAAATTATCGCGATAATTCGGATCATGATAACCAGGTGGTACTGCCTCTCGGGGATCTGCACTAGGAGGTCTGAAGGGAACACCTGGATCACGAAAACTATTATGAAGTGGATTATCTCGGAACCCGCCATCCCTGTATGGGACGTTTCTGTAAGAGTTATCACGGAATGGAGGTAGTCCTCCTCTGAAGTTAGGGTCACGATACGATCCAGGTGGTCCAGGTTCTCGATATGGTTGCCCGTCTCTGAACGGCATGGGTCCTTGGTCACGATAATGACCTGGTCTATAATTATCTCTATAACGCGGCGGTTGCTCTCCTACATGAACAGGAATCTCATTTTGGACAGGAGGCGGTATTGACAAGTCCCTATAACTATTAGGCCCTTCACCATACGGCGGCGGTCTATAGGGATCCCTATAATTAGGCGGTGGCAAACGATCGCGCTCAATTGGACCAGACGGACCAAATGGTGGTTTTTCGAAAGGCGATGGCTCAAACCCAGGAACTGGTGGTTCGACACCAGGAGGAACTTCTTCAAATGGAGGACCGTCATAGCGACTTCGATATCCCGGTTGTTCAGATTGTACGGGAATATTACCCACTGGCGGCATCTGTTTCACACCCATCGGTGCGTACCCAGGAGGCGGTGCACTGCTTCTAGGTCCATATCTGAAAATAAAGACATTTGACTTTCTTATTTACATGATAAAATACATAATTCGGGAGCAAAAGAATAAGGGCATTTTGAGAGTCGAAACTTATTTGTTTTTGTACCCATTATTTGTTTTAGGTATGCTCTGCAATGCGTCACGCGTTGCGGACAAAACCCACGTTTGTGGGCGAATAAACATATATTTTTATTATTTTGAAATATAAATATCATTGTTATAGGACCTTTAATAGTTTTTTTTTTTATAATGGCTTTATGGAAGGTGGGTAAATTCTCTTCAGCTACCTTAGAACAACCACAGGCAGGGCTTTATAAAAAAAATGGCTTGGCGAATATCTATCTGCAATGCACCTTTCGAATTCAAGCAGTAGGTGATAAAAATATTTGTTCTCAAACTTTTAAGCCGAAGGCAATTTTAATGTTAGACAATTTGAACCAATCCTACTTTTAAGACGAAATTCATTTACTCATCATAAGACCTCTTGTTCATCCCCTCTTTTTTAGTTTTCAAAATATACGGTTTGTTGACCTTGTGCAGACACGGGTATCAGTGGTGTATGAATCACTATGGAAACTTATTGACAGACAGAGGTAAAACAGTGCCATGTGCCCTACGCCAATAAACCGTAATTATTACGGCAAAAAAAATGTGTGTTAACAGAGGCCTAAAGTGTACAAAGTGTGCACGATAGAGGTAGAGATGTTAATTTCCCATCAACTTCTTTAGACTGTAGAGATATTTCAGCTATAATGGTCTTTTTATTGTGCTAACTATGAAGATTGCTCTAAGAAAGCCGCTCTACGTCAAAATCTCTCGTGGCTGTTGCGCTTAGGTAATAGTTGAGTAGGCTTTTATAATAAAAAACCATTCCAAAACATATAGTAGATACGTATTTAAAAATTTAATAGTGCATTTTATCATAAGAATAGTTTGTATAACTAAGGTTGAAAATTGCCACGCGATTCGAACCTGCAATAGGTATAACAGCGAGATGTAATTTAAATAACGATCAAAAAAGAATTATACCCGAATTAAACTTTCTGAAGCACATAAGATTGCACAAGGTCCTGCATATAAACAAAAACTCGTAAGTACTGAAAATTAGGTGGAGTATAATTATTGCATTTTCTTAGTTTGATAAACTGCTAAATTGTAATTAGTCTAAGTCAATATAACAAATATTGAAACTTGTTAATTATTATCAAATCAAAATTAAGTATTATCGTAAAAATAATATACCTATCTTTCTTTTTGTAATAAACTCGCAGTATGTCCCGTACCTATTTTTACTTAATAACTAAGCCTAATATTTCCTTTACATTCATAATGCGATGACCTATCTATCCAAATTTAATTTAAATTCTTAACCGTTTATAGTCATACACTGTATTATTAGCATGGGGCCAAATTCGAGTAACCCGTTTTTACTCGTCTCAAAGTCACCAAAATTTCGTTGCTTTACCTGTTTGTAAACCTAGACAAAACTGTTTGAAAACAGATTTGTCTATGGTTGACTAAACACTGTTTTGTAGCAGTGTAGTGTGGCAAGCTTATCTAGCCCGATGGATTTAATTCGACAAAACCACTATACAAATTGAAAAGATCTGTCATTTTCTTTTTACCGACAACGCTATCCGCAAGTCATTGTTTTCATAATGTAACGAGTTAAGACAGTTTTGTCCGAGTCTTTTTCATGGTTTGACCCAGCCTAGCCTCGGCACAAGTCAATTTAAGCAACTTAAATCACACAGGTTTACTCTTATCTAGTCTAATGCTTACTTAAAATAGATTTTACCAATAATTGCTTTTTTTCAACTTTTTGAATTAATGGCAAACTAAGTTTGCCATTATCCCAAATACTTTCTTTAGTCTCAATTTGAACAAATAATTAAACTTCAGTGCAAGAGCAGATAAAAATTTAAGCGGGATTACCTAAGAGTGAAATGAAATACATTTTTTTTTCTTTTTTAGTAAATGGGTGAAATCTCTGCAATAACTAAAGTACAACAGAAAGTTCAATTAAGGCGGACAATGTTTTAAAGGATACCTGTGATTATTTGAAACTTATTTCTTTGCCATCAATATTGAAATTAATGTACTCAGAGGTGCCCTATGTTTTTTGTCTTGCGCATAATTGCTGAGAATTAAAGGCCAATTCTCGTAATTTAAAACGTTCAAAATCTAGTCGCAGTCTCATCTCGGCGACAAACAAATGTCAAAAACTTGTCAAAATGTGGGGAAATTAGAGGTATTTTTGACAGTTTGAGACTGAGATCAGACTGTGAACGTTCTTAAAATTACGAGAATTGCCCCTCTGGTCACAAGTGAATAGACTTTACTGAGTAACAATTAAATTCGTGAATGAGCAGAAAAATAAAATTTGTTTATGAAATATCATTGACGTCTCATATTAAATAGCGCTATGAAAATATTACGATTTGAGAGAGCGCAGCCTGCCCTAAATCGATAACATTTTCGAAATCGTCATTTGCACACTAGCGAACAGTTCACATACCGGCTATTCCGTTTATCCACCCTATGGTGGATACGCGGTAGTGCATGTTCGAATATCTACCCTAAGCCTATACATTCCGTTTCTGCAACTAAGCCTAGTGAATTTTCGGACATGCGTTTCCGCGTATCCACCTTAGGGCGGAACAACCCGAACATAGCACGTTAATAAATATTGAATAAGACAATGGAAAAATTTTGACGTAACATTTGTTACAATTTCGCAGGAGCCTCGGCTGCAATATTATGATGTAAAATTCCTGTAAATACATAACACACAACATTCCTTTTCATATTCAAATTAAGTTTACCCGCAGTCTGGTGTAGCAGCCATCCCTGGCCTGCGGACGAAATCGTTCAGCATCTTGGAGAGACAAGAAGTCATCTTCTTCACTAGAAAAGTATTTCAGATGAAGCTGCCTTTTAAAATAGCAAAGTAATAATGTAATAGTTCTGAACTATTAAAATTAAAATAATAGTTTTCGTTACATGATATAATTTACTTTCATTAAAAAAAAATGCTTTGAAAAACCCAAACAAAAAAATTTGATACTTAAACTTTCTAACATATTTTTTTTCATATCAAAGCATATCTGGCTCTTGCTACTACTTATAACGAAAAACTGAGCCACATGTAAAAAATTAATACAATCGTTTAAACAATATTTCACGTGACATATGCAAAATTTTTAATGCATTACTACCTAATTGTATCTTTGAAGTTTTTATTTCTATTATTTAATCACTTATGTACGCACAGAAAATAAAGCACGAACAAATAAAAGTAAGTACGAATTAATATTATGCTAATTTGTTTTCCAGCAAAGAGAAAATTGTCACCACCTCCGGAAATAATTTTAAAAAGCATTTTGGCAGCCGTAGGTTTTAAGACTACGAACCGGGCATTCGTCCTCAGGTTAATGGCAAACATTAAAGCATAGAGAGTCTATATCCAGTTATCCATTCATGGTCGTACAGTGCGTAAACACAGTTCAACTTTGTAACTTTGTAATTATCCATTTTATAATAATTATATACTCACAAAAACATACTGTTACATTCGCTCGCTTACGCGAGATTTACAATAGTTAATTCTTTAAACAAATTAATCGAATAACGAATCTTTGTATATTTATTTTAAACCTTAACTAAATTGATGGGAGAGTATACTACCAAGTTTTACCACTAAAAGCGCTGGGTTATCCCGTTTATCCACCCTAGGGTGGATACTCAGAAACGCATGTTCATCTATCCACCCCAGACGGGCTGATAATCGGAATTCGTAATTATATTTCTCCTGGTTTTGTCTCACGGCTATGTACAGTCATTTATAGAAACATGATAGAGACTGGGTCTCTTTTAAGGTGGATAAACGGAATAAGCGAAGCGCTAGCAGCAGCAACAGTAATTACACGTCAATTAAATGTATTATAACATCATTTTCTTTATGATTTGATTATTATATATTGCATCAGTGCGCATGTTCGAATAAACCGTACAGTCAGCCTCAAAAAGACGTATACATTAACAAGAATTCATTGGATTGCTTACAATCTGTATTTCCTAATATATTACACTGTGTAGCAGCAATTAGGTACCCAATGTGTAATATGTTTTGTGGCTGCATATTGATACGATATTATGCAATAAAGATTGTAGAGAATCAAATGAATTCTGGTCGATGTATATATCTTTTTGAGGCTGACTGTACCATTCATTCCTCGAGGTTAGAAAACCAGTAAATGGCGCCCATTCCCTTGTTCACAAACTAAACTAAATGTAAGTTCAGTGCATCTTTTTCTTTCTATTTCATTAAGAAAAGGACAAAATATTTATATTAGTTTAGTCCTGTCAAATTAGTCAACGCCTGATGTAAATTGCCGTATTTTCAGTAGCCATGTTTTTAATCACGTCTAAACTGCCTAGGATTATCTTAATTTGACAGGACTAAACTAATATTTATGTTCTGTCCTTTTCTTAATGAAATAGGAAGAAAAAGATGCACTGAACTTAAATTTAGTTTAGTTTGTGAAATAGGGAATCGGCGCCGTTGTCTCTAACGTTGTGCAGGTGGAACTGCGCCTCTACCTATTAACCTCGTTTCGCGTACACTGTCCCATTATCATTATGAAACATCATAAAATTAAGTTTAGTAAGGTCATAAAATGGTTACATTCATGGTCGCTTTGCTAACACATATTGGCCAAAGCATTATTTAAAACAGTCAGAAATCGTAATACGCTTACAGTATTGCAGTTTTTTAGTGATTTAAAATAATCAAAATGAGGCGCTCACATAATTAATTATAACTGCTTTACTGAATTATACTGCGCTACTGACTATGTTACCGAGAAAAAGTGGACAATTAAAAATGTCTTTTCTCTGCGTTGTCAATAAGGGAGTGCGCCCACGAGCGACAAAAAAGCTGCCGGCCAGTCAGTTGATGCTCAACCCTTCAAGCGCCCGTATTTTTTTTTTTACGAAAAGGTTGCGATGCTGTCGCTCCCCTGTGCGCATCGTCCAAATCTTGATGAGGAGACAGAGACAGAAAAGTTGCTGCGCGACTAAGTTGCTCGTGGGCGCCCTCCCTAATACTTGTTTAGGACTTTACACAGACTAGATTAAACATAATTTAAAGTTGCAAACAATAACATATTATTATTTTTAACTAGATACAAATATAAATACATATTTAGGTACGTATGTAATCAAGAAAGGCAGCACACAGAATAAAAAAAGCCTGTGTTTTATCGCTGCAATTTTATCTACAGACATACATAACCATAACAACACGCCCTGTTTCCCCAAAGGGTTGGGTTTTATAGATGCTATAATAAAACTAAAAGCTTACAGTTTCTTTACTAAAGTATCGATCAAGAAGCCAAAATAACAAAACCTCAAAACCTATATACATTGTGTAACGGAAACGGTATACCTACGCATAAATACAGAAAGTACATTTGTATCTGAGAAATTATTTTAATAGATCCTAAGTCTTTGAATTCGTAAAATATCATAAACGAGCACTTCGCTCGCGAATTCGACCCGTGGATTTCGTATTTTCCTCTACAAAATACAACACCACTCCACCCCCTTTAAAAATTAGTTTTCAAAAATTAATGAATACAATTTATTCAGATACTTCTCAAGTTTATGGATTAAAGGAAAGATAATTTTCATATAATCTGTATTCCTTTTCACGGGGAATTGATATTTGTTTTTTTTTTTAACAGAACTTGGAAATTAACTAAGTTAACACATCAACTTGGTAGTAACACTTTTGCCCCTTTAGCAGTCGATTTTCGAAAACCCACAAGCCCGTAATTCTTAACTTTCTGTCAAAATGATCCGTTAATTATTAACCTACCGAGTTATTGTACCGCGCGTTAAGATTACTACAAACTTTACCACCCCCTAAAATCCCTTTTATGGGGGGGGGGGGGGGTGAAACACTAATTTCAACAAACTTTATTATTTATTGAGTAATGTATTCGTATCAAGTTTCATCTTTTCTAAAGGACATTTACATTTTAAAACTAACGAAATCAACCATTTTCGTTTCTTAAAGGTCGAATATAAAAAACCAAAAACCCCACAGATTTATAAACTAAAGGGAGATATGCCAAGGGGGCGTGGCGTGTGCGAACAATGTATGCACAAAACAGAAACAAACGCGGGCGCCGTTGATTTGTCAATAAGAATTGTCAATGTAGTTGTGTGTCTCAACGTTGCGATCTGCGTTACGCGATTGGCTCGCGTTGAGTGTGGTGACTGTTATAGTGTCAGTGAGCGCGTGTTCGTATTGTAGTGCATATGTAGTTGAAGGCGACAGCCGGACTCGAACAGTTAGGCAGCCACACCATATCTCCCTTTAGTTCATAAATCAGTGAAAAACTCCATCTTTTTACCTACATAATAAAAGGAACCCTTGGTTTCAGTCAGTCAGTCAGTTTCTCCTTCCTACACTCAGGGGCAGTAAATGTAGCCCAAGCCCTAAACGTGAATTTGTGAACAAAGTAAACTTATTCTTTAGGATTTTTTAATGAGAATAGATGCCAAGTAGCTTCTCTAGTTGATTGATTAATTTTAAATAAGGTTAGTGTACAATTGACTTGGGTAAAGAAGAATGCGAAAACTGTTTTAAAAGTTCTCCAGGTATGTAAGTTAAAAGATTTTTTTTAACTATCATGTTGTAAGATTGACATACTTTACGACTTATTATGCCAGCCACATAGCGCTACGTAGGCCGCTTGGGCATGCTCGTTAATCGTAGGAGGACGAACTCAATCTCAAAAGGCTGCAAATCTCAATGTAACTCGTGAATCTTGAAGATTTAATGTAAACAAGAATTATGACTTATACACGCGGCAACCAAAAATTGCCAAAATATGGTGCACCAGCGCCCTGGAAGCCCACTTCACTGTGTAAAATACCGATTTCGCACCGCTTCTGTTGAGACGTGTCAGACCAAATGGAATGAAGTGGCAATTTTTGCAAGCAAACAGAAAAAAAAAATATGAAAGAAAATCCATTGCACCGCATTAGCTAGTCAGGAATAAATAAATGTTGTCACGTAGTTTATTTCATCTTAAAAATCTATTCACTTGATATGTAGGCGTATTAATAGTGATACCTTTACCGTTACAAGTTGTCCACATATAGTCTGAATACACACATTAACCCAACTCCTTTAACCATCTACTAGTAGTTTTTAAATTAAGCAATTATGGCATTAGGTACATACGATGCCAACCAACACAATTCAATTATAGATTTAATTTACAAGAGGAATTCTTTTAGTAAATAAACTTGTATTTATATAAACAAAACAAGAAAACAAATACAATACTAGGTTAAACAATAAAAAACTAGAATAAATTAACAACTAAAATAAAAACAATTTACGTATCAGAACTTAATCATTAATACACATGACTTCCCATCCGGAAAAAAAAAATCATCAATACACAACAAGTAAGACTAAAAATATTCTACCTACCAACATTATAATTCTTATAATAAGAAATAAAAAGCAATAGTATGTCAATACATTTTTTATTCAAGTTTATCACAATTATTCAGTCTATCGTTACTTAATTAAATATAACAAATAAAAAAAAATAACAGCAACATTAAGCTGCATCAGGTTGTTTTCACCGAGATAAAACCATGATAGGAGAAAATTTAACATATAGGTTTAATATTCGCGCCACACACTATGCCGCAGTGAGGTTTTTAATAGTATCTCACTATTAACTAGGTATGCAACAGTTTCAACTTGTAACTGTATTTAAGTGGGAATTCAACTAACTGAATTGCTGATAAACAATGAACGACAAATAATATTACTGGATGTTAGCGGGCAAAATAATGGGATTCGATTTGAGTACCCATAATTTTTAATAGTAATCTAATAAAATGGACATAGAAAGAAATGAGCCCTCCGTAGCAAAAAGTCCTAAACGCAACTGTTCCTAATAGTAAAACGACACTTTAGCAAAAATGTCCTAATAGAAAATCGTCCATTGACAGAAAAATTCAAAAGGTTATGATGATATTTTAATACTAATCGATTGTCTTCGTTTTGTTTGTATTTTACAAATCCTTCATAATGTATGTTTTATTCTCTGTATGAAGAAGCCTTTGCTCTGCAGTGGGACAATAATAGGCACGTATTACATTTTTTTTTATATAACTTACTAAGTATATTACATTTTTTTATTAACTACTTTGCCACTGGAAAGGATAATAATTGAAAAAATATAATAGAACACGTAGTGTTTTGTGGCTCTATTTGTTTGTTGGTCTGATATTATTTTTACATTTACGTCTTAAATTACAATGTCAAAATGTCAACTTAAAATATCTATTTTATTCACTTTATTTTCCTGCGCAACGTAAATATGTTTTATTTATACAGGGTGGTTAGTAATGGTGGGTGCATTGCTTGAAATTAATGATACAAAACAAAATTTGCAACATTTTTGTCCCCGATAACTTATAACCGGGTTGTTTTGGAGATATTTATCGAACTTTTTTATTCAAGTTTCCTGATCAAACAGTGTGTGTGTTTCAGTTTGCTGCTGTCGCTCGGCAAACTCCGTTCGGTGTCTACCTTCGTTAAATCATATTAAGGTCGGCTCGGGACAATTCGAGCTAAGCTGAGCGGCCCTTTCCCGAACGTATCTATAGAAATGTTATAAATGAAAATCGTCTTTTTTTTCTACGCAACGGATTTTCCTGCGGTTCTCACCATCATTAAAAGGATTTATTCCGGAAGGTTTATGTGCATAACACAGTAATATTAAATTTACATATAATAAAGAAATCTCGATGTTTTGTCAAATCGTAAAAACCATAAGAAGTAGTATCTATATATGTTTGACTTTGCCACCCAGCTGTGCCGAATCATGCTGACCCGAACATGTGTGTAGCAGCCCTAACTTGTAGACAAATTCTTTTGCTTAATATTTTGTTGTTACCTGTTGCTGTCAGAACTAAACTGATTACTTATATAAATAAAATAGAAAACAATGTGTTTCTCTTCAAAATAAGAAATATATTTAGGGCTGATTTTTCGATCAACAAATATATTTGTGGAATAAAATTGACGTCTGACCGATTTTGTATGGATGAAATGTCAAAAATTCAAAAATATTCCTCGAATAAAATTGTCTGGCGTTGGAAAAATCAGCCCTTAGTTGAAAATATTTTTTTAACTTTATTTCCGACTACTGATACACATACTAATCAGAAAGTAAGTTCCAAAAGTATTAGATAGTGCTTCTACCACAACAGTTGAAAATCACACACGATTAACAATGGCACTACTTGATAGGCACCAGTTGGCACACAGAGTAGCCTCCATTTCTCCCACCTTATTCATAAGAAATCGACCTAATAACGCCTAAATGATTCCTGTTTTTGTCTTATTTTCACTGATGTAAGAGGGCACATAACAGTATAACAGTACATATTTTCGTTTTAAGCATATGAATAAAGTGGTAAAGCTCTGCTAGAGAGAGACAAATATTTGCCAACACTAAATATAATTTGATGCAAATGAAAAGATCAAAGGGGCTTTATGGAGTTCTACTTTGTTTAACAACCACCATTAAAACAAAGATATATTTAAATATACTCCTAACCATCTTGTAAAAGTTTATGTGGAAAGAAGAATTTTGAGTTGCACCTGCAAATTCAAAATTCTCATGCAAAAATAAGAAGGATGCTGATGGAAGAATATTATTTTATTGTTTAAATTTTCAAGAAATAAAAAATATTGACTAATGTCCGACATTTTTGCATGATATTCTGCAATTATTATTATAATAACAAACAATAAAAATGAATTATTCCAACGCAACGACTACGATATTAATGATCTTTTCATGAGTTTGATGATCTAGGCGACGTAGGCCCGTCGTCAACGACTCTAAACTGACAGAACCGGTTAGTAAATATTAAAGTTATAAATTAATTGGTAAAACTGCGCTGAGTTGTACACGAAGCTACCCTTTGTTTCAGAGGACTAATTGTATGTCAACTTCAGCAATATCCAGAATTTAATCAAATCCCAGTGCTGTGACATTCTGGTTACGTATTGATGATTTCCTGTGTTTTTAAGAACGTTTGCATTGTCAGTCTCAATCTGTAAAAATCATTTAATATATTTTTTTACATTGATTGTCGCTGATATGAGACTGCGACTAGATTTTACAAGTCTTTAATTACGGGAATTGACCTTCTAGTTTAGAGTAGCGTCGTGGACGGCGGGCCTTAGTATTGCACGATTAGGCGATCATCGATTCACAAAAGCTTTAGTTCCAGTTAGCAACAAAAGTAGTTTCCGCTGCACTGTCTAACTAAGTATTAAAACAGATTATGAATAATAAATTTCTATTTGTTACTAACAAATTTATATATAGAAGACAAGTATTTGTCATATTAAGGGCTGATTTTTCGATCAACAGACAATTTTTATTCGTGGAATAAAATTGACGCATGACAGATTTTGTATGAAAGAACTGTCAAAAATTAAAAATTATTCCTCGGATAAAATTATCTGGCGTTGGAAAAATCGGCCCTTAATACACTTACTAAGATGGTTGACAGTGCACAAAATCCAAATAAATAAAATTTTTTAAATGATCTTTGTCGCTGACTAAAAATGTTAAGACACGCAAATATAAATTACACATTAAATTGACAATTCGTGCAACCAAAATTCGCTCCAACTTGCAATAAAAACATAAAAATGTTTTATTGGAGCAACTACATAGTTTTATTTACATAAAGTAAGTTCGGTACTTCCACAGGGCGAACGGAGCAACAGCTCCAGGGACCAAACAGAGGGGGGCGCCGAACCAGAGGCAGATGAGCGCCTCTGTGTCCAAAAATAAAAAATAAAACCTTTGTTCTTGAAATTTTATTTCGTGTAACGGGGGCGTCCCACCCTTTTCGACGCCTGCATTTGTGAGCATTGCGGATCGTATTCATTGGCTGGTTGTTAGAAACTGCAACAGCTCGTCTAACACTTCACTTACCTGTCAGCAAAGCAGTGACGGACTATCTAGTAAAACTGTGCCGGTAAGGCGCCCCGTGAAACACAACACGCTTTCCTTTGATTTTTGAACATAGAGGCGCCTTCTTCTGCCTCTGGTCTGACGTCCCCGGTAGAATGGCTCAAGATCGATTGACAAAATTTGACAGAGTTTAGGATGAATTAGGCGCTCCTTGTCCCTAATAGGCAATCAGGCATACACAAGGTTGCAAAAAGTTCGAGCACGTAGGTTTTTAGATTGGAATATGTCACATGTTGCTGGCATCTAAACTTATCCGAGGCGGAGTGCTAATATTTTCGAGAGCCTTTGGCTCACTCTTGCAGCTTCGCTACTCATTCTTCAACTTTTCTTATAAGTCAAAAGAAAATCTAACCTATCCGAGGCGGGATGCTTTAATTTCCGCTCCTTTCTCCTCCTTTTCGCTCGCACTTGCAGCCTTACTTCTTTTTTATTCCTAAAGATTTCTGTGTAAAGGGTCACATGAAAATCTAAC
Source organism: Apamea monoglypha (assembly GCA_911387795.2). NCBI lineage: Eukaryota > Metazoa > Arthropoda > Insecta > Lepidoptera > Noctuidae > Apamea > Apamea monoglypha. Next base: position 10,389,216 of record OU426922.1, read on the forward strand.
ATATCCGAGGCGGGGAGGTGCTAAAATTGATGATGTCGCTACGCTCGCTTTTGCATAAGTTAAAATAAAATTAAATATATCCGAGGCGGGGTGCTTAAATTTCCCAGCTCGCTTTGCTCGCTTCTGAGGACCTACTCTAATTTCTGTATGATCCAAGGTAACCGACATACCTGAAGAATTGGCAAACTTAAATGGCAGTGGGCACATTGCTCGCAGAACGGATGGCCGGTGGGCCGAAAGGTACCTCATTGGAATGCCTCCCACAAGGTGGACCAATGACCTTGCGAAGGCCGCAGGAATCCGCTGGATGCGAGAATAGTTTTGCCGTCGCCCATGTATGCCAACCAACCAAAAAATACATTTAAAAACTTGCATAATTTTCTAAAAATGAAAAAAAAAATCCCAACCTTGTGTATTTCAATTCTCAAGGGGCGCCATATTCAGATCTTACTCCATTCTAAAAGTAACCTCGAACCGTTACTAAGTCTAGAAATATGAGATCAGTTACCCGCACGTCAGTAACACTTGAACTAAAAAAACCGCCCCAACTGATACATAATAAAAGCGCTGTCAAAGTGAAACTGTTACCAATGACGTACGGTTGACTGTACCAAATATACCTAAACAATTTTATTTTTACATTATTTAATAGCTGCAGTCAGTGTCAGATACACACTGCTTAATAAACCGACGATTTCAAGCAACATTGGCGTGACTTTCCTTACTTATCATTTGATAAAAACCAGCCTTGTAATTGAGTGTTTTATACTTTACAAATCTAACCTATAACCTGAAATTTATTCATAATTTAACGCTTGAAATCGTGTTTTACAGTAAAATTCACATTTATCACATTAACAAAAACCTTAGATTACTTTATCACAGTTTCAGAGTTAAACTGTCGTCAAAGATACTCGTCCATGTTGACAACTTTTGTCATTATCTTTTGCATAATAATACTTACCATAATGCTGAAAAACCTATTTACATCTCACCAACAAATTTTATTTGCTTAATGAAAATGCCATACATTAAACAAGTAATAACATTTCAGCAACTTACGTTAACACAAATTTAAATACGTAACGCGGTATGCGGTTCTGACCAGATTTGCACACTGTAACGCGAACACAGGTTCAATCCGCTCAGAAATTTCATAACGTCAACGAACAAGCATTATTCTCTTAGGTGTCGTTAAAGGGCGCATGAAGACACTATTTAGACTGTTACAATCGTACCTGGCTCCGTAGGGCGGCTCAACAGTACGTCGGGGCGGGGACAACAGTTCGTCGTAAACACCAGCATATCTGTCAACAAAAAACAAAAATGATCTAAATCTCTATTAAAATGACATTCATCACACATACTCGGATCCTTTCGATGGAACGTCACTCAACATAGCTCGAACATCCACATCATTCATAATAATTATTATTTTATTTTCAATTATTATTATCTTTTTGAGGTTATTAAAAGAGATTCAAACCTCATTCGTACACTTAGTTCATCTACTCAACTTTGTTTTGAGTTCATATAAATGGATCGATCAGATAGACATAGACTTACCGATGTGGAGATATATTGCGCGGCGGCGGCGGTGAGCGCATGAGTGGACGAAGTGGTGAACGCATAGGCTCGCGCGGTGGAGAGCGCAGCGGCGAGCGCACCGGTGAGCGCAGCGGCGAGCGCAGCGGCGAGCGCGGCGCCGGCGAGCGCAGCGGCGAGCGGTAGCGCAGCGGTGAGCGGTGCCGGCGGCGCGGGGACGGCGATCTGATACGCAACAAATATTATCTATTTAAACCGATCTACTTTGAGGTACATTTCATAAAAACGAGACATGGATTTCCATGATCAGGAGGTTTTGCATAAATAAATATTGATTCAATAATAAAGTCTCATAATAATATTTACTTTATTTTTCATGAGAGACGTTCACTTTTATTAACTTATACTGTTGATGTCGATGAGTGCATTTATGAATCCGCGACTCATCCAGTAGTATCTGATTAGAGTTAGGTACTGACCTAGTCAGTGACAATGTCCTCTCGCGAGTTCGCCGACGTCGCGGCGACCAAGGCGACCGTCGCAGCCGCCCGCGTGATACTGAACGAGATCTGTAATATAAAAATGACAATATTTTGAGATTACATAAGATAAATGTATACTACGCAAGTCAAAATTTTGATTCTCTGTTCTAATGTTGTAAGAGATAAGATAAATATTAAAAATTAACTACATTTTTCATACAATATTGCAGATCTAAAGTCCGCCAAAACATGAGCATTCAGTTTAGATACACTAATAGCGTTGCGCTCACATTATATGGTATTTTGGGCTAAAATATCTTCGCCCAGGGATTAGATATACTTCGTTCGAAATGTGGTGTAAATAGCAAAATTGGTTAGTATGGTGCCAAGCCATAATTCATCTGAGTTCGAAGATACACCACTATTATTACTTACTGTTTGGTAATCCGGCAAACATATTTAATTAATGAAAATAAGCAACCGCCTAAATAATTACGTCATTAGGTGAAGTATGGCTTTTTTTTTTTCATGATCATTTATTAGATAGATCATTTCTGTGGGCTAGTTGGCTGACAGTCATAAGAATATTGGAACATAGAAAATAAATGACGTTCACAATATCAACTAAATTGGATTCGGCTTTGTCACCAGAATAAATAGAATAGGCAAAAGCCCGCGAAATTAAAACTTTCTTTAGTTTTTTGCGATTTGAAGCTCGAGTGTCAGGTTGTATGGAAATATAATACTTAGACGCGCCCATAAAAATTGTGTAATGTGTAATGTAATAAAATAAATACCACTCTCTAAGTCGAAATAGGTTGATTGATAAAATACCCATTATTTCATGAAATCAGGACATTTGAGGCCAATTTTAAGTTAGAGTTGTATTGATGGTCGTAATGATTATAATTCTGTGAGTACATGATTTAACCGGCGCGTATTTTTTTTTTTATTATCGTACAACCATTGACATTGATATCACGTTATTGCATTAACATTTGAATATCGGGCTACCTTAACCCATCACCATTAAATGTGTTCCTTCAAAAATCTATTAAACATAAATATATATTGAAGAAAAATTACCAAAACGGGTGATATCTTTTCGGCCCACGACAACGTGCAGCGCAGTTGTCAAACTCAATAGATATGGACATTCAATACACATTATAAAACGCGAAAATAAAACAATTGATGACAAATTTAAATCATTTACAGCCATATTTCCTAAATAACATATTTCATCAGTCGTCCACTTATAATTTCGACAGTGTTTTATTATTACGTTTTGCCTTGAGTTTTGATATAAATTTTTGAAAGTTCAACAAGGCTCGGGCAAGAATGACAGGCGACTACAAAGACTGCACAACAACAAATGCATACAAAATAAGCAAGCACATGCATACAAATATGAAGCAAGACGATGAACAAACATAAACCAACGTATATATTCAAGTAGAACGTGCAAAAATGAGGACTATCAACGAACCTAGAGTACCGGAGACGGCTGGAACCTCGACTACGGGGTCGGAGGCGCGGCGAGCGCGGTGAACGTGGCGAGCGAGGTGACCGTGGCAGGCGGGGCGAGCGGGGCGAACGTGGCAGGCGGGGCGAGCGAGACGAGCGTGGTAGGCGTGGCGAGCGAGACGCACGGGGTGGGCGTGGCGAGCGCGGGGAGCGCGGGGAACGCGGTGAACGCTGCGAGCGCGGCGAGCGCGGCGTGCGGGAGCGCGTACTGCGCGACCCGGACTGTGCGCGTCTGCGCTCCTCCTCTCGCCGCTTTGCCCGCATCTCTTTCTCACGAATCATTCGGTTGAAAGCCTCGAGAGGATCCTCGCCGTGCCTACGACAACATAATATGCAACGGTCCTTAGCCGAACAATGTAGCCCGAAGTGGTCTTCAAGCGGGTTTTATCCATCGAGGGAGACGACCGTCTTTAATTAACTAGTGAATCAAAATTCAAAGGGCAATATCAAAGCTAAGTGAATTTCAAAAATAAATTTAACTAGACGAAAATATTTTACAGCGTTGGAGCACTTCATGGATTGAGACAAAGTAGAATACCAAGATATACATTACATTAAAATGAAAAACCAATGTAGAAATAACAAATCACGACTGTAGTCTCCAATTCGATGTTAAAACCGCGAGAGCAAACATAATACATTATTTTAATACTATACCCGTTAGTGGGCGAGTCTTTTATTCCAGGCGGAGGCGGTTGGTAAGGTTCCGGAGGATAACGCTCGTTGTACGGTCGCGGGCCCCCGGATCCCGTTCTGCCGAATGGTGAACTGGTAAAATACACGATATAGTTGTTTAATATTGTATCTTATACCTAATAAGTACTTATAAGTATAGATAGTCTAATATAAAATTCCGCGGCACTCCTCTAATTTTATATATAAACAGAACAAGTACAATGGTTACTTATATAACAAGCAGTGGTGGAATGCGCAATTTTAAATGGGAATATTTTTACCTATGTACAAAACATATCTTACTTATAACGCCGTGACGATGGTGGGCCGTGCCCGATGAATGGAGGCCCACGATTGAACACTACCTGCAAATAAAATATGACCGAATTTTTACATTATCACTTAAAAAACACCAAATAATGGGCGAGATGACATTAAAAAAATACCTTATGATTTTTAATTTTGTCAATGATTTTACACTAATTAATATTTTTGAGAAATAATTGCGTATATTATTTCTACGCAATGTCATTGGTCACGTGGAATTGAAGGCGAATCAGAGCGCGCACGTCACTAATTGTGACTCTTAACCAATTGTAAAAAGAACCAAACTTCATGCGTAAGGCAAAAAGCATTTATTATGCATTACCAATACCTAGATGAAAACAACGGTCTTGAAAGGAATAACACTGATTGGTAGTGTGTCCATCATGCGCAACGCGGCAATGTTATTTTTTTCCGTTAGCCTATACTGTCCCACTGCTGGGCAAAGAACTTCCCCATATTCTTCCACCTTTCCTTGTGCTGTGCCTTCTCCGTCCAATCGTTCATTATTACTCTACTAAATTAATAGTATCCAGTCATATTTTGTGTAAGCACATTATAAATTAGGCAATGGAAATCGCCTAACCTACGACTGTCAAAATAAACATTTACACAAATAATTATTATTTGTCTGCATTAAATCTTATTTTTTTTATTCTTAAAAACCATGTTAATTAAGTCTATTAAGTCTATTTTAGTATTCCCACAAAAGTGGTAAATGAATTTACACATACAATTAAATAACACTATAATAATGAAAATAGTATTTAAATAATTTCGTATTTCGCTGTAATAATTTCAAGAAAATAGATCAAAAGGAACATTGTTTATCGGTTTCTCAAAAACTGTCAATTAGCCTATTATGAGCATTTTTGTACGGAACTTGGCCTGGTCACAGATTGCAATTTGACAATTTTACACTTTTTTTACTTTGACAATATTTTTACTTTGGGCTATAATTTTTGACTATTTTTTATTAAACGTACAATAGATTTTATCACGAAATAAAAAAGGTCACTTAACACATATGATATTTTTACTTTGGGCTATAATTTTTGACTATTTTTTATTAAACATACAATAGATTTTGTCACGAAATAAAAAAGGTCACTTAACACAAATAAAATAAATAAATAAATAAATCCCTGGACATTTCACACAGCACCATTTGTCCCAAGCTAAGCAACCTAATGCTTGTGTTATGGTAACAAGATGGCTGATAAACTACTTATATACAATTTTTTTTTTTTTGTAAATACATACATATTATAGATAGAAAAACACCCAGACTCGGAACAAATACATGTAGGTCATACAAATATTTGTTCCGTGCGGGAATCGAACCCGCGACACGCAGCGCAGCAGTCAATCGCTTAACCACTGCGCCAACCGTGCCGTCCAAATGCACATGTATGTATGGTAATGCTTTTAACGTACAATTAAACATGGTACCTACATCCTATAATGGTACTTGAAATGGAGACCAAGTGAAAATTAAGCTGCGATTCGCTACCCAACATGTATTTATTCATATACATGTTATAGTCAAACCTCGAAGCTCCGACGCTCCTAGGTTTGACTAGTCAATCCTCAGGTTTGACTTGAAGTCTTAGTCAAAGCCCAAACAAATAAAGTTTTTCGGGCTCTGACTAAAGAATTTTCGACAAACCAAAACTAATTTGGTCAGGCAAACGTCGAGACTCAATTTAATGAAATCGGAGTCAAACTTCAATTAGGTACTAGAATATCTTAGTTTGTTAGATTAGATGTAATAAAACGATTTTTTTTTTTAATTTTAAAGGATGATGGGCGAAAGTGTTCCAAGAGCCTCCACGGATGAGAATAATGCCAATCGATAGATTTTTTTTTTCTCTACAAATAATGTTAAACACGATTAAAATCCATCCGAGGGTTTTTTTTAAATCAGCTTTTTCATTCAGTGTATTTTACTAAGTGTTTCATAGATAGGTACATATTAACTTCATTATTATTGTACAATAAATGGCGGCACGGGCGCAGAAGGCATTCGCATCAGCCTGTCCCCCTCACCCCCTCTCACCTCTCTCTCTCTCCCCTCACCCTTTCCCAAGAGGCGCGCGCGCACGCCACGCCACAGGTAGTCTTGAGCTAGAACTTGTTGTACTTGTCACGAAAGTATTACTCCTATATTGTAATAAAAGATAATACCAGTGGCTTGGATGCCATTGAGCACTATTATTGCTCGTGCAAAGCTGGAAAACGCACCGTGGGATGCTGCGCCCATGTCATGGTGATAGCTTGGTACCTTGGGTATGCCCGTTATCAGGAAGCCGTGCATCAACCAGCTAGATTTTTAGATTTAATATTAGACGAGTATTTATAGAATGGCAGACATTAGTGTAAGATGTTTTTAATAAAAATGTATGATAATGTTATTTTTTGTTTTATTTTTTAAACGATACCTTCGCTTCGATCTATACTCTCTAGTTATGAAACAGACCCCTGGATATGTAGACAATAGTAGCCAGTTACATTTAAAAAACATATTTTTGTACAAAACTACTTTGGAGAACAGCAGTAGTCTTATTACCTAGTTACTTAATATTCACTACACGATAAAAAAAAAATTTTTTTTTTTCTCAAAATCACCAGGACTAACTTTGATGCTCTTCTGTCACTTTGAAGCAGGAATATAGGCCTTTACTTTGGCACATGTTTCAATCGTGGAGCTTCTTGGACCAAGCTCCATACAAATTTGCCCATCATCCTTTGTTGTTTTAATGTTCATAATTAAAATTAAAAAACTAGCCTTTATTCATTCATGGTGAGGCATTATGACATTTAGAATTGCACGATACGTGAGATCTCTTCATCATCATCATTCATCATTTCAGCCGATAGACGTCTACTGCTGGACATAGGCCCCCCCCAAGTGTCGCCACATTGACCGGTCCCGTGCGACTCGCATCCAGCGGATTCCCGCAACCTTCACCAGGTCATCGGTCCACCTAAGGCCTTCCAACGCAACGTCTTCCGGTTCGCGGTCGCCACTCCAGAACTTTTCCGCCCCATCGGCCATCCGTTCTGCGAGCAATGTGCCCTGCCCACTGCCACTTAAGTTTGGCAATTCTTCGGGCTACGTCGGTAACCTTGGTTCTCTTGCATCTCTTACATTTACATAATTTTGAAGAGCATTTTTTTTGCCATGACATTTTATAAATTCTTGGTCCCCAAATTTAGAATCTTTTGCACTTTTTTCTCTTAAAGAGACTCCGAGCATAGCTCTCTCCATAGCCCGCTGAGCGACCTTGAATTTGTGGACCAGCCCGACCGTCAGTGTCCACGTTTCGGCGCCGAAATATGTCATATATGTCATGACGGGGAGGACGCACTGGTTGAAGACCTTAGTTTTTAAACACTGTGGGATAGGTGACGAGAAGTCGGAGACGGAGTTTTCCAAATGCTGCCCAACCCAACTTGATCCTTGTGTCGGCTTATTTCTCAAAGTTGTGTCTACCGAGCTGGATTATTTGCCCCCAGGTAGACGTAATCCTTCACAACTTCTCGACTCGGCAAGACGTTCGAATTGTACATGACTTTCGTCTTGTCCAAATTCATGCCAAGGCCAACCCCCCGAGAGGCTCCATTAAGGACGTGCAGCATTTGGTCTAGCTGTTCCAGCGTGTCTGCCATTATGACAACGTCATCAGCAAATCGAAATGTACTCGCCGTTCACGTTGACACCAGTCCAACGTCTTGAAGACGTCCTCCAACGCATTTGTAAACAGTCACAGTCACTTTGTCTGTTTGTAACAGTCTCACCCCCCTGAGTAGTTGGATGGGGCTGGTTTTCTAGTCCTGGTTCTGGACAGTCATCGTGGCAGCGTCATACAAACATCTCAACACTTCGATGTAGCGCCAGTCAATTCGACAGCGTTGCAGAAAGGCCAGAACTGCCCATATTTCGATGGAGGCTTTCTCGTAGTCCACAAATGCCATACACAGCGGTTGATTGTACTCCTCGGTCTTCTGTACAATTTGCCGAACAGTATGGATGTGGTCTACGGTGCTGAAGCCTTTTCGAAAACCGGCTTGTTTTGGCGGCTAGAACTCGTCAAGTCTCCTGGCGAGACGGTTCGTGACGACCTTCGAGAACAGCTTGTACACGTGGCTCAGAAGTGAGATGGGTCTATCGTTCTTCAGTAAGGATTTGTCACCTTTTTTAAAGAACAGAACCACCGCACCTCTGCTCCGCGCCTCGGGCGTTGTACCCGCTTGGATGACGGAGTTAAAGAGAGACTTGCTAGCTCTCTCAGGATTTGAGCCCCACCTGCTTTAAGCTTTAGAACGCCATTTTCACATATATGTGACAAATGAAATCTTACCCTGAACGCCAACGTCACAAATATATGACAAAATACACGTCGCACCATATTATGAAATAAACAAATTAATCATTACTTTTGTGTGTTTTTATTTATATAATTTAAAAGTTTAAGCTTCCGTCTATGTTGTATTGCATGAAATTGGTTTATTTATATTAAATAAACCACCAATATCGAGAAATTTGTTGTTTTAAAAGTAGATGTTAAACGCGTATAAAAGGAGTGTCTCACACGCCGTAGTCTGCTATATGTGACAGCTAGTGTTGTGACGTACGATTGTAAAATCAATAAAAACTTAAGAAGATGAATATGAAATTTTAGTCCAGAGTATATTATTTGTGTATAAGTTGGTATCAGGAGAAATAAAACGTATTTTTAAAACAACTCAGCCTTATACAACCATGCCTCTAGCTACACAATCAAAAATAAAATATGCAAATGTCTAATATCGACACTTGTTAAACCAATATTATCAGTCCCTTGTACACCATAGTCATAAATCTATGACACAACAGTGACGTCGTAAGCGCAGGCGATTAAGTTTAGTGAAGTGCTTTAAATTTTTTTTATTACTACATTAAAATCCTTGCGTATTTTAGATATGGATAGGTATTATATTAGATAAGAATACTTATTAGAATCGATAACCAACGTGTACACTGCTACATCCCTAATTCAGATGCGAGAATGTCATAAAATTGACTGGCAAGCAACGCCATTATCACAATACCAAGACAAGTCATGTTGAATAGTGTTGTAACCATATTGTAATAAATATATTTTTTTAGTTTTCTAATATCTGCTTTTTCATTGATATTCTCTGTTAAATGCTGTGTAAAGATTACTATATTGGAATATAGTGGCAGGTTAAATAAAATTTCAGTGTCGTGAGTACGGTTTATTAGAAAATTAAAGACGAAAATAAAAACTCAGTTGTATACCGATATAAGTTTTTGAATCCCTATTTTTTATGAAGGTCATTTGACAGAAAAAGTGGCCTGGCGTCAGGGGTCCGGCGATACGTTTATACTCTGGCGTTCAAAAGGTTAAAGGATAAAATCAGGATGGAAATTATCCGGAAAAGAACCGGAGTTTCCGACAAAGCTTGCAAAGTAAGCAAACTGAAGTGGCAGTGGACTGCGATAGGCTGAGTTGATTGAATGATGATAGTTTGAATAGATCCAGATAAAAAAAAAAATTAAAAAAATCATTTGATTTGATTTTCATGTGCTTTTATTTTAATCCATTCACAGAAATATAAGAAACATCATTTTAACAAACTAATGTGGGTAGATTCATTTATTTTCATGAAAAATCCGTAAATTCCGGATGATCCGGATTGGACCAAAAATCCGTTCTTAAAAATCCGGATTTTAAAACAGAACTCAGGTGTTGGTAGAGGCTATTAGCCCATAGGCTGTCACGACTATCGGCACAATGATCGCTGAATCCACATCCCACATGTCGACAACCTCGCGAGCCAAGTCAAAAATAAATAAATATTTATTATAAATTTTACTGGTTTAGTTTTATTATTTTATTCAAAACAGTTCAGTTATTTTAATATTTTCTTGAATCGAATGTTTGAACCGAATGTCGGCCGATAGCCGAAGTCTCTTGGCTGTTAACCCATAGGCTGTCACGACTCATCGGCACAATGATCGCTGAGCCCACATGTCGACAACCTCGCGAGCCAAGTCTAAAATAAATAAATTATTATTATAATTTTACTGATTTAGTTTTATTATTTTATTCAAAATAGTTGAGTTGAATGTTTGGACCGAATTTCGGCCAACAGCTGAAGTTCGGTTAAACCGAATGTAAAACGAATTTCGGCCCATCCCTAATAATCAAATAGTATAATACCAGCCTATTATTGTCCCACTGCAGCGTAAAGGCCTCTTCTCATACAGAGAAGGAACGAGCATCACCACACGACGGTTGCTCCAGGCGGATTAGCTACTTATTTCCGGGTTCCTTCACGAATCGCGAGGAAACACGATGTTTCCCTCACCGATGTCAGTGATATCCAAGATAAACTTAGAAAGTACATATGAATTGAAATAGTCACATTGGTACTTGCCCGGATTCGAACCCAGAACTTAACCAGTGGGCCATCACAACATTCACCATCATCATCATCATCGTCTCCCCCAAGCACCATCAGTCTTCTTTTCGTTTTTTTTTTTTTACTTATTCGTTCATTTATTTTGTTCTCAAATGATGATGTATGTCTGGTGTCTCATAACAGTAAACATGAGGTTTTTGACAAAAAAATCTGGATAAGGAATGCGGAAACTCGTGATTTTGAACAAAAAATATTTTAATCAATTTGTATTCACAACGTTTCAATCTATATAAATAAAAATGAAATGCTGTTGTTTGTTAAGCGCATCACTTAAAAACGGCTGGACCGATATGGCCATTTTTTTGTTTTAAAATTTTCGTACTAGTTAGAATTAGGTTTTTATGGAAATAAAAAATGGAAAGGTTTCCAGGAAAATTGTATGAATTATTGAAAATTGGACAAGACAGTCTGTCGAGTCAACTACTTTAAGATAAAATTCGTGGCTCATCAATAAAATACCTGGGAAGACATGGGATCTCTTCTTTCATCAATAGTTGGCGTACTGGCCCTTTGCTCATCAATTCTCGGCATCTAAAAATAATAAGGTAATTTATAACCTCAACATTTGTTACGAAAACTTTCGTTATTCTGGAGTAGACAATTGAAAACTTACATTCATAGGAATTGTTGGTGGAGTTTCTATTCCAGGAGGCTTTAAGCCAGGTGGTGGTCCTGAAACAAAGAAAAATAAAATAAAAATTACATGCACCTTTTGCCATAAAAGGCCATATTATATTATAAATAGTGTAACAATATTAGTTGCGACTAACTCTTATAACTAGCTCTTCCCAATATCTAACCAAAGAATAAATGCGATGTGAAATATTTAACAAGGCACTAAAAAAAGTTATGCGAATTTTTTGTAATGTATGTGGCACTGGTCATTTATAATTTCTTATGAAAATACTTTTATTTACAAGTAAAAATACGAACTTTCCATTTTTTTTTTACGAGCTAATTTAAAATATCGTGTCTCATTGGAAAACGGACATAAAAATGTTCGTGCTATGATTGGTCCTGTCAGCATTTATTCGACAACGTGTGACTTCTTTTTATTCCTTAAAATAAAAAATCAACTCAAGGATACAGTTTTCAGCGCCGGAAGATGCGCTTGCAGCGCCAGCGGACAAGCCATTTCTAGGACGAACTAGAAAGTGCTTTGAAAATTGGTTTAGAGGCATAAAATTTTGTATAGATGCCACTGGTAAAAAAAACTTTACCCATAGAATATTTTTGTACCTATGTTTCGCAAAATTTTCCGAGTGCCCAACGTATAGCTAAATATTAAATAAATAAGTTGTAAAATTGACAGCCCTTACAGTTTTTGCACCTAATAATGTAACAACTTATTTAAATAAGGTTTATGTAGCAGAGTCAAGCAAGCACATAGTTTCATTCAACACTTACTAAACATTAAACATATTAATAACCGAATGAAATAAGCAGGAGTTCAGTGTTACTAGCGGTGTTAGTAAAAATATAAGATACGACAAAGCAACTAAATCGATCCAACATGGGTGTTACCAGGGACTCCTATTAGCATTCAGTTTACATCGTTGGTGATGAACTAGCTAACAAATTTTTATTAAGGTGTCATTCCAATACTCCGCTAAATTACGCATATTTGAGGTGAGATGCCAACATAAAAACTACATTTAAAATACTTTTTCAAATAAATTCCGCCCAGACCTAATCCTGTATTCTGTAATATACATGAATAAAAATAGTTTATTTTTGTTGCCTAATGCACAACTTCCTTTTTTTTAAATCGATTAAAAAGGAAGTAACTGCAGGCGTTATTTAGCGGAGTCAGGAAAACAAATGTGTCTGTGGTAAGGGTCCGATAAAAGCATGCAGATATCTGGCAGACATGCGAGCTCGGCTTTATGTACCGTAGCGCGGGTGTCGGTGGCGGTCGGAGATGGTGGATGGCGGCGCAGGTGCGCGGTGTGCGCGATGTGCGCGGTGTGCCGCCGGCAGTGTCACCGTGATGTTGTCGTCGGCTGAGGCATCCGACTCGTCACCCGCCGCGCCACACGGAGCGCCGGACACCCCGCTCGCCCCGACCCGACCTTCTTTAATACAGAAGCCAACGCAACACTAAGACAGATGCCATCATCTCCGCACTAACGATACATCCAATAAGCACGAGTTTTTTTAATCTGATACAAATAAAAATATTGCTAAACTATAGGTAATTTATGATCGAGTGTCTTCAGTGCAAAGTCGTTCGGGGCACCAGGGTCCGCAGTGTTTGGGAATGCCCGGGCCTGGAGGTTGGCTTTGTTTCAAAATAACATATTAAGCCAAGAAGTGCACCGTCATCCGAAAACGCATGCCATGGATGGATGGATGTTACTCTTCCACGCTAAAACTACTGAACGGATTTTGATGAAACTTTATAGTAACATAGCTTATAAGTATATTTCGAGTTCATCAGCATCATATATATAATAAGCTATAATATATCAAGGATATCAATAATTATGACAATCGGTACTTCAGAAACACTTCAATTTACTTTAACAATTGTAAACTGCGCTCCAATGGGCTCGTCGCGCGCCGGCCGTTGTAAATCGCTACTTTAAGGTCATTGAGAAAACATTAAGTATAAATATTATTTTTAACTTCTCCATAGTGTCCTACTTTTCAAGTAAATGTATGGTCAACTTATTAGAAAAGGACACACGTACGTAACGCTTGTCTCTTTCAAGACCGACTTTTCAGTGCTTGTAAACATTCCAGTTGTAGTCTAAAATTGTACTTAGTAATTCCATACTAGACTATCATTGCTCTCGGTGGAGTTCGGGGGGTTCGAGTTCGGTTTAAAATCGAAATTGTGATTCTAAAAAGACGGATGAAGAATGTTCTAATAGGGCATAGAATAGAATACCCTACTAACAAATATCACAGGTAAAAAATTGGTCGCAAAAAAAATAAACGGCGGTTAAACAACTAATCACCAGGGCCATTTATAAACCATTTATTCAATTTTAACCAAAATAACGCCACATCCGTATATCACATTCGTGCGTAGCGGAGGCGCTAGTTCAAGATAAAATAAAACACGTTATTATTTTAAATAAACATGAACATGCAGTAGGAGTCACTTCGCACACTTTAAAGATATTAGTTTTTTTTAAATTATCGACTCCATTGCTCTGCCAGATCTAAATTAGTGCATAAAAAAAGTTAAACCATAAATAAATAAAGAATACTAACCACCACTACTTGAGCCAGGCTGCACTGGACCGCTGGGCGGTGGCAGGACTTGTGCAATTGGAGGAGGTTCTAAAAACAATGAAGTATCATTAAGCACATTGTCTTAACAATAAAAATGTGGTATGAGATAACTTTATTCTCATAAGAATACTAAATTCACTTACATGAGAATATTAAAACTATAACATAAGTCGATATTGTTGAGAGATTTACAAAAACTTGACATTTGTACGGACGCCAGCACATCAAGTTACTACAATCTGTCAAATTTCTGTAATAGATTTTCAACTTTATCGCTAAAGCATTAAGTTTCAAGGTTGATAGGGAAAATTTGACAGTTTCGGGTAGCTTGACCTGCTGTCGTCTGTACAATAATTATTTTGTGGGTAGATAAAAAAATACAATACAGATAACTCAATGTTCGCTTGATACACGGGATCGAAACATCAACACAAATGTAAACAAGTCTCCGTTCAACAGTGATAAGCAATAGCTGGATGTAGCATAAAATTATTGTAAAGAATGTGAATTTTTTATGATGTGCTGTTTGAATAGTTTTTAAAAGTGGTTATGGATTTGGATTCTGTGACGTATTTCGGTAATTTATTATATAGTTTGGATCCTTCATAAATGATACTTTTTCTTCCGTAGTTTGGGCGGGGTAGGTATAGCTGTAGTAGGTCTTGTTCACGTCTCAATTTCATTGTGTTTTTTTATTATTTTCGTGAAGGTGATGGTTGAGTGTATATTTTTATTTAGTATTTTTTGTATCAGTATGCATGTATTATAGATGCATTTATACTTAGGTATTTTAAATTAAAGTCGCCTTTCGTGTCTGTCTGTGTAACCGCGTTGTTCTTCTAAACTACGCAACGGATGTCGACGCGGGGTTTAACTATCATTTAGAGAATTGATTTCGGAAGGTTTATGTGTATAATACATTAAGTTTAAACTTACGTATAATAACAAAATCTCGATGTTTTGTCAAGTCTTAAAAACCGTGCGAAGCAGAGGCGGGTCGTTAGTAAATAATAAATTTCATCACTTTAAAATAATATAGATAAATAAAATACAATTACCTATGATAGGCGGGTGTTGTTGAATGGGGGCCGCGGCAGGACGATGAGGCATGCGTCGACTATAGCCCGTTTGATTACGGAAAGACGATACCGAATTCCTTAAAAACCTAAAAAAAAGAGTATACATATGATTACAATAAGGCCAACAAATAAAACTAAGGTAATAAATCTTACTAATCATTCGTTTAATCAATATTCATAATTTTACTATCGAAAATAGGTCATCATTTGCCCAGCCTTTTCCCAACTATGTTGGGATCGAGTCTTTCTCGAGGTCTTCCAGTCTAACGGGATGCAGCTGAATACCAGTATTTTACATGGAGCGACTGGCAATCTGACCTCCACAGCCCAGTTACTGGGACTTTCGGACTACAGACGACCCGTAACGACTCGGCACTTTGCTACCGCAAATAGGTAATATTAATTAAGATGTCAAAATGAACCCGTGGATACTTTGATCTTGATTCATCATCATCATCATCATTTCAGCCGATAGACGTCCACTGCTGGACATAGGCCTCCCCCAAGTGTCGCCACATTGACCGGTCCCGTGCTTGATTGTAGTAATTATATTATATACCTATACAGGGTGGGTTTTTGATACGGGGCTGTAAGGCTAGGTACATTAACCGTTGTAGCAACTGGAAAACCATGTTAATTCTAAGAGTATATTTTTCCCCAAGTACACATTTTGATGCCCATGTACCCATTCTGATGCACAAGGGTATATATAGATGAGGTATCCCAAACGTACATATCTACGATACGCAAATATCAAAACCGTCTCGCTCTTCCGATACTTTGCCCAGTCTGCTGAATAATTTCGATAAATCTTAGAAATGGTATGATTTTCAAAATATTAATGTAACGAATTAAAACCAATTAGTAATTCGATATGTAATTCGTCTGATCAAGCGACAGATAAAGGTTCTAAAAAGCATATTGTAATATCCAAAAGGCAGATCAAAATTAGTGCCATTGTGATCTGAAGATTGTGTTGTTTTTTTTTATTATTTATACTTCGACATTTCCCTATTTTAACACCTATCGTGATCTTCAACATCATTTACTAATGAAAATAATACAATTTATAAGAGATAAAGGGATATGCTTTTATCTTTTCCTAGGAACCCGAACTATGGATGATTTGTTTACAAATAAATATATAATAATACCTATTAGGAATTAATGTTGTTGGAGCAATTTCTTTTTCACGACAATCCGGACATTCATGGTCTTCTGATTCCAACAGTGCTCCTCGTATACCTGAAGATTAAAGAGACAAAAAAAAATTATCATCATGGTAAACTAGTACTTAAAAATCGCCTTCAAAACAAAAATAAACACCAGGAACACGTTTTTTAAGTAACTCAGAAAAAATCTGTCTGAATTTTTACAAAGGAAATATTTACTTGAACGATAGGTAGTACTCACATTCATCACAGAAAGAGTTGCCACAACATGGTATCATGACAGCGTCAGTGAGTAAGTCCCGACACAGGCTGCAGATCAGTTCGTCGGGTATGTTTGGTTCGGGCGCGGCCGGCGCGTTCGTCGGTGTGTCTGCACCACCAGCGCTCTCGGAAGCCAAATATGCTTCACTAAAAAAAGAAACATTCTAATAAAGATCAAGATAAAAAAATACCGGCCAAGTGCGTGTCGGACCACGCACAGTGAAAGGTTCCGTATATGGGATGATGATTTACGCGTACACAGTATTGATTTTATCAAAATAAGTTTATTATTCATAGGTTTTCGAAAAATACCATAAAATACAACTTATTTTTGCGGTTGTAACCAAAAATATCTATAAACTATTGAATGTAATAGCAAAGTCACTTCATAATCTTTTTATTTGTGGGATCCAACACTAACCCCTCGCTTAGGTGCCGCTCGATTCTCTCTGCAAGGAAAGCGTCAAGTTATAGTAGTAGTAGTAGCGGGATTGTCCGAAAGGGTTACCGCTACCCCGGAACATAAAGGGCGAAGGAAGGAACATGGGTGGGTTTTAGTCAGTAAGAGTCTGACACTCCCTTCCGCTCCACCCAGAGCGGGAGAGGTCATTTGATGATTTCCCACCAGAAAAAAAAAAAAAAAAAATAGTAGTAGTAGTAGAACGTAAAATATGTATTTTCATCACAACATTTTTCAGAGGTTCTCTTAGAATATATAAATTTTTATTCTTTTACATTTTACAAAACTTACTAAGTTATTGTGTAAACGCCTTCCAAGACATTTTATAAGTTGGTCGACTATTACTCGTTAACTTGAAGAGCCTATACTTAGCTGTGAATGCTGTGATAGTTTTCCTTTAAAATTCATAAATGACATCATCTAAATGAATAGTTTAACGTTTTTCCGAGGCACGGAGGGGTCTCGGTATGAAAAATGGTCACCCATCCACAGACCAACCGTGGCAAGCGTAGCTTAACCTGACCGATCGACCTGTGCGGCTGTTATTTTATGTCTCCCTCACACACACAAATTCAAAGTATCAGTGTCATATTTTAAATTCGGTCTGAACATAGATTTAGTATAAATACTACTAGCGTTTGATCGGCAATGCAAAAGAGAAACAGCATAATCTAAGCGTACATTAGAGCGAGATAGATAGACGACACCTTCACGTACGCTATCGGCTTGTATCAGCCCCACATCAGCCTTGAACGAAATAAATCCCGCTTATTCTCACAAAACCTCAGGTTTTAAAATGTTTCGTAGACGTGAATAATCAGGTGTTACGTGTGCACTACCTGGATGTAAAACATAAAAAAAAATACAATATTCTGTGGGTTTCCTACCCACAGAATTATTCAATTCACACGTAAACACTACTGGAATGTTTAACTGCCTAAATATAATGTTTTAGAACTGCTAAATCCTATCCTGCTTTTTCTAACATCACTTTTATAGATCTAGAGATGGATACAATACGTCGACACTATCGATAACATGATATTGATATATATTTTTGGAACGAAGTTCCTTAACGCGACTTGCGGTAGGAGTTGCATGATAGAAATCATCACATAAGGAAAAAGCGTTAAGTCTCTTTCTATTATAGTATACGAGAGTGTGTGCGTACGGGTATCGCGTTAGGAACTTCGTTCCTGGCGGGGGTTCCCTGACCGCACACATTTTTATTTTTTAATTAATTGCTTCCATTTTACGGTGAAACCAAAGAAATTTCATGTAGACATGAATAACATAGGTGGCGTCATTTATAATTCTCAAGATGTTTATGAGATAGATAAGCAGTACCTAGAACTCGCACATTTTAAAAATAAACGCAACTTTTAATTCTTGCTTCAGTGCAATAAAGGGAAATGCAACTTTTGCCATGTATAGCTGGCATGTTTTTTTTTCTTTTCGCCAAAAGTGAAACCTAGGCCATATGATGTTAGAGGATTGTATGAGAAATCAATAGCAAAAAGAACTAGGTCTACCAACCGTAACCGAACCAAGTTAGAGAATGTTTAGTAGATTGGTATTGTTTTTTTTATCAGGCGTTAAATTTCTTAAATAAAAATATTCCGTGTGTAATATTTTAAGTTTCCCCGTTGTTAAATACTACTCGGCAACTCTAATGAGTCATTCCGCATCCCCCATTTCTGCATCCGTCGACTGGCGCGGTAGGGGGGCGGCGGCTGGCGGAGGCCAAGTGACTCGTTTCAGTTGTCGGGTTATGGATTAAGTAGGTTGTTAATGTTATATTTTTACTAAAACACATTTGTGTCTGATAATAAGTAGATTCAGTCCTTACTGAGCTTTGTTTCCCGATAACTACAACTGGAGCCTTCAAATGAAGCGTAAATAGTTTCGCATCATACAGATTGCGCGCGCGGTGTCAAGACACGCCGCGTGTTCCTAGAAATCCCCATGCGCATGAAAGAGAATAGCATATCGTTGTCCCTCTCTATCCCAAGCTTGCAGGGCTCTTTGTGTTGCTGCTGCTGGCTCACTCACCTTTCTGCCTTCGGATTGTGTGCGTTGTTTCTGTGTACTTACCGTTAGTGATTTTACCTAACAACTTGGCTTTGATACATTGGATACCGTTTCTGTTTTAACTTGTGACTTGGCTGTTTTTATGGGACTTGGTTTGTGTTGTGACGTGAAGTAACTTGTGCTGGCTACAATGTCTAATAGACCATGTATTATTTGCTGGAGAAATACAGACGCCAGCAGGTCAAGCTACCCGAAACTGTCAGTTTTTCCCAATCAACCTTGAACCTTAAAGCTATAGCAATAAAGTTGAAAATCTATTAAAGAAATTTGACAGATTGTAGTAGCTTGATGTGCTGGCGTCTGTACAAAACGCGTTGGGGGCAGAAGCGTTAGAAGGTCATTTCTACTTACACCTTTTGTCGGAGAACACACTTTTATTTTGGATTATATTGAACACATCGACAATTCCACAGAGGTTGGTAATCGTTTTTCACTTATTTACGCAACAACTTTTTTAATTACTTACCTAAGTTTTTGCCGAATGGCTTATGAAAAGAAGGTTTCATTCAATAATGGCAAACGTGAAGAGGGTCCTTAATGATAGACCTAGTTTATATAGCGTACCTACATTACCGCCTAATCTACTTAACTAATATTTTAAAACTTAAAAATAGATTTAAAAACATCTTTAACTTATAGAAAGCACAGATTACGTACCTACATACATAACAATAAGAATGATTGATGATGAAAGGATACAGCTATACGTTTTTCTAGGAACTGACACCAAATTGAGTTCCGATGCAGAGCTGCAGTTTACGATAGGATAAGACAGGCCCTTCTATTGTTTAACATTTCTTTACCTTAATCTGTTCTCTTTTGTAACTCAGTTCTTCCCGAAATTGCAATTGAACCTTTATTTTACAGATTGACGAGTTGGATAGAATTTGTCAACCGTACTTTCAACGTGGGACTTACTGGAATCGGCAGAGGAATGCTCAGCAAGAGAGTAGTGACAGCGATACTGCAGAAATCTTACAAGAAGACAGTGATCAAGAAATTGTATCTCAAGATGATCAAGAATTAGTTGTAGAGCTAAATATTGATGATCATGATGATCAGCCCAATCCTCAATCAGGGACAATAGAAATACCTGGATATTTACGACTCTCAAATAACTCCACTTTATGTATTATTAATAACTGCACTAACCAGAATCTGCACCGGATTGATGTTGCTATTCGAAGGGATTTGTTAATTAAAAACAATTTATACATCCCACGAGCCACGCGTATATGTGATATGCATTTAGAAAGCGATATCTGGGAACAACTAAGAGATATAGCGCGTCATACGTTTTCGACTTTTAACAACACACAAACAAAAGATATGTTGACTTTGCAAAAAACAGTGCTAAAAGAATTTATCAATTTTAAAAAAATAAACGAAATGGACGATTATTTATTTTATTATTACATTGGATTTAATAAAACCCAGTTTATGGAAATAGTTTCAGCCAGTCCGACTTTAAGAATGACATTTCCCAAAAAACCCTTAAACGCTTTAGGCATTCTCTTAACTAAATTGCATACAGGAGACTCTAATCAAAGACTAGCAAAACTATTTTCAGTGTCGCGACTGTCAATAGAAAAGATAATGAATGGGGCACGGCAATGTCTGTTGAACGATTTTGTTCCACTCCATATGGGTCTGGATCACTTAAATAAAGAAGAATTAGTGAGTAGAATATTATCTATACCTAATCACCTATTTGGAAACCCGGAGTCCCCAATAGAGGCCAGGAGAGTGGTTGTGATTGCAGATGGAACCTATTTTTATATGCAAAAAAGCTCGACGATGGGTTTTCCATGGGTTCCAACGAAAGTCCTATAGTCTGCATAAATATCGGAACCTATTAAAAGTATTTTTGGTTGTGTGTCCAGATGGCCACATTATATATATTTAAGATATTTAAGGGCCTTATGAAGCCACAAAATCAGACGCAATGATTTTGAAAGAAATCACTAATGTTCATGATGTACGTAGATAACCCGTTTCATTACTTTTTTAAAGTGACGATGTATTTTTATTAGATAGGGGGTTTCGCGATGCAATTGACGATCTCAGGGCCATGAACTATCGCGCTTATATGCCGGTGACAAAAAATGCTGGCGCGGTACAGCTGACAACGCAACAGGCGAATTAAACATTATGTAGATGGGTCGTAAAAACAATAAACGGACGGTTGAAAAATCAGTTTCGACAACTTAGGTCTACCTTTTTTAATAGAGCAGCGAGTCACTTGTTCGACGAAGTAAAAATAGCCGGTGTATTACTAAATGCTTTTGGTAAACCACTCACTGACCATCCTTTAGTGGAGTCAATAATAACAAGAATAAATGAAACCCCTAATCAAAACTATTTCAGCGATTATGTTATTCACAGGAATCTTAATCAAATCAGAGCTGATTTCGTGTCAATGACTGCGAATGTTCCCGGCCTGGACAACTTTCCCATACTCGACATAAACGACCTAATAATATATGCTCTGGGGACGTACCAAATAAGTCAGGCCAGGAGTTATTATGGCGAACATGTGAGGGGCGATGGTTACCATATTGAACTGTACAGGGAGGACAGGTTAGATATTTCGGTTTTGGAAATATTTAACATCGACGTCATCAATCCGTGGCTGCTGCGTAGCCGAATCCAATCGCGACATAAACGACACCGCACATGCTTCGTCTATCTTTTGATAGGGCTTAATGATGGCGTAGCAGCAATAAAAGGGCATTACTGTTCCTGTATTTCTGGGAAGAGAACACTTGGTTGTTGTAGCCACGTCATGTCTGTATTGTGGTTCATGGCGTGGGGGCAGACATCAACAAAACTTAAGTCCTCCAGCTCAATTTCTGGATTTTATTATTATAAAAAAACGTCTCTCTTCCCTCATCCTGTCTTATTAGACAGGATGAGGGAAGAGAGACGAGTAATGATGACGATTAATTAAGTTTATCTATAAGAATTTAGTAGATTAAAACTTTCACTGTGCAATAAACCACATATGGTTCATGTGATTGTTTAACTATTGTGTCTGCTTTGTGGGCAATGAAAGTGATATAATTATTGTTCTATGATAATTGATAAGGTAAACAAAGGTTTTTGTAAAACCTGAAGTACTAATTATTTAATAAATAGTTTCGGTTTTTATGGTTGTATCATTTCTTTTTTTTATAAGAATATTCCATAGTACAATTTAGAAAAGTAACCCAGAAGACCTATCCTATAGTGGATACGTGTTAAATAGTGTTTCAATAGCGGTCATCGCAATACACACGTACTCACTAACGCGTATCTATTCTATTCGACTATCATTTTTTTTTATTAGTTTTAGTGATGAAAAACTGCCAATGAGAAAAAAATATAACAGTAACAACCAACTTGAATCTATTTTATCAATGGAAATATCACGTATGATTGTATTTTCATTTAATATAAAAAAATAGATCAATGCCTGACAAAAATATACTAGCAATACTTCGTATCGTATCTTCGTTCGGTTACGGTTGATGGACCTGGTTCTTTTTGCTATTGATTTCTCGTATTGTCCTTTATCATATAACCTAGGTTTCATTTCTGGCGAAAGAAAAAAGTAAATCATGCCAATAGTTTGCATTGGCATTTAGCGCTTACCGATCAACAGCTGGGACAGCAAATGATCCACTTGGGGTCATCATGGCGCCAGGAGCTTTAGGACCTTCCACAGGGACCATAAAACTTCGAGGGATACCTGTGCTCCGTCTTATCTCTATTGGGTCGCCCTAAAAATAAATACTGAGTTAGCTTAATTTTCCAGATAAATAAAGGAACTAACTTTATACAAAGGAGAATGTACGCTTTTGTTAGGGCTCCGTCGCCAGTGCTGTCTATTATCTATTCTGGTTTATGCTGGGGGGTATATTAGTTGTAGTATAATATATGTCATTTGAAAGGCCCTAATAATAGCTTTATTTTATTGTGTGACTTCAAACTGTCAGACATGTCCAGGGAAAGAACTAACAATGACTAATTCTGTTTTACTTCACATGGATGTTGTTTTCATTCAAGTCTGAGATTTGGATATATTGCTATAACGCCTGTAGGCTAGCGGTTTGGTCGTTGTTCCCTCGTTGTGCAACACATACCTGCATTCACCCCGGATAGTGTACAGTAAAGAAGCTAAGGCTTCGTTCACATTATAACTTTAATTAAAAAGGGGTAACCAAGTCTTTGTCTTATATAATACATACCGCAATCGCTGCTGGGCAATCTTTAATCCAATGTCCACGTTTTTGACACTTGTAACAGATGTAATTAGTAGGAACAAGACCTCTCTGATTTTGCCCTCTAATTTTCTGATAACTAAAAAAAAAAAGAAAAATTAGATTGCAAGATTGATGTACGATAATTTATTTGATATGTGAATTGTGGAAGTGATAGTGGCCTTTAAAAAAGACACTTAAAGCACCCATCTCCAGCAAAAATTATTGAATGAATATTCTAGTTCTAAATCAATTTGATGAAAATGTCAACAAATGGATAGAAAAGGTACTTGTAGATGATAGCAATTAATTGTAGTACCACTTACAGTTTGAATGATTGAATAAAAAAATATTATAAATTAGGTTCATTTGACAGTTAAGGTTACTTTTATAACCTCAATTTTCATCAACAATTATTCTATTATGTGAGTATGTTGGTTCTAGTATGTATTAACATTATTTTATAGAATAATTGCTGGACAAAGTGGTCAGATGAGTTGAAACATTCTTAATACAAATGATTGTGTTACTAATTCCCTTTGGTGAGGATTGTGTAAGAATTTAATCTGAACAGAATGTTTACACTTTCATCAAGAACTTACTACTAACTTACTAAACTTACTACTTAATTGAAGTTGTTGTGAGAAATGAGTTGTCTATTAATATGGGCATACCCAGCTTTTGGCCTAAAGCAGTTCACCCCAAGCAAATTATTAACCGCCACATTTGAAAACTAAAGAACAGTGTGTCGGCAGGTAAAGTAGTTTTTTCATACATTTAGTACCGGCCTATTATATACTTTGATGTGAATGCAGCCAAAGGAGGAGCAAATATTTTATTTTGTGGGGGAAAACAACATAAATATATTATTTCATGTAAAAATTAATGTTGCAGGGAAAATCCGCTTTCGACTTACTTGCTAGGATCGTAGTCAAAAGTAGATTGTGAAATCATAGCATTTATTTTATCCTGTTCGCTACCTTCCATGCGAGACAGATCAGCCAATCCTTTGTTAGGGGCGACATCTTTGTGTAATGACTGATTACTGTTAGATCCTTCCCACTGTTTTTTAGGTTGTTGAGAAAGTGGCACTCTAGCAACAAGAAGTGATGTATTCTTTGGTATTAGAGTGTTGTCATCCACATAAACTGAAAAAAGTAAAACATAGTATAACTCAAAAAATACATCTAGAGCAAAGTATAATAAACACTTGCAGACTCTTAATTTATATCCTACAGGTGACGTATCAGTCACCAGTTCCCTCGTCAATCTATTCTTGGCCACACTAATGTACAAAATATGATATGCTTGGTATTATGGCCGAAACCTACATATATCTGACCATTTTGAAAACAAAATTTCAAGTAAAACAAAAGAGGACCCTTTTTAGGCCAACTAATAATATCAAGTAATTGAAAAAAAGGACCAAAGAAGAGAAAGTTTTCATGCTTAATATTTAGTTTCAACTAATTCTCAGGTTCAGTTGCAATTTGCAAAGCTTTCTGCACTTGATAGACAAATGAAAGAAAATGATTGAATGAATGAAGATGAACAAAACGGTTTATAGATAAACAGTTTCATTACATATTTGGATATAGGCTAAGTTTCGTTATTTCACGATAAATACAAAGCTAAGAATCTGCGTTCTTCTAACAATCTTCTCTTACTCTGTCCTTCTCATACGTCTGACTTTGTTCATTCTTCTTTTCATATTCAGTCCATTCTTCTTTGGAATGCGCTTCCCCTTGATATCAGGACGGCCACCAGTCGGTATGCATTTAAGCGGAAATTGCAGAGTTATTTTCAAAACAAATAGCGGAGTCATCTCAATATCTCTCTTCCTTGATTTTGTATATATATATATATATATTTATATATATTATAAGTTTGTATTATAGTAATAGTATGTATGTGTATGTATATAACCTATTTATGTATTTGTTTACCTAGTTCTAAGAGTTTTTTTTTATTATTGTCCCTCTCAACCAAAGCACCTGCCATCTAATCTCTTCACCACCCTTGGTTGACTGGTAGAGAATGCCTAAGGCATTAAGTCCGCCTTTGTACCTTTTTTTTGTGCAAAAAGATTAAATAAATAAATAAATAAAGCTATGTACCTACATATTTACTATTTCCATGTAGATTTAAACTTAAAAACTTTTTTACAAAAAATAAACTACCAACTTCCAGAAAAAACACTACAAAGTGAAAAATTACTTGAGAAGTCAATGTTGTTTGTTGCAGCTCACACAAATTAATTTAACACTACTTGCTATGAAAATATCAGTGACAGGAAGTTATTAAAACCTCATCAATATAAACTAAGTCAATTTTTTTTTTTATAGATTGCAAATGGGGACCCATTAGCAACAATTAACTAACTATCACATCTTGGAAGGAATACAACAAATTACAAGTCACAGAGTATAGTTAGTGATAGTTAGATAATTGTTGCAAATGGGGACCCATTAGCAACAATTAACTAACTATCACATCTTGGAAGGAATACAACAAATTACAAGTCACAGAGTATAGTTAGTAATAGTTAGATAAATTAACTAACTATCATTTACTGGAAGGAATAAGACAAATTACAAGTCTATTATTACAGGGTAATACACGGCCTGTATATAGAGGCAGATATAAATTTGCAAGTTGCATTTCAATAAATAAACAAGAATATGCTTTCGTACATATCCTAAGGAACGTAATTTATCTCATTGTAATACATTATTTTATTTTTGAAGATTGTCACTAGTTTACTAATGGACAGGGTGGCCCATAGGCGTGGATTGCTTAGGGCATCAAGTAGTCTTAATCTGGGACTGGTTATACCTGATCATACATAAAAAAAATATATATATAAACATGCGGGTGTGCACAAGGGGCTCAGCAAAAACCTGATGCTGCGATGCTATTGGTTGATGAGCATAGGTTAGCGCTTTTATAGCGGCAGAGCGCTGCAAGCAGGAATAGTCCTTACGGTGGTCAGATATAGACTTTGGCGATAGTATGTATGTATGTCATTGTGCATACAAAATTACACTTCTAAAATAGTACATACAGTTGCAGACCTACAAGAACTATGGTACCCTTCTACGGTGGTTGAAACTTATTATTTTAATCAATCAATAAAAGTTTGTAGCTATGCATGCAGTGGCAGCTTACCAGCAAGCAGTTCTGAATACTACAAGCTGCTTGCATATGACCAAACGAATGCAGAGATCTTTAAATATTACTTAGCTTGTGCTTTTACTTCGACATTTGTGTCTGTCTATATATTGCACTTGTAGTTTGACAGCTGTGCGATGTGTAAGTGCTAAGTAACTTTTATAGATCTGTCTTAGCCCCCGCGGGCACGGGCGACTTTTTAACGCGGCTTCGCGCGATTCCCATAACAAATCGTCGCGGCAAAAAATGACTATGCGTACAGGGATTTAGTCTACACTCTGAGAACCTCTGGCCCACGATTAGGTCAGAGGTTCTTCTTACATGACTACTGTTTGAAAAAAAAACATATTTTAACAAGTCCTTAGCGGTTTATCGAGTACTAACCTTCTTTTGTTTGAGCATTAGTTATTTGAAGATCAAAATCTGACGTCTTTCCAATTCGTTTCTGCTGTGATATGGCAGATTTCAAATCCCCTACTGATATATGTAATCCATCAAAAGTAACTGTGTCGTAATCCAACGCACTTTTAAATTTGTAATGTACAGACATTTCAGTTTTTCAATTACAATTAGCAACATGACAAATCATGAAATCACGTTATCAAAGAAATTTTTCACTTGCTGGAGTTCACTTATTAATTGTATAGTTTAAGCACGAATAGAACTTCAAACCAAAATAAAAAACGAGCCTATAATTAACTAAAACTTCTACACTTAATTAATTGTCCCTTAATATTAAAATATGCTTGTTTCATAAGCAGGAGACACAAAGCGTTCAATCGTTCCTTAGCGACAAACACCGAATGCGAACGGTCGCCATTTTAAATTATTGATATTACTTTACTCTATGATTATTGTACGCGATGTGAGCAAGGCAAGATGTTGTACAGCCAGCAGGTTAAGCTACCCGAAACTGTCAAATTTTCCTAATCAATCTTGAACCTTAAAGCGTTAACGATAAAGTTGAAAATCTAATAAAGAAATTTGACAGATTGTAGTAGCTTGATGTGCTGGCGTCTGTACTATAATTGTAGTACTTACTAATTCCATGAGCTGTTCACCTAGTTTATGGTTAAAGCTTATTCCACACGTCTAAACAATACAATAGTAATATTGATTGACCATTGAATGGTTGAATGTTCCCAAATGTTATTTTAAGACCATGCAAATCTATTGTAGTATACTCATGTTTTACAAAAAATAAATATATTATCTTATGCTCTTGATATCGCTACTATCTTTTATATTTCTATCACTAGAAACTAGAACTAGTCCATTAATTTTGCATTCTAACTATTCCATCCATCAGTGGAGAAAATAATATTATTTTTATATTAATTTTCAACACACAAATTTTACTAAACTGATTCGATCTGAACAAGTAGTCAAATCGAATCAGTTTAGGTACGGTAACAAAAAAAAAATATTTCAAACATACCATTACCAACTTTCAACTATGACCAACAAACTAGAAATTGTTTTAAATATTGAATAGGTTGTTTTTTCGTAAAGTGTTTTTTTCTAAAGGTTACGAACTCATTTATTATTTTAAAGAGCTATTTGAGGGACCAGAATTTACGCTTTGTTCTTTCTAAATTAGCTTTCTCAAAAACTGCAAGAAAAGATTTGAAAAAGCTTTTGGCGTCTGAATGTTATTGACAGGGGAGCGTTGTTGATAAGCATTTAATTTTGTGAAATTGACACAAAATAAGACTGCGGCCTAGTTCCGATCTTGGCCAAGTGCTTAAAGAAACTTGTAGCGTTGTATGGCCATAGAAGCGATGGCAGAATTTACGCTCAAGGTGGCGTTAATATCATTTCAATATATTTTGTAACTATAAAAATATCCACTAGGTTATGCATATATTGGTGCCGATTCTCTTGTACACCGAACTAAACTAAACTATAACTAAAATTTCTAATTTTTGGTTAAGAGAATCTTAAAAGCTATTCTGCAAACAAGATAGAGATGGGTAACTCAGGAGTGATAGATACAAACGATATGAATCATTCCGTTTCAATCAATCACTCTTCATATCATTTCGTATCCGAATGCATGGACCTACAAAAAAAGGCGGACGCCGTCTCCTTTAACATTAACTGAAGCACCCTTAGTCGGCCAGCGCGCTAATATAGACAAGCCCGGCACGCACACATTCACATCATAGTCGGCCTGAGTCGGCCATTACGCTCCGAAGTACTCCGCAGGACGCCCGCGTGTTATTTTACTACTAAAACTTAAAGGATGCCGTCATGTGTTGTAAAAAGTTGTCGAAACCGTAGTGGTTCAAGTAAAAAAAGCCAGGGGATCACTTTTCATAGGTAAGCATGTCATTTATAAGCTTATTTCTCGATTTTACGTCAATGATTTTAATTAATCACGAAATCAATCAGTGTTGCAACTATTTCAATTTGCAAATTATTTTAAATGTGGGAGATTTATATTTTTATGTTACTATTTATCGTTATTATGTATTGTTCTACATTTTACAGATTTCCCTCGGCAAATGACGTATGGAAAAATGATTGGATAAAAATAATAAGGGAGTGTAGAAATGAAAATAATTGGAATCCGAAGTACGACATTTGTTGCACTTGTGAGATGGTGGTCTGAAAACTTTTAAAAGATAAAATAATATTATATAATGAAAGACAACATCAGTACATGCTAAACAAAATCTTAGAAAAGTTTATAGCAAACGACAATTTTTTTTCAGATTTGGAATTAGAACATTATTTTGCAGGAATGGAACATAAAGTAGCTTTAATTAAATACATAGCCGAAAAGTATCTAAACATTCGTTTTCACCACATTGCTAAATTAGAAGGGATTTCTAGATGTGTTGATAGCAAAAGACAAATCAACAAAAATTTGAACCAACAAAAGGGATTTTAAAACTTTATTTAACATAAGTACCTACCTACCTATTAAATAAGTTGTAAATATTTTTATTTTCAATGTGTTTTATTTATTTTACCTTTTCTTTAACAATATCCGTCACAAAAACTTGTAATAAAACCCAAGGGAGATCTTGTTGAAATATTGTTTAAAATTGGGTAAAATCTTTCATCTGGCATCCCTTTACACACGCACACACAGTTACGCCGCCGCCATTTTGGTGCTTCAGTTGTTTCTTAGTGAAGTTCCGTCCGCCTTTTTTTATAGGTCCATGTCCGAATGTATCAGTAACTCAGTTTATCTTTCTTTACACCTCACTCCGAACACCTCACTCACTCGTTGGTCATCGCGTCGGATAGCTTCATCGCGCGCCATTGGTTGAACGTCACGAACGATTTTAGCCGAATTGCTCCGAATGACCGGCGGCAGGCGTTCGGATGGAAACTTTCGGGAAGTCGATACCATCTCGCTCGCACCCATACGAATGTTTTCGCAATCTCGCATCGCGCAAAGCGACGTGGCGTGACTTTGACCACAATAAGTTGACACCCAATGATCGGTTGTTAACTCTATTGCTGACGCATAAGGCTTATAATTGTTTGCTATTCATTGAACTAATTGATGTTTTCAATGTATTGAAATAGAAGTAGGTTGTACCTACATAATTATAGTTATTTTTTTATATTAATTTGCCGACTTGTTAATGTTAACCGCTTAACAATCATGGCACGAAAAGAAAGAAAATGTAATGTTCAATCGCAACCGCTCAATATATCAGAAAGGTGCAAACAAAAAAACGTATCACTAATATATCACTGATCTATTGGAATGAGTGAGCCGCCACGCGTTGCGTGTGTCGAATGAGCTACTGATACATACTGATATAAAGATATAAAAGAGTGATTCATATCCGAGTGATTGAAAGATGCATATCTATCTTTTCTTTTCAATGACACATTTTGCCCATGTCTAAAACAAGATTGTCTTTTAAAAACAATTTTGACATAACTATAATCGAGTTTGACAATCGCTAAGTTAAGTAAACCATAGACCAAGATTTGTTGGAAATTAAAATAAAAAGTGAACGAAATGATCTGAGGTGCAAAAAAATCCTGAGTAAAATTAAATAATCTTTAATATTTTATCAATAATTATTTAAATGAAATATAGGGAGCATAATGACGGCGTCAAACTATATTGTTGTTTATGTTTTAATAAATTAAAATGCAATAACCTGTAATTGTTTTTATTATCTGTGGCCAATGTGATCCTGCTAGGGTTGTACACCGAAAACGATTTAGAACTTCTGCGGATTTTTTTTCGGTTTTCAATATAAAGAAAAACCTTAAATTTTATTTAAATCGACAAACTACACAATTTAAAAAAAATATTCAGGTAGCATGATTATCTTGCTATTTATTTCAGGATTATAAAGCTTATATAAGAATAAAAATGTGATCTCAAGAAAAAAAAACCCGGTTTTTCGTACACTAAGTTGAAAATCTCCGGTATTCTCGTTGCCGTAGGATAGCCCTATCAAGGACATCTTGAGTCTGTTTGTTGATTTATGTCAACAGAGCTCAACTACAGACCAAAGACTACTATAATATACTGCAGCAGTATATTATAGTAGTCTTTGGTCTGTAGTTGAGGTAACAACGGTCTGTAGCAGCTACAGACCGTTGTTACCGGGCAATATAGCTATTTTATTATTAGGTGTCACTCAAAGAGTAATTTATTAATACGGAAGGTGTCACTATTGCCTTGTAAAATGCTGTCGTCCAGAAAACGAGCAACAAAAAGGCAGCAGGAGCTTCTCGTAGAGCGGCTCCACAATAATCCGCTAATGGCTCGAGGTAAGAAATACAACTGAAGTTTGAACTTGTTATTTTATTGATAAATCCATAGCGATGACATAAACAACGAAAGAAAATTTGAGAGCATCAATATTAATTATCAGTTTATTGTTGTGTGTGTTAATTATCCTATTATTAGGTATAAATTCAGGTCTACTATAGCGTCTTATTTTTTTTTTAGAAAATCAAGCTGATGCCGAAGTTGTAGAGTTTTAGACTAACGTCAGTAGCGAGCTGAACCAACTGGGCTGCAGCAGGACTGTAGAGCAGTGGCAACATGTAAGTGGTTTATGTCAGAAAAAATGTCAATTGGATTGCATAATTTTTATTGTGTGTTCATAACTAATTTAATTTCAACAGATTTGGAATGTGTGGGTGGCCAAAATAAAAACGAAGGCGAGAAAAGTAAGAGACTCCATCAGGGCCACAGGTGGAGGACCGGCAGGGACAGATCTCAATGATATTGAGAATAAAATTCTTGATATCATTGGGTCTGCTTCTGTCTATGATTTTGCCTCTTTGGAAATGGTAATTTATTTTAGTATTCATGGTATTTTTATGGCTGAAGGGCAATTTTTATAAATACATTACTAAGACTGTTAATATTAATCTTTCCAGCACCGCTAAATCAGACAATTAGTTATCTATTTTATTAGAGCACTGGCGCTCACGTGATACTCAATGAATTAACTCTTTTTTTTATTAATTTCAGGGAATACCTCCCTCGTCCCCATTGCCCATGTCGCCTGACCAACAAAGGACGTCGCCCTCTCTACAGCCTGTACTCGAAGAGCAGCCTGTGGTAACCGACGGCAGGACTCCTGCAGTACCACTGCGGCGCGCAAGCGGTCGAGTTACCCATCGTCGAAGGCTGCCGAAGGCGCCCGCCAGTGCACCACAATTTGGTACAAGCACTTAATGAGAACAGCCGGTTACTCCGGGAGAGCATTGTCACGGCAGCAGAAATTTTGGCTGCTGCCATTCACTCTTCCGGCATGCCATTCTCGGTGCAAACTGCCCAAGACGAAGATAATGGGAATGAAACCTGATGGGTTTCTTCTCCATTACTTTGTCTTGGAGCTTACAACTGCATCAAACCTACTATTCTCATTACTTAATGAGAATAGTAGGTTTGGAACAAGTACTTACTTGTTCCAAATCCTCAACAGCTCGCTAATGACATTAGTGCTAAACTATTATTTCATTATTTTATATTATTTTGTTGATTATTAATTATTTTGTATATTTTGATGATTGTTAATTATTTTTTGTATTTTGCTGATTCATAATTATTTTCTTATATTTTGCTGATTATTAATTATTTTGTTGATTGTTAATTATTTTGTTGATTTTTTATTATTTTGTTTAGGGTTAAGGATAGGTATAATGATAAAAAAATTAAAAAAAATGAGTAAAGTAATAAGATGTTTAATTTAATTAAAATGGTTTATTAGCGATTGCCAGATTTCCCTTGCTTCAGCAAGAAAATCTGTGCTGGTATCCTCCACAGTCGCACTCTCCTCTCTGTCTTCAGTTGCATCAATATCTTCTTCATCTGCAAAAATACACTTACTTTAGATTTCTTATTTTGCAAATGTAAATAAAACAAGGAGAATTACATAATAATATTAAAGCAAACTAAGTACACTTACCATCAAATGTTTCCAAAAACATATTATACAGAGTGCAACATGCCAGAATAATTTTAGCTGCCTTTTCTGGCTGGTAGTGCAGACAGCGATGCCTGTGTAGGCACCTAAATTTATTCTTCAGGCGCCCATTGCACATTTCCACCACATTTCTTGCCCTTGTGTGGCACTCATTGTAGGCAGCCTCCGCTGCAGTTGCTGGGACCATAATGGGAGTCATGAGCCATGGCTGTAGTGAGTATCCCTTATCTCCTACAATAAATAAAACTTTATAATTTACTTAGCTAATAGATATACCTAGAAGGTATAAAAGTTTATTAGTTACCTACCTAGAAGCCACTGAGATCTTTCCCCACGCACAAAGTCATTTCTCAGGACTCTGTTAATGTTTGATGCCCTCCAAATTGCAGCATCATGGGTGGCACCTGGAAAATTTGGGTTGAGGCCAATAATCTTGCCCCTCGCACTGCATATCTGAAAGTTTTTATTTTAGTCAAGGTTCAAGATAATTAAATGTGTTAAAAAAAATTGTTAATGCTGACAAGCTGGCAGTTGATGCTATAATAACCCTTTCGATTGTAAAATAGGCTGCCAGGTGCAGTAGGGTGATTGAGTGGAGGTTTTGTTATTGCAACATGGGTCCCATCCACTGCACCTAATGTGTTGGGCATATTATATAGGTCTTGAAAACTGAAAACAAGCCAAGTGAATGAATAAGACTGGTGCAGTTCTGTATTGTTAGCTGTAAAAAGGGATGTTTTAATTAAACTTATTTATTATTCTCTTTTCAAATTTCTGAAGTTTGACAGAGAAGGGTTTAAAAAAAAGCCAGTCAGTAACCTAGTACCTTTGAAAAGTAAGAAATATTAAATTGAACTTACTCAGTTTTGGCTGCTTCCTTTTCCTCACGGGTCATGGGAAATCTCAAGTATTGAGGGGACAATACATTTAAAATTTCCTCTGCTGTTAGAGCTAGGCACCTGCTCACTGATGGCTGGCTGAGCCCAAGTATGTTGTCTTGCCCAACAGCTGTTTGATAACTGCCTTGGGCAAACAGATTGAGTGCAGCTAGAATCGGAATATGAATATGAGCTCTTATTATCGTACAGGTAGGTACTAAGTAATTACTAAAATAGGTATAATCTATCATCCTTAAATATAAAAGTGAGATATCACTCTCTAAAATCACAAAATCTTAGGAATTTTAATTCTTACAAACTTGTAATTTAGCAAGTAATTCCTAAATAATGATATGTACCTAATTACTACACACTACATATAGGGTGTTACCTTCTGTTAGGAAAGGATACAAAAGAAAGGAAACAAAACTGTTCTAACCTTTATGTGTTTGGGGAGAAATCCTTCATCCAACCGAGGATTCTTAACACATCCACCAAATAAAGTGCCCCAGATTTAGGGAGTCTAAATATTTTATTAAATTTTTCTTCAGCCATGTTGAATGGGTTGGAATTGTCTCGCAATCTTTCCAACCGAACTCTTTCTTGATGGTCTCTAAAAAATAGTTAATTCTTATTTCACAGAATCTGGAAGTCGAATTATCCACTTCTTTTCCAAATCATTAGCTTTGTAGGTACTACACAAAGCTACTTAGATGTTCAGTGCAAAAATCCCTTTAAGTTTTCACAAATGGATTTCGTGTTGTATTCTAATAACAATAATATTATTATTTACCTTTCTGCCGAATCGACAACAGCTACAATCACATAAGCTTCTATAATAATTCACGAACTCCGTAAACTCTTAAGCATCCAAACTTACAAGAACTTGTAGAGAAATGTGCTTTGTAAATTTTTAGTACATGACAACTAATTTCATTCCACACTTTTTTAATCGCGACTAAAAATAGTCTGATTTAGTTTGACAACCAAAATTTTAGGTGGTAAACGTCAAATTCAGAATAGCAAAATTACCATTTTCACTAAATTGAGGTAACTAAAATGACATTAGGGCTGTCAAACTAAAATATAGTTGTTGTGTCACTTTAGTCTATTGCAAAATAGAAAACGTCGTTTGATAGGAATAAACTTTTTAGTGATTTTTAGTCTAGTTTAGAGAAATTTGTGACAACAGAATCGGCACCATTTTCTTGTATATTTTAGGCCGTTCCAAAAAAATCAAGACTTCAATTTAATTCGAATGGCAAGACGTAACAACTTTTGTATCATGGCAGCATTTAACCGGAAATAATCATAAAATATATTAGATAATTATAGTATCTAAAATTAGATGCTACTTTGAATCGATTACAATAGAAAAAAATCTTTTAATTAATGTATTTTAAATTCACATTTTCTAAGTTATTGATCTTCATTTAATATAAAGTAACAAGTGATTGTTTCTCTACATATTTGGCAAATTGCCATGAACTTCCGGTTTCAGATAAAGACACACGCGGATCTATCGAGAAAAAAACGCGAATAATCATAAAAATAACTTGAAAAGAAAGACTTATTTAGGAAATTGACATTGTCTGTTTTTGATATGTCCAATAACGGTGCTCCGGACTCTTGGGAAAGTCAAGCTGATGTCATAAGTGAACAAGGTGCAAAAGATTCGGACGATGTGTCTGCAAAATTTTCCACGTTGAACGTTAATGCCACGGAATTCGTGCCTTCTTTTTGTAAGCCTTCACAGGCTTCCGACGATTCCGAATCCCCCACTACTCCACAAAAATCTGAAAGCGGATCAACAAAATCTGTGGGGAGTCCTGTCTTGAACGGTAAGTCAGATGTCTTGTCACTATCTGCATTGAAGCTTTTCGTGTTCGAATTTGTCAGTTTCAAATTTATTGTTATTACAAAGCAATCACCTTCACTGTACCAGTACACAAACTGAAAATCAAACGGTTACTAAAGCGGAACATACGTTCGATGACTTTATTTTTTTTCTGAATCCAGTTCTAACGGGTTATTTCTCGACACGCGGCGCGCGACTTTATATCTATAGACCGTATATTCGCTATTTCATAACTTTCTCTTGGTTAAATATCGATATCAAAGAATAGATTCTGCAATAATAAGGAGGATAATGGTTAAAGGTGTGTATAATTTCTTAAGACTTCAAATAATTAGTAGATCAGATTATTTCTCGTGTCATTTATTTGAACATTTATTTTACTTGCATCTAAGGCATGGATCACTTTCCCATAGTCTTAAATATCTTTGTTCAGCATAAAACCAAGTCATATAGTATTATTCAGTAGAAAATACATCTAAGCTTGTTTTTTCAATATGGATTTTCCAGACAACACATCATCTGTTCAATATGTTGCATAGTGATTTCATAGTTATAACCTATTTGAGGTTTCATACCTAAATGTAACCTTTTCATAGTTTTGTAAGGTACACAATTTATTGAATATTTTTTTATATAATGTTGCATTTTGTGAATATCTATGTTTTATTGAACAAAATCAGTAAATGGTTGTGTGGGATGTAGACCCTTCAGACTAAAAGACGTAAAATATTGTGTGATATTAAAAAGATTAGTAACATATTCAGAAAAAATAAAACAATATTTTAAAAACAACCTACATATTTATTGTAATAATTTAATAGAGTACTAATAAATTGTCAAAATATACTATGGAGGTCCGTGTTTAAATGACATTCTGTACGTCACAGCTCACTAAAATGTGATTTAATTATTTATATAAAAAGGTCATGCCAACAGCATAATATGTTGTAAATTAATTATTATTCTTAAAAAAACTTAACTAGTGACAAAATACAAATATTTCTTTTTTTTTTGTGAGAGTCTGAATAACTTCAATGATACAATATTAGAAAGAGCCCAACAATCAGTGCTAATGTTAAAAACTTAAGGTTCGAGGGTAAATCAAAAACTTTTCATATCCTTCAGATCGCCATGTAAAAAACCATCGGTATTTAATTTTCGACAGTAATACATTATTAAATTAGTATAACAACAACACAAAATAACAATCCAGTCCACAGAATATCATCTAATACTCAAACAATGAATCAATGAAACTATTTATGAGTTTACTATGACAATAGGTTGCGGTGATGGTGTTGGAGAAAGTGGTGACGGTGGAGCTGCGTCGGCCTCGCCCCGGGTGGAGGAGCCGCCTCCCGTGCCGCCTGCTGCTGGCAGCCCCGCCGTAGCTTCGCCTGCGACTGGTACCCCCGCCGCCGGCTCGCCCTCCGCCGGCACGCCTGCCGCCGGCACGCCCGCCGCCGGCACGCCGGTCGATGGCACATCTACTGTTGGCACGCCCGACGGCGCCTCTCCACCTTCAGGCCCCACAGCCGCACTACCCGTACCAACTGATGTCTCCCCCACTGCTGATAGCTGGGAAGCTGAAGCAGATGATGCCCTACTTACCCCTGAAGATAACAACGAACCTGAAGATGAAGAAACTGAGCAACAGGTGAGTTGATTGAGTTATCCAAACTACAAAAATAGCTCTAGTTGGTCCTTCAGTGGTCTAAATCTTCATTTGGTTTAAAAATTACAATCCTAATGTTGCTTTATTGAAAGCCTCCATACTGTTGGAAGTGTTTTAGGATGTTAGTATTATTCATCATTTTTGATGAATCATCAATATTTAAGTTGTTTTGCTACCTAGTCATGTGCCTACCTCTCCATTAAGTATAGTTAGTTTGTTTGGTATTGCTAGCTTGTGAATGTTTTAAAAACATTGTTAAATTTTTTGCTTGTACATCCATAACCTGACTTAGCCTTGTTACTTCAGTATAAAGTCTACAGCATTTTTTGTAACAGTGATAAGTAGACTAATGTATATCACCAACTTACGTCCTCTTACAGTCAGTGATCACTGCGTAAACCCTTTATTTTAATATAATGAAGATAAAGGTAAACATAAATGTGTATGAGTTATCGTGAATTGATTTAAGAAATTTGTTAATTATATTCATTCAACCTCTATATTTTGAATTTCATTGTCGCTTAGGAGGATGGCGAAGCAACAAAGAAAATCCCGAAGAAGAAGCCGCCACGGGTGGAGGACACTTGTAGCAAAAAAGAACACGTAAACGTTGTATTCATAGGACATGTAGGTAAGTGAAGTAATTTTTTCCACTGCATAAAAACCTTCATAATTATAATAAGGTTCATGCAAATAGTAATACATTATACTAACAGATGCTGGAAAGTCTACAATTGGTGGTCAAATTATGTCCCTAACGGGAATGGTGGATAAACGAACACTGGAAAAGTATGAAAGAGAGGCACGAGAGAAATCTAGGGAGTCCTGGTACTTATCGTGGGCACTCGATACTAATCAAGAAGGTATGCAACATACTTAATTTTAATTCTTAAATAATCCATAATTTATAGAAATTAACGAAACATGTATTTGTTTTCAAATTCAGAACGTGACAAGGGTAAGACTGTTGAAGTGGGTAGAGCATACTTTGAGACTGACAAGAAGCATTTTACAATCCTTGACGCTCCTGGCCATAAGAGTTTCGTGCCGAACATGATCGGAGGCGCAGCTCAGGCTGATCTCGCCGTCCTGGTATGTTTATAAACGTTTTTTTTTTTCTTAATTAAATGAATTCTACACAATTCTTATGTTCAACCTGGCCTATTAGTTTCGTTCGACTCGGGAGAAACCTAGGCAAACCTGTTGAGTAATCTAAATTCTTAAAATATGTTCACTTAGGTAATATCTGCACGTAAGGGAGAATTTGAAACTGGCTTTGACAGAGGCGGCCAAACTCGAGAGCATGCGATGTTGGCTAAAACTGCAGGGGTCAAACATCTAGTTGCACTTGTTAACAAGATGGATGACCCAACAGTTAACTGGGACGAAAAAAGGTACTTTAAGATTATTCTAAATCCTTTGTTCTTTAATGATTACATACAATTTCGCTTTCCACCATCGAAATCAATGTCAAGAGCAGTCCTGTTTATTAATTTAAAATAAGTGGATTCAATTTTTCAGACTGTAATATGTATCATTGTAATAATGCATAAATAACAACATATAAACCCAAACCCAGACCCAATACATGCTTAAAACATGTTTACAGAATTGGAATCTGTAATGTTGTAATTGTGTATACTGCTAATGTAGCGGTCTACAGTTGTGCAACACAATGACCTCTGCTAATGCTGCAGCCTGTAACTTCTTTTAAAATAAGTTATGTTTTATAAAACAATATGTTGTTAGTAATCATATATGGTCATAAAACCTTTCTAAAGTTTCTTATATTTCAAATTCCAGATACAATGAATGCCGAGACAAGATCATGCCTTACCTCAAAAAGTTGGGCTTCAACCCAGCAAAGGATTTATCATTCCTTCCTGTTTCTGGTCAAACAGGACAAGGGTTACTTCAAAAAGTAAGCACATTATAGCTTAAATCAATCTACTCTTCAAGTGCCTGTAAATGATTTGGAATGGTCTGGTTTTTTTTCAGTTATAAACTAATATCAGACGTATTTTCAATTAGGTAACTGAAGAAATCTGTCCGTGGTATCGTGGACCGTCTTTCATACAACTGATCGACGAACTTCCTTCTCTGAACCGCAAGATGGATGGACCCTTCATTATGCCTGTCGTCGACAAATACAAAGACATGGGCACTGTTCTCATGGGGAAGGTGGAAGCAGGAGTTACTCGTAAGGGTGCAGCCCTATTCCTTATGCCTAATAGGGTAAGAAACTTCCATAAAATTACATTTTGCTTTGTCTTTTTCTGATTTTTCAGGGTGCTGTAGTTCGCGTCTACTCTATAGTGTGGGGTATCATTAGATAGGTCTTTTAAAACCATTGAGAGGTTGCCCAGACGATTTTTTGATTTAAGTATCTGTTTGCAAGATATTCAACTTTAATTTTTTGATAAAATACGGCGTCGTCGTCGAAAAAAACTGAAAAAAAAACACATGATGGTAGTCCATGTGATGAACTTTGAAGGAAAACTACAATGGCTTAGATAACTTTGTTAGTTCAGGAGTTATAGAGGCCTAACTTGTAAAGTGCCATTATGGGTGACTAAGGAACCCTATTCTATGCATGGCCTGACACTCAGTTGGTCGGTTTTTTAGATTATATCTTTCTATTGTTCTTACAATAATTATATCTTGATATTTTTCCTAAAAATAAATATGTATACATTACAAATCAGTCAAAGTGCAGCAATGCAATTTATGAATAACAGATTTTTGGTATTTTAAAATTTATAGTTACAGCAACATGTGTGTTCTGAATGCAGGTACAAGTTACTGTAGACCAGTTATGGTCTGACGACATCGAAGTTACGTCTATTGGTCCTGGTGAAAATGTGAAAGTCAAGCTCAAAGGAATTGAGGAAGAAGATGTGTCTCCTGGCTTTGTTCTTTGTGACACTGCTGAACCTATCACCACTGGAAGGGTACGCTTTAATTTAAGCAGCACTTAGATTGATAGATACCACTATCTATTTGCATGTTAAAGTACTGTGTTTTGGTGTGGTTTTGGGTTCCATAGTAGTTTTTTTGTATCACTCATAAAAATATTTTACAAAATTCTGTTTTGCGTCAATACAAACGGTGGCTTGCACATTTAAAATTCATAATATTTCCTGAAATGCAGATCGCAGCTATTAAAACACAAACTCCTGTATTGAACAGACCATCAATTTATGTAGTTGTGTAGCACCTTTTGACACTCTACCTTTTACTATATTTTAGAAATCAGTTTTTGTTTCCAATTGCTTGTCCATAGGGCTGTGATATCCTTTTAAATGTTGAATTTGGCTTAATACTATTGAAGATTGTTTTATTAATTTAGCACTGTACAGACGCCAGCACATCAAGCTACTACAATCTGTGAAATTTCTTCAATAGATTTTCAACTTTATCGCTAAAACATTAAGGTTCAAGGTTGATTGGGAAAATTTGACAGTTTCGGGTAGCTTGACCTGCTGGCGTCTGTACTTACAAAGATAAATATGTCCGCTCATTGTGTCACCCTTTGTAAAATTTTAAATTTTATGTTCTATAATTTGTATGGTGTATTGTGCACCATAGAAAGAAAGAGTATTATTTATATTCTATTCTATTCTATGTCAACTTACAGGTTTTCGACGCTCAAGTCGTAATCCTCGAACACAAATCAATAATTTGTGCGGGATATTCAGCAGTGATGCATATACATTGCGCAGCAGAAGAAATCACAGTGAAGGTAATTTACTTATTATATAATTACATCATAAGTTTTGAAAAGACTATTCCACTTT
The DNA here is from genome assembly GCA_911387795.2 of Apamea monoglypha. Taxonomy (NCBI): domain Eukaryota; kingdom Metazoa; phylum Arthropoda; class Insecta; order Lepidoptera; family Noctuidae; genus Apamea; species Apamea monoglypha. The sequence goes on from OU426922.1 coordinate 10,430,612, forward strand.
GCCCCACCAATCTGGCACACCAGTATGACAAAATGGAATGTTCTCAATTTTGTCGTCCACTCAGTCCCACTGGTTTATTTTGATGGGGCAAATTGTATTTCCATAAACTCTTGAAGTTCACTTTTTCCCACTAGTGCTGCCACTGTTGGAATTAATAAAATATTATGGCGAAATTAAAAACAGTAGCAGCCCTAGTAAGGGAGGTAATGTGAATTGAGAGTTCGTGCGAGTGTAACTTGTCCCAGCAAAATCAATTAGTGGGACAAAATGGTGAACATTCCGCTTAGTCCCACTGTCAGGACAGATTAGTGGGCCAAAGTGGAATAATCCATATCAAATTGTTTAGCTTGGCAAAATTGCACTAAGATAAAAAAAAATATACCATAGTTCAAATATTAAGAGTGGAGTAGTCTGCTAGCTCACTTTGCTACAACTTACTAAAAACTGTAAGGCCGATAAACGAATAAAAATAATAATCTATAAACGTTAGTTAGTACGTACTTTGGCTAAGCGTTATTCCTGTCGGTGTCGCCCAACTATCAAACTGCATAGAAAAGGGGAGGCAAATAAAAATTGTCTAAAGCACATGACGTTAATAGAAATCGGTCTGACCGTCAGTTGCAGTACTGCAGCTAACAAGTTAATCAAGATATACCTTCGTTTTTATATACAGTATAAAACATAGTCATTTTCTCTTTGCAGGCACTCATCTGTTTGGTGGACAAAAAGACTGGAGACAAGTCAAAGACGCGGCCGCGCTTTGTGAAACAAGATCAAGTGGCTATCATGAGGATAGAATGCGCGGGAATCATATGTTTAGAACCATTCAAAAAATTTGCTCAAATGGGCAGATTCACATTAAGAGATGAGAGTAAGTAGTGCATCATTTATTTACAAATTATTGTCTAGCAATTTCTTTTTCGTCTAGGGATACGATTGTATAAATCCAATAAATCTAAGCGATGATGGTGGTGCCAACCTCCGCCTTGTGGTATGTAGGTTACCAACTTACCTATTTGCATAGTGCTTTAATCATTATAATCTTTTTCTTTAAATAAAAGTACAAAACAAAGTCGCTTTCATGACTGTATGACGGCTTAGTTCTTCTAAACAACACAATTGATTTTGATGCGGTTTTTACCATCATTTATAGAGTTACTTCTGGAAGATTTCTGTGTATAGTACATTCCAAGTTAACGATCAGTAATTTATTTGTTTTTATTAATAATGAACATAGAAAAAGCATAGAAAACTTGTTTTTTTTTTTATGATGCAATCTAATAATTTAGCGGCGACACTATTATATTGCACTATTGCGAAGCAGGAGCAGTTAATTTTTTTAAATATATTAAAATGAAATCTCAATCATTATCTCTCATTTCTTTTTAGGATTATTGTCAGTTTTCATACAGTCAATCGATATTAATGCAATTTTACCCTACCTAACCTAACCTCAATAATGACTTTCTTTATTTTCGTTTCAGATAAAACGATTGCGATCGGTAAAGTCCTGAAGGTGATCGAGTAATTTGGCACTACAATTTGTAATTTAGCTAGGATAGGCCTTTCCAAAACCTATATCAACAGAGAATGCATGAAATATGTAATCCTGAATTTTGGGATCTGTATCCTGTGAGAGCTCGAGTGTATTGCTTCGTCATGATCACTAAAAGAATCATTTCCCATTTTTTCAATATCATAGAACAGCTAGGCTTTATTTATGAATACTTACAGTCACAGCCATAGAGCGACACATTTATACTGAATTCCTCACGATGCTCTTACGTGTTTTTAATATTTCTTATCATTCAAGTGAATTTTGCTTTAATGTTTAAGCTCGTAACTTATTTTGTACAACATTTTTGTTGCTACCCATGTACAAGTTCCATTAACTTTTTTAAGTTGTTACACTAGCTTCCGTTTCTTTCAAGGCCATATTTTAAGAATGTAGTACTTTTATTGCAACTATGTATTCTGTGCAATTTTAAGAATTTATATAACGTCCTGCCTCGGTTTTGATTGTAAAACCTACTATCATTCGTCCATTCCCGTCGAGCATCGCGTAGAATTTTAGTATTGAAACGCTTGAACAATATTTGTAAGTCATTATGAAATGCTATATAATTTTGTCTATGGAAAAGCCGCAATTATTTTATTGTAACACTTCTATTATCATAAAGACCGATGTGGTTTCGATGGAAAAGGCTCTCATGTAAATTGTTTTATTGATCATCCAGTGTTACTAAAGGGTAGTCAACATTGTTTGTCCTTTACTTTTAAATACCTACTCAATTGATGAATCGTATAGCATTCTCGACTATGCTAAGTTTGTTTTCGATGTGGTAACACATTTACGCTATTGATATTAATATTTTCACATATTATGGATATAATGGTTATTATAATACTGTTTCCTATTTTAAAACAAAATTATGTTTTATTTAAAATAGTTTGCTATGATTGCAGTACATTGTTTATACCTTTCTCGTTTCGTATCGCATAGTTTGGCTCGTATCTGTTTTAATGTAACTTTGTATCTAATTATGATAATGATTATAATTTATTGCAAAACAAAGATATCTATTTTTGCCAGAGTGATACGGCAATGCTTTCCCGTGGGGATGTCTGGGACATAAATGCGGCTGATTTCTTGCAACCTAAATAGACAACATTATATATTTTAGAACAATTTGTATCGGACGTCTCCTAAATAATGATACACAATACAGACTTGATCAATATTTGGAAACGCCCACAATTTTACTCATACATAAAGTATTAATAATATGTAGAAACATAATGAGAGTACTTATGGAAAGATGTGTAATGGGGTTCGCTTTACAAATATTATTTCTTAAACTGTCGGCCCTAACTCCGAATCGTTATGATAATGTATATTATGAATTTATAAATTGTCAGCTTTTTTAATATAATCAGATTTACATTTAAGGGCGTTTGTATAATGTCATATTTTGTGTATATCAGGACAAGATGTGAGGCACACGTAGTCCCCCGAGCCGGTTCACCTCATGCTTTATTTTCGTCGACATGCTTTTGTAGAGGGAAGTAGGGCGCGGAGAGGCCGCGGGCTGCCCTCCGGTCCGCGTCGTAGTGCCTTGAGTTGCTGCGGGGGGCCGCGTGAGCCTCGCGCGCGCCTCAACACCGACCGAGCACTGGCAGGCTGCGACTATATTATTTTGTTTAAAATAAAATTTTATTAATACTACTACTGCACTTACTTTATACCCGTGACACCAGGTCGCTATTATTTTATTATTATTAATATCTTTAGAAGTAGTGACCAGCCCCTGCTTAGCACGAGTGCAATCTACTCATGTGGCGACATGTGTAAACATTGAGATTTCTGTGCTGTCTGTGAAACTGACTGACTGAGTAATATCAGTAACTATTAAACCTTAAAACAATATGCAACACGTACAATAATAAAGTCGCATATTTTCTTTCATTCTAACATAACTGACCATTAACACAAGTGGGAAAGACTCATCGCACACCCTTGTCTGTTGGTGCTCTTGTGTAGCAAGAAATCCTGAGGAAACGTCGTAAAAAAGGTGTTGAGGTCAAAAAATTGGTATCAAGAAGAATTGATGTTGAGGTCAAAAAATGGGTATCAAGAAGGATTGTTCATCTAACTTTGTGTAGAGTTACAAACAGAAAATGAAGATGCCTTGAACATTGTTTCGTATGAATAGAAACCAGTTTTATTATTAATCCAACGACTTTCCTATGGCTATTTCCGTAAGCGTCAGGACCCTTGCACCAATAGAGATACCGGCTCGTCGCCAGACCATACGAGACCAACCACGATGGTGCTATCTTGTTTAGTTGAGGACTTCCTGTGGTCACCTGGCTCCACCATCATACAGTTGGAGTCCAGGGCTATATACCTAGTCTTGCCATAAATATTGTCAAGAAAAAAAAAAAATTTTTTATTGCAAATAATATTACCTTTAAAATGTGTTAGTTTAATACATAAATATAAAACAATTTAAAATATAAAAAGCTTATTCGAAGTGGTCTCCATTGGTTGCAATACAGTCCTTTAAACGTTTAGGCCAGTTATCAATAGAAGCACGCACTCTTTCCATGGGAAAGTTCTTCACTGCCAATCGTATGGATTGTTTTAGGGACTCCAAATTATCATGGCGTTTAGAGCAAGCCGTACTCTCTAAAACTGGTCAGAAATCATAATCCAGCGGATTAAGATCGGGACTAGACGACGGCCAGTCTTCAGCTCTGATGAAGTCCGAAACGTTCACTTCCAACCAAGACTGCGTGGACCGAGCTTTATGACCCGGCGCCGAGTCTTGTTGGAAGGACCATACTTGGTTATTGAACATGGTGTTAGGGGGCTTAACTACCTTCTCAAGAATGGTTTCTTGATACACTTGTGCCGATGTTTTGATACCTTTTTCACGAAAATATGGCTCAGTCACTCCTTCATAGCTAACACCCCACCAAACATCACCAAACCATCACTGAAGTCGGATATTGCCCACGTTGCACTCTGTCGACTAATTGGGAAGCTTCCTTAGAGCTTTGAGCATAATTACGGTCATTTTGTTTGTTAAAATGTTGCTCAATTGTAAAGATTTTCTCATCCGTAAACAAAATTTTTCTGTGAGCTCCCTTTGCGTACCGCTTCAGTAGTTGTTTCGATTTTACCACCCTATTCTTTTTTAAATTATCAGTTATAAAATGACCAGTGCGTCTCTTAAAGGCTGCAAGTCCTAAGTCATCTTTTAAAATACGCGACATGGTTCTGGCTGCTATCTTCATCTCCCGAGATAAAATCTTTTGTTTTTGGACAGGACTTCTTCGAATTCTTTCCCTTACTACTTTGACCACCTTTTTCGTACGAACACTACGTGGACGGCCATTGTACCTATTAATAGCCCGGTACACAAACATTTGACTAATACCAAGCGTATGGAGAGTTTTAAAAATTGCATTTGGCTCCATAACAACTTTGTGTAATGCAATCACAGCGATTCGGTTCTCTTTATCACCCCACTCCATTTTAATATCGCAAAATATTGTACAGACGCCAGCAAATCAAGCTACTACAATCTGTCAAATTTCTTTAATAGATTTTCTACTTTATTGCTAAACATTAAGGTTTAAGGTTGATTGGGAAAATTTGACAGTTTCGGGTAGCTTGACCTGCTGGCGTCCGTACAATGTATTGGCGCCAAAATTAGAAAACTCAATGAACAATCGTATAAAAATGACAGATTCCAAATTCAAATGAGATGATGATGATTCATCTTTCTTATTTTTAATAGTAACAGTATTTATGGCCAGACTGTGTAGTACTTGCCAAGACAATCCAACGAGCCCAACCACACCGGGGCTATTGTGCGTAGTTGAGGAATCCCTATGGCTACCTTCCAACTCCATTATCAGACCCTTGACTCCGTCTTGAGCTACCCTGGATACTTGTCGAGACAAATCCAACGAGAACAAACACGACGGGGCTATCTTGTTTAGTTAAGGAGTTCCTTTGGTCAACTTCTGGCTGCATGATTAGACCCTGGTACAAATTATTGTAATGTCACCGAAGTTGCATAGACCGTATGCCGAGTTTCCGCCAAGTCACCGGCTGCAATCGACGATATAGTTTTTTTTTACATTATATGCCTAGTTTATTTGCCGAATTAAAGGAAGGGTACATAGTAGTTCGGTGCTTTGTTAGAACCGAACTATCGCATCTGAAAGTTTCAGTAGTTCGGTCAACCGGACTAACAACCGAACTACTGCTACTAGAGGGACGCGTCGGCGGCTGTCGTCGTCACGTAGGTACGCGACATTCAGTGCTTAGAGCATTCGCTAATAAGATTCAGTGACTGACCGCGGCTACGCACAATTAGACAAGGAGGAACTTTGAAGGAAGGATGAACTGCAAGCCAATATAGACGACCAAGATATACGACGTATGGATGAACTGGTCACTATTAAAATTGGAAATGGCGTCATTTGCACGTTTATGTTTTATGTTTATGTACTTATGTTTAAAACTAGATGAAGTCGGTGTCCCATATCCGACTACTCTGAGAAGACAGACCGCAACAAACTCCGAGGCCAGTCTTTTAAAGACAGGCACCATATGAAGGCCATGCATATTAATGTCCTGAGATAGTACTCGTTCCACTAAAATCCCCTAAACCAGTCCCCCAGGGGACTTGTCTTTTGAAGAAAGAACCACACGGTTTTTTAAAGATCTGGTCCATATTATCATTGTTTGGGTAATTGTGCAAAAAAATCAAAGAAAACGGATAGTTAGCCTAACCTAACAACTAAGAAATGCTGTTATAAGATGGTGGGGTGCATTAAGGACGCGAACTTTAACTCGACACGCCCGTCACTCGTCGCTCGTCCTTACCGACTGATTCAGTGTCCTAAATCAGTGAACGTGTAATCAGAAGCTCCGGCGACTGAATTTCTTGTCCTAAATATCGGGGCCGATATTTAGGATAGTGTAATAAGCTCTTTAGTATAACTCCTAGGATGGTGCCTTCCATTGCTTGAATGAATGGCGAAAACCGCCCTTATGACGTTATACGGTCAATCTAGCATAAGTTCAATATGTTATCTTAGAGAATGTACAGTGAGTGCCCTCCAAAAGTTAATTGAAGTTTTGCCACATAACGATTTAAAATTCTAGTTTCAAATATTTGAACTGTACAGACGCCAGCAGGTCAAGCTACCCGAAACTGTCAAATTTTCCCAATCAACCTTGAACCTTAATGATTTAGCGATAAAGTTGAAAATCTATTAAAGAAATTTGACAGATTGTAGTAACTTGATGTGCTGGCGTCCGTACACTATAACATTTTTATTGAACTACTAGAACTACCAGGGATTGTTTTTTTTTTTAATGTTTTTCACGTACCTCGGGACCCTCGGGTCCCGGACCTTTGAAAGGCGTACGAGGGGCCGAAGTCAACTCGCAGAGGCCCCTTAGACGTTTTTATTGAAATGAGGCACCAACCGACTTTTATCCCTAGCCCCCTCCCTTTTCTCCTTCTTTTGCACTATGCAATTTCACCCAAGGACAATCATCCTTGCAATAGTCCTACACCAATCCCAATTGGTGTAGGACTATTGCAAGATAAGGAAACAAATAGGTATATTGGATTATGAATTTGGGTGGCTAAAAGTGAACTGGTTATCTAAAACTATTGCCCCTGCCTGATCAATGTTTTATTTATACACGGATAAAATGGCAGGGGTGACTTGCTCACTCAATAATGGGCCCCCGGACACGGTCGCTAGCACATAGTGACGTAGCGACAAGGGGCAGGAGGCAACATGTCCAGAAGTGCATGAGTATGAAGAGGTATTCCACGGCTTTCAGAACAATCGCAGAGCCCGGAAGATTGTCAAAATCCCTACTTGCACTGGAATACTTCCTTCCCGAGTATGCTTAGACAAAAAATACTCTAAGCGAGTATGTTTGCTCTTGCGAATCTCTAATCAAGCCGGCCAATAAACTTAGTATTTTTTTCTTTATTTTCATACGAGCAAAATTAATCCCAAGATAAACGAGGGATTAGAGATATTTTACAAGAAGCAGGAACTTCAATTTCTTTAAAAAAAAAACCGTTATGTCGCAAGCAAAAACACATTTGTAATCATCGGTTCGTTCGAGATGCAATTTGATTTTGGTATAAAGGGAAATAATTAGGTAATGGCGCCGATTCCTGCATCTTTTTCTTTCCATTTCATGAGAAGGACAGAAGATACCTAAATATTAGTTTAGTCCTGTCAAATTAAGATACTCCATAGACAATTTAGACGTGGCTAAAAATACGTCAATTTACCTCAGGCGCCGACTAATTTGACAGGATTAGACTAACATTTATCTTCTGTCCTTTTCTTAATGAAATAGAAGGAAAAAGATGCACTGAACTTAAATTTAGTTCAGTTTGTGAACAAGTGAATCAACGCCATTGTCATATTTATCCGAACCAAGAATGAAAAATTAATACTTCGCCAAACTTTAACTGACTGTACGGAAAAAAAAGTACTACGCCAGTTTGCCAAGTAACTTTATAAGTTGATGTATTTAGTAGGGATTCTAAAATGGTATAGCAATTGCTACATTATTTCTTTTTTTTTTAAATAATTTTGTAATATTACAGGAAAAAATTTTTTTCTCCAAGAAATCCAGTTTTGAAAAAAAAAAAATTTTCTACTAAAAATGATTTAGTGTAACCAAAGCTTGCCTTGAGCGTAACTAAGATTCTAGTTTTAGCGAGAGGAAGAATCATTCCATGAAGATTGAAATGTGAGTGAGACAGATAGTGACGCTAATGTGTCTGTAAAATACTAAGAAAGTAATTTTATGAAGTTCGAGCGAGACAGATATTGATGCCACTTTTTGAGTGTTGGCCTTGTCACACGCAATGTAGATTAGCGGGGTAATTGCGTAACACACTATCAGTAGCAATGGGTTTCATTTTGACAGTTCAACAACATTCATTGCGGTATTTACGTTGTTGAGCAGACACATTTTTCGAATACATGAAGCAATGGATTAGCAATATCCTTCAAAATGATTCAGATTTTGATTGATAGTGTTACACAATTAGTGCTGTACGTTACGCTTCTTCGTTTACTATGCATCTTTCCGTATTCGTTCCTGTTATTTCGTACTTACGACTTTTTGCTTCGCTTATTGTTGCTTTGCGTAGTGTTTGCTTATGATTTGGATTTGGACAGTTTCGATCTTTTAACAACAACCTTGGCTTTCTCCTGGACTATCGTGTGATTGTGTAGTGCCTACCATGTCTGTGTACACCATACGAGAACATGCAAACATGCACTTCATTCATGGGGAATGCAGAGGCAATGCTAGTGCTGCGGATAGACTGTATCGCGAGAGTTACCCAAATGCTGATTGCTCCAGATCATCGAGTTTTTTCAAATATGCACCGTCAACTCTCTACTGAGGGCCGACTTCCAAACCAAGTACATGGTGAAGGAAGAAGTTCGTTACCTTTTTTTTTTTTCCTGGTGGGAAATCATCAAATGACCGCTCCCGCTCTGGGTGGAGCGGAAGGGAGTGTCACTCTTACTGACTAAAACCCACCCATGTTCCTTCCTTCGCCCTTTATGTTCCGGGGTAGCGGTAACCCTTTCGGACAATCCCGCTGAAAGTTCGTTACCTTACGAGAACATAGGTAGTACTACAAGCAGTTGAAGAAGACCCAAGTACTTCGGTACGTGCAATTCAGGAAAGCATAGGAGTGCCCGCTTTTATTAATATATATTGCAACATATAACCTCAAAGTAAATATCTTGACAGTTCGTATTTGAATTTCTTTTAGCTAGTCGTGCCACTATGAAACGGGGTTCAATGAAACAGTGTTTCATTGTAACCCATAAAAACGTTTTGTTGTTTTACCAGAAATTATGCTCTAATAACACAAAAAAACTACAAAACATTGTAATAGGGGTACCTACCTATTACAGTATTTTGTAGTTTTTTTAAACATTACACAAACATTTACAAAACTTTGTAATAGGTACAGACGCCAGCAGGTCAAGCTACCCGAAACTGTCAAATTTTCCCAATCAACCTTGAACCTTAATTCTTTAGCGATAAAGTTGAAAATCTATTAAAGAAATTTGACAGATTGTAGTAACTTGATGTGCTGGCGTCCGTACCCCTATTACAATGTTTTGTAGTTTTTTTTGTGTTATTAGAGCATAATTTCTGGTAAAACAACAAAACGTTTTTAATTTTATGCACACTAAGCCATGCCGAAAATATAATGATTTATATTTTATTTTTAAGGACAATAAACCGTGGCTGGCCCCTTTTACTTACCCGTCTATGTTATTTATTACAGGAGCAGTCAATATGGTAAGAAATCATCAGAGAAAAACTAACAAAGGAATACATAGTGAAACAAGCATGAGGGAAGCCGTAGAATTAGTAAGAAATGGTATGAGCTTAAGAAATGCTGCTGAACAAAAATAATGTAAACCATGTAACCCTGTCTCGGTATGTGAGAAAAAATTATAACAGCGCGGTATTCCACCTCGCATGACACCAAAGTATGCAAATAGGAAAGTGTTTGAACCAACACATGAAGAACACCTGAAAGAATATTATATAATAACTTGCTCTAAAATGTGCTATGGGCTCGATACCGTGGAAGCTAGACGCTTAGCATCATAACTTAAGAATACCGCCAAGCTGGCACAAAAAAGAAATGGCTGGAGTTGATTGGCTATATGGCTTTAGGGCACGTCACGCAGATTTAACACCAAGAAAGCCAGAAGTTGGCAGTCTTTCCAGGGCCACATCGTTTACTAAACACAATGTCAAGATTTTTTTTGACAATTTGGAAGATGTAATTAAACGACATCCTGGTTTTGGCGATGACGCGCGAATATTTTGTTTAGATGAAACGAGCACTACAAAAGTGCAAAAACCAAAAAAAGTATTAGCCTTAAAAGCAGCGGGACAATTAAACAAGGTCACAAGTGCAGAACGGGGGCACTTGTGACCACTTGTTGTACAGTTTCTGCTACTGGACCAGCCTTGCCACCAGTTATGCTTTTCCCCTAAAAGAAATTCAAAACCCACATGCTGAATGGTGCTCCACCAGGCTCCTTGGGTCTTGCTCAACCGACGGGCTGTATGACTGGAGAGATGGTTATCAAAGTTATGAAGCACTTTGTGAAATCGACTTCATCGACCAAAGAAAAACCTACTCTGATTTTAATGGACAATCATGAGAGCCATTTACATCCAGCTGTGCTCAATATCGCTAAAGATAACGGAGTTACGCTTTTAACCATCCCTCCACAGACGAGTCACAAACTCCAAGCTCTCGACGTACCTATCCGTGTTTGGTCCATTTCAAAACTACTATAATAGTGCAGCACACTCATGGATGCATCGCCATCCAGGACAGACCCTGACTATTTACCAGGTTGCTGAAATTATGGGCGTAGCATTTGACAAGGCAATGACACTTTCTAATATTAGATCCGGATTCAGAAAAACTGGGGCTTTTCCTTTTGATCGGGAAGTCTTTATTGAAGATGATTCCTTCTAAAGTGAAGTGACTAATCGTCAAGAAAACCCCCAACCAACTTCGGCGTCTGCTACAATTGAACTGCAGCCTGAATTCGTAAGTTCGCAACAAGTTGATGAGCCTTCCACGTCAAATGTCAATGTCAATTCATTTTCTCAAGCGACAACCGACATTAAGACTGCTCCAGTTAGCGTACAAAGTCCAATAAAAATGCAGAGAGTATCCGAAAGCAGGACCTCGTAAGTTAGGTAACAAAAGGAAGAAAGGCAAGAGCTCAGTGCTAAAAGAGACGCCCGTCAAGACTGAAATAGAAGAGCTTGCACGTCTAAGAGAAGAAAAGAAAAGCAAGAAAAATTGTTCTAAGCCAAAGAAGCCAAGAACGATAGACATTGAGAAAGCAGCAAAAGTTTTGTTTTCAAGCTCTGAAAGCGATGACGATAACTCGGACACATCTGTAATAATTGAACTTGTTAAAGAAGATGACAACATGCCACTGATCACTATGAAAACACCCACGGTTCAAGACTTCGTTTTTTCGGGAAAGCAAATAAAGTTTTTCATTGGATACATATTATCAGCTGCTGATGAAAATAATCACTATGATATTAGTTATCTGCGACGAAGCAACAAAAAAGACGACAGTTTATATTTCCCTCTTGAACCTGACCTAGCTTGTGTTCCAATAGTTGACATAGAATTAGTTTTACCCTCACCAAGTTCTTCCGGGAAGACTAAACGACAAGCTGATATTTACACATATTGCTCACGGATTAAAAAAAAATATAATTTCGGTTAAATACTGTCAATAATGTTAAAATTTAGAATTTTTTTAATTAACCGATTTAAAAAAAATATAGTTCGGCTAAATACCTTATTGACGCCGATTCCCTTGTTCACAAACTGAACTAAATTTAAGTTCAGTGCATCTTTTTCTTTCTATATTATTAAGAAAAGGACTGGAAGATAAATATTAGTTTATGGCTGCGCAGCTCAATATGCCCGCTCCGTGACACAATATCCCAATGAAGAATATCCGGGCAGATGGATAGGGCGGTCTGGTACGATCTCGTGGCCAGCCCGTTCTCCAGATCTAAATCCGTTAGATTTTTTTACTGGGGAGAAGTGAAAGAGAAAGTTTATTTAAAGCCAATCGAAAATTTAGCTGAGCTTCGGCAAAGAATTACGGAAGCAGCTGAATTTGTCAACAACGGAAGATTTGCCCGTCTGATAACCCCAAACCCGGACTTTTTTAAGATGTCTAGCTTGTATTGCAGCTGAAGGAAAGCAATTTGAACACCTTTTTAAGAAATCTCAGCATCCAAATTATTGTTGTTTAATTTTAAACTTAAGGAAAATTTATACTAAATTCAAGAAAAAGCGAAAGCGTCACTTTCGGTCTCACTCACACTTTATGGAATGATTCTTCCTCTCGCTAAAACTAGAATCTTAGTTACGCTCAAGGCAAGCTTTGGTTACACTAAAAATAATTTTTAGTACCTAGATAAAAAGATTTTTTTCAATACTGGGATTCTTGAAGAAATTTTTCTTTCCCTTGTAATCTAAGATATAATGTAGCAAGTGCTATACCATTTTAGAATCCTTATTAAATGCGTCAACTTTTAAGGTTACTTGCCAAACTGGCGTAGTACATTTTTTTTCAGTACAGTGAGTTAAAGTTGGGCGAAGTATAAATTTTTCATTCTTGGTTCGGATAAATGTGACATTTTCTTCTAAGTTGTAGCAGTTAGCTAAGAATTTAAAACAACATGTTACACAAGCACTACTCAAGATTACACAAAAAAAAAAAATCGAAAAAAAGTAAAGATTTGTCGCTAAAGGAGATAAAAAAACCATCACAGGGTGTACATTTCTGCCAGGGCCGCGGGTTGTTCGATAGAGATACCGTAGCCCGTGGCATAGGCAACTGCAGGAACACGGGTGGGTTTTAGTCAGTAAAAGTCTGACACGCCCTCCCGCTCCGCCCAGTCATATGATGATTTCCCACCCAGAAAAAAAGTGTACATTTTTCGAAAAAAAAAAAGAAATTACAGTAATTTAAAAAATACATGACAAAGATTTTTTTTATATTTTTCTGGTAACTATTATGATTTGTCCTATAACCCGATGCCGGCTTGACGTCGACTTCTGGGACACCCTGTATACTAATATTATAGAGGTAGAATTTGTTTGTTTATATGTAGGTGGTAATAACCGTAACTACCAGTTTTGCATTTGATAGCCCATTTCTTGAGGAAGGTGGCAAGCAAAAGGGAAAAACAGAACAAACTCTTAAGCGAAAAGGAAGTAATAGCACGGGCGAGCGATGGGATGCGACGGAATGGTGATATTTATATATGCACGTCCACTAGCATCTTGATGACTGACTAATATTTTAACCAAAAAATGGTATGCGAAATTGTAGATATTTTTAATCAAACATTTAGTATGATTTAAACATATTTTGGACTCTTCTGCAGCATTTGCTTAGTAATATTACAAACAAAATTATCTCATATGCATAATTCCCTTTGCACATCCATGTTATATTTGTTAGCCAATTAATCTATATAATTAAATAAAACTTCTTTACTATAATATTATACTATTATTTTTCAGGCAATATTTTGTTTGTGCAAGATTTAGACTCAAAGTAGCAATGAAGAAAGGTAAAAGTAAAATAAAAATGTACAGCATTAAAGAAATAAAAGGTACCTTTGATGCAACTAAGAACAATATTTACACAATTTTTGTCTAATTCCATCACTGGAATGTTAAATAATTTTAAAAAATAAACCTAAAGATAAACATTTATAAAATATAAAAGTACTTTATGTACATTTTTAAATCTCACAATATGTACCTACGCAATTTTGTTCAGTACGTAGTACTAATAATACATTCATTTACCTTATTAACACTTAACTTCACCAGAGATACAAGACTAACATCATTGAACATTCATTATCAGATTATCAGTCTCAATATCTTAATTAAGTACCTACAGAAGCTAAATTTGGCAATGGACTTTAATCCTGTGTTTTGATATCATTCCTCTTGACATTTTGATTCATTTGATCATTTTCATACTCCACAAAATCATCAAAGAGACTAGGCCAAGCCTCTGTGTCATCATAACTGCTGAGATCATCCCCAATGAATTCACAGAAATTTAAAAACATATACCAAGTGTCTTTTGGAATGCCTCTTATGTGTGGATTCTTTTCTAAATACAACAACCATCTGTCTAAAATAGGAGGCTCATTGTTAGTGAAGACTAGACGCCATAATAGGATAGCAATATCTGTAGGCAGTATTCTCTGGCCAGTAGTCACATCTAATCCAAATTTAAAGGTAAATCTATACAAATCCTTAAAGTTTTCAGTATCTCTCTTGAACTCACTTGTTATCTCATTTAACTTGTGTTGTATACCCTTAATTGATTCCGTTTTCATATTCTTCAAGCCCTGTATAAATTCAGATTTTGTAAACCTACACATTTGACTAGCATTCAATTTCCATGCCAAAACCAAAACTTTAAAGTCATCAGGGTTTAACTGCAGATCATTACATAGGTTTTCTATCCCTTCAGCCAATATAGCATCTTCTAACGAGTCTTTGTATTGGTCAAAAAGCTGATTAATTTTAGATTCAGATATGCGTGAGTCATTAGCACCTATAGATGACATAGTCCGGGGTATGGTCGGCAACTTTTGATAAAATGGTTTAGGCATTCTCTCTGAAACTAAACTTGTTTTCTGAGTATTGAGTAACTCTACTGGGCTCTGCTCTTCAGACTGTGTGCTTGAAACTTGTGAAGTGCTTGTGTTTCTAAAGTTGTTAATACTATTTTGATTGTCATGAAGAAGTGGTTCTTGCTGTGGATATACAGAAACTGTAACTGCTATTTCTGTCATCTCTGAAATAGTAAAACCAAATATTATAAAATAGTTTGGGTATAAAAAATGTACACTACATTATATCAATGTTAACAACTATGTTACTCACCATCTTTCTTTCTGTGAGGAGAAGTGGTAATATCTGCATTAGCTTGGTTTTTGAAACAGCTTAGACAATGGCCCATTGGACAAATTCTGCTCGAATATCTTGAAAGTCATAAAACTTTTAGTAAGCACAGAAACAGACTTTACAAGTTTTTCATCATAAATGCAATAAAACATAATGATAAAAAACAGTCCGCTGATGTGACCTCTTAAGATTTTTCGCCGAAAACCTGAGATAAACAAATTATTGAAAGAAAACTAAAATAAACACATGACGTACTGATAAAATCATCCCATTGATTTGCTTACCAGAAAATCATATCCTTTTTAGACTGACTGCAAACATACACGAAATAAATAATTCGTCAACAAAGGGCTTTGGATAACAGCGTATTCATTGAACTTTTATTATAACTATAGTGTAGTTTCAATATTATGAAATTTCTGGTTTAAAACAAATACATTTTCTATTTCTATTCACGATCTTCATTGACAATTTGACATTTCAAGTTTTCAACAATTCAACCCACAAAGCACAAACTAGTGATTTCAACATTTTCAACCCGTTATTAGAGGTGCGCATTGCGAATCAAGGACGTATAAATATTTAGTCGATTTAAAAATGAAGTAATATTATTCTAGTTTAGGTTGAAATAAATAAAGACGAATTTTGTGGCATCTACAACGCCGCATGCAATGTACGCATTATAGACCAGATGTCATATAAGTCCTGCATCGCGCAAGTAAAGTTTTCTTAAAGCTATTGCGCCTATAGTAAGAAACACAACGTCCCAACATCAACTGTTGAGCTAGCCAACCAGACACAACATCCACCCTTCCTAACTTCGATAAAGAACTTTCCCCCCTCCTCTACCTCAGTATTGGTGACCCCAACCGCCGACGTGATAATTACAGACACGCAAAACTTCCTCCATCTTTCGTCTGGTTGTTTGCTGAAAATGGATTTTTTGACACAGCCATCATGTTAAAGTGGTCATCGTGTGCGCTGGTGCACCATATTCTTAAATGGGGTTAGAAACTGAAATCTCGTCATAGGTGGCAGCACTGTTCAACGTCTACAATCCGCCGTTGTTTTGTTTATGTTTACTTTTATGTAATTAACAAGTTATACAAAAACTAGATAAATATGTATGATTAAAAGATGAGTTAAGGAACCTCACGTGGTTGACCCGTCCATTACGCATCTGCCTCTGGTAATTTTATTGGTTATTTTATGTTTGTTGACGTTCCTAAATTTAAACAATCAACTTCTTTTACGCATAACACATTAATATGTCTCGTTGTGCTGCTGTTGACTGCAAAAATACGGGTCTGAGATGAATAAGATATCCGAAAATAAATTGTAAACCTGATATTTCATCGAGACTATGGCAATGCTATCGTTTTTTCTGTAGACTTATGGTAGAAATTCATATACAGGTGATGCTCCCAAGAGAACTAAGTCTGTTTTCATTACCTACAGGCATTTGTGGTGTGATATTATGTAAATAAAAATTGTCTTCTTCTTAGCGTGTCGATTGCAATATAAATGGACTCGGCCTTTGGTATGTATGTATGTATGTACCATCACTAGCGTCCATCAGATCCCAAATTAATAAAAATTTAGTAAATAATAGGAAAGATATTGATTAGACTAGGTAACATTCTCCATTGGACAGAGTTTGGCGGCACGCATTGAATGTTGTCCAAAAAAATCAAAATTTTCCCATCGCAATGCGTTATTCGAAAGGTTTGGCACCACGTTAAATCGTCGCAACCACATAAGTCGCCAGTTCACCATACTATATTGTGGAGCTGTGTGACCGCGCACCAGACTTACGCTGTGTTTCGTAAACAGCATTTTATTTCTCTCCTGAAAACTTATCAAATTTAACTTGCGTGGTGCTGTTACCTAAACGACGCATGCTATAAATAACATCTTTGGCATTTTTCAGTCCATACGATCATCCTCGAGTTGGTTTTCAACTCCAATCAGAAGGCAAATATCCATAATTAAAAACGTTCAAAATCTAGTCGCAATCTCATCTCAGCGACAATTAATGTCAAAAATGTAGGGAAATTAGAGGTATCTTTAACATATTGAGACTGAGATCAGTCTGTGAACTGAGATGAGTATGTTCTTGCTGTCGTGGTTTGAGGACGGAAAACAGTGCTGCCTGTTTATTTACTTAAGATGTCGCCACGGCAGTTATGGGGCATCGCCTTCTCCCGCAGACGATCTAACACTCATGACGAGCTTTTCCCTTTGCACTCGTCTCACAAAAATTGCATTGATAAAACAAGATGGCGGCGTTAGTTCCAATTTTGGCCAAGCGCCAAAATAATCATGTAGCGTTGTACGTACAGCTATACTAATACCTCTAGCATTATTCGTGTTGGTCATGTTGCCAGTGGTCACTCAAGCGTACTTACTAATTCCATGCTCAAGCGATAATGCGCTTCTTGTCAATGTTAAACTTGTTGTCAATGTTGTCACTTTGTCAGTCGGTTAACTTTTGAATTCAAAAAAAGCCAAGCAAGATTTGTGTTTTTTTGAAAAATGAGTATTATTGAAGAAATTTGGGACATCCAAATTAATTTAAACCTAATAGAAGAAAACAGTTACATAGAGTTTCAAGCTAAAGTGCTATCTTTACATGAACATGTCCTCAATATTATAGAAAACGGTTTTAGAGTTAAGAAATATAATTGCAACAACAATGTTGCTCAAAATCATGACGACGAACTGAAAACTTTAATAGAACGTAATAAGCAGCTACGGCATGATATTGACAAGAAACTTGAAGAGCTCTCTCAACAAAAGGTTCACTATGAGAAATACAAAAAAGGTACTTTGTGCTATCTTAATTCTCTGGGTAAAATTATTGCTGTTGTTATAATTAAACATGCTGTTGTTAGCATTAAAAATGCTGTTGTTATCACTAAATATCTAATTATTCTGTTTTAAGGATGTAAATGCTGTTATTATTTTGATGTGTCTATTTCAACTGCATCTTTTTTAATATGCTATTGTACCAATTTCACTGACTAATTCTCTGTTCATGAGGGTTTAGGAACCAAGGTAATAAGCTGATAAATACTGAGATTGAGAATGGATTTTTAAATAGACCAGAAATCTCTCTACAAATCTGCAAATCAACCATGGTTCCTCTATATGTTATAATTACGAAATACAGAGCATCCATGGTTGATTTGTGTAAGTGGGTAATTATCCACTTAAAAATACTAAATCATCATTTGCCAAGCCTTTCCCCATTCATGTTGGAGTCGCTTTCCAGTCGTAAAGAGATGCAGCTGAGATAAATGCACATAAAATAGAAATATAAAAGTTATATTCCTTACACCAATTACAGACCAAAAACTGTTGTCTCAAGAAATCAAAGAAACACATGAAGCTTTTCTAATGGCAAAGAAATATTACAAGAAGTTTTTGAAAATGTACTACACAATTGAATCAAAAAGTGAGGGATCGCAAACCATCTTTGTGCAGTTTTTTACAGAAGCTAAAAAGGAATCCGAAAATTATTCTGTCCGCCTATTGAGAGACACTAAGACAGGATGCTACCAATGTGAGTGTGATTTACATTGCCATAAATTGTTATATATTAGTAGCATACAAACTAAATTGTTAAATCTGACCCATCGAATGAATCACCTTTTTCTATAACCTTTTTTTGTAAATTATATTTTAGTGTAACCTAAATTATTTGTTCATTTCAGTGTCTAGTGTCACACCAAAACTTAATTTATTCAAGGAGGTACAGAAAAAACTTCAAGAAACTAATGATGTACCTGGCGCACTCTGTTGCATAAGACAAGCGTTTTTGATCACTAAAAAGAGTAAGAAATGAAAACATTTAAATGTAGAATGAGGTAATTATGTATCCTTACTTTATGTATTTGAATAACATTTATAAATGAGTATCAATAATAAAAAAAACAAATAACATACTATAAACGATATATAAATGTAATTTGATGATATTTACATAAATTAAATTGTTTCATTTGCCTATTCTAGAACTAAGTACGAATTTTAACAGGCTATGTTATGTTCACCTGTTCCCTTATAACTCCTAAACATATTTTGACAAACTGGGAATCGTCGGAAGCGTCATGTTGTACTACTGGTTAATAATACCCTCCCGACCGATTTCGGTCATGGTGACCAATCTCTACGTAGATTAGCCATGTATGCAGGAGATACTATAGTGCATAAGTGTGTGCGCAAACTCGGGTGCACCTCTGTTCCTTTACGATTTCTGATGGGACGGCAATCCGACACGACCGGGAGAGACCAGGCGTAGGAATGCAGGATCAACGGCTTTACATGCTATCCGAGGCATGGGAGCTCCATACCACCAACTTCCAAACTCCAGGCTTTTAACAAGACATTCCTAATGAAAAAACACTGCCCGACCCGGGAATCGAACCCAGCCGGACAGCTTCCGCGGGTTTTAGCTTAAAGGCTATATTTCGTCACATAAAATATTACATGGCGGCTTATAGAGGATTTGCAACACTATCGGAAAACATAAAAAAATCGTTTTGGGTATCTCATTAGGCCAGTCATATCTAACACTAGAAAGCGTAAACTATTGGCTAGTTCTAAATTTTTAATATGTTTTTAATACCACTACCAGTAGCGTATATCCAAGTTTGCAGCTTCGAAAGACCTGTGCTAACTTTGCAGTACTCGAAAAACCCCGCAAAATTTTCGCGCGTTTTTTGGTGTTCCTATGAGTTTTTAAAAAACAAAATCAAAACGTTGTTAAAGTAGACTAAAATTGCTACAATTTGAGATCAGAACCAGCTCTGTAGGTTCAATACTTACCGAGATACAGCTCTCCAAAAATGTACAACTATTAATATTGTATATATTTATTAAGCATATTTACAAAGACCTTATTTTTGGTTAGAATTACATATTAATTTTGAACGCTTCGTGGACGATTCATAAAAATTGTCTGATTCAGCCTGAAATCGGCACAAGATTGCTGTAAAGAATATTTATTTCCAGAAAAGTGGCGTAGGTGACTCTGACCCCCTTACAATATTCCCCAACCTCATTCAATCGTAGAGATTTGGAAGTCCCCCCAGGATTCGAGTTGTTTCTCCACGCCTTCACTGGGTGCGACACCACCTCTGCCCTTTTCTGGCATGGGAAGAACAAACTGTGGAGCGCAATTCAGAAAAACGTTGAACTCATCACCACATCTGAAGTGTGCCGCGTAAACAGGGAAGAGAAGAGAAGAGAAGAAGAAGTAAAGTACCTGTGTCGCATAAACAGGGAGCCTGACCGGACCTGTCGCTGCCGGTCGTGGTCGAGTCGATGGTCGGCAGCGAGGAGTCCTGGGACGCGGTGGTTTCCTTCTGCTAAACAGTCGTCTCGCAGAAGGAGATTGCGGAAAGGGAGAGGGAGATCTCGTCCACTCACCCGCCCCTCAGCAGGCGCACCGGGCGTCTGCGGAGGGCGGACAACGCCCTCTTCCAGCCCCCCTAAATGGATCCAGGGGCGACGGACTTGGGGACGTCCGTCGCCCCCCACACATCAGGACCCGGGGTGGCGGCGCGCAGTGTTCCACGCGCGCCCCTCTTAGACGTCGCGGGGGGAGTCAAACACCTCACTCCTCCCCCTGCCCCGAGGAGGCCCGCGGTGGCGGGCCGACCAGTCGGGGGTTGAGGAAAGATCGTACGTTCCCGCGACCCCCGGCGTAGGTGTGAGATGGAACACCGGCGTGGTTTTTAATCAGTAACGTTAAGGAGTCTGACAGACCCCGCCGCCCGCCTCAGGGCGGCGGACATCCATGAGGACTTTCCAACCCGGAAAAAAAAAGGTCTTTCTAAGCTGCATACTTGGATATACGCTACTGGTACGAGTAGTAGTCCTAACAACATATTAAAAAATCAGAACTAGCCGTTAGTTTGCGATTTTAATAATAATAATAAGAGAACTGGCGCAAGCCAGTAGTGCTTGACACCAATGATCGCATGGAAGTATAGCAAAGTAAGGAGCTTCACGGACGCTTTTACCGGGCCCTACGTGGACCCGATGTAGATCTACTAGCGTCCGTAGCCTGGTTGCGTTTCGGTGATCTCTTTGGAGAAACCGAAGGTTTTGTCTGTGAAATTATGGACGAAGTTATGATAACGAACAATTACCGGAGATTTATTGTGAAAGACGGCACGGTTGACATCTGTCGGGCATGCCACCGGCCGGGGGAATCAATCAGGCATATTATCTCCGGGTGTTCTCGTCTAGCTAACGGAGAGTACTTGCATAGACACAACCTTGTAGCTAGGATAATACATCAGCAACTTGCTCTGAAATACAACCTTGTGGAATCGGAGGTGCCGTACTACAGGTATGTGCCCGACCCAGTTTTCGAAGATGGAAATATCACATTGTACTGGGATCGATCCATCATCACTGACAGGACTATTGTTGCCAATAAGCCTGATATAGTGGTGGTGGATCGATCAGAGCGGCGCGCAATGTTTGTTGACATAACCGTCCCGCATGATGAGAACGTCGTGAAAGCCGAGAAAGATAAACAAATCAAGTATCTTGACTTGGCTCGCGAGGTTGTCGACATGTGGCATGTGAACTCAGCAATCATTGTGCCGATAGTCGTGTCAGCCAATGGGTTAATAGCCAAGAGCCTCGACCAACACCTGAGGAGGCTCTCGTTGGGCAGCTGGATCAAGGGCTTGATTCAGAAAGCGGTACTTCTGGACACGGCTCGCATTGTCAGGAGGTTCCTCTCTCTGGAGCCCTGACCGCCGGTAGCTTGGACCCTGTTCCCGATACCGGTGGGCTACTATTTTTTATATTTCTAAATGTTTTTTTTATCTTTTTGTTTATAAAAATATTTAAAAATATAATTTGTAAGTATGTAAATGAAATAAAAGAAATAACAATAATAAAACTTTTAATTCTGACCAGTAAGTATCCATATTTTTGTTAGTACAAGACAAAACTTAAGAAACTGTTAGTAAAACATTTTTTTTTTTTTTCATAAATAGCAAACTCAGCATGCACGACATTATTTGCCTACATGTAGTTGCACCCATCTCTCGAGCAGCAGGGAGTCGCATCGGTCAGCTAATACACACAGAATGCTATTGGTACTGGATCGCAGCCGTTCAAGCATGGAGGCGCAACGCTTACGCATTATTGCGGCAAAGCTGTCAATACTAGCCTCCGCAAACATGCCTGACGCACTGCAGAACCGTGGCAGCCCCATCAGCACCCTGTACGCATTATTATACTGGACTCGCAGGTCGTTATGTCTGAGCGCAGTAGGACAAACTCGGGGCCAGGATCCCTACCATTATCATACAAGGCAGTTTAAGTGGGCAAGACAAGGTGAGTTAAGTTGCATCGTATGCCCGCCGCGTATAGCCGACCCATAAGCTGCACGTGTAGAAAGACTGGCAGTATGCTTTGAAAAGCGTCTTCTTTACCTCATCACTGCAGCGTGCAAACCTGCGGGCCAACATATTACAACGGACAGCCAACGACTTGTGCTCCCTTTCGATGTCCACATTATCTCGCATATCATCGGTGACCCAGTGGCCCAAATACTTGAACTTATCAGTTCTATTTATTAAAGCACCACACAAGTGAATGTCTGGTACAACCTCATAACATTTATTGCCCGCTTTGAACACCATAAATTCACTCTTAGTTGGATTGTATTTGAGCACATGGGTCACAGCGTATGACTCACAAATATGAAGCATTCTCCTCAACGCACTGATTGAGGGGCTCAAAAGCACCATGTCATCGGCATAGCTTATATTAATACATACCCCGTCAATGTGACACCCAATTCCGGTGCTGCTAAGCCCCCGGATCTGCTCGTTGACGTACAGGTTGAAAAGGCGAGGGGTGGTCAACCCACCCTGCCTTACGCCACACTCTAGCTTCTACTCATCCGAGAGAATGCCTGCCCATCTTAAATTATTTCTTTGGTTGTCATACCAATGCTCCAATACAGATACCTACTATCTCCCTGGCTACTGTAGTGTTACGCAACTTTTCCCACAATATATTATATGATACGAGGTCAAAAGCCTTTGAGAGGTCCAGATAGCAGGCGTACACAGGTGTTTGCCGAGATGTATAATAGTGGACAGTCTGTTTGAGGGACAGGATTGCACTTTCTGTTGAAAGACCCGTTCTGAAACCAAATTGCTCATCATTCAGTCTAATATGCTTATCCAGGTGTCTGTCAATCAGACTGTCCAGAACCTTGGCTATAGTAGTTGCCAGGGAGATCGCCCTATATAGACAGATCACTCGTTTTATTTTTCACAATCGGTATAACAACGGTTTGCATTAATCTTTCCGGTAAATAAGTATGACTCACACACAAACTGAACAACATAGCTAGTACTCTCGGCAAATGCGCTCCAGCATACCGCAGATGCTCAACGCTGAGACTGTCATGACCCGGAGATTTTCCTCTGACCATATGCTTTAATACGGAGGAAACCTCTTTAGCGGTAAATCTTAGGTACACTTACGTACGAGTCAGACGTCCCAGCGCTGGGTATAATTGGCTTCAGTGGACGCTGTCCGAGAGGTGATTCCACTTTAAAATGTCGCACATATGCAGCTATATCCCGAGCTTTATGTAATTCCCCTACGCTCACGGGAAGACCAGGCCTGTCATTATTTTTACTTAATTTCCAGAAATCTTTAAAGTTTTTATTGCCATGTTTTTCTGCTATAATATTCATTTTGACTTGTTGCTCATTATTTTGGCACCATTTGAGTTTAGATTTAAATGTACGCCTGGATTCGCACATATCATCATAAACACGACCGTTAAGGGGTTTATTGCATAATAGCCAAGCCTTATAACAGCGTCGGGCCCTCCCGTGTGCGCACCGCACATGCCTATTCCATCTACATAGTTACGCGGTTTTTTTACGCTTAGTTTTTGCAGTATAGGCCTGTTCAGCTGCCTGAGAGAGTATCAGCACGATGCTGTCATACATTTTATTTAAAACAATACTATGTGCGGGGTCATTACACATTTTATCGGCACAGTGCATAAAATCAGCCGGCAGGTCGATGTCCCTTAATTTGGAATGACACAAGTTTAGTTTGTACCATATCACGTTCCCCCCATCTAACTTTGTTCACAGATATATCTGTTACTTTAGTATTTAATAAATCAAAGTTGCACTGTAATATAATAGGTATATGGTCAGACCAGTAATTATCATACAGTACAAAACAATTAACAACTGATTGTTGAGCTGCTTCAGTCAGAACACAGTGATCTAACCAACGCAAGCTACCATGGGAGTCGCTTATAAATGTATGTGTACCGCTAGGTAACAACCGCATGTCCACACATAACCACGACTGTTCCGAACAAAAACATAATAACTCCGTGGAAAATAACTCACCGGGGTGGGCATTAAAGTCACCAAGCACGAATACAGATTCCACATTCTGGCTTTCAATAATAGCATGTATCTCACTTAAATATTCCGTGAATAATATTAGGTTATCTCTAGGCATGTATACAGATGTGACTCAGGTTGGCTGGACAAATCTTCAAAATAGCTTGCATTTAACTAGGTCAAAAGGTCACTTTATGTGACGGCTAAACACCCTTATTTCAGAATTTGTGACGCTACAGAATCATAGATAATCGATCGAAAACGTGTCCAGCCATCTTGAAAAACCACTTTTCGCTGGTCTCTCAATCTCGGTAACGGAAGTGATTTTGACGACTTTTTGCATATCAACGGGCGTCACATAAATTTGTGACGGGCACCGAGCTAAAAGTTTTGTGATAAGTACAGTGGTTTAGTAGAAAAATGCAAAAATCTGTGTCCAGCCATCTTGAATTCACGTATAAAACTTATGGCTGGCACTTCCGAATCTCAATAACGGGGGCGTTTTCGAATATGGTTCCTTTACTAATACTTGGTGACGCAATGTGTGACAGTAATTACGTTTGATTTATGGCGTCACATGTAAGGGTTTACGAGAAATCAATAAAAACTTAATGTCCAGCCAACCTGAGTTCAAGATGGCTGGACACATGTATCTCCACTGCCTGATGATCTACGACCTTCGAAATGTGTTCAAAATGTTGTGACGGGGACGATAATGATAACCTGAAATTGTGACGGAGAAACTTTGCGTAGTTTCAAAGATATTGATCATTTAAAGGGAAATGCCCGTTTTCGGCCACGGAACGCCCAACAATTTGCTTTTGTTAGAAAAAAACGTCTTTTTTTATGGTTATTAATCGTGGTATTCATTTATCCAAACAAGATAGCAACATTTTTGCACAAATAAAAAGTAACGAAATGATAATTAGTGAAACAAGGTAAATCCGTATGTTATGGAAAAAATAAAAGTGTTGCCAATTACTAATCACGTTAAAAAAGAATCGATTCTCTTTTTGTTAATCGGTTTTTATGGTGTTATTATTTTAATTAAAGCTTTTATTATTTTTCGGTAATTGATATTGATAATTGATGTTATGATAATAATAAAACAAGTGAATTGCTAGTTGATTTACCATGAATTCTTTAGATCATAACAGAAATGCACAATTATCTGTTTTTTGTTGCGTTTGATTCTAATCTGTTCTTTAAAACATCTAAACTACATTTTAAATAAGTAAAAGAAAATACATTTTACAAGGCGTGCAGAACTTAAAGCGGTTCAAAGACTTTATTTATTGAAATTAAAAATCAAATAAAAAATCGATATCGATTAATCGATTTTATGTCTGTTAAGTGGCAACATTGAATCTGACAGTTGTCAAGCGAATTACAAGT
Source organism: Apamea monoglypha (assembly GCA_911387795.2). NCBI lineage: Eukaryota > Metazoa > Arthropoda > Insecta > Lepidoptera > Noctuidae > Apamea > Apamea monoglypha. The sequence continues at coordinate 10,456,527 of OU426922.1, forward strand.
AATCACAAGTTCACAACTAAATAATAACCACAGGTCGAAATCGTTTGCCTTTGTGTTATTTTGTTTGTTTTCTTGCGGATTTGTTATTAGCAACGACTAAGCTTCCTAAATGGACTCCGACAATTCGTCTCACCCTACTGACCACGGCCTGAACATGGATTCCGCTCCCGCCTCTCACGACAACCCCTGCACTAACTTGGACTCGATATCCGCTGATTACGATGACCCCAGCATTCACACCGGCCAGAGTTCTTCTCAGACCCCAGTTGCTCATTCAAGAGGACGTTTATGCTGTGTCAATTGTGGTTTAAATGTCACGAAAATACGAAGACATTTGTTGGAAATTGCAGAAGTGCGAAATCTTATACAACAATGGGTTCGACCACAGCAGGTAATTAGTTGATCCATGACACCATGTCATGTGTCTTTTAACTCTGAGAAATTATTTTTAACTGAGTTGACAAATAATAATATCAATATAATTATTATGGCATCCTTTAGGTACAAGTTTCGAGTGACAGTGTAGTGTGCCACTCGTGTTGGACTGCAGCCTGGAATCAAATACGACATCCAACAAGTGAACAGCAGAATGCACCAACCGTTGGTCATGGACATGTGTGCATCAGCTGTGGCAAGTCACTTTTAAGAATAAGATCACACACATTGTTCGGGTCCAATTCTCCACGTGAGGAACTCATAAGGAATGAAATTGCCCATCAGATTGCACCACGTGAGGTAAGTTCGCAACAGTTTTTAATTTATTAAGTGTGGTGCTGATATCTGATAGTGATTCCAGAACTATTACGTTTACTATCACGTTTTTACTATGTTTGTATATCAACCCAAGAAGTTATTTTATTTTTTCACATCTGTAAAAGCTATATTTAACATACATACTAGCTTATTATTACCATGCTGATAAGATAAACTGGCCAGCACCAGGTAGTTGCAAGGTTGCTTCGATTTTTAACTTATCAACTACCGAGAAATGAGATAGTCCTTCAGTCCTTAATTATTAATTAATTATTATACAAGGCATTAAGTCCGCCTTTGTGCAGTATTGTTTTACTTGATAAGCATTTTATTTACATTCGAATTTAAGCTAAACAAATCTATTTTATTTTTATTTTGTTCACTTGGCCTTCATTTTAATTTTTAATATTGTTTCAGTTGCCTTCATCATCTCGTGTGTGTCATAATTGCTGGCGAAGGACTGATAGAGCTGTATCACGTTCAACTGCAGAACGGGAACCATCTAGTCTGAATGACTCATCTAGTCTGTCCTCGTTGCAATCGGATGTGAGCAGTGTATTGCATCCAGAGCAAAGCTTAGATACACCAGACAGTATACTGCTACCTAATTATATAAGAGCACCAATAACACAAAATCAATGTTTTTTTCCTGGTTGTAATGATTCCAATCGACTCACTGTTCCATCAGCATTGCGGGTACGTCTTTTTTGCGAGTATAACTATTATGTACCGGCAGAATGTAGAATCTGTAGCTACCATTTAAATAGTAACTCTTGGGATTTACTTTTAGCATCAACATATAATCCTATAAAAACATTTAGTGCAGCTCACATTGAAGAGTTTGCTACATTGTTGAAAGATAATATGCACCATCATATAGACTTTGAAAATATTCACAGTATGCCTGATCATATATAATATGATATAATATAATAATAAATATAATATAATAATATAATATAATAAAATAATATGATTATATTATATAATATAATCTTACTCATTACACAAATATCGTAATCTTGTAAAGCCTTTCCTTTTTGTGTGTAGTGATGGTTACATCATAGATATTCTGGGCCCTTATCCTGCAACAACTTCAGATGCGGATATAATAAATAATGAATTCGGTGATGAATCCAGTTCATTGAGGCAATTTTTTGAATCTGGAGATGTATTCATCCTAGATAGAGGCTTTAGGGATTCATTGCCTCTATTAGAACGTTGTGGTTATCAGGTTCATGTCCCTTTGTCTCCAGCTGATGGTGAATCTCAGTTAACCACAAGAGAAGCTAATAAGTCCAGAGCCGTGACTATGTGTCGATGGGTAGTAGAGGTGGTGAATGGCATATTTAAAACCAGATTTAAAATATTTCGCCAAAATTATTTTAACAGGGCTTCTACCCATTTAATGATATACTTTTCTGTGGCTGCTGCTCTAATTAATAAATTCCACACAAAAATAAGGGATAGGGATGATGCGGCTCAAATACTAGAAATAGTTCATCAAAATATGGAAACAAATAACAATTTATCTGAGTATGTTAGGGAACGCAATCTAAATAGAGCTAGGGCAGACTTCAGAAACATAAATGTAGACTCAGAAAACGTTAGGGAATTTCCTGTTTTAACTTATAGCGACTTAATATTAATTGCTTGTGGCACATACCAGTTAAAGCAAGCTCGCTCCTATTATGGTGAGCATATAAGATTTAATGGTTGCTACCGGATAGAAATATGTAATGACCACAGGAGCAGCATTATGGAAGGAATTAATTTAAGTCCTAACTGCTCTTTACTTAGGGCTAAAATCGCAAGTCGACACATCAGTCGTAAAGTATATTTTATATATATTTTAATAAGTGGCAATGATTCTGGTAGAAGTGCAATCAAAATGTATTGTTGCAATTGTATTGTCGGCCGTCGAACGGTAGGATGCTGTGCCCATGTTATGACGGTAATATGGTATTTGGGTTGGGCACGGCATCAGACTAATATTTTGCCTCCTGCTCAATTCCTTGATGATGTATTAATTGTGTATGATACAAATGATGTATAAGATCATAAAATACCGTGTTGGTAAAAACTGTATATGTGAAAATAAAAACCTTTATATCTTAAAAATCCGGACTTTTTTTAAACCAATTCCTTAACCAGTTCATTCTTTTTATAGCATATTATCATTTCCATATGCTTTTATAGGTGGGCACCCGTGGCCGAAGTGTCTATGAACGGTGGGCATTCCCCTTTCCCCATACAAGCACTGCAGTAGGGTAACCAATATTGTAGGTTTTATGTAGGACAAGTATATTTTAAGGTGTTTTCTTTAATGGACGAAAATCCGTGTATTGGTGATACTAATACGAACAACTGTAGATATTTAAATCAATAGAAGACAAAAATGTAGAAGTGAGGAAGGGGGGGTGTAATTTTTAAATGTTATTGATTATTTACGTGCAGATATCTATTCTTTTTAGTAGATATATATTATGTCAGGAGAACTAAACTAATGCTCTGAAGGTATTTAAATGAAAAAATAATGTTTGCTGTAAATAAAATCACATTTATTTATTTGTACTTATACAGCGTTTCAAATGGCGAAAATGACGATGATCAACTCGCATTTGCACTTCCGTAACCCCCGCCTTGTACAGACGCCAGCAGGTCAAGCTACCCGAAACTGTCAAATTTTCCCAATCAACCATGAACCTTAATGCTTTAATGATAAAGTTGAAAATCTATTAAAGAAATTTGACAGATTGTAGTAACTTGATGTGCTGGCGTCCGTACCACAACGTTGTTTTACCGCCGTCCTAAGGCCGCGTACCGGACGACGGCGGGCGCGGGCGCGGCGGCGGGCGGTGACACGCGTAAACTGGCCCGTTTCCACCTTTTATTCCCACGGGGAAATCAAATACAAAGCAGGCGTGGATGCTACCTACCGGCCAATTAATCGATTAAAAAGAAATCCTTTATTTATGTAAAATTATGGTCACCTCACAATATTAATGGATGTTTGTATGGAAAAATTTAAATGGTCAATATCTTTGAAACTACGCAAAGTTTCTCCGTCACAATTTCAGGTTATCATTATCGTCCCCGTCACAACATTTTGAACACATTTCGAAGGTCGTAGATCATCAGGCAGTGGAGATACATGTGTCCAGCCATCTTGAACTCAGGTTGGCTGGACATTAAGTTTTTATTGATTTCTCGTAAACCCTTACATGTGACGCCATAAATCAAACGTTATTACTGTCACACATTGCGTCACCAAGTATTAGTAAAGGAACCATATTCGAAAACGCCCCCGTTATTGAGATTCGGAAGTGCCAGCCATAAGTTTTATACGTAAATTCAAGATGGCTGGACACAGATTTTTGCATTTTTCTACTATACCACTGTACTTATCACAAAACTTTTAGCTCGGTGCCCGTCACAAATTTATGTGACGCCCGTTGATATGCAAAAAGTCGTCAAAATCACTTCCGTTACCGAGATTGAGAGACCAGCGAAAAGTGGTTTTTCAAGATGGCTGGACACGTTTTCGATCGATTATCTAAGATTCTGTAGCGTCACAAATTTTGAAATAAGGGTGTTTAGCCGTCACATAAAGTGACCTATTGACCTAGTTAAATGCAAGCTATTTTGAAGATTTGTCCAGCCAACCTGAGTGACATGTATACAGATATTATCAAGGCCGAGCTGTTGCCCATCAGAACTTTAATCGCTGCTAATCGCGCACTATTACACTTCACTATAGTAACTACCTACCGGAAATGTAGCTTTCCTCCAGAGTAAAGCCACGCCACCATAACTACGCCCCCTCAGCACGCCAGCAGATACGTCCACAGTGCTAGTGCCTGTATAGGAAAGTCATTGTCGATGCCACCCAGGTATCCGATCTGGTGGGGTAGCAACCAGGTCTCTTGCAGAAATGAAATATGTGCAGTTCGGCACAGCCTCCTGACACATTCCACAGATCTCTTCACATTTTTGCAGTTGAAGCTAACTAAGTTTACTTTATCCATTAGTCAATTTTAAATTCATTCCCGTCTTTCTTATCTACCGTTTTACTAACAGCCTCATATTTATGCCTATTGAAGTAAATAAATTTCCGAAATCGTATTCCTTCTGGCCATAAGCAGTCGTCAAGAAATAACGGTAATTTGGTGTGTGGTACAAAAAGTTTGTATGCATCATATGATTTTTGTGTTTTCATATGTAGGTATCTTCCAGTGATACCGTAATACTAGTTTTTTGGAATATATAATCAATTATATCACTTTCGCTCGTTTCCTTGTCAACGTTATTTATAAATAACGGAATAGGTACTATTGTCCGCTGCCTTGAATTTGGATGTTGTTTCCGCTTTTCCTTTAGATCCCAGTAATCGGTTGGCTGATCGCTTTTTTTGAATCTTAATCCACTCACCATCGGGTTCCTCACGTTTCCAATTCTCGCCTTCATTTACGGTACACGCAAACGTTTTTAACTTGGGGCGGTCAGCTATGTTTATTTCACCCTCAACATTTTGCTCAGTCTCTAATACCGCCGCTTGTGATTCCGAGCTATGCACATTTGATAGGTGCGAAAGAGATAAAACGTTCGTCCGTTTACATGCACTCCGATCCGCTGTTTGAATCTGACGGTTTGGCGTACTGTAGACATCACTTTTATTTTCTGCGATGTGGGGTAGTCCAGTTGGTCCACTGTTCATACAAAAACTATCTACTTTATTGCTACCCCCTCGTTTGCGATTTACATTCAAATCGAAATTATTAACTATTGATGCATGTTTGAGATTCTTCACTTCATCTTTAATTTAGTTTAGTTGTGTTGTAGTCACACAAGATTCACGCAGGGTAGCAATATCTTTCTGCATCAATAACAGGTCCTTTAGTAATCTTGTCACATCTATGTGATCAAAGGTGACAGGGGTAACCGCTGCAGGTCCTTTGCCACAAATATCGGGACTTCTTCGGGATCCGTTTGTTTGAACAGGGAAATAATATCATAGAGATCACGATTTGTCTTCCCACTTCCTTTCCGCGCAATGTTCTTTTGTTTAGTCGTAATCGCACTAAACAGTAAATTTTTGGCTGTTTCTATGTCCGCCATTGAGAACGCGGTAGCACAAATTCTTACTAAGCTTTCCTCGTCCATGACATCCAGTTTGTTCTGGATGAAAGCTAACGGTTCACTAATCACAATATTACAGCTTTTACATTTAACTACTGTTTATTTATTTGTCCTGTCGGGAGGCGGCTGCCAGGGCTTTCAATTAAAACCATTAGGTAGACTGATTAGACTGCTTATTTTTATTACAATAAAAAGACACGGTGAAAAGACAGCGACGTATCATAGACCAGCGGAAGGCAGTCCTCTTCCTCAGCATAGACAAAAACCATAGACTACAACATGCCCCTTTTCGAGACTTTGACAATAAAGAAAAAAGTTGAAGTTACTTTGACAGTTATGACATTGACATTATGAATTGACAGTAAATCAAATATGTACTTCAAACTTGTTTACAATAGTTTTTGCAAGGACGATACATAATATTATTTAATCTTAAAGGAGGACATTTATTTAATTATAACTTATAACTAAATAAACTAATTATTGACTAAACTATTTGTAAGACACTTTTTTGTTTTTAGGTGAAGTGAAGTCTACATTTTTTTTTTTTTTTTTTTTTTTTTTTTTTTTTTTTTTTTTTTATGTTTTCAGGTTCAACAAAGTTTACAATAAACATTTATACATCAAACGGTTGTTTTTTCTTAATTAACCTTCCTCTACTGCTGTACACTGGCATATCAGCTAGGGGTGCATTCTGAGCTGGACTATTCTCAGTTAACTCTTGAGAACTGGTCTCGGATTGGACATTTGAATAAGAAGTTGATGGTGGTGGACTTTCTGAAGGATGAACTGAGATTACACTGTTTTTAAAATCATTACTTGAACTAGTTTCTGCTACTAGTGTATCATCATGACTATATAGTTCTTGTCTTGCATTCATATCTACAAATATGGGAGACTCTATATCCTCAGACTGTATAGATTCATAAAATGAGTTTGTGGACTGATTTGACAAATTTGAAATTGATGAATGACTATCTGACCTTGATCTAGGCTGAGGCGGTTTATAAATTAAATATGTAATTATCTCATCATCTTTTTCCTTTTCCTCAGACTGACTTTTTGACTTTGTTTGTGGACTTGAATTTTGACCTGACTGGGGGTGAAAAGTATTATTTGACTGAAATGAGTTATCCAAGAGACTATGACTGTCTGAGTGTGAGTGTGACTGACTCGAAATCGACTGAGAGTTTGATTGATTTTTATGTGTCAACTGAATATGCTGAGAGCTTCGTCTGTAACTATTTCCTACTTCGTCTTTGACTATGTAAGAACGTGGAAATTTAGTTTTAGAAATGACAATTCCTTTTGACCATATGATTCCTTTTGGATCTTTTTTGAAATAGATATCATCATTTATCTCTAACTCTGGATATGTTTTGGAACTCTTGTCATAATACTTTTTTGTGTTTTGTATGTTTGTTTGTTTCTGTAGATTATGTTCTGAAAATTCAACAACTTTAGGTTTTAGACTAGACAATTGAGTTGGTAATTTAGTTCTTAATTGACGAGACATTAGTAGCTGTGAGGGCGACTTTAAATTACCTCTTGGGGTGGTTCTATATTGTAATAGGGCTCATTTTCTAAAAATGTTTTTGACTATTTTCACAGTTGCTTCTGCCAAACCATTTGACCTGGATAAGTGTGGACTTGAGACAATATGTTCAATGTCCCATTCACTTATAAATTTTTTGAAATTTATTGAATTGAATGGCGGACCTCCATCACTGACTAATTGCAAGGGGATTCCATGACGAGAAAAAATTGACTTTAATTGTGTTATGACAGTAGAATGAGTGGTGTTTTGATTTAACTGTGCTACTTCAAAATAATTTGAGTAAAAATCTACAACAATTAAATATTTCTTTCCTTTGTATTCAAATAAATCTGTGGCTAGTTTTTGCCATGGGAGTGTGGGCTGATCATGTGGCAATAAAGGCTCCTTTGTTTTATTTGGACTAAATGTTAGACAAGACTCACATTGTTTTATGAGAACCTCAATTTCATGATTCATGTTAGGCCAATAGACTACTCCTCGAGCTAATGTTTTAGTTTTTTCAATACCCATATGACCTGCATGTAAAATACACAGTATTTCTGGTCTCATTATAGTAGGAATAATAATGGCATTATTTTTGAATATCAAATCGTTAATTACATGTATTTCATGCCTAATGTTCCAGTAAGGTAATGTGTTTGGATCACAATTTTGTTTACAACTTGGCCATCCTAGTCTGTAAAATTCTTTTAACTTTTGCAATGTATTATCTGCGTTTGTATTCATCAAAATTTCTTTCAACTTTTCTTGTGTGATTGCTAAATTTGATGTTAATAAATTGACATGACTTTCTATATTATCTTCTATTTCTTCTAGAATTTCATTGACCTCTATGTTATTGACTTTTGACCTCGACAATGTATCTGAAATATACATTTCTGTACCTTTTGTGTAAGTTACAATTAAATGGTATGCTTGTAAGGTGATCATCATTCTTTGAAGTCTTGTTGGGACATCAGACAAAGGCTTTTTGAACAAGGTTACTAGTGGTTGATGATCTGTTTCTACATAGACTGGTTTTCCATAAACATATTGATGGAACTTCTTACAACCAAATACAATAGCATATAATTCTTTCTCAATTTGAGCATAATTTTCTTGACATTGCGTTAATGACTTTGATGCATATGCAATTGGATTTTTGTCATGAAAAATTACAGCACCCACTGTATCCTTTGATGCATCTACAGACATTCTAATTTGCTTCTTGACATCATAGTGAACTAGTACTGGTGTATGACAAATTATTGACTTTAACTTTGTGAACTGTTGTTCATGCATGGGTGACCATTGCCATGTATTTTGTTTTTTGAGTAGATCTCTAAGCATATTTGTTTTTGTTGACAAATTAGGAATAAAACTACCTAAATAATTGACCATACCTAGAAATCTTTGCAGTTCTTTGACATTTTTCGGACTAGACATTTTGGTTATGACTTCTATTTTTGACATATCAGGTGAAATACCTTTTTCATTGAAAATATGACCTACATATTTTACTTCCTTAACTCCAAATTGACATTTAGACCTGTTAAACTTTAAATTAATTTCTTGTGCTCGTTTAAATACACTTTCTAGACGTTGTTTGTGTTCATTTTCATTTGACCCGTATACCAAGATATCATCTATATACACAATTACTCCTGGGAGCCCTTCAAAAAGCTCTGACATTGTTCTATGAAATATTTCTCCACTTGAATTGACTCCATAAGGTAACCTTAAAAATTTATACCTGCCAAATGGTGTGTTGAATGTACAGAGGTCACTACTCTCCGAATCTAGTGGTATCATCCAATAACCTGAATTGGCGTCAAATTTTGAGAAAATTGTGGCACCTGCAATTTTGGAGCGTAATTCATCAAATGTAGGGTATGGATAATGAGGTCTTTTGACTGCTACATTTAGATTTCTCGGATCAAGACATAAACGCAATTTACCATTGGGTTTTTCGACAAGGACAATTGAATTTACCCATTTGGTTGGCTTTATCACTTTTTCAATGACTCCCAGTTTTTCCATGCTAGATAATTCTTGTTTTAGCCTATCATGGAGTGCAAATGGAATTTTTCTGACCGGACATACCTTTGGTGTAATACTGGAATCAACATCTATGTGTGCCTGAGTAGGAAGACATCCTAAGCCTTCAAATGTTGATGAATATTTATTTACAATATCATTTACAGACCTTTGGTTTTTATGACATGTTTCTTCAGACAATGCAAATATTCTTTTTACTATACCCAGTTTTTCACATATTTTCCAACCAAGGATTGTTTGACATTGAGCGTTAACAACAACAAAGCATATGTTTGCTGTAAGTCCATTTTCAAAGTTACATTTCAGTATGCATGAACCTGTATTTGGAATTAATTGTCCTGAAAATGAGAACACTTTATTGTTGGTTTTAAAAATGTTAATTTCCTGACCTGTTGCATACATTATTTTATCCAATGTATGTTTCGAAATGACATTTGTGTCGGCCCCTGTATCAATTCTACACAATAATGCATAATCCTGATATTTGACTGTAATATTCCATTCATTTGACTCTTTATTTACAGCATTTATGACATAGTGATTCAATTGATTTATTTCTTCATAATTTTGTGACTGAAAAGACTGGCATACCATACTTACATTTTTAGTGTTGGTATCTTTATTGGAGAAGCAATATTGAGCAAAATGGTTATACTTCTTGCATTTTGAACAGATTTTCCCTTTAGCAGGGCACTTAAACCTGTGAACTTGACCGCACTTGTTACATGACTTTTGGTTAGGTGATTGTGATTGTGTTGAGACCCGGAATCTAGAATGGTTATTATTTCTTGTCGGAGACTTTGATTGCTTTCTTTGACTTGAGTTGGCTGCTTCTTTTTGATGATATGACTTGACAGCTTGGACAGAACTTTCTTGTTCTACTTTTGTATTTGACATTTGAAGTTTTTCAGTTTCTCTCTGCGAAATCTCGATGCTTTTTGCAATTTTTATAGCTTTCTCTATTGTTAATGCCTCTTGTTGCAGTAATTTTTCCTGGGTTTTTCTGTTTGTTATTCCTATTACAAACATGTCGCAAATGAGTTGTTCTTTCAGATTTTCAAATTCGCATCTGATTGCCATATTTGTTAATTTTGTGACGTATTCTTCAATTGATTCTTCATTCATTTGTTTCCTCGTGAAGAAATTATATCTTTCGACAGTGATATTTTTGTGTGGAAGGAATTTATTATCAAATTTTTGAATGACTTTCTCGAGTGTCAGTGACGAATCTTTTCTATCTAGACCAAATGAGTTGAAAATTTCTAGACAATCATCTCCAATTAGACTTAGAAAAATGGCTATTTGTCGGCTTACCGCTTCTTTATCGATTGAATTTGCCTCGAGGTAGATGAGGAACTTCTGCTTCCATAATCTCCATGCGGTTGACATTGCTGTGAGATCTGAATCGACGTTCAGCGGTTTGATCGTGGCAGTCATAACCACGCTGAACCTCTGATCTTCCATTTTCATTGTCGTTTCTTCTGACACCATGTTTATTTATTTGTCCTGTCGGGAGGCGGCTGCCAGGGCTTTCAATTAAAACCATTAGGTAGACTGATTAGACTGCTTATTTTTATTACAATAAAAAGACACGGTGAAAAGACAGCGACGTATCATAGACCAGCGGAAGGCAGTCCTCTTCCTCAGCATAGACAAAAACCATAGACTACAACAACTACGTTAGTGGCCATTGTACATAATGAGTCACCGTGGTACGTGCGCACGCGTGCAATCGTCACCGAGGTGGCAACACGACTGGTTAATGTTCGATATGACTGGCCTGACACATGGACATCCCCTGGCGACAGATGTAGCAACCAAATTGACTACATACTAATAGGGACAAGATGGAGAAGCTCAGTGACGAACGCCACAACTTGCTCCGGTGCTGACTGCGGCTCCGACCAACAGCTTCTTGTAGCAACAGTCCTAATATGGTTGAAGAGGATGCAAAGACCGAAACAGCCCCGAATATGCAAAGTATAGACTTCAACGGCTTCAGAGAAAACTTGGAACGGAGAATGATAAACTTTCCGAATGGTATCACAGACTACGACGGTAAGTGGGAACAACTGAAGAGGATGATAGAGAAAACAGCTGCTGACAACAACACCAGAGACGGCGCAAATTATCCTTGAGAGACGTGAACTTAGGGAGAACGGTTTAAGTTCACCTGAAGATCAACAGCGGTATTCAGAACTGAGCCGCCAAGTTCAACTACGCGTCGGAAGGATTTTGTTGACCACATCAACGGCATCGGTCTCGAACTCGAACAGCACTCCCTGAAAAACGAATCCAGATATCTTTTTCAAAAAGTAAAAGAATTGACTGGAACGCGTAAACCGAAGACCTGTTCCATTGAAGATAAAGACGGGCGTCTACTTACAGATATGGATCACGTGTTGGAGCGCTGGAAAGATTGCTGCGCGGAGTTGCATGTCACGAGAGATTTTACAAACGCTGAAATTACACGGTCAGCAGAAGAACCTGATATCTTGGCTTCGGAAGTTGAGCATGCCATCAAAGCTCTCAAGTTCAAGAAATCACCGGGTAAAGATGGTATAACAGCCGCAATACTAAAGAATCTAGGTCAACGGGGCGCAAAATTTATCACCGAAATACGAGTATGCAACACCATTTGGAAAACCGGAAGATGGCCAAATGACTGAACAGATGTCACTCAGGTTGGCTGGACAAATCTTCAAAATAGCTTGCATTTAACTAGGTCAATAGGTCACTTTATGTGACGGCTAAACACCCTTATTTCAAAATTTGTGACGCTACAGAATCTTAGATAATCGATCGAAAACGTGTCCAGCCATCTTGAAAAACCACTTTTCGCTGGTCTCTCAATCTCGGTAACGGAAGTGATTTTGACGACTTTTTGCATATCAACGGGCGTCACATAAATTTGTGACGGGCACCGAGCTAAAAGTTTTGTGATAAGTACAGTGGTATAGTAGAAAAATGCAAAAATCTGTGTCCAGCCATCTTGAATTTACGTATAAAACTTATGGCTGGCACTTCCGAATCTCAATAACGGGGGCGTTTTCGAATATGGTTCCTTTACTAATACTTGGTGACGCAATGTGTGACAGTAATAACGTTTGATTTATGGCGTCACATGTAAGGGTTTACGAGAAATCAATAAAAACTTAATGTCCAGCCAACCTGAGTTCAAGATGGCTGGACACATGTATCTCCACTGCCTGATGATCTACGACCTTCGAAATGTGTTCAAAATGTTGTGACGGGGACGATAATGATAACCTGAAATTGTGACGGAGAAACTTTGCGTAGTTTCAAAGATATTGACCATTTAAATTTTTCCATACAAACATCCATTAATATTGTGAGGTGACCATAATTTTACATAAATAAAGGATTTCTTTTTAATCGATTAATTGGCCGGTAGGTAGCATCCACGCCTGCTTTGTATTTGATTTCCCCGTGGGAATAAAAGGTGGAAACGGGCCAGTTTACGCGTGTCACCGCCCGCCGCCGCGCCCGCGCCCGCCGTCGTCCGGTACGCGGCCTTAGGACGGCGGTAAAACAACGTTGTGGTACGGACGCCAGCACATCAAGTTACTACAATCTGTCAAATTTCTTTAATAGATTTTCAACTTTATCATTAAAGCATTAAGGTTCATGGTTGATTGGGAAAATTTGACAGTTTCGGGTAGCTTGACCTGCTGGCGTCTGTACAAGGCGGGGGTTACGGAAGTGCAAATGCGAGTTGATCATCGTCATTTTCGCCATTTGAAACGCTGTATAAGTACAAATAAATAAATGTGATTTTATTTACAGCAAACATTATTTTTTCATTTAAATACCTTCAGAGCATTAGTTTAGTTCTCCTGACATAATATATATCTACTAAAAAGAATAGATATCTGCACGTAAATAATCAATAACATTTAAAAATTACACCCCCCCTTCCTCACTTCTACATTTTTGTCTTCTATTGATTTAAATATCTACAGTTGTTCGTATTAGTATCACCAATACACGGATTTTCGTCCATTAAAGAAAACACCTTAAAATATACTTGTCCTACATAAAACCTACAATATTGGTTACCCTACTGCAGTGCTTGTATGGGGAAATTTAAATGATCAATATCTTTGAAACTACGCAAAGTTTCTCCGTCACAATTTCAGGTTATCATTATCGTCCCCGTCACAACATTTTGAACACATTTCGAAGGTCGTAGATCATCAGGCAGTGGAGATACATGTGTCCAGCCATCTTGAACTCAGGTTGGCTGGACATTAAGTTTTTATTGATTTCTCGTAAACCCTTACATGTGACGCCATAAATCAAACGTAATTACTGTCACACATTGCGTCACCAAGTATTAGTAAAGGAACCATATTCGAAAACGCCCCCGTTATTGAGATTCGGAAGTGCCAGCCATAAGTTTTATACGTGAATTCAAGATGGCTGGACACAGATTTTTGCATTTTTCTACTAAACCACTGTACTTATCACAAAACTTTTAGCTCGGTGCCCGTCACAAATTTATGTGACGCCCGTTGATATGCAAAAAGTCGTCAAAATCACTTCCGTTACCGAGATTGAGAGACCAGCGAAAAGTGGTTTTTCAAGATGGCTGGACACGTTTTCGATCGATTATCTAAGATTCTGTAGCGTCACAAATTCTGAAATAAGGGTGTTTAGCCGTCACATAAAGTGACCTTTTGACCTAGTTAAATGCAAGCTATTTTGAAGATTTGTCCAGCCAACCTGAGTCACATCTGAACAGAATCGGTGTTCATACCCCTACACAAGAAAGGCTCTTTTAAAGACTGTGGGAATTACCGGACAATAGCGTTAATATCTCACGCGAGTAAGATCCTCCTTCATGTTATCAATCGACGTCTTAACTACTTTTTGAGCCGGCAGATACCCAAAGAGCAGGCAGGTTTTGTTAAGGTTCCGCCAAATCATTGAGAAGAGCAGGGAATTCAATAACCCCGATCCTGCGCTTTATAGATTATACAAAAGCTTTTGACTGCGTACAATGGGAAAAACTGTGGAATTTTTTACTGGAAATAGGAGTTCCTGAACACCTTGTCGCTCTAATCCAAAGTCTATACACATATAAATCAATCTTTCATTAGGATAGGTTCTGAATGCTCTAATATGTTCCAAACTAAAAAAGGTGTGAGACAGGGTTGTACCTATATTATCCCCTTCCCTTTGCAACATATATGGAGAGTACGTAAGTAATTCGGAAGACCATCGAATACTGGGAGAAGGGTTTCCCTAAAGGTGGAAAAAGACTATCAAATCTCAGATATGCCGACGACACCGTTCTCCTTGCAACATCCATGGAAGATATCGAGTGACTTGTTCCAAAGAATCGAGAGTGAAAGTGGCAATATTGGTCTCGCAGTGAATAGAGCTAAAATCAAGGTAGGTAATGATTGTGGATCGAGCCGGGAAGCTAACAAACGTCACCTGCAATATTCCTGGCATTAACATTGTCGACTACTACACCTGCCTTCGCTCGCAAATCTGTAATGATGGTAGCTGTGTCCCCGAGATAAAAAAGCGTATTGGGGTGGCCAAAGATGCTATGACCCGTTGAAGTAACATTTGGAAGAAGAGAGGAATTGGTATCAAAACCAAGATCAGATTGATACGACCCCTAGTATTCCCTATCTTCCTGTATGAAGTAGAAATGTGGACGACTTTGGCCAGAGAAAGACAAAAGGATTGATGCATTTGACATGTGGTGCTGGAGACGAATGTTGAGAATACCGTGGACTGCCAAACGCACCAATGCATCGATCTTAACCCAGCTTCGAATAAATCCCGCTCGTCGACTATATGTCAACAACCACAGAACAGGGGACCGACTACAGAGAGAGATGACTGGCCTATATCTAATGAAAGATCTTAATAAGTACTTTCTGAAAATATATTGGTTAGGTTAACACTTAATAATTGTAATTAAAAATCTAAAACCAGACTACTACAAAACAGGCAATTAAAAAGGTACAAACAAGGCATGACAGACAGACAGGTTAATTATAACATCGGTTTTCGTGTAACCGGAGTCACACGTAATATGTACGATTTATGCTATAATTACATGTCATATTTAGTAAAAGCGTATTATTTCTGAACCCATTCGTATTTTTTACGTTCCGAAGAGATGTCCATACTTTTTTCTAAAGTCGAAATCGATTTTATTTTTAAATCGAAATTAAATCTCAGGCAATGTCAACCAATATTAGGTAACTTTATCTATAGTTTGATTCCGATGCGCACGCATGTTAGCCCGGCTAATGATAAGGTTTACAAATGAAAACAATCACGTAAAATATATTTTTTATTAACCATATAAAATACGTTAAATATAAAATTAATTTGTAACAAAAATAAATACAATTCCATGTTTGAGGTATTATACATAGCCTATCACATCCACACATATGATGCAACACCAAGATTTTCAATTTAGTACATTTTAATGCAACTTTGGACAAAACATTAACAATAACCTTTCTTTGCAGTTGAGTAAAAGGCATTCTGCACATGCAGTTTTGTCAAAATGTACATGTAACCTCTCTTTAACATAATACCATATTAAATTCTCTCAAAATATGTACCTATGCAAAAGCACACGGAAACATTCAGTTATAAAGAATTTCAACTCTACCTAGAGTTATCGTCTAGTAATTCTTTGTTCACTTATTAGTAAGTAGTTAAAAATATAAAAATAATTGAATGAGAATATAAGATAAATTGTTACCTACGAATTATTTTAATTTAAAAAAGTTGTTGGTTTTATAATTGTAAATAATCATCAGCGTCAGACCTAAACACAATTTTCAGCCGAAACTGTAACCGAATATTCAACTCCTCTTATAGTTTCGGTCGAAACTTATGTAAGTAATGACAAACTGCCAAAATATTTTACTTATCATGCATTAACCTTTTGCGATGTAAATTATCAATTCAAATAGTAACTTAATCAGTAAATTTAAAAGTTAACTATTCAAACTCGACAGCTTGAGGCCACGTCCTAACCGCAAGCGATTATCGCGCGAGTACTCGATCGTCGCGCTTGTTAATAGTATGAATATGACATACTCGCGCGATCATTGAAATGGCGTATGTACGTCATTAGACAGTTACACGATCTTGTAATTGCTTATTCGCACGACAATCGCTTCGGTTAGGACGCAGGGTAATACAATCGTTTGATAGACAGAATGATCTTTTCGTTTTATTATTATGTTACGAGTTGCTGTGCAAGCAAGGTATATACTATCAACTAATTTAATAGAACTTTAAAGATATGTTAATTTTTTAAATAAAATTATTTTATAATTATAATAAAAAAATGAAGAATATTACTCAAGAATTTAGTCTGTAAGTATTCGAAAAATAATTAAATTATGTTCAGTCGTCAAAAGAGACGAATACCCAGGCTTCTAACTCCTTTTTAAACGTGTATATATAAGTATACACACGTTTAAAAAGGAGTTATTTGCCTATTGAGATAGGCAAATATTTGACATTGTTGGACTGTATTACTAGGAGTAATCTCTGCCTAATCCTTTGTGAAAAACTGTGTAGCTATGTTATGATTCAGTGTTAAGAACATAACAAAGCTGTTGATTCCTTCGCTGATTAGTTCTCATTGACTGTGTAAGCATGTCTACCTAATAAAACGTTCTGCACCACTTTCAAATATTTATATTAAAAATATTCGAGTTTAAAAATATTTACATTTTTACTTGTTCCTAATTTAGTGTTTTATGCATTCAGAATAACCAAATCAATTTTTGTTGATCAACAATGGTCGAAAAGCAATGGTCCAAAAATTTTAATCCTGACTATTTTACTACCTACTTTCTATAGACTGTCTTTGCGTGAAGTGCTGTTTTTACAGGTTATCGAGATTCTCTAAAATGAAATTTTCTGTGAATGACCTGGTGCAAATCAGAATTTTTCAAATTCATTTTGTTCACAGATTTATAAACTAAAGGGAGATATGGTGTGGCTGCCCAAATGTTCGAGACCGGCTGTCGCCTTCAAAAATCACAACTACATATGCACTACAATACGAACACGCGCTCACTCACACTATAACAGTCACCACACTCAACGCGAGCCAATCGCGTAACAGCAGATCGCAACGTAGAGACACACAACTACATTGACATCGCGGCACCGAGCAGCGAGCGTGCCAGATAGCGATAAAACTATGACCGCGTTGTTTAGCATTACCTACATTGCCACTTTAGTATTGCTTCGAAGCTCGGTAATAAGTGCTTAAACTAGTCTATCACTTCGAGTTTTGACTCATACACTGCCATGTATGAGTCAAAACTCGAAGTGATAGACTTGACACCTTTTTTAGAGTTTTGTGGATTCTACCGTAAGTAATAATTTATTTTATTGTTTTTGCTAAAATAAGACATTAATTGAGTACTTACCGATGATAGGTGATGCCATCCGACTTGTAGTTTTTTGTGACACTTCGATTTTTACAAATCAACCACCGAACAGTTTGGCATTTTTGCGAAAACAAGTGATGCGCTCCGTGTGTAGTAGCGTTCTTGACTAATCAACGGCGTGGCATTTTTGCGAAAACAAGTGATGCGCTCCGTGTGTAGTAGCGTTCTTGATTAATCAACGGCGCCCGCGCTTGTTTCTGTTTTGTGCATACATTGTTCGCACGCGCCACGCCCCCTTGGCATATCTCCCTTTAGTTTATAAATCTGTGATTTTGTATATAGGTACGTTGTTGAGCAGACAAATTTTTGGAACATTATGAACCAATGGGTCAGTAATATCCTTCAAAATGATTCAGATTATGATTGATAGTGTGTTACACAATTAGGGTATGAAATGTATAAATTATGAATTTCAACAGAATAACAACAATAGTATGTATATACATATATATATATATACGGCGATAATACCGAGTTCCACGAACTCCCCGAACTCGTCCCGGCTTATTTCAAGAGACGAGGTGTCGACTAATATTCCAGCCGTTAACTTTCATCAATAAAATTGAAATTTTTCAATGAAAAATAGTTAACAATATAAAAATAATGCCTATGAGTTCTAACACAAAAGCAGCCATAGTTTTCTACTGAGCCTTAATACTAAAATAAACTGTGCGGTTTTAATAAACGACTTTCACTGTAATACTGTATGAATAAAAAGATAGTAAAATGTAAACATAATATTGTATACATATTGTGCATGATTATTCCTTTGAGTAATAAATTTATCTTTGACATAGCTTTGCAATGTTACTTGGTTCATTCATGTTAACCAAAAAATAAATAGAAGCCAATGACCAAAATGTATGGAGCAGTGCTGTCGTTTTTTTTTACGGTAAATGGAACTAAAAATTTGTTGCAATATAACGTAATTATTACTTTTTCTATTGTTACCGAACTTACGAGAATAAGTCTGTCTAACAGAAGAGGGGATTATAAGCCACCCAAAAAATTACGCCCAATTTTAGTCATTGTTTTTAAAACAACCAAAGTAGCAAACAAAATTAACTTTTATTGTTTTAATTTTTTTGAAAAAAAATAAATGCACAAATTAATCCTTTGCAGGTTTATTTGATATCGGAAACACATTTGGTACGATTAGGCTAGTGACATCGCAAATGGCGCGACATCTGCGATTTGCCATTTTCTCAGTATATCCCTAGCCTTAAAAGGAATGACACGAATTCGAGACAACCTGTGTTACTTCCCAAGTCGATGCAACTGATTCGGATAACTCAATCGATTGTCTTCAAGTCTAGAAAACTTAAAAAAAAAACAAGTTTAATTTTAAAAGTTAGCTTTACACAGGATGAATAGTATTAGGGGAGCTATAGGTAAAGAACTTGGTATAATTTCAGTTTTTCCTGCAAAAAATCCGTGTCTTGAGCAATTTAGTGGTTTTGCGTTTCTTACTCAAGCAACATTTTTATGTGTGGTAACATCGCTAAAAAACTTTAAAACTGAAAGTCAAAGTTAACAAAAAAACAGGTGGGGAATTGCTGGTAAATATGATTGGCGACCACAACAAATATGTATTTACAGAATTATAATTAGAGGCCAATTCTAACTGAGACTTGTATTGATGATTTTTATGATTACCTATAATTCCGTAAATACATATTTTTTGTAGTCGCGAAGCATATTTTGATCGAAATAGAATCAGACGCTGACGCCACAGAGGTTAATTTACACGCGTCGCGAGTCACTTAAGAGGGGACTGGAGACTAGTTTCAACTGCTTAGGTACTAATTTTAAACAATCAGTTCAGAGAAACTACTATGACGCTGTCTACGCCCACTTTTACAATCACCCCTCAGGTGTGTCTATTGTCTCCTGATGGGAGGTAAACAGAAATCACGTATACCTATTTTGTGGGTATTTTAATTAACTATGTATCAACATATCCCAATAGCAATTAATATATTTCAGTAGGTTGACCTAAGACTCAATAAATACATGCATAAAAAGTTGGGTATCAATTCTGCAACATTACGAAAACCGATACAAAAGATCGAAGGTCCACTCTGCTATTCACCCCGTTTTACGGTAAATGTTAAAAGTTGCGGTTATCTCAAAGTGAAATAAAGTTATTAAGAAAATGCCATTTTTAATTGCAGCTGCTGTTAATTGTAGGTTTTTGATATAGTGATAGCAATATAGCCTCTGTTTCTGTTGATGTTGTGATGATGAAGATCAAAGAACATGTTAGATGAGCAAAAAGGGCCAGTCAGCCCTTCGATGGTGTACCTAACGATCTATGTTATTTTTAGTTTACCATTAAATGTTTCTGCTGGTTCAATCACTGTTAAAGTTTCTTTACTGGATTTATAAGGTTTTTGCGGAGGCTCTGGTATCTGTGTGACCATAGGTTGTCTAGATTTTTCAGGTATAAGCATAGCACCCAATGCGATGAAGTGGAGGGAGTAATAAAATTTTCTGAAAAAAAAAGAAGCAATATCAATGATAATAATATTTTTTTTGGATTACGATTTGTAAACAAAAGAAATAAGAAAATATCCACGAAATATTATTATTATTAAATTTATTTGCATTTAAAATTATCTATACAAAACTATATGTGCCCACGACTCTGCCCGTGTATAAAGTATAATGTTTACAAATATATTGCAAATGGGTTATGTTCATGGCTATAATTAATTAAAAATATTGAATAGTAATCTTTTTTTAAATTTCACTGGCTTGTTCACCAAACGAAATAGATTCCAATTGAAAGTATAAATAAAACTTAAAGAACATGTAACAGTTAGATTGTCTTCCTTTTTCTGGTCCCTCTTATTTGTAGCTGACAAGCCGGTAATAGGGACCAGAAACATCGCTTCTAAATAATCTGTTAGCGTGTTACATCTGTTTAGAATAGAACGAATTTCAAAGATGATTCTGATGAAAAAAAAAAAACAAAAACACGGGTGTCTTATTTTTAGATGTAATTTCATTTATGTATCTTGAAAATATGATATGTTGCCAAGCTCGCTCTTGGCCGGTTTTTCTATACTTGCTTTTTATTGTTTTGAGGATAAAAGTGGTTGTTGAATGGTTTAAGCTGACCTCGCATTGTATAGATTTTTCGTACAATGAGAAGTCAGCTTATACTGGAAATGTATAGCTTGACATGTGGCCGTGCGTACATACAGTTATTTTAAATTATTCAAAATATACGAACCCATAGAAAGCGAGACTAGGCGTGAGATGAAGAAGAACAAATGGCACCGTAGCGTACGTCATCGCAACCCTTGTGGTGATGAACGTTAGTGAATCGTAGAAAAGCTTCTTGGGTAGACTGTCCAAAAACATGGGACGAGCCACGAACCTTATCTGTAACACATTTTGATGTTTTATAGTGGATTTGTAATAATAACAAAGAATATTGTAAAATATGTGTGCTTGTTTTTGTCAGCTCGCATGATAATAAAGTATTAAAGTATACCGAAATAACACTGTATAAGAAGTCGATCTATGTGGGAGTGTTATCTAAAATAAACGGTGATACTGGCACACGAGAGCTTATTCCTTTGTCACTCAACCAAAAAATGATAGGCATCTGCATTCTTCCCATTTTGAATTATGCATCTCAGACCTGGTTTTTAAGAAACATTAAAAGTCCAAACTCAAGGTTTGCTAAAGTGCAATGGAGGCAGTATTCTAGGCGTCAAATTATCAAACCATATTCGAACACCGCATTGCACTCCAAAACACAGATTACTGCCGTTGCTCAAAAAGCCTCTAAGCTGAAGTGACACACCAAAATAACCACTATGTGGAGCCGTGAAACACCCAAAAGGCCACGCGGCAGATCTCGTGTTAGATGGCGGGACAGGCTGAACAAAACAAACGACCAGTGCTCCACATTAGCCTTGAATTGAAAGAGTTGGAAGTCATGGAGAGACGCCTTTATCAAGCAGTGAGATGATGCAGGCTAACAGTAACTTATTGCGATGTTAGTTACCTTTCTAGCTGCAACAGTGAAGAGGCCACCAGCGAAGAAGGTTAAGTAGTAGCCTGGATGGAAGCCGTGCCAGACAGCAGAGAGAGCGTACACTCTCGCAGTCCGCCACGCTGCACCGCCACGCTCGTAAGCTACGTCCCGAAGCCACGCGTTCGTATTCTTGTTCCAGCTGGAAACCGCTATGCGAAAGTTTTGTGCCAACTAAAAACAAAATATATACTTACGAATTAACATATTTCCGAATAAATAGATTGATTTCACAGATCTCACCCGACGTTTGATCGATCTAAATCATAAATAAGTAAGAACCCTTTCCTTAAAGATTAATAAATGTAGTAACAACCACATACTTAATGTAGCATATACCTAGTTGTACTTCATTATACAGCATGTCTCAGAAAGTTGTAGTCAAAATCAAGGGTACAGACCATCAAACTGAAAATATTTCTCCATGTCAACAAAATAATCGTGAAAAAATAATCAGCGTTCACATACATTAGGGTCGAGTAGGTATTATTATTACTCTTCGTAGCCAGGAGAACGAATAAACTAAGGATAATTATTAAAAAGTTATTGAACTTTTGAATGGATGATAATTTTTTGTAGATACTAGATCAGCGCGAGTTGGTTAAATAGATACTAATAATACCTTTCGAGTAGTATTTTATTTCAACTTTGATGAACGTTGAGCGATGATGATATGAACATTTGGAAAACGCTATCTTCAAAAGTAAGATAAAATTACCTCAAAACCAAATATATCGATGTTAGACATCTTGTCCCATTTAGGCGTGCCGTCTTTATTGTAGCCATTGAATCCCATGCCACAGTTATTGCAGATCGCCTCAGACAGTAGCCACGCGTGATAGTACTTGCACCTTACTACTAGAGTCGACAAGTATGCGTACCATAGCAAGTACAACGCTGACCATGAGCGGGATACTTCTGACGTAGGATCTGTCAATTCTGAGATAAAAAAAAGAAATTGTATCCGACTGTTGCGTCAATACCACTGGGCAGGGCAGGGCCTTTCACCATAATTCCATAGTTACAGAAGAATCACTTCTGTACGCCTCCATGACGTAATGACGTCTTCAACTTTGTTGTTGATACCATTGTAACTAGGCAAATGAAACCCAAATTAAAAAAAAAAAAATAAACTGATTGCAACTAAACAGTTTAAAACAAGCTCACATTTCCAGCCGTCTGATGCAGTTGGCGAAAGATTAGAAGGCGAACATTCTTTTGAATTTTTTATTTCTACTAATTCACGCGAGCATTCGTGAATTAATGTGACATTGTGACACAATGGCTTTTTAATTGTTTCTGTAATTACGGCAGTCAACCGGTTAATAAAGTCGGAAACCCAAAAAATGTATTACCTTCTAAAACAGTCAAAGGATATTTCTTAGCTAGAGTTAAATATAACAAAGCGGCAGCCAAAGAACCGCCAACTTTATAGAACACAGCTCGGCGCGGTGATGGCTCCTTCGCATCTTTCCTTTTCTCAAACTGAAATGAAAATTAAACTCATTTAATGCGAAATATTAACGTACCTAAGCTATACATCGATGACGGACGCCCGTTCATTAATGTGAGTGTTGTCACATCGAGCTTTAGTAAGAGACTGTTATACAGGTACAGACACGACAACGAGTCACAGAGACAACGCTCTACAAAGCCAAACTTTGTCAAAAACTCGATGTGCCACAGGGGCAGACACGGACGCAGCCCGAGACTTGGGGGGTCACCATGGGCGTTAGATACCTCTAGGCTTAACCTTAGCTATTCGAATTTAACGTAAGAACGGGTGAGGTGCATCCTTGATTCTCAATAAATAAATAAAAAAAATGTTTATTTTCTTCAACAAAAAACACTTACACAATATAACAGGCTTTTTTTTTACGGAGGTCATCCTTGCTCAATTAACTAGTTTTGTGTTAGTACCACAAGTAAATCGAACAGTCCCGACATCTTGAATAATTTCGGGGGGGCGGGGGCAAGGTCACGACCTGTTACACTGGGACCACGCTACTACCGGATACTGGACTGTTGTGCAATATTGTGACCATTTACCTATACAGAGTAGATTTTTGAGACGAGGCAGTAATAGCAATAGAATCATATCTAATTTCGAGATTTACTAGTACTCTAACCTCAGTTAGTTGATCCAGAATAGTCTTTTAATCCTTATACGAAACTGAAACCATTGGCATCATAAAAATAAAATGTGAGGATTGTCTTTTTTTTTTTGCTGCGTTGACTGTACAATTTTTCCCTAACCTGTGAAGTTTCCAAAGAACATTTTCCAGTAGCTATTACTGACAAAATATACCCTCCATATGCTGTAAGACACAGATCCTACTCAACCCATTTTTATTAAACTTGATTCATAGTTTTAAAAATCTTACCTCATCGACACGGGCTCCTTCAATAAATTTTATATAGTCAGAATAGAATACTACTGGTCCACACATTAATGTTTGGAAGGCTAATGTAAATGCGAAGTATTCAAGAGGTGAAGGAATCTTCTCAATTTTCGCTAGTTCAGAATTACTTGCGGTTTCGGTCACTGCATTAGATGGAATATCTTTTACAGCTAAACTGTCCTGTAGTGTGTAAGCCAATGATGTTACCCTTTGAGTGATGACCATTAACGGACCTAGAAGAAATATCTTTTGTGAATATGAATGTAAGATTGAGAGCTAGATTACAGATAAATGTACAAAATTACAAAGAAGTTTTTTTTAATAATATGACTCACCTGTTATATCTAATGTGTAGTCAGCTGTATGATAAATCTGTCGATGTAAATGGAGACATGATAGATATACCATAGAAACCGCCAAAATTACACTGAAAATAAATAAGAAGTTACATTCGTCAAGAAAATCTAAGTACTAGAAACCGGCCATATGCGCGTCGAAACACGCACAGTGAAGGGTTTCGTAGATGGGATGAATATATAGCGGTATCTACAACGCCACATGCGAACAACGCGTCATATTGACGTCACGCAAATCCTGCATCTCGCAAGCAGAGTTTACCGCGCAATTAGCATAGATACAATTTCCCAACATCAATCGTTGGGCAATTGCCCGCCAGACACAACACCCGTATGGTCGGAGGATCCTCCCTTTTCTATGGAGGATGAGTGAACTTTACACCCTGTTCCTCATACCTCTAAAAATATTTACGCTTGCACAGTATTGTTTTTATCGACCGCAAAAACAAGTTTTAATTTTATAGTATTTTCGAAAAATCTATGAATAACAGTTATTTCTGCGGTTGTAACCGAAAATATATCCACAAAACAATTGGCAAAAAATGATTAAATAACAAAGTCACTTAGAAACATCATAATCTTTTTTTAACTATGGTATACAACAATACCCACACGCTTATGTGACGCTCTCTTTGCCTATCCCGCAAAGGAAAGCGTAGAGTTATAGTAGTAGTACATTTATGTAGTATTCATTCAATACATTTCACAATAACATTCAAAATTTATAATGTACCTATCTGAAAAAAAAAATCAAAATGAAAGGAATTGCGATCAATGGTCATTTTATGTGTCTTGCTCAATTATCTCGCGGGTCATTTTCTATGGAATTTTTACTTTCCCAAGTAGGTAAATACATTTACATATTAAGTACACACTACTATCGTGAAAACTTTTCACATATCGGAAGACAGTGATTTAGTTGGTAGGGGGACTTGTACATATAGTGTATCTACCTATATTTATATTTTAAAGAGATTGACTATTTGATAATATGAATTATTGCAATTAAATTAGGGTTTATTTACTTACTTTCCCATAATTTGGTGTGAGACACTCTTTAGCAAAGTGTAAGTTAACATAGGTAGCACCGATAAATGGATCGCTTGTCTGAAAAAAAAAACATAAGTCTTTAATCATCAACAAAAAGTAATAAATTATTTGTTGCTTTATAAAGGCAGACAAAATTGTCTTGTCGTTCTTTTTTTAAAGCCTGATAGGACAATAATACGGTCTAGGAATACCAACAAATCAAATTGCATCATTTATCAGGATCCACGAAATGGGGTGGGGCCCACGAAACACTTTTTGTGTTGCTCCGCCATAGTCCTGGTATCGCGACTGTAGATATGTAGGTACAATATCTATATCTACCGTATTCAAAGAAAAAAATACAATGTGGAATCGGTGCGGAAATTGAACCCGTCGCGTCGTGTCAATAGAAGCCATACCAGTTTCATCATGCACCGCAACCGCTCGTCCCATCATAGACCTCATCCATCGCTTTCCATCAGGCGACATCGAGGTAAAATAAAATAACAAAAGCTTTGAAGAAAAATAAAAATGGCGATGGGGTGATTACTGGTTATGCTACTTCGGTTCTTTTGCTTTTACCTTTTCGAGCCATCCATAAATTACGTCACATGTTTATTTATGTGACTGTGTTTGTTTTAATTTTAATATGTACAATGGTACTACCGTTGCGTTGTTAGCGTTCAGTAAATAAATTAAAACATGCATATTCATAGTTAAATGAAACGGAAAATAAGTAATTACCTTCCAAAACAGAAATACCCCATTGTTAAACCTATAACAAGGCACACAGAATGTCGAAATTCCGGCGAGGCATATTTCAATGGTTTTCGAAACAGTCTTGCCAGGCATAGTGCAGCTACTTGTGAGATGCAAAAATTTACCTATTGAAAAAAAAAAATACGAATGAATAATGTGCAGCACGTAAAAGAAAATTGTGTAAGTATGAATGTGTACAAGCCGCGGCCGTAAATAAGGCACATCGATTTATGGAAATGTTGACTTTGTAGAGCGTTGTTTGTGTAACCCATGCTTGTGTGACAGTTTCTTTTAAAACTGTATGTGCCTTATTTACGTACGGTTATATTAGGTACATAAGCAACAACTTAACTACCTACAACAAATCAATAATGCTTGACAACTACGTCAGTAAGGCAATAAAACTGCATAATTTATTTCGTTTCTATTTGCAATGCAAATAATAATTTATTTAAGCATGTGGAAAATGCATTAATGTGCATACTAATTGCGTAACACACTTTCAATCACAATCTGAAAAATTTTGAAGGAAATTCATTCATTGCTTCATATGTTTGAAAAATTCGTTTGCTCAACAACGTAAACAACGCAATAAATGTTATCGAACTGTCAAAATGAAAAGCATTGCCATTGAAGTGTGTTACACAATTACCCCGCAGCTTGCCGATAATGTCGGTCTTTAAGGCCATCCATACTAATATTATAAAGGCGAAAGTGACTCTGTCTGTGTTACCTTTTCACAACTTAACGGCTGAACGGTCATCATTATCAGTAGTTGGTTCTGTTTAGTTTTAAGGCCTTATTTTTAACAGCAAGTACCTAATCTCAGGCAAAACCTAATAGTGCCTTAATGATAGATCGCCCGACGCCGTGTCCTGCTGTA
Source organism: Apamea monoglypha (assembly GCA_911387795.2). Classification (NCBI taxonomy): domain Eukaryota; kingdom Metazoa; phylum Arthropoda; class Insecta; order Lepidoptera; family Noctuidae; genus Apamea; species Apamea monoglypha. The sequence goes on from OU426922.1 coordinate 10,483,968, forward strand.
AACCCTTCCGGAAGGACGGGTTTGTGGCCTGCCAGGAGACTGACGCGAGTCCTGCCGGTAGTACGCAGTTTGTATAAAATTTTGTCTGGTCCTTCCAGCAGTACGGTGACCTTGATTTTGAACTTGCGCTCGTCAGAAGTATAAAACATTTGGTCAGTGCGTATTAAAATAAAACTCATTTGTTTTAAGTATGTATTTTCATAATTTACTTATATAATAATAATATACCTAGTCTTGCCATAAATATTGTCACGAAGCAAAAAAATTTATTTTTATTGCAAATAATATTTATTGCCTCTACAGTGTGTTAGTTTAATACATAAATATAAAACAATTTAAAATATAAAAGCTTATTCGAAGTGGTCTCCATTGGCTGTAATACAGTCCTTTAAACGTTGAGGCCAGTTATCAATAGATGCACGCACTCTTTCCATGGGAAAATTCTTCACTGCCAATCGGATGGATTGTTTTAGGGACTCCAAATTATCATGGCGTTTAGAGCAAGCCGTACTCTCTAAAACTGACCATAAAACATAATCCAGCGGATTAAGATCGGGACTAGACGACGGCCAGTCTTCAGCTCTGATGAAGTCCGAAACGTTCACTTCCAACCAAGACTGCGTGGACCGAGCTTTATGACCCGGCGCCGAGTCTTGTTGGAAGGACCATACTTGGTTATTGAACATAGTGTTGTTAAGGGGCTTAACTACCTTCTCAAGAATGGTATCTTGATACACTTGTACCGATGTTTTGATACCTTTTTCACAAAAATATGGCTCAGTTACTCCTTCGTAGCTAACACCCCACCAAACCATCACTGAAGTCGTATAATGCCCACGTTGCACTCTGTCGACTAATTGGGAAGCTTCCTTAGAGCTTTGAGCATAAATACGGCCATTTTGTTTGCTAAAATGTTGCTCAATTGTAAAGATTTTCTCATCAGTAAACAAAACTTTTCTGTGAGCTCCCTTTAGTCCTTTTGCGTACCGCTTCAGTAGTTGTTTCGATTTTAAACCCAATTCTTTTTTAAATTATCAGTTAAAAAATGACCAGTGCGTCTCATAAAGGCTGCAAGTCCTAAGTCATCTTTTAAAATACGCGACATGGTTCTGGGTGCTATCTTCATCTCCCGAGATAAAATCTTTTGCTTTCGGACAGGATTTCTTCGAATTCTTTCCCTTACTGCTTTGACCACCTTTTTCGTACGAACACTACGTGGACGGCCAGATCTTTATCTGTCACAAACAGAGGTCTCATTGTACCTATTAATAGCCCGGTACACAAACATTCGACTAATACCAAGCGTATGGAGAGTTTTAAAAATTGCATTTGGCTCCATACCAACTTTGTGTAATGCAATCACAGCGATTCGGTTCTCTTTATCACCCCACTCCATTTTAATATCGCAAAATAACAAATGTACAATGTATTGGCGCCAAAATTAGAAAACTCAATGGACAATCGTATAAAAATGACAGATTCCAAATTCAAATGTAACATCTTTCTTATTTTTAATTGTAACAGTAACATTTATGGCCAGACTGTGTAATTATTCGTACTTGATTTAGGAATTTTTGTTATAGGAGCGCATTTATGTTCTTAGTCGCGCATGCGACTTCATTTTGTACGACATGTAGAGCGATAAACGAGCGAGCGGCCAAGGGGTAGAGTTATATATGTCGCAGCCAACTATGAGGGGCGTTCAATGTATTCTCGGTATTAAGGTGATTTACTAATGATGTGGATAATTTGACTACTATCTTTCTCTTACTATCTTGCGGGATTGTCCATTTGCTGTGGCGGACATATTTGATCCTGGAGCTGTGTCTAGCTCGCGTTCCCCGAAGGCGAAGCGAATCGATCGTCGGGTCTCCGCAGTGCTCGTAAAAATCGTGAGTACAAACACACAAACGGAGAATCATTTGATGGGATTCGAACCTGCGACACCCAGCGTAAGCGCTCTTGACGGGCGCGCGGCTCGGACCACCGAACAAACTCGACACGAGTGCGGCGCAGCGAATTACGCTTTTAGCTTGATGCTTAATGACGTCGCATTGGTCGCCCTGTACCAAGATACGTAACGATAATCGGAACGACACTTTGAAGCCTGATTTTTTTTTTTGCTGTTGATTTGGTTCCTGTTTTTTCCTGAAGACCCTCAAGACTTAAACTAATAATAAAAATGATGTACCATTCGCCTGACAAAACGAGCTCTAGCCCCGATTTAAGGACAACGACTTCAGAGGCCGATCCTGGAGTTACATGCAGGAAACGTAAACAACCAGAATGCGTGTTTACTGACAATTTAAACGCTCTTGCTTCCGAGCTAAGATCGACATTGAAGTCTTTTCGCAGCAATGTTGACTCCAGCCTGGCAGCTATCAACTCCAACATTGCTGCTATGAAAAGCGACATAAAAGTTCTCACCACGCAAACTACAGAAATTCGTAATGACATCAACGTTCTGCGTGCTGAACTGGAAGCTTCCAAGCGGCAGATGACAGCCCTAGACAGTAGGACTTGATTCAACGCATCGACTCATTAGAAGGTTCGCTTCAGTTCTCCAATCAATGCGACGATGTCATGAAGAAGATGTCCACACTGGAAGGCTGCTTCACCTCTGCGGAGCATACTGACTAGTCTAGTCGCTAAGCTTGAGCCTAAAATCGACGCGTTGGAACAGCAAGCCAGAGCCTCTAATATTGAAGTATGTAATGTCCCGGAGAGAATCTGATCACACTTATTTCATCAATTGGTGAAAAGATTAAATTTCCGATTACCCAAAACGATATTATTTCTATACATCGCGTGCCCCAGAAAACTTTGAATAGACCCAAAAATATTGTGGTTAGGTTCTCCTCGGTGCCTTTTCGTGACAATGTAGGTATTGAGTGCCTACCGCTTGGCTAAGGGATTGAAATCCGACCAGATCGGTATAACAGGTACTCCACATACAATATACGTGAATGAGCACCTAATTTTGAAGAAAAAGCTGTTTTTTCGCGAATGTCGCCTGGAGGCTAACACAAGTTTAAGCATTGTTGGGTTAAGCACTCTACGATTCTGGTACGCAGGACTGACATATCAACAATACACGCTATACGTAACAATTTTCACAAATTTAAAATCACCGATGATACATCCACAAAACACAATGTTTAGCATATTATTTATTTATTTATTTATTATACAGTCTTATTACTGCAACTAATTATATTATACATCTTATTATATCAAAAATCGACTACATAAACTTTCCTTTTTTATACATTCTAAGTTCATGCGAGTTTAAAACGTTTTACCTTCAATACTGTTTTTGTTTTCGTCATCTGTTACTTATACCGGTCTAGTGGCAGCATCTTACAAGTACAAGTTCTATATCTTTTAGCAATCATGTCAAAACCTATCTCCAGTGTAATGGCTGATACACTTACTATTTACTATCAGAATTGTAGGGGCATACGTGGCAAACATTTGACAGTTTATATGTATATCTTAAGTAACTCATACGACATTGTTGTATTAACGGAAACATGGCTTATACGGGATATAGCAGATTGTGAGGTTATAGATGAGCGCTATACCGTCTTTCGTCGCGACCGAGATCGCGCATATAGAATATCTACTACAATAATTACCCAGCCGTGACCGTGCGAAAAGACACTTTATCAGCGCGGTTTATATACCACCGAACACACCAGACGACACCTATTCTACATATTTGGACATGCTTTCGACAATTTTAAGTAATCCCATGACACTAACTTTACAAACGCTAACAACCGAACGTTAGATTTACTAATCTCCAATGAACACAGCCATGTTTACCAACCGAGTGATTATTTAGTACCCGTGGACCTAAATCACCCTCCTTACTGTGTTGTGACTTCCCCTTGAAATATTCATCTATGAAACGCTGCCCTATAATCAAATTTAACTATTATAAGTGCAATTACAACCTTATAAAGGTAGTTTTATCAGAAATTGACTGGAACAGCTTGCTTACAAATTTACCAGCACAGGAGTCTGTAAACACATTTTATAATAGCTTGTTTGGAAAATTAAAATTAGAAAGGACGTCCCCCAAAAATCATACAGAACTTCTAAATTCCCCATTTGGTTCACTCGACCCCTTATAAGGTTATTCAAAAATAAGAGCAACGCATGGACCAAATGGAAAGTGTACAATAATATATCTGACTATGAGCAATTTTCCCTATTTCGTCGCAAATTCAACAAAGAATGTTGCCTATATTACTCTAAGTATATAGCAAATGTAGAAGAAAATGTAAACAAAAATCTCAAACACTTCTGGGGCTATGTGGCTAGTAAACGGAATAACTCAGGAATTCCATCCAATGTCAAATATATAAGAATACTTCCAGTACTGATCCACGTGATATTTGTATACTATTCTCTAACTATTTTCAATCAGTGTATGACCCATCAACACTTGACATCAATAAATCGCAATCGCCTTCTAGCTTTCTTGATAATAGTGATATTACGAGGTGCATTCAATAAGTACCTAGCCTCATCGCCAGAGGGCGCTGTAGTTTCAAAGAGTTTTACCACAGTGTAGCACATTCTTTTTTAATTCTTTTTTCAAATTTTCATTCCAATCCCTTCATTTGTTTTAATTTGACAACTTATGGAAGCGAACGTGTCGATCGGTTTTACAAAAATGGAAAAAGAGCAATATCGTTCGGTGATTCGATTCCTATGTTTGGAAGGGAAAACGCGCATCGAAATCAAAGAGCGCTTGGATGCTGTGTTCGGTGACTCTTCTCCATCGATGGCCACCGTCAAGAATTGGTTCAACGAGTTTCCACGTGGCCGTACGTCGGTTTTTGATGAACCACGTCCAGGTGCACCGAAAACAGCTGCTACGGAGGAAAACATTAAAAAAATGATCTCGTATTGGCAGATCGCCGATTGAAGGTTCGGGAGCTAGCTGAGACTGTAGGCATTTCAGAAGGAACAGTGCATCATATTCTTCACGAGGAACTCGGCATGAGAAAGCTGTCGGCGCGATGGGTGCCGCGTTTACTCACACCAGAAAACAAGCGCAACCGTGAGACCACATCGGAGACGTGTTTGGCGCTGTTTAAGCGGAATCCAGCGGAGTTTTTGCGTCGTTTTGTGACCGTCGATGAAACCTGGATCCACTGGTACACACCAGAGACCAAGGAGCAATCAAAACAATGGATCCAGACCGGGGAACGTGCTCCAAAGAAGGCGAAAACTGTAAAATCGGCCGGAAAAGTTATGGCCACCGTTTTCTGGGATTCACAAGGTGTGATCTACATCGATTACCTCGAGAAGGGTAAAACAATTACAGGGCTTTACTATGCCGATTTATTGGGCCGATTCGACGCCGAATTAAAGAAAAAACGACCCCATCTGGCGAAGAAAAAAGTGCCGTTTCACCACGACAACGCACCGGTTCACACGTCTGCCGTTGCCATGGCCAAATTGGTCGAATTACGCTACGAATTGCTGCCCCATCCACCGTATTCTCCAGATTTGGCCCCTTGTGACTTCTTTCTGTTTCCTAATCTGAAAAAATCACTCGCCAGGAATAGATATGGATCAAATGAGGAGGTCATCGCCGCCACGGAGGCCTATTTTGCAGAGTTTGACAAAAACTATTTTTCTGACGGGTTAAAAAAGTTGGAGCATCGCTGGGCTAAGTGTATCGAACTAAAAGGAGACTATGTTGAAACATAAATTGCCACTTTTCCAAAATTTTCGTTTACTTTTTGTAGGCTAAGTATTTATTGAATGACCCTCGTATCAACAATATTTAAATAGAGCCTTCTAAAGTTTACAAGGAGCTAAAGTCGTTAGACCCTTCAAAAGGACCTGGACCTGATGGCTTCCTCCCTCGTTTTTCAAAAGTGTTGCGTTCACCTACATCTGTTGTTCAATAAATGTATCAGCGAAGGCGTTTTTCCCGATGCATGGAAAATAGCTCACTTAACTCCTGTCTTTAAAAAGGGATCATAAGATTACGTAGAGAACTACCGTTCGATCTCGATTTTGTCTACCTTGTCGAAGCTTTTTGAGAGACTGATTTATAATGAATTTATCCCACTTTACACAAGGTTATAATTAAAGAACAGCACGGATTCGTCCAACAAAGATCTACTTATAAAAATCTGCTTATTTTTATGGGCTATGTTTTTGAAAATATGGATTAGACGTTTACAAACTGATGCAGTATATACAGACTTTCAAAAAGCTTTCGACAGGGTGGATCACGAGTTACTTCTACGCAAAATTCCCTTCAACGGTATTCGCGGAAATCTAATGAAGCCATACTCAAAAGGTTGTTATTAACGGATTTCAATCGGAGTTGATTTCCGTCACATCCAGGGTTCCTCAAGGCTCAATTTTGGGCCCTTTATTATTTACGTTGTTTATAAATTATTTAGCGTTTGTTTTAAACATTCGAACTTTTTACTATACACGGATGACTTGAAAGTCTACAAAACTATAAAAAGTATTGATGATTGTTTGATGCTTCAAAGTGACTTAGATCGATTGTCTAGCTACTGCTCCTTGAATAAACTCTCATTGAGCTTACCCAAATGTAATTCGATTACATTCACTAAAAACAAAAAGCAGCACGCTTATAGCTATCACTTACTAAATACACAATTAAAAAGAGTACCTATACTCATTGCGTGAACGTGAGATAACAACATCACCATAAGGAACCGTCGTATAATGCGATCTCAGACACATCTATTGAGTTACTGGATACTTCCTCCTCATCTTCGAATTTCAGTATTAAGAGTATGATATACTTATCTAACCCATGTCAAGAGTGACAAAGTGCTGGATTTGCAAAATTTAATTAAAACCCTAAGGGAGCAATTATTAAGAGCACACGCGGAGATTGAAAACTTAAATTCAGAGAATACCACACTGAAACAACAATTATAAAAAGAAAGACAGAAAATTGAGCGACTTAAGGAGATTAGCCAAAGCGTGAGGAAAATTGATAAGTCATTTATCAACACAAATAGAAACAATTACTCAGCAAGAAAACTAAATTTGAACTTGGAATCTTGTACTTGTTCTCAAGTAAAATCATCTATTGAGTCCCGAAAATATGATAACAGCTCAAAACCTGATATTGACCATTCTCAAAATGAAGGAAAATAATGTAGATGGCGTTGATTTGGTGTGCAATGTTACCGGCAATAAAGCGAGTTCACAAAATATGGCGGAGTCCGCGGAGTACTCAAATACCGCAGGTAGTTGCAATTTCGAATGCAACAATATAAAAAAAATATCGAACAACAACAACCTATAGAAGAAACGAGACAACCACATTGTAAAGCCGTCATAATATTAATATTGTCGGACAATCAAGGCAAAGATATAGTTCAGAAGTTAATCGAAAATAAAAATAAACTTTTATGTAAGGATTATAATAAACAATCTATAACAAAACCAAATGCAAAAACTAAGTACCTATGTATTAGCTGATTGTTGCAACAGGGCAACCTCCTTATCGAAACCCGATAATATTATTATAATGACTGGTAGTAATGATTCTAATCCAACTGAATTAGCATTGCATTGCCTAAAAAGTTGCAATGTATTTATAGCCAATGTATTATGTAATCATTTTCTTAATGAACGAAAATTAAATGACCAGTTGAAGCTTCTTACCCGAAATTACAAAAATGTACATTTATAGAAACAGGATCGTTCAAATAAAAACGTAGAACCAATAATAGGGTATTTTACTACCCTATTATTTTCAGAATCAAGTAAAAAAACAATCCAAAAAGGTTCACAATTCATCTTGTCTGAGTAATAACTTAGAACCATTGAAGGGTACAATACCCTTTTATTTTTCGACTCTCAAAAACATCACAAATGGATCTAAAAGACATGGTATTCAATAACGTTTTTTTTCGTTTAAAAAAATTCGTACCGTTAAAACGGTGTGACATGTAGCACTATGCAATTATGAACACCTTTATAACATACCATGTTTCTGGCAAATAAATAAAAAAAAATAAATAGGAGACAACATTATCAACAAAGCCCTTAAAATGTACGGTTTTGTTATGCGCAATAGCAAAGATTTCAAGCGTCCATCAACCTATAGATACTTGTATATATCGCTACTTAGGCCTTGTCTGGAGTTTGCTACTATGATATGAAATCCCTATTCCGCAAAATATATTGACTCGATTGAGACTATTCAACGTAAATTCCTAAGACCTCTGCATTACAGATGCTATCACAGCCGCGGCTCGCATGATATGTTGCCTAAGAATTAAAAACTGTTAACCCTAGAATTCAGAAGACTGCTTCTCGGAACAATGTTTCTACATGGTATTGTGTACAACAAATATGATTGTTCAGACTTAATAAACAAACTTTGTTACATCGTTCCCAGGACAGTCGTGCGTAGACAAGCGCGTCCATACCGCTTACTATCTATAAATACGAGTATCAAGCAAGTCTGTAACTCCAATGCTGGTTTACGCGCTCCTTTGCGCCAATTTGTGGTTTCCTACAACACTTGATTCGAAAACATTGATATTTTTAATCTAACAGCAATACAATTTAGAAATTCTGTAGTCGATTCTATCTTAGCTTTATAAATTATTAAGTAGTATTTTTTTTTGCTTTTTCTATCCCACACATTTCGCTATTAGAAAGCATTCATTCAATCAAACAATCATTTAATATCTCACTCCATTCATTCATGTACTCTGGTTTCCGTTTTCATTTATCTCACGTAGCATTAACAATCAACAAATTAGTAATAAGTGGATAATTTTGTTGGTAGTATGATAAGTATTTTGTTTAATTAGTAAGTATTTTTTATAACATTTAATTTTACTCTTGTTTTTATCCCAAAATAAAATAAAATGCCGGAAAAATCATGGCCACAGTGTTTTGGGAATCAAAAGAAAATTTTGCTGATTGCACCTTTTTTTGTGTACTACAAACCATAAACGTAGCATCCTACGCATCCACTTTAAGAAATTTACGGGAAAAAATTAAAGAAAAACGTCGGGGTAAACTGACCACCGGTGTGTTGCTTCTTCGCGACAACGGCAACGCCCCTGTCCAAACGGCGCGTGTTTCCAGGGCTGCTGTGCAAGATTGTGGTTTCGAAGAAATTAACCACCCACCCTATAGGCCGGTCCTAGTCCCGAGTGATTATTATTTGTTCCCTAATTTAAAAAAGTCCTTCGTGGGAAACGATTATTCAACAATGAAGAGCTCAAGGTGGTAATAAATGTGCATTTTTCAGAGTTATTTTTTACAGGGTATTGATGTAATCAATGCATTGGGGTATTGGGGGATTACATTGAAAAATAAAAATAATTTTAATTGAATTTATGTCTTTTTCATGCCGATACCGAGAATACATTGAACGCCCCTCGTAGCTTAATTATTCATTCAGTTAACTGCCTAGTCTTTTAACTAAACGGCGCCATTCAACTAGCGGCCTGAATGATATTCAACCATTAAATCAAACAGCTAAAATGACTTGGATCGCGTACGATTGCCTAGCCCAAACATTTAAATTGGCGATTGATTGATTGAAGATTGATTTAAAGCGGGAGTTGTTTATTGTAGTTTAGAAAATATAAAAATTACAAAATGCATGTTTGTTAACAAGTTCGGCAGTAAAAACTGAGCAGTAAATTAAATAAAAATGAGTCTTAACAAATATTTAAATGCGTAAGGAAATAAATATTTAGCAGTAAAATGGCTTAACGGGCAGTTATGTGTGAGCAGTTAACAAATCGGAATTAGTCGGTGAGAAATCTAACTTGGAAGAAGCCGCTCGCAGGGCGATGCCGCGGCACCGTTCGCAGCGCTCGCTCGACTCGCGCGCATTGATCACAATTCTAACCTAACCCATTTAGTCGGGGTGGCCTGGCTTAGTTACTACGACTATGGGATACTATGTATGGAATGCGTACGCATCCGTAAAGCTGAACAGATGCGTACGCATTCCATACAAAATAGTTGTTTGTTATGGACAAAAGCTGAACAGAGCTGAATAAGTGTGGTTAGTGCCTAATTCGGCTCGCGCATAGTTCATCGCAGTTCCAACGTAACCTATGAACTATTTACCTTACTGCCCATTCCAACATTTTTACCGGCCATTCATTTATGACACTACTTTCTTGAGTATCTTTTGTACTGACAATGTAGAATTAAATAACCGACCAATTTTCTTTACATTGCTTACTGTTTATGTTTTAATTTAACAACCGCCGAAAAATAAAATACTGCCTGTTATTTTTTTCAACTCATCATTCATTAAAATGATTACCTATTTAAATTTAGCTCCATTTTTTCCCTCACATTTTCACAATATTATATAAATGGACTAAGCATCAGCCAGCCAGTTCATTAAATGTTGTATTAGTCGCATTGGCTGAATATCATTCAGGCCACTAGTTGATCGGCGCCGTACAATTAAACGGCTCCGTTCATTTACAACGGCTAGGCAGTTAACTGAATGGCTAATAAGCTAGTTTGCGGCGACAAATATATAAACTTTATCACTTGACATCCATATTTTCGACTGTTTCATGGGTGGCAGTCATTTTGAAAAAAAAAAAACATAATAGCGAGACAGTTGGTACATCAGGCAGTGGCAGTGAAAAATATGGCAATTTAGTTAGAGCATTTCGATTTTGTTATTATGTCCCACTGGTACACAATTAAAGTAAATGACTTATTATTTTTTCAGTAACCACTCTGAGAAGTCTGTACTCTATATTGCTAGGAATTTGACGCTCAATTCTAAAAGCATTGGGTTATATGTATTTGTGGAAAACCATTCTATCTTGAGCCAGGGTGGACTTAGCAAGCATCATTGTTATAACGACTAGGAAATCACACCTAGTTAGCTGCCAGTTTTTGTCCCACCCACAACCCATTCGCTTGTTCACTTTAGTTTCGCCTGAGCTTAATTCCAATTCATGTTGCTTTTACAACATTTCACCAATTTGTTTTTCAAAGCTCTTATTTATCACCAATATATCACCCCTGGTAAGCAATCTATATTTACACTAACAAAAAAACTTTCTACTCCACATATTGATTATCATGCAAACCATCTAACAACAACAACAAACCCATATTTGTACAAGTAGCATCTTCTTTTCCTTCTAAACCTCTCTATCTCTGACGCAACAAGCAACTGTCTATCTGTTAACTGGTTTTCTTGGTGTTTTGTGGTCATATAAGTAAGTTATCAAATAATGATTTAGGCTTATCAAATTATTGAATAGAGTTACTTACTAGATCTAGAGGAAGCCCAATTCTGCTTGATAAGAACAGGAATATTCTACTGCCATCATAGTAATCATAATACGTCATTGCCAGGTATTTACTGTAAATAAACATGAATGCACAAAACATTAGTTGGAGCATCACAAGATAAAATCACATCTTTCAACCTATTAGCTTTTTTTTCTTACCCTCGCCAGGCTGACAATATACCTTAAAACTCGTTTAGTAACTGTAATTTTATTTCTAGAACCTGAAACACTTTATGGCTTTATTGTTTGCCAGTTAACACAACATTGAAATAACACCCTTTTATTGAACAGAGCCTTCTATACAATCGGCTTATATTGCTCCAACTACGTAACGATCCATTCAGTAAAATATCAATTCAAGACAACTTTGCACTACATAACGTATATAAAAGAGATTGTTAACAACAATGTATTTTTCAATTTCATCAAGTTGTGTCGATTACAATTACTTGACAAACGTCATTCATTTCAATTGACGGCTTGACGGGCATCACACCACTATCTACGCACCAGTACCACCCAACCCAACCAAACCCAGCCAGAACTGTGTTGCCAGACTTGCCAGATGTGGCGCGGGTGCTACATATCTCAAACGTCCAAACTATTCCGAGGAACCAAATGCTACAAATATATATCACGTTCACGCGCAGATTTTTTAAGCTCTAGCGACAAATCCTGTTAAAACCAGTGTGGACGTTCTATATATTTTGAAATCGCCGGCCGATCGCCGGCAACCAAAGAAAGTCGCTTAAAATAACCGAAGTCTGATCCCGTCATCCCGCACTTATTTTTCAAACATCTGCGGTCTGTTTATACAGGGTGGCAGGGACATCGACGAGCAAAGCACATGATTCTAGACGTAGGTGTAGAAATGATTCGTCGGTTATCAAAAATAAAATCACCTATTGTATTTCGTAGAAAAGTGCAATACGTACGCGATCAAAATGTATGGCAGAGCAAATTTTTTGGTACCTAAACACAACAACAAAATATGTATAAAAAAAAAATATGTTGACATATTGACAGACGTCAGATCACACCAATTTTAGCAATTCATTCCTTATATTTTGGCCGATCGCTAGACGTTAGTCCACAGAGTACAAGTCGTAGTCGCTATCGAAAGTTGTGTAGTCATTGATTTTGATTCGAAGTACTTTGATTGAATTTAGCAAATCAAATATTATCCATGTAAAAATGTCTTTAGGTTCACTCTATGAAACCGCTTACAGAGGAGACTTTAATCAAGTTAAAGTGAAGGTTGATGAAGATAATGCTTTAATAAATACACCTGATCCAGTAAGCTTTTCTTTTCTTACTATTGGCTCATTTTATTCTATAAATAATTCCACCATTTATATGATTAGAAAAAAAGATGTAAAAACGTTCCGTGTAATGTGTGACAACATGAACATTTTTATCAGACTTTAAAAAAAGGAGGAGTTTCTCAATTCGTTTTTTTTTAATGTTTGTTACCTCAGAACTCCGCTGAAATTACTTTTTAATTATTTTGCTTTTATTACTTTGTTATTTCTGCGCTTGCAACTGAAAAATATCCCAAATCTCAAAAACTAAATTGACTAAAATGGCAGTCACTTAGAAACATTATAATATTTTTAATGATGGGGTCCCCCATTACCTGCATTGAAAGTTTTTTTTTCCTTGGTTACATACATATAGGCCTTTACCCAGCAGCGGGACAGTACTTATATGCTAACAAAAAAAAAAAAAACAATTTCAAGCAACCACCGCAGTTATTACTTTGTTTTTCACAGATTCTTTGAGAATTGCTCGCTTTCGATAAAATCAATAGTGTGCATGTAACTTGTAAGTCATGCTCATGTTTGTAATTTTTTTTTTATATTTTTTCAGAATCAACGTCTCCTTATTCATTGGGCTTCACTGGGTGGAAATGAAAATTTAGTGGACTTTTTGATAGATTTAGGAAGTCCCCTTGATCCACTGGATGACACAAATTCTACTCCTTTAATATTATCCTCTTCAGCAGGAAGAGTAGAAGTTGTGAAGCTGCTGTTAAGCAAAGGAGCCGATGTCAATAAAAAGACAATTCGAGGACAATCATCTTTACACTATGCTTGCTCGAAGGGCCATTTGGAGGTAATTTAAATCTAAGGATCTATAAAATCAGTATTTCATGACGTAATTGAAAGGCTGCTGTTTTTTGTTTTTGTTGTTTTGACTTGTTTTGTGATTGTATTGTTATTTTTTTGTACTGAAATTACATATTTTTTACATATTGGAATGAACTTGTGATCTCTTCACAAGTTCATTCCAATATGTAATTTCATTTGAAATATTATTTGTATTTTTAGAAGAAATCTACAAAGATCTAAATACCTAATGATATTTTTTTACAGGTGTCAAAGTTATTAATAAGCTTTGACGCAAATGTTAATGATACAGATGTATTGAGTGCAACTCCCCTGCACCGTGCTGCTGCTCAAGGGAGAAGTAATATTGTGGAGCTTCTCCTAACTTCACCACAAATTAAAGTAGATATTTGTGATTCCACTGGATCAACACCACTGTTAGTATTTGGTGTGACTACTTTATGAAATAATAACAGAATGTTTTTTTTTTTTTTTTAATTGGTTTTTCTATGTCAGCTAGGGATAGCAAAATTTAGTTTGAGAAATCTATCTAAACCTTATCAAACTTAATAAAAAATGCATTAATGGATTTAAGAGAATCTAAACGAATTGTTTTTAACAGGCTACAAAAATTATTTCACTGGTAGAAAGTTACATTCATAGAGAATAGTTCTGAACTTACGCTAGTTAATGCCGACTGCCAAAGGATTATGTTTAACTCAATGCCTAGGATATATTATGTTTTTACCACGCGGAAGAAGTCACTGGCAGAAGTTAGTTATGACAATAATTAAAAAGAAAATTACAAAACATTTTTTTTTCTTGGGTGAGTTGGTATGATTGAGGCCAAATTAGAAAGAAAATACATTTATTTGCGTTAAACATGATGCAAATAAAAACATAAATATAACAAAATTAATGCAGTTAAAATGTGGTCAGTTTAACAGCGCCAGACCGCCCACAATAAACATAGAAAAAAAAACAACCAACAAGTGAAACCTCCACACACAGTGAAAGGTTCCGTAGTCGGGATGAATATTTACGCACTATTATATTCATTTTATCGCCCTCGAAATAAACAGAAATACAAAGTTATTTTTGCGCTGGTAACCGAAAATATTCCATACGGTATCTCAAAAATTGCTCTATGTATCTTCTTCAAAACAATTGTCATTGAAAGTGTTTTTATCTTCTACCAACTTCAATTTTTTTCAGAATTTTCCACTATGTAATTGAAAAGTTATGAATCTCCCTTGCCATTGTCATCATGCCTTTGGGTTGTCTAATCAATTTTATTTTTCAGCCACATTGCTTGTGAAGAAGGCAGGGAAGCAGTAGCTTGTATGTTGGTGAAAGCTGGAGCTAGCTTGGAATTAACTAATAAAGATAAAAAGACACCCCTTGATTTAAGTTCTGTCAAGTTGAAAAATATTTTATGTGCTATCTTAAAATAAAACAAGTTCTGTTTGAGACATTTACATCTTTTATTCAATAATTTTTCCTTATTACTCTAATAAAAAAAAACTTTTTTAAAAAAAAAAACCGACTTCCAAAAAAGACACTACAAAGTGAAAAATAACCAACTTTAATTTCGGAAGTCGGTGTCGTTGGGTTCGCATTTTCGTTGTTTGCCACCGACTTCCGAAATTAAACTTATTTTTCACTTTGTAGTGTCTTTTTTGGAAGTCTGTTTTTTTTTCTTGCAAAAAAGTTTTTATTTTTCACTTTTAAATTGTAATTTTCACCAGTAATTTTGGTTTTAAAAAAACGATGTGTGGGCCCAAAAAATTGAGGGTTGCCCTCGATATCTCCAGGATCCAATCCTCAGATTCTGTCTTGGTGACTATGGGACCACTTCAGAAGTATCTTTTCGAACAAAAAACGAATTTTGAAAATCGATCCACAATATTGGCGGAGTAATCGCGTAACAAACACACAAAACAAAAACCGTCGAATTGAGAACCTCCTCCTTTTTTGAATTCGGCTAATAAAGTAAATTATTGCTATTTAGGTTGGGCTACACAAATGATGTCACTTAAAAAAAAATATTCACAGCTCCAATGAAGCCATCATTATGGTGCTTTTACAGGGCGCGGGTAACATGCACTTGCGGAAGTAACGGGTGCTAAAAACATTATTATTATTAAAAGCCTGTGATGCTATAATAGTGTATAGTCTATGCTGTGATGTCCCACTGCAGGGCAAAGGCCTCCCTACTCTCTTTCCACTTCTCTTTGTTTAAAGTTGTTAAGGACCAGTTCTTATTGAAGGAGTCCAGCTCATCCCAACATCTCCTTCTGGGCCTGCCGCGATGTAGCTTGACCTGCTGGCGTCTGTACATCTTTTTTGTGTGATTTGAGTGAGATACATTATATGCCCGTTTCGGATCGGACAGGGGTTTTTATTTTTACATTTGTATCATTGTATGCATCCACAATGTCAAACTGCTTATGGATGGCACTACGAGCAGTACGTTTACCGCTCGGGCTGGCGGTCGCGCTGATCTATCCTATCGGTTGTCGGTATATAGCGCGAACATTAAGGCTCTCGCAGTCGAACACATACAGGATTCGCGTTGAGTTTGTACGTACGCCATTCACACTTTTCGCATTGTATTACACACGTCTAGTTCTGCGTGTGGACGGCACTACGACCATTACTTGTAAAGTCGGATCCAGACGTGCGTAATGTAATCCGAATTCTGCGTGTGGCCGTGTGGACGGCACTACGAGCACGAACACAAAAGTTCTTGCAGTGCTCATTTGGACGTCGCGTCGTCGTCGGCATCGTACACACTATTTGCATTACATTACACACGTCGGATTCGGCTTAAATGTATGACGGTAAAATTTAAATTTCAATGATGATGCCAAAGGACGGCATGCCTTAGCTAAGCATTTTTGTCAGTGATGTAATCCCCCAACTTATAATATGCTTGGCTGCATAGTGTGCGTTTTAAGTAAGATTTGAATTTGGTTTCATTGAGTTGGAGTATGTGGGGAGGTATTTTATTGTAACATTTTAAACAGTACCCCATGAAGGAAGAGTCTACTTTAGCCAGTCTGAAACCTGGTTGAACTAATTGGTCCCTATTTCTAGTTCTATAGGTGTGTCTGTCACCTCTTTTACTGAAAAGGTTTAAATTTTTCCTTACGTAGATGATGTTTTCATAGATATATTGATAAGGTACCGTCATGATATTAATATCTTTAAACAGATCCCTTAGAGAATCGCGCCTGCGGAGGCCATATTATATTGCTCTGATGGCTCTTTTCTGCAGAATAAAAATAGACTCGATATCTGCAGCCCGTCCCCATAGTAGAATGCCGTAAGACATGATACTATGAAAGTAACTGAAATAGACTAACCTCGCGGTATCTACATTAGCAAACTGACGGATTGTTCTTACAGCATATGCTGCTGAATTTAGCCGCCCTGCAAGAGATGTTAAATGAGGACCCCATTGCAGCCGTGAGTCGAGCCCCAGGAAAACAGTTTTATCGACGAATTCTAGTTTCTCTTTATTCAATACTATGTCACAATCACTACTTTTAACATTCGCTAAAGCAAATCTTATTCATTTAGTTTTTTTCCCATTTAATACTAAACTATTAGCAGTGAACCAATTTTGCACTTGCAGTAGGGCGTTATTTACGTCGTCAAGATTTGATGCGTCTATTTATCTTAAAAATTAAGGAAGTATCGTCAGCAAAAAACGCCATTTGTGGTTGGTGTTTTAGTTTGCTACAGAATTTCCTGTATACATTTTTAGGTAGGCTTAGCAAAAGTTTGGGAATGATGATAAATTAATTATATAAATTGGGAATGCCCAATTTATATAATTAATTTATCATCATTTTGCATTCCATTATGTTTTATTAGTTGTATGAGCTTGGTAGTTTTTATATATATTAGTTTACTTGAGTAATAGAAATTGTTTTTTTTTTTGTGATGTTTTCCCAACGAAATTAAAAAAAAAACTGGCCAAGTGTATGTCGGACCACGCACAGTGAAAGGTCCCGTACTTGGGATGAATATTTACGCATGCACAATGCGTATCATTAATTTGATCGACTGCAAAAATAAGTACAATCCAACAATACCCCCACTCGCGTGCATAGTTTTGTTACAACCCTCGGTTACATGCATGGAGAATGCCACCCCTACAGCTTGGCAAAAAAGTCGTGAAAATAATGGTGGCGCCACTATCGTGCATGTTGTAACCCTAAATAGTACGACTAAAACGGTTTTGATATTAGTTTTTTTTTTAAATTAATGTGAATATTGGCGGGTTTTATGAAAACAAGAAAAGCTCTGAAACGCTTGTTCAGCCACTGCCTAGAACGATAACATTTGCAGTTATTTAATTTAATGAATTAAAAATATAATTATGAGGTATTTCAAAATACTTTGATGTCAACTAATCCCACATTATGTGAGACAATTTTATGTTTCACAAGACCCCAGATCAATTCAATAGGGTTTAGATCCCAGTGACAAGTTAGAAACTTTACTACTGTGTGACTGTGTCCCACAAATCCATGTTCTCCTCTAACCACAGGCAAAATGTTCCATAGTTGGTGTTCTAATCAAAAACTAAAATAAAAATCAGAATAATTTTTTTAATCAGAATCAAAAATTTTAATAAAAAATGTTTTCCTCTAAGTATTCCACGCCCGAAAACTCTTCATCCATGTCTTGGTGTGAGCTTTCACCAAAACTCTGCTGGCTATGTTCAGATGTGTCACTGTTGCTGCTTTCATCTTGTAGGTTTATGATATTTTTTTCAATGTCACTATACACAGTTTGCCCCCCTTCGAAAATAACCTTTTTTCTATTTTCATGACATGTTGACATTAATTTTTCCAGTCGTCAACTGATATGCTCTGAAACGCTTGTTCAGCCACTGCCTAGAACAATAAAATAAAAACAACTAAACATTTGCAATTACTTATTGTAATGAATTAAAAATATAGCCTTATAGTACTGATAGATTTACCTAAAAAATACTATAGTTATTTTTGTTCAGTGATTTATTTTATGCAATATTAACAAAAAGTATCAAAATTATACGAACGCTGCATTCCGAATGTGTTTTGTAAACATAACCTCAAATTCGTGAATGTACATTTCAATAATTGTATGAAAGGTTTATAATAGATATTGCACCTTGAAATACACACATTAGATCTGATTACATGTATAAAATATAATTTTACCTGTCATTTCAGCGGTTCTTTCATACACATCGTTGAGATCGGTTAAAATTTGTCCGGCCTCGAGTTCCGCCAAATATCTCACGTACACTTTATAAATTATTGCTCTTGCGGAGCTGCAAATAACAGATCTGTTCATTATGAACACAATGGGTCACCAGTATCACCACGATAAAGCAAATAAATAAATAATAAACACGAAAAACAGTCACCGATTACAAGAAATGACAGAATATGTACCTTACTCGACGAGGCAGAGCGAGTGTTGCCAATGATTAAATATTTTAGTTCCGTTTCAGGACTTTCTTGCCAAACTGTAATTATGTTTATCGTAATTTTACTACACAATTTTGCGATACAAAGAATACACCTTATTTCAAATTTTCATCGATATATTGTTATTAGTCTACGAGTAAAATGGCTAATGGCATTGACATCCGAACGCACGCACAGACTGACATGAACTTATGGGTTCCGTTTTTTTACGGATTTTGGGTATCGAGTTTACAATCGGCATGAAACATCGCATCGCATGGCATCGGCTATGAGAATCTAATTACTATATTTAATTTAAATTTTTTGGGATAGCGGCCATCTTAAAATTCAGAATGTTCATCTTATTGGGTATCAATCAGCACTATCCCCCGAAAACCATGAAAATGACAACCATGACGAAAGATGTTCAAATTATAATAGCCTCCAACAAAAAATTATAATTACTTATGTGTGGAAGAAGTTAAACTTAGTCGTAATCTTCAATTTGTAAACCAACCTCTGCCGTTTAAAAAAGAAAGTATTTTCAGATCATTTACATTTGAAATCAAATTTACAGTACCTACAGTTAAGAAAATTACAGTTCTTAAAATTGTATCTCAAGCTACAGAACGGCAGCTTGGGACATAAGCAGTGCCTACTTCGTCCCACAACGCGCGTCCACGAAAACACCCACGTTAACCTCCTGTAAGAAAGGCTGGCCTGTGCAAATTGGTCAAAATCTAGATTTTACGGTTAGTTTAGGTTTGTACAGACGCCAGCAGGTCAAGCTACCCGAAACTGTCAAATTTTCCCAATCAACCATGAACCTTAATGCTTTAGCGATAAAGTTGAAAATCTATTAAAGAAATTTGACAGATTGTAGTAACTTGATGTGCTGGCGTCCGTACAGACGGACAGAGAGACAGACTGACCGGCACATAGACAGACGGCAATGATGAAACTATAAGGAATCCTTTACGACCTCGGAGACCCTAAAAACATCAATTCGGTTCATATTTGGCAGTGATGCATGTATGTGTAAGATGAATTCTGAACCTCCTTCTTTTAAGGGCCCTCGCCCACGGGCGACTTTTTGTAGCGATGCAGTCGCGATGCTCTCGCGCGTAGCATCGATACAGACGCGAAGCAGTCGCTAGCTGTGTGCCCGCGCCCACGGGACCAGATTCAGTCGCGATGCAAACGCGATTTGGTCGCGATGCAGTTACGATACAAAAATACCTTGGATCAGTACAGTTGCAAGATGGACTCCGTTGAGGCAACATTAGTCACGTTGTCTTTGGTGCTGCTTTTACGTAAGCAGCCGAAGCATAGGCAACGGAAGCAGCGTCAATATTGGATGCATCCATTTAATACCCAGAGATTGCTTTGTGGACATCATGTAACAACATTCAAACAACTCAAAAATTATGATCTTAAATTCAAAAGTTGTTATAGAATGTCATATTCGGTCGCGCGTTTGTATCGATACAATCGCGATGCAGTAGCGCGTTGCAAATGCGACTAACACGCGTTAGAAGTGATGCTGTCGCGCGTTTGCTAAACGCGCGACTGCATCGCTACAAAAAGTCGCCGTGGGCGAGGGCCCTTAAAAGCGGGTTTAAAATATCTAAATAATTCCAGTTTTAACCTATTAAAAAACCGGATTAGTGTCAAGGGTTCTGTACGGTGAATATGTTATTCACCATGTTGTACGGACGCCAGCACATCAACCTACTACAATCTGTCAAATTTCTTTAATAAATTTTCAATTTTATCGCTAAAGCATTAAGTTTCAAGGTTGATTGGGAAAATTTTACAGTTTCTGGTGGCTTGACCTGCTGGCGTCTGTATGTACATACATACACGTACAGTTATTAAATTGACTAATCATCTTCAAAAATAAATTTTTATTTAGAGTTTTTATACAGTTTCTACACCTTATTTTTTTTAAAATTCTGATTATCGATTAGGCTTTATGCAATTTTTGAATCGAAATCAGAAAATTGGATGGATGGTCAGCAAAGTGTCACGTCGAAACATATTTTTTTGTATTTTTTATCAAGATTTGATCGCGTTTTATAAGTAGTTTAGGTATGAAAGATGGTAAAAGTAAGAATGCGGAGAGAATGATAATATCTTTATTTTTCCCTTTTGCATATTTACACACACACAAATATATTGTATAAAATAAGCGCGGAAACATATTTCTCTTAATAAATTTGAATGCAGAAAGTTGATGTAATTTCCTGATTTTCGTGATGTAAATCGCAACATCCCATCGAGTCAGCTGATATGTCATAATTATGTCAAAATCTAGTCGAGCAGCAGAGTGGATAAATACATTTTTTTTATATTGCAACAATGTAATATGTATTGACAGTGACAATGACAATCATTGCTCGCAATTTGATTGGTTGTCATTTGTGCTCATCAGTAAATAAACAATGAAATAAAATTATCGATTTTCTCTCCTTTGATAAATTCATGCTTTTGTTTTAATATAACGTTTTAATTGAACAGTATCTGAGTAAGCTCAAATTCGAAATGGAAGCCCTTTTGAATTTGAATGACGTTTTAATTTGCAATCACTATTTCCTAATAGGCGGTGCGTTTCTCGTTTATTTGGTTTATCGAATTCTTCATTCTCTTTTTTCTGATAATAATTATATGCGAACACGATATAGAAGCCGTGGGCATACTTGGAGAAGCATTCAGTGTAACAAATCTGTACCATACAATATTTATGTAAGTGAATTTTAGGAACTCTATGCACAAAGCTCGGTGCAGTGCGGCGCGGCGCTGTTTGTAAAGCATTTCATTACAAATGGGGGGTACCGCCTTGAAAAATCCGAATTAAAGTACACAAACCGCACCACGACGCACTGCACCATGCTTGGTGTGTTGAGCTCCTAAATTAACCAGCTAATCTCTTGCCCTTTGATAGCATCTTTCTTCCTCATATGTCTTTCACCATACTTGCACGTACTGGCTTTCTGACTTTCATCACCTAAAAGGGCAGGACTTCTTTGAGTGCCTTATCAGTTTGACTGAAATTTTCAAGTTAATTCCAATTGATTACAGTGCACAAATTGTGGGAAACTCATGTTGCCGATAGTGGGACTTTTCTGTGAATGCTGTGCTGTGAGTGCATGCAAAAGGTGCCACAGAGCTATTGATAAAAAGTTGAGATGTAAACCTGTCACATGGCCAGGCGATAAGCCATTCTATCATCATTGGGTTCATGGTATGTGTTCTGAAAATTCATTATGTTTTATCAACATCGAGAAGAGAAGTAGTTTTATAACATTCAAAATATCATATCAAATTATATGTTTATTAGTGGGAACAAGTCAAACAGAGAGTGCGGATCAGCATGAAGAAGGCCTTAGAAGATACTTCTGTTCATGGTGTCAAAGAACAAAATTGTGGGCTCATACACTTGCTGGTGATAATGAGGTAATTTTATTATTTAATTAAGATAATAATTATTATATAGGCATCAATATAGAATTTTATGATTGGCTTTATTGATGCATGTTTTTATGCAAATGGGTAGAATTAATGACATTTGTATGATGACTTACAATGGAGTTCGATACAAATAAACAGCCAAACTTTTAATTTTTCATGTTCATATCATTCTAAAATAGCTTTCCAAGTAGATTGTAAGCCATAAGCTGTTAGAAGTAAAACCGTTAAAATAGAAAATGATAAGTTGGTGAGTGCCTGGGCAATTATTTAACATAGCTTGATGTGATTTACCAAGCTTAGTAAAATAATTGGTCTATTGAGAGAGAGGCCTATCCAACAAAGGACTTGTCAGAGCTAACAATTTTATCTGTGATTGATGACAATATTTTACTAAACATATCTATTTTGAATAACATTTTACAGCACTGTGACTTTCAAAAGTACAGGAATATAATAATTCCACCTGCATGTGTACAGTTAGAAAAAGGACATGTTTCTAACATAAAGCATCCAGGTGACAATGACTGGGAACCTTTCGTAATTTTAGGTATGTTTCCATTCTGAATGAAAACAGTATATTCTTTGCAAGTTATTTCACTACTAGAGTTAGACCTAGTGGCCTCTACTACATACTTATTCTGGCTTGCTTGTACCATGCCAAGAACTTGAGATTACCTAAAACATGTTGGAAGTCAATGGAGTATCATGGATTTTTAAACATAATGTATTATTATTTTATTTGCATAAATTATAGATGGGATGAATAGAAATAAGCATGTAGTCTGTTATGTGATTAGTTTAGTAGAAACTACTTGCTGCTTGACTTAATTCTTTAGAGATTTTATTTTTCCCTTTTGTATATTTTCAGCAAGAGAATAAGTTGTATATGTACACATTTCCAGCGAGTTTAAGGTGCCTACCTTTTGGATATGTGTAGTAATACCTATTTTATACAACTTTCGTAGTAGACTAACGAAATTTGACCGACCTTAACATATAATTAAAGATATTTGCCACAAATATATTGTATAAAATAAGTGTGAAAACACTTTGACTTATTTGAGCAGAATTACATTTCACACTTTATACACCCTTAAAAATATTATAGGGATCACTATCATAGAAGCTTAAGTTTGCTTATTGTATGCTGCAGAGGCCACTGGCTCTTATTCTTTACTGTCAAACAATGTATAATTACAGTTTGACCTTTGCATGTTTTAAAATACTAAGCTTTATGTACACCTCCCCAGTAGGGCAGCATAATAATTATAATAATAATAATAATTTATTTATTTGTCAGATCAGTACAATCCATATTATAGTTAGTAAGAACATAAACACAAAGAGAGGAGAGGGATTGGATGAGTGTCATAATTATATGACACTCATCCAATGAATAAATATTTTGTATTAAGATTCACCATGTCTATTAATTAGTAGACGCAGTTAACCTCAGTGAACACCTATGCATAACAAGCATGTTTATTTGCAATTCTTATGAAAAATATGGTACTTTAGCAATAGAACATAATAAATAATTTATAATTTTAGAGGGAATAAATTGTTTCTACTCTTATATTCTTATTCAATGAATGGAGTATAGTACAATACATAAGGTTATTTTTAATTATATTATGCACAATCTTTCAGCAAATCCCAAATCGGGAAGCAACAGGAGTGATGAAGTACTTTCTTTGTTCAGAGGGCTCCTGAATCCTATTCAAGTGAGTTATATTACTGACTATTTGTTATTTATGTTCAAAGAACCTTAGATTTCTTTTATTTCGTTCGAAGATATTAGAAACCCCCGGCCAAATATCAAGTCTAAATATATGAATTGACAGGTGGTGGATATTAGCTCAACTTCCCCAGAGAGCGTAGTGCGGTGGTTGCCGCCGAGATGTCGCATCCTCGTCGCTGGCGGAGATGGAACCGTTGCGTGGGTCATGAACTCATTGTTCTCTTTCCCACACGTAAAGGTAGAGATATATCTTATTTAAATGATGATATATGCATGACATGTAGGAATGGACAAAGTATCATCTATCAGAGAGACAACCCAATCAGCATGCTGAAAGAACGAAAAGGATAAATAAACGTATAATAACAAAATAAACGCGAAGGATGTACAATATGATTGATTACTGTACGCCTGTTGTACCTAGTACTTATATTTACAAGTGAGCCTCAATCTAGAACACAGGCTCAATCATTTTTGTTTGTTATTGGATGACAAGCAAGCCGCCGGCTCAGAACTAAAGTGAAGTGTGTGTTTCGGGAAACAACGTTACTGGCCACACAAAAAGTAGTTGGCAACATGGTAATGTTTCATATTCATGGATAACCATGAATACGAAACATTTAATGTTGCAAAATATTCTTTTGATTACAAAAGAACAATTTGCAACATTAAATGTTACGTGAAACAATATTGCGCGTTGTTGCTCAATATTCTTTCTGGTGTATAAGACTGCCATGGACATCTGAAATGCTAAAACCATCCCAAAGCTGAAATGTCTCAACTGCCTGTGTTCACGTCGGCATCGGAAACCTATACCCTTCAATCTGGAACCCCGTAAAGCAAAGTTGATTAAAAAACTATGTAATCTTCTGTTTTTGTAGGCTGCAGTTGCGATTTTACCCATGGGTACGGGCAATGATCTGTCTCGCGTGCTGGGCTGGGGCGCCGGCGGACATAGTACTCTGGACGCGCACAACATTATCAACGCTGTCAAACAAGCCAGTCATCAACCACTGGACAGGTTTAGATGTCTCAGATTAAACTGTCCAAAAATGTCTTTAAAAATCGACTTAAAGAATTAAACATTTCATTTCGTTTACAGATGGAAGGTAACGATTATTCCGAAGCGCAGCAGACTGATTCGCTACCGGCAGCCGCGCGTGCTGCACGCGTACAACTACGCGAGCATCGGCGTGGACGCGCAGGTGGCGCTGGATTTCCATCATGCACGTGCGCAGTTTCTCTACAGATACGCTAGTCGCACTCTGAATTACGTGAGTTGGGCTGTAGTTGCAGTACTTCTTATATAGACTGGTTACGCTTACGCCCACTATTTTTCTTCGATGAAAGCCACGTTCCTACTTGCTGCTAACGACCTATGCAAGACGTTGCTGGTATAGTGCAGACTTGGTATATCAACTCCATAAAGTTACGCCGTTGTTTTTTCCTCATTTGTGCAACCTAATGGTTATGGTAATATAGACGAAGTGAGCGTATTTATTTAGGAATGTTACTTATGTCTGGTATGGTCAGCAACGAAACTCGATAAACACTTACATTTACACCTAATCTAAATTGACACGAAATCATTCTATGAACTGCTTTCGGCGTCTCGTGTAATAGTTTGAGAAGAAGAGCGAGATTAATTATTTTTTAATAAAATATTGATGATTTCAAAAACCGAAGTCTTTCGACTGTCGTAGCTGACCGTACTCGTCTATTGTGCTCGGTGCCGGCAATGGACCGCAACAGTGTACGATCGTGTCCGTAGATGGCGTACGCGTTCCTGGGCGCGGGGCGCGCGCTGGACGACGGCGGCTGCGGCGGGCTGGAGCGGCGCCTGCGCGTGTGCGTGGGCGGCGCGCGCGACGCGCTGGCGCTGCCGCCGCTGCAGGCGCTCGTGGCGCTCAACATCCCGTCCTGGGGCGCCGGCGTCGACCTCTGGAGTCAGTAGCCACTTTTCGTTATAATAATCAATTCAGAATATCGCAGTCCGCTTCTGGACGTAGGCCTCTCTCAGGCTACTCTGCTACACCCTGTCCTCTGCCTTCCGTATCCAGTCAGTATTTATTATAACGAATAGGTACTGAAAACTAGCTCTTAAAGTCTAAAGTGATTGATTCTCCTGGCCGGTGGCATGCCCGACAGATGTCAAGCGTACAGTCTTTCACAATAAATCTCCGGTAATTGTTCGTCATCATAACTTCGTCCATAATTGCACAGACAAAACCTTCGGTTTCTCCAAAGAGATCACCGAAACGCAACCAGGCTACGGACGCTAGTAGATCTACATCGGGTCCATGTAGGGCCCGGTAAAAGCGTCCGTGAAGCTCCTTACTTTGCCATACTTCCATGCGATCATTGGTGTCAAGCACTACGATCTTCAGTAGTAAGTACTACAGGTTTGCGCCAGTTCTCTTTAGCCAAGGAGAGCGGAGTGAGGCCCTTGTCCACCGCGACTACATCTCGATGCATCCCCACGTCGGTTTCTAGGAAATATTCCCTGACACTGCATATCTCGCGATTGTGGAGGGTCTTAGCGTTTATAAAGCCTCGACCTCCACACTTTCGCGGGATATACAGCTTCATTACCGATGACCGTGGGTGATGCATTCGATTTGCAGTTAACAGCGTCCGGACCCTCCTATCCAGGGCGTCTAGTTTGGTTTGAGTCCATTTGAGTATGCCGAAAGAGTACATCAAAACCGGCATGACCTAACTGTTGAAGGCACGCACCTTGTTTCCGCCTGATAAAAGACTATTAAGTACTTTTTTCAGGCGGCCAAAGAACCGCTCCTTCAACAATTGCTTCATGTCAGTAACATTGATGCCTAACGCTTCCGACATACCCAAATACTTATAGGTTTTGGATGCGGAGAGGGCTCTAAAGTTTGTGGAATCCGAGAGTTGGGTTCCCACGGATTCCACAATCTCCCCTCGCTTTACATGCATGACCGCACATTTGTCCACACCAAATTCCATCCTGATGGCGCTACCGAAAGTTTCAATTAATTTCAGTAGCTCCATCAGTTGCAAATGGTTGGGAGCAAAGAGTTTTAGGTCATCCAGGTAGGTGAGATATAACCTGACCACCTCTTCTCAGCCGGTAGCCTAGACCTGAATCCTATATATTATTATTATTATAATGGAATCATCGTCTACCTATCTAAAGAAAAGTATATGAATCGGGAACCCAAAGCGCTAAGTTGAAGTCAAATCATTTAAGTATTTCAAATAGGCAATTTTGAACGTCAAACACTTTTCTTTGTAAAATTGTATTTGTTACGGTCGTGAATCGTATTTTGATGAACATACAACCTGACACTGACACAAACGTAATAAAATTAATGAACACCATCTGTTTATATTGTAGGCATGGGCAATGAAGATGACGTGGACGAACAGAGCATTCACGACGGGAAACTTGAGGTATAAAATTTATTTATATGTAATTAGACAAACCACACGTTTTGGCTAAAGATTGATCATAGTTCATACGTTGAAAAGAAACGCCAAAATTGATCCTCACATTTATTTGAGAAAAATAAAAAGAGAAAGTAAAATGTGTGGCTCGTTGGTCTAGTGGTCGCAAGCGCTACTGCTGAGCAGCAGGTCCTGGGTTCGATTCCCAGGTCAGGCTACGGGTTTTTCTATAAGGAATTTCTCAGTAGTAGCCTGGAGTCTGGATTTGTGTCATTAGGCTATGGCATATAATAGGATGTTAGAGAAAGAATAAAAAAAGAAAAACTAAAGTAAAGTAATTCTTTAATAATTTCTAATTTTTGTTTAATTGTATCATCCAAAGTTGGTTCAAATAAACAAATAAAATAAAAATGGGTAATTTTTAGTAACTGGATAATGGAGGTCAGTTGGGCAGTCGCTCTATGTAAAATACTGGTATTCAGCTGCATCCGGTTAGACTGGAAGCCGACCCTAACATAGTTGGGAAAAGGCTAGGCAGATGAAGTATATATTTTAAGAAAATGCTCTATGTTCATTGTTTTTGTTAACTTAGTTTGTAGTGTAATATACTAACATAGTTTTAAGACCTTTGTAACTAAAAATAAATTATTATGGATGTACTAACACTATCTAGTGTTTAAATTATGTATGTATCTACTAACAAATTGGATTTTATGATCAGAAAAATAGATAAATTGAATACGTTTGTTGTATGCACTTCTAAACGGGTTGCTATTATTATTATATTTATCCAAATAATAGTATTGGGAGGAGCGGAGGTAGCGTTTCAAAGGCCAACAGGCCCGGTAGGTAGTCAGGAATTCAATTACTTATTAAATTAGTCATGATTATTTAACTAAGATGAGAATGAATCAATCATCAAGCGCGGCTCCACTATTTAATTAATCATTCATTTGTCATGACTAACTGATTAGTCATTAGTCATCAATCTAAGCAAATTTCGCCCAACACTGACTATGATAACTTGATAAGACAAATTCAATATTTCCTCAAACACATACATGAATGTGTACTCTTAACTTTTATGTCATAGATTATTGTTGATTTACCATAAAATATACAATTACAGGTGGTTGGAATTTCATCATCTTTCCACATTGCGAGATTGCAGTGTGGGTTGGCAGAACCTTACCGTTTTGCACAGGCTTCTAGTCTTAAGGTAATTAATATACATGGAATTAAAAAAAAACATTTACTTAATGTAACAATAATAAAACTTGCAAATCGTGTATAATGCCAGTAAGGGGGTGAGTTAGCACGTGATCGTTGAAAGAATTTATTTTGTGTTAAGATTGAATAGATAATCCAGTATTTTATCGACAGTATCTTGGACCTGGTAAACATGCAACAATATGAATAGGAAGCACGGACACCACAGTATCAAACCTAGCAATTTAATCGATATCGATTGCTCAGGATCAAATAATTCATTACGTTAACATTGCAATGCTATGAATAGTTTTACAAAAAATACTATTTAATACATAGTATGTTTTATGGTGTGGCTTATCATCTCGCGCTATCGATTTAGTTGACAGGTATGATACTTTCGATTCATTATAGAGTTACGAGTTAACTATCGATAGTTCCGCAACCTGCACTTCGCTTATCGTAATAGTCCATTTATTTGTCAGAATATTGTTACAGAGTTGTTACATCTCGTATCGAGGTGTAGATTAAATTTAGTATAGATTACCCATAACATTGCTTTTTTGCTTATTTCAGATTGAATTGGAAGGATCTTGTGCTATGCAAGTGGACGGCGAGCCATGGATGCAAGGCCCTGCAACGATATTGATAGAGCCAGCCGGCCAGAGTCTCATGCTACGAGCAAGCGGGAAACAGCGCCGGAATGAATGATCTATCATAATACAACTAAGGGGAAACACTGGACATGCAGTATTTTGAACGCCGAGTCTCATTTGGCTTTATAACCACTTTAAGGCAGAACAAAACGTTAGGTGTTAGACGTGTTAATGTAATAATGAATAGTTAGGTGTTAGACGTGTTGGTGTAATAATGAATAGTTATGATTTTAAATGACAAAAACCCATCAATATTAGTGCCAATGTTTGATGCACTCGTCATCCATGAGTTTGTCACAAAAGTAGATAAATAATATGATATTTCAAGACATGTGGAGTTTTTATTTAAGCCTTCTCTCCTGCCCGTCGGGCACATCTACCTGCACTCTCCAGGGGGTCTACTCCCGAAGTGTTATCGGCCGTTTCCTGCTACGAAGTTACTATTTGGTTCGATCGGTCCCTATCCTACACTCCTACACTCTTTCGAATATTGACTATGGTCTCGACTCAACTAAGCCGATCCGAACATTTTTCGCATTTTTCAATAATATTCGGTTCGGCCATGTGTCGGTCCGATCCGATCATTCGCACTTTGCACTTCGTAGTAGACCCCCAGGACTTGAATGACGCAAACGACGGAGCTGTCTAGGTCGCCACGTATTGGTCGGACAAAATAAGTCATCGATTCGAGAAGCGACCCACCAGCTTAACCCACCGCCCACGAGGATGCGGCTACCTATCAACGATTTTCTTGCTCAAGAAACTTACAAAGGATTGTAGGTTCCGTGTAAGTGAAAGAAATACCTACTTACATACCTATATTGTTTATATTACATTCGTTACAAAAAAAAAAATAAAAGATGATCGCTGAGTGTTCACACCGCCGGCGAGTAGGTAGGTACTGGTTTGCCGCAGCGAGAGGAGCTATCAAAGAGAGTACTCGCTCGGCGATACTTGCTTGGAGGACGGCAGAACAATACCTGAGAGACTCGTGCTTGGTTCAAAAGCATACCAGCGAGTAATAGCTCGTCGCCGTTTACACTTGCTACTTGTTGCTTACCAACTCGTGAGACTTTTTTTTTCTTTCTTTTTCTTTCTTTTTTAAAAAAACGTTGCCCCACACTAGGAATTTCTCCTGTATCGTGGGTGCGTTTACAAACATTTAAACTCACATACACAAACAGCCAGACCCGGAACAACTACTTGTAGGTCATACAAATATTTGTTCCGTGCGGGAATCGAACCCGCGACACGCAGCGCAGCAGTCAATCGCTTGACCACTGCACCAACCGTGCCGTCAAAAGACGAAAGACTATTAATAAAATATTTATTGATTGTTTAATTTCAGTGTATTTTTTTCTGTGTCTTTTTTATTCAATAACGCAAAACCAAGCATAACCGAACACAATAACATACAAACATGACCCAATCATTTCACCAGCGTTTGTACGATGTTCGATATGCACGGAACCCATCAAAATTCGCGTGCAGTTGCTAGCTCTACTCGCTTCTCGTTAATCGCCGATGGTGGGACAGGTGCCTAAGGATCCTATCAACAACCACAGCCAGACAACAACGATAACACGTGGACGGGCGCTATGAGCTACCAGTCGGTTTGGAAAAAAATCTTTTTGCCGTTGATAGCCCAATTCTTGAGGAAGGCTATAAGCTATTTAACACCACGCTTCGACGATGTGGAATGCGTCGCGGCCACAATGGTTTATTCACACGTGTGGGCGATACCGATGACATAAAGACCACAACGCAACCACTAGCGAGACCGCGCGCTAGCAGCCGGCCACATCGCAAACACAACGAGCTGTCTGTTTGCAAACACTAGCCACAACGTAACCACATCGCAACTACTAGCGACAACGCAACTGCAATTAGTTGCGGCGACACTATACACACGTAACCACGCCTTGCCCACATTTTGTCGCTGCAATATGGTGTAGTTGTAAGTATTTAAACGGGATTAAGGAAAGAACATGTTATAATCAAAACAAAGAATATTGAGTAACAAGAATTTTAATACACAACCACCAAAATGGAATTCTAAAATTTATCGAAATCTACATAATAAGTCCTATCTGACTAATTGGACACATTTAAGTAAGTATTTATTTCGACTAATGATGGAAGGTCTTTCATTTCCCTTTATAGCATACAACAACGAATAACAATATTATATACATCAAATAATTGTATACCTAAAATAAATATTGATTACAAATCGTGACTATTGAACACAGAAATTTATACGATTAGGTAAAAAGTTATTTTTCTTTTTTGGAGAAACTATTAGCTAAGTCTAATGTCAAACATTGATTAATACCTTGGGTACTAAGAACTTACGTGCATTACAATTTGTATAACGTTTATATAATAATTTACTAATAGGTACAACTTTATTTCGTTTACCCTTAACCCCTTCGGTAATTGTACCCATCATTTTGAACAATTCATCTTCTTCGATGAATCTGCTGCATCTTGCCGCTGTCTGAACACAAATGTATGGAACAGTTGATTTTTTTTCTCGATAACATGGGTGGTCCCATAGTAAAAGTCTATAATGATGAGTACAATGACCCCCCCCCCACCCCTTAAGAGGTTTAGGGTTAAATCAAAAACTTTGCTTTTCTAAGACTACCTATAACAGTATGTCAAAATTTAAAAAATAACAATTATAAAGTTTTTAAAGATAGGATTTGTAACCGATTCGGTCACTATTAGGACACTTGAATGGAAGAATTCTATGTAGGATGAATAAAAGTGATATCTTTATCATCCTACTAATAACACGCACCAGCTGCCTTGTAAGTCTTCTGACAAAACGTACCAGACTGGCTATGCGTGGTATACAGTGTATAGTAAATAGTTGTGTACAGCCTATCAATTCTGTAAAAATCTCACCGTGAAAAGTTAGGTGAAGTGAGCTTAGAGTGAGCTGTCAATAGTGTCAATCCCTAGCATTAGTTGGAATGACAGCTCACTCCACGTTCACTTCACCTAAGTTTTCACGGTGAGATGGTTACAGAATCGATCGGCTGGTTACATGAGCAACTGTGTTAGGTAATTATCTTTTAATATTAAGAGATACTCTACCTCGCTGACAATAGGGCTGTTCAAATTATGATATTGAACACGGCGTAGCTTAGTGAGATACTGTTCAAGTAATTTAGTATACGATTGGCATTAAAGACAAACAATAGTTATCATGATTCCTTAGAGTTAATTCCCAAAATGTTAACATTCGGCTCTGGAATGTCATAAAGTGTAAAATAGAGCCATTGGTGATTTCTGTCTGATGCCATACCCTGATAACTTGTTTGTTTATAACACTAAAACAGACGTACGTAAACTATTTTTAACAGGTCGCCAAATCTATATGAAACACGTAAATAACATTAAGTATATTTTGTATTTGAATACAGTTTAAATATAATGTTTTTGAGGAATGTATGTATCTCAAATCATCAAAAAATACATCCAAAAATAAATTCTATAAAAGTAGTTTGTATCTAACCACTGTCGTATTATAATGGAATAGTGTTTTAAAAACCATAAAATTCTTATTTTGGCACAATATAAACATAATATAGTTTCTTATCAACACAGCCCTAAATATAGCGCATCTAGAAAATAAAAAAAAACTTGTTTTGTCCCTTACAGGGACAGATATTGCTACTGCCTACTATTGCTAGTGCCAATTATTTAAATTATCAAGATCACTTGACACCAGTGCTTATGTTTATGTGTAAAAAACTATAACAGATCATGGTATTTTTTATTCTAATTAACGAGGCAACCCATGACTTGTCATCTTCAATTATGAACTGTTAAAAACTGTCGTATTATGGTCAACGCACACGTATAAGTACTGCACGGGATTACTATACTATAGCAAACCGGAAAAGA
Source organism: Apamea monoglypha (assembly GCA_911387795.2). Lineage (NCBI taxonomy): Eukaryota > Metazoa > Arthropoda > Insecta > Lepidoptera > Noctuidae > Apamea > Apamea monoglypha. The sequence goes on from OU426922.1 coordinate 10,517,289, forward strand.
GTTTAGCTTAGTTTGTAGTTTGGTTTAAGGTACAATTCCGAAGGCAAAGGCATACCGCAGACGGCAGCGGTTTTTGTTACGAATGCGACGTAACATATATGATGGTAGCGGCATTTTACTTCCTCAGTTTCGCGAAATTCACTCGTCAAAAAAAACAAGTCTTGTCGCTCTGTTAGCTCTGTCGACCGCCTACTTTTGCGTTTTCATAGTAATGCATCGAAGCTAGTACTGTCGCTACGGTTTGTCATTGCGTCTGGGTGGCAGTACCGCTGCCGTGTGCACCTTCGGATATGTACCTTTAGCATGACGTCATATTACTATAGTATAGGGCTCCCAATGTTTATTGAGCAATTTTAATGAGTAGACTATCTTTCAATAGCCTTGGGTTTTATTATTCTTTATTAGGATGGTAGCCTCTTTATTACAATATATTGGCAAGGCGTAGGTTCCACCAAGTCGAGCCAATTATGACCAAAGTTGATGAAATGGCACCAATGGCTAGCGGCTTCTAAGTTTAATACCAATTAAAGTAGATAATCTCCGAGTATGTAACCTAAAATAACGTAGGTACCTAATTCCATTTATAAATATCTCAATAACAAATTATTTATAACACTTGAAAAACAATAAAAAGCATGAAAATGGTAACTATCAAAACTCACATAACTTACTTCCTGACTATTTCAGGACTATTATCGTGTCGTGTCTATGAAAAATAATATTGTAAAAAAACAATGCATTCTTTGTTTTGTCTACAGAATCTGATCCTTGTCAGCAACACAATCGGCTGATACAGATTTTATGCTAATTAATAGGCTTTTCAATCAAATAAATTATTCAGATGTACCTAGTGTTGTTCATCTTTAGATTTTTTTACCCGTAGGATTAACCATACAGTCTCGGGAAAAATGTTTTGCATTCAAGTCAAGTAATCAACTCATGACATGACCTCGTCCTATGGACCAGTCAAGCCTAGTACCAATATCAAACATGGGTCTTCAACTATACAATCTATGAAAGCAACTACTTACTTCATTTCTGTTGTAAAATAAATAAGATGGTCGAATTTCTTAACTTGTAAGTAAAACTAAATGCATCTAATAAAGTCTAGTCAGCACATTGTCTAAAACCATTCTACAAAACTATGCAAAAGTACGTGACATATGTCCTACAGCAAAATCTTCTAGATCATTAACCTCTCTGGTGTTTTGATTGCACCAAATCTCATTCTCAGTTGCTCTAGAAATACGAATGTTAAAATAGTATGAGGCGCAAGCCTAACAAATGCTGGAATGTATCCTTTAAAGAATGCAAGGGGGCCTTCCCTGCCAGTACTGGTAATGAGATGTAATATGCCATTAAATTCGCCTGGCTTAGCGTTCATTGCGCGTGTTTTGAGGACGTCCACCGGTTGTGTCATAGTTGTTGCTACACCACCCTGGAAATATTAAATAAAACATGTTAACTTTCTAAAGATACAAATAACCTGGTAAAAAAGATTACACAAGTTTAGGTTAAAATAGCCTTACCGCTAATAAACTCGATGTGACATGTGTTACGACATTATCGTCGAAATATGGAGTGTTGAGAAGTAGTATCTTGATCTGATCATAAAAGGCTAGTTGTCCTATAGTCATGAGAGCTGCACGGCTGCAAGTCATAGTGGCTCCCGCCCAAAGTCGGGTTACACCTTCAGTTGCTGCTACTCGCCATAAGCCATGAATAGCATTTTTGTAGCTGAAATAAATTCGGAATTGAAACTTGTTTCAAGTATTGAATTGATGATCAAACCAGTGATATCAGTTCTGTTTCTTGTTTATAAAAATTGTAATAACAGCTAGCAAGTTTATTTGAATAAATCTTCCATGGCATAATAGCTAATATTAGTACCACAACATTTATATCTATCCAGTAGGTACGTTGTATGTGTAGCATGCACAAATAGACAAACAATTTAGAAGTGGTTTTAATTTCATTTCTCATCTTTTGTGTTCTCATTTTTATATAATATATGTAACAATGGCTTTTGCTCGCGTGTAGGTCGGAAATTATACCATGGGAACATACTACCGGAAAAAAAACGTATTCTATGTCTTAAACCAGAGGGGCAATTGTCGTAATTTTAAGAAAGTTCACAGGCTGATCTGTCTCAATCTGTCAAAAATACCTCTAATTTCCCTACATTTTGACATTTGTTTGTCACCGAGATGAGATTGCGACTAGATTTTGAACGTTTAAATTACGAGAATTGGCCTTCGGGTGATATGGTCCTGTAGACATAGTAATTTTCGCAGTCATAATATTAGTATGGATGGACTGTTTTTTCAGACACAAACAACCTTACAGAATATTAAGAAGTAACACAAAATCATTACATACTTCCTTCTTTGCTCAGGTGGCAGTTTGACATCATTTTGCATTCGCACATTGACTAAATCTGCAGGATTGCCTACAAATCCTCCAGCAAATCCACCGAGTCCAGCTATAAATGCCGACATATAAAATGCTATGGGGCGACCCTAAAAAATATAAAGTACACAACACACACATTATTTTTATTTTTACTTAAGAACCATACAATTTAGCACTACTTACAAAACATTTTTTGTAAAAAAAAGTGGTTTTATTGAAAGAGAAAGAGTGTGCTAGTCCTCACTGCTTCTAATGCTTATTTTATACTAACTTGAAAATCAAAGTTAAAGGCCTTAGAAAAATTTAAACTTTCTGTGTTCTGCTCTTGCAGAACATTTGTAATTTTTCTGTTTACACTTTAATATTAAAAGCAAATGCTCACATCTTTAGGAGAAAGTTTTTGTTTAGCCATCTCATATATTCCAAATCTTGCTGTTGAGTATGTTAGCTGTCTCAGCAATGAAGCTGATATACCATTGTATAGACCCATGATACCTAAAAATAACACATTTTAGTGACAGCCAGCACAAATCCATCTTTTCATCAGGAGTAGGTACAGACGCCAGCACATCAAGCTACTACAATCTGTCAAATTTCTTTAATAGATTTTCAACTTTATCACAAAATCATTAAGGTTCAGGGTTGATTGGGAAAATTTGTCAGTTTCGCTTAGCTTGACCTGCTGGCGTCTGTACTACAATCAATAAAATCAAGATTAATAAATCTAGAGTTTTATAATTTCTTTTTGAAAGGTGTATTCATTAAATGTCTGTGCGCTGGCTAAGTTTATTTTACAATAAGATGACCCACTGACCAAAATATTATCTTAGTTTTAAAATAAATCACTCAAATTTTATCCATTTTCCAATGTAGGCAATATTTGATTATATTATATAATATGATATTTATTTGAAATGGATAAAATTTGAGTGTTTTTTTTAGGTGAAATCTAAAAATATTTTCACTGTAGTTTACTAACGGCTCTAAACCTTTAATAAATTGTTCCATAAAGCAAATAACATACCTTGATTTTTGACCACTATTCCAACAAGTTGCACCATAGAGATGTTCTTTCCCTTCTGGGTTTGCATCTGAACTTTCAGTAAATCCAATGGATGTGTGATACATGCAGCTCCAGCTGATGCCAATCCTCCAAAATACCATTTCGATACTCTGACTTTTTTCTGTAATATCTCATCGTGTATATTCATTGTGTTATCTGAAACCCAAGGCAATTGTTTACAAATATTTCAGTGCAGAAGTCAGACTATACAAGGTAAATACTAAGAATGTAGTTTCGGAGTAATTTTGATATAACCACAATGTTTGCATTGTTCCTTCTAGACGTTACCATATATTTTATTTATTTAGTTTTTGAGCTTGTCGTCGGTTTTGGTTTTGCTTGTTGTTGTAAATGCGATATGTTTAGGTATGCTAATGTTACCTTTAGAAATGAAACTAGCCTTACCTGTTAGCAGATATATTCCAAGCGAGAAATTAATTAAATAAACAAGACGCCTTATTTATTAAACTTGTAAATGCGATATCTTTAAAGTTCTCTACTTCCAAGACCAAAATTACATCCATTCTCAACTAACTGACGTTTGACACTAATTTTTAAACGAATAACTGACAGTGACAGACGGCTGAAAAAACCTAACACGTTTAATGCTACAAAGCATGGACCTATTGGCTACAAGGTTCTTTTGACACGTAGCCAAATTCGGAACTATTTTCCGTAACAATTTCATAATTATGGAGCATTGAACATGGAACATTTCTAGTTTAAAATAGTAGTCTATGGGAACACCGAACACAACTGCGGGACAATTCTCATAATTTTAAGAACGTTCAGTCTGATCCAAAGAGTATAATAATATGGTCTGATCTGTCTCAATCTGTCAAAAATACCTCAAATTTCCCTACATTTTGACATTTGTTTGTCGCCGACATGACACTGCGACTAAATTTTGAACGTTGTATATTACGAGAATTGGCCTCCAGAGCCGCGGCCGATTCAGCAGTTGATTTTGTAAGCATTTTACATTCTTTATGTCATCCTAGCTATTTTCTATTGACGCATTCAGATGACCCAGGAACATTTTATGGCGTTAATTTTTAATATCACGAATCCATACTTCTACGCATGGAATTGGTAAGTACTACATAGTACAAGTTTTCAGTGACGGTCATGCGACGATAAAGTGTTCTCAAATAACACTAGGAGCAGTATTGCAGTTCAGGGGTCTACTCTCTGAGCACGAGATCCGTAGCTTCGGCCTTAGTTAGCGTTTCCTACTAGTTGTAGGGTTTACTCCGTAATTTGGAACTACCTTCGCAAGGGCCCGTATCGCTGAAGGACTTCAAGAGTAGAAGCGATAAATAGATGCACTATATCCGACCCGAATCTGAGAAATGTCGGTTCGAAGCACAAACATAGGGAATGAACTGAGCGTTAGCCTCGCAAAATTGATCATTTTAAAGAAAGAAACAAAGTGGCTGTGCGGCCAATACCTATCCCTTTTCTATAAGTCTGTAATAACTAAGGCGCAATGTTTATGTTTTCATTAATAGATAAAAAAAATAAAAATTACCGTGACTAATAATTAGAAAAGAAGTTATTTTTATTTGTTACTAATTATTATTAATTCTAGACTTTATTTCACTTTGGCTTAGGTTCAAGACTAAAAGATTTCTTTTTAGCAATATTTTTTTCTTCTGAGTAGTTAGGATGATTAAGATAATAATGAAAACTTTTTTTATAAGTAAAACTATAACGTTAATGCTTCGGTCACACCTGGGTCGTTACGCGTAAATTACAACCGCGTTGAATGAAACATTACGCAGATGTGGCCAATATTTAGTATTTTAATTCTGAATCTGACTCCCAAGATACAGGCAAATGCCTAGTTTGGGGGTCGCCGTCTATTCTATTCTTGTACAGACGCCAGCAGGTCAAGCTACCCGAAACTGTCAAATTTTCCCAATCCAAACCAAACCTTAATGCGTTAGCGATAAAGTTGAAAATCTATTAAAGAAATTTGACTGAATGTAGTAACTTGACGTGCTGGCGTGCTGGCGTCCGTACATACAAATTGTGATTAATAAATAATTTGAATTTAATAAATAATTGAATTTAATTGAGTTGTCATTTTTAATGTTGTTAGGCTAAGCAGCACGGTGATGCGATTTTTTTAATCGCATGTTCATGAGAAATAGAATCGCAATAGCTAATATAATTTGTGAAGCGATTATTTACCGCATTGCGCGGACTCTAGTGCGCGCTTTGTTTTTTCGTTACATCAAATGGCTTTGAATAATGCATCAAACCGCGGTGGCCATAAGGCGTCTCATTCCATACATGCATACGTCGCAAGGGCCGAGTAACGTCAGTACTTACCCTTATCTATGGCCGAGTAAGGGTTCCTATCTGCACTAACTTTTGTAGCTGAACCACATTAATGTAGCCTGTCTGTTTAACAAACGTTGGTCTGTTTTTAATGTCACAACTAAGGCGCAGTTTGGCTCAGACCTTAATATTAACGCAGGTGTAGCAGGAGCGTAAGTCCTCGTACCCACGGGCGATTTACTAACGTTGCGATTTTTTTACCGCGCACTGGACTTTCAACGTACTGCTTAGCGCCGAGAGTTTAAAATCATTAGTATTTTTTTTGACACGCTAGGATAGGATGCACTTTCTTGGATTTTCAATGCTCGGCTCAACACCGAGAGTTGGAATTCAAGTGCACGGTAAATTAATCGCCCGTGTGTGTACCTGGGCTTACAAATACGAGAAGATTATTGATGTAACGAAATAACCTCTAAATCTATCTATCTATTCTAAATGCTAGCATTGCTAACCTTCAAAGCGGTCATCATTTATTATTTTCAAGGTTGTTAGCTGTTTGGTTGGTGTACTATAATTAAATTGGCAGATTTCCCTGTATTCCATAATTCCGTGAATATTAAAATATTTACATGCTTATTTATAAAGGTAGGTACTTACTTTTCGTGTTTCTCACTTCGTAAAAAGTAAATAAACGTTTACTGTACAGTTGCACTGTACTTTAAAATTTTCACTTGGAACACTTATTACATAAATAACTACTGTGTACGTTTAGATCAAAATTCAGCCAGGAAATGTTAACGGTAAACTAACGAGCACCTACTGGCTAAGGTCGCGCGGAGCTTGCCTTTCATACACACGCGGCCAGTGCTCTAAAACACCCAGTAATGACTGCGTTACGCTTATCGTCCGCTACAGAGGGTTATAGTGAAACTGAAGTCTTAATCACTTCTTAAACTTTTTCTAACAAACCATCACTTGTTTCATAGTAGTGATCTTTTGAAAATTGTTGTGCAGTCATTAATTTTTGTTCCAGAATGTCATCAGATATAGTAACATTGCTACAGCTGGATAAAGCTTTATCTAGTAGAGTAGTTGTTGTAAAAGAAATCAATAGATGTGACAGTTCATTTATCACAAGTTGTGTTCTAAACTATTGCATCAAGAATAAGACTGCTGTTATCATATTGTCAACCCACAATTCCTTACAGCACTACCAGAATGTGGGTGTCAAGATGAATTACAACTTGCAGAGATACGTGGATACAGGACTAGTAGACTATTTTAACATAGGACAGTATTGTTTAAATAGTTTACTTTCTGACAGTAACTTACCACAGCTGTTTCCTAAAGTGAAAGAAAAAGTATTGTCAATGAGGCAGAAGCATGATGCGGTTAATGTTATATTGGATGGCATTTCACACTTATTTGATTTGAATTACACACTCAGAGAAGTAAATATGTTATGTCAAGAGTTGATTCCATTTGTTACAAATTACAATAATTCATTCATCCTTTGTCACTGCAATGAGGCAATTGAGGATGATGTATCATGTGTCATGTCAAATCTACTATCACATAAAGCTCACACAGTGTTGGAAGTTGAGAATCTACCTTCAGGTTGGAGTACAGATGTGTCAGGACATCTGACAATTAAGTATCCGGGTTTAAAATATGGCAATGAGCACATGTATATTATGGACATTAAACCATCTCGATATCTTTTCAAGTTATTTGATAGAGGTGTTAAACTGTTTGCCCCAGGTACTGTTTAAGTTTTATGTATAAAATATTTAAAATTGTTAAAAATAAATTCTGATATAATTATATTATCTATGTTTTTATTTTCATTTCTTTCAATCAGGTGAGATGGACGTCGAGAACCCATTCACCATTAAAAAATAATATGAGATTGCCATTGAAACTGTCAAGCTACCTCATACAACTACACTACATACATGTGTACATATCCCATTAGATTAAAAATGTATTAGGTATGCTTCTGGTGTTCCTGAAGCTCGCTTGCTAGCTTGACAGCGCCTTTATGTCGTACTAGTAAGGGCGGTTTTCGAAGTGCAAGTGTTACCACTGATCTCACACGTTTCTCCATATTACCACATCTACCATTGGCAGAATTGTCGACATCGGCACTATTGCTTTAAATAAAAATATAATAGAATAGTTATCATGACGATGTGCGGTTGACTGTACCTCTTGGTTAGAAATGGTCACGTTTATATCTTTTTTGCAATAGATAGTTTAATTATATGTCACATAAACATAAAATCACGTCTGTGTTTCCCGAAATGTTAGGCAGAAGTGCGCCTATAGTTCCTCCACCTACATTTCGCCAGTTATGGTTAAGTTCCATGTAATAGGGGGCGAGCCTATTGACGTCGACCGGGCACAAATCGCATAGTGTGGGACACCCCCCAGCTAGATGGACGGAGGACCTAAAGAAGGTTGCTGGGACGGACTAGATGCGGAAGGCGGAGGACAGGGTGTTGTGGCGCAACCTGGGAGAGGCCTATGTCCAGCACAAATCCAGACTCCGGACTGCTACTGACAAATTCCAGATGGTAAAAACCCAATAACACTGTCTGACCCGACACGCAGAGTAGAAGCAAGTAAGGCTACGGGCGAGTTGGCCGCCGGCGCTGGTTGTAAGTTGGCTAAACTAGGATGCAAGAGCGAGCAAAGCTAATTATTCGAAATTAGCATCCCACCTCAGCCTCGGGTAAAACTAGGTTTTCTTTCGACAAATCAAACAAAAACACACACACACACACACTTTGTAGACTTTTACAGAAAAGCTTACGAAATAACGGTAGGTTGCCAAGACTTGCACTGTTAAAAAGTTATTAGATCTAATGTAGATCCCAAACCCCTAACTCTACAAGGACTAACTACAAACCTTACATCTTGATCAACATGGACGGCTTGGCCGTTTCGCGGCCGTCGCACAGACACTCCTATAGGCTTATGGTAAGAAATTAAATTCTGGCCTTTAATGTTGTGTCAAGCAATAGTTCAATGGTTAGGATGCTAGAGCGCCTCGCCTCGGAAGATTTGTTATCGCTTCAATTAAACCTGAGGCCTATTCCGAGTTGAGACAGTTGAGATTGACTGGTACTTTATGACGATCATTTTTTAAACTTTTAGAAAGACAGCGGAGTTTTTATAGGCATGATTTTTTTCACTGGGAATCGAACCATTTAAGCTCGGCAGTGCGACCGACTGCTTGTAACAGTACCTAATAATATATGAAATGTAGAAGCGAGCAGTTGTAAACTGCTGGAACAGGTAAATTACCTACCCGTTATGCTCAGTTATCAGCCATTTATAGTGGCCCGTAGAACGTAATATTTGTATGTATAGTTTAGTCACCAATTTATAGGAAAGTGGATATGTAAATTAATAACTGCCTATGTATGTACATGACGGCGCATGAAACTTTTATTTGTGGTGATTAGCTGTTGCCCCAGCGACCGCCCAAAGCGAAGGCTGTATTTTGACCAGCGTTCAGTCCACGTGAGGCGACGCGGGCGGAGAACGTTTGACTTCGCACCCTATGAATATACCCTTAGAAAATAAAGTTTAATGCTAATTGTTAATATTATTGACAGTTTTTGAAATAATATTTAACCGTGCTTATTATTTACAACGTGCTCTATATTTTTGGGCTAACTTTGCAAGTGTAAATACATAGTTAAGCACAGCAGTACGGGACGTCACTTTGCTTGGATGCGTTTGAATCAACGAAGTGATGCCATGACTCAGAGCACTCTGGCTGCCTCTGAAAGATCACACGGCAGCATCAGTACCGTCTCCGAGGAGAAACTAATGGTAGGTACCTTAATACCACCCTGTTACCTATGCCTTTTACCACAGTTTTGCAAGATGTACCTTCGTAATTGAATACCTACCTATATAAGTACCCACATAAATGTATTATTTGAATAAACGTTTATTAACAGTACAATGTTAATAACTAGACTGCCCCTACATTCTAAGAGTTGGGTAACTCTTAGAATGTAGGGGCAATCTAGTTATTAACCAATTACTTAAGTACGTAGGACATATTTACTTTGTGGCGATTATGCACTAACTAAGTATCTATTGCACTTAGAGGAGGCCAGTTTCCCAGCAGTGGGAATCTTATAGGCTGATTATGCTAAGTAGTAGTTGCTTGCTTTTTTTTGTCTATGTAAGGTACCTATTTGAATTTTCTGTGTGCCTATCATCATAATTAAATATGATGTGTTGAGTACACATTGTACCTACATTTAATTAGCCTGTCGATCACAGGGCATAAATACGTTCTACCCATGTACAATATAGGCCAGTAACTATGTCGTGTTGCAAATTGCAGGAGTCGAAGAACTATAGGTATGTGCATGTACCAAGTCCTCCTGCCCTACTTTAGATAACATGCTGACAGGTAGAATTATGTACCAAATTTGGTATTTAAACTGGCAGTTTTTTGTGAAAAGGTAACACGCAGATAGAGTTACTTTCGAATTTAAAATATTAGGTACCTACCCTTTACGTATGATTGGTCTGTAATAAAAAAACATTGGAAGTACCTAGTTTAAAGCTTTTATAGTCTGTTTCAATACCTATCGACACAAACTCCAAAGGCGAGGCAGACTTTGCAGTTGATAATACGTAATCGACAGTGCCGCTATGGTTTTAATTCCGAACGCGACTTCACTTCTACGACCGCAGCGGCGTTTCTCTTATTCAGTTTCGTGAAACTCATTGTCAGACAAAAAACTTCTTGCCGCTCTTTTAGTGACAGCCACTGACTGCTAGCACTACTGTTATGCCGTCAGTAGTCGCTCGCAGCAGCAGGCGGCATTGTCGCCATCTACTAAAGCGTTTGCTTCATAGAAATACGTAGAAACCAGTAATATCGTGTGGTCTGTCATTGCGGGTGAACGGCATAGCCGCTGCCAACAGAGGTCTGCCGTCGTTTTCGAAATTGTACCTATACAACATTATATGCACCATTCATGTAACTTTATTTATAAACGCAGGGTGGTTTTAATAAGATATCCATAAAATAATCAGCACTCGGCAGCCTGGCGGCAGCATGTTCCCACTGCTGGGACTCAGGCCTCCTCTCTGTAAGAGGCAGTTAGCCGTCTCTACCTAATGCATCTTGCAGGCCCAGAGCGGCAGGAAATCTAGATCTAGGGGAATGATTACCTACATCGGACCCCCAATAAAAAGGATGACGCTAATCAAATCCATGTACCCTAGGTATGTAAGAGCACAGACTGACTGCATGCATTCCAACTGGAACATGTATCACGCACGCTATGTGCGCAACAACAATGTATGTTATCTAAACAAGTATATACCTATTTAAATAAGACGATACACAGACCGAGTTCAGCCACAGACTGTAGGTAGGTATATTGTATCCTATATTGTTTCGTAGGTAGGGTTTTCTCGATACATACTGATATATTAATTAGATAATTCATTCATTTGGAAAACCAACTGTTTGTTGATTTACAAAACTAATTGTTTTTCCTGCAGATAATGAAGTTCTTAATCAAACGTACCTATAAGGTATAGTATACCTTCACAAACGTCAGTTCTAGAAGGCAAACTAACTTTTTATTTTGGAATTCCAGTTTTGCACGATGGTCCTATAGTACCTAGTTGCTAAGGCGTTAATGTTCTGCTTTGAAGGTTACGTAGCCGGTGTAATCACAGGCATATGATATTATTTTAAATTTTGGGATGTAACGCACAGAGCTGTGATGCCTCTGGTAGGTACCTATAGCAGATGTACAGGCTGTGACCCGCCAGATTGTTAGCCACTAAATAACATGGCGAAAGCGACAGTGCAGAGCGCGAAATTCATTTTTCTTAAGTTTTTACAATTTGCTGGTACGTGAAGGTAAGTATCAGGTTAGGTAGGTATATGTTGATCAAAATATGATTCGCGACCGTAATAAGTATTCACAGAATTTTAGAATAGAATAGGTAGGTACTCTTAATCTTTAAAGGTACATAGGTATAGGCTTTTTACCCATTTTGTATAATCCTAGTTTATTAGCACGGTGTATTTGCAACAGGTGGCGGTGCGCGTGCGGCCGCAGCGAGCAGATGAAGGTCCCCGGATCGTGCACGTGGTCAGCGATAAGGTTACTGCATTACATAATGTACCCACACGTCCATCACACTAGTTACATAAAGTGGTTCTATGATATGGTTAGGTATACTTTATCCATAGATATCCGTGACTTTACCTAATACATTCATAGACTTAGGACCTTAGGTAGATTATAACACTCTGGTTAAATATACAATGAATAAACTTGCAATAAGTATCTATACATATTCTGTCCCTAGCATGTTAAAGAACAATAGGCAATCAACACACGACAGTAAATAATGTTCTAGATAGAAACACATGTTGTTAAATTTAATTACAGGTGGGTATAGGCACCTATGGTATGCTAGGTAAACTTATTTCAAGCAAAGGAGTACCTGTGCATCTGCCTACTTACATAATACCTAAGCATACCTGCTCTTGGCCCCTTGTACCTATGGGTTAAAAATTATCTCCGTTTTGTAATATTTTTATTTATTGGACACGATATCCGATCTGGAAAATTAAATACACGCCACCGCGGTCATAGAATGTCTAGTGTAAATTATGTACATAAATTCTGTTTTTTTAAGTAACTAGCACTGAGGAAAATCCAATAGGTAGGTTGGACATAACCAGAGATGTTGCGTGTTTGAACCAGAGCGAGTGCTCAAAATTACTAATCCAAAGTAATTTCATAAAATGGCGCATTACCTACAACAATGCTGAATTACATTCGCCATATTTTTATAATAGCCACCTCTCTTCCTCTTGAAAATACTTGCATGTTTCATGGGGAAATTTTATGGGTTAGGAACTCGAAATATTAAAACAAAAACGTAAAAAGTTTTATGTCCTGCAATAAGCTTTAATAAACCTATACCATGCTGTTTATGTCATGTGTCATGAATAATTAAACAGTTTATAACAGCATAAGTAGACATTAAAATTTCACTATTTCTTTAACAATAAATTTCTATAGAAATGCTGCACGCATTTGCATAACGTACCCATAGTGAAATGCAAAAGTAGGAAGTGCCTTTTTTATTAATTTCTTGAACGCGTTTCAGCATTAGACTTAGGCCGTGTCCTAACCGATAGCGATCGTCCCACGAGTACGCAATCGTCGCGCTCTTTTATATGAATAGGGATGACGTACTCGCGTGATCAATCAAGTCGCGTTTATACTTCTTATTCATAACGATCGCGAACTCGCGCGACGGATTCTTTCTTTTAGGACATGGGGTGATAGGCCTTGTTTTAGCTATTTCGTGCCTAATTTGTCACCAAAAGATTAAACAAAATGTTTTGAGACATATTTTCATAGACGCTAAGAAGCCTTGGCTTGTTCTATTAAAAATTAAACAGTGAACTTAGTCATTTAGGTATGTCATAGTATTTGAGCCACGAGCTTAACGTAGGCACAAAAATATTTTTTAAGTTTTTTTTTTCTGTTATCGCTCCACATTATCAAATAAATATAAGATATCAGCCAAAACACAACATTTTATCAGTAATCGATTCATTTCACATTTAAACCCTATCGTGTCACTGTTACCTCTTTTATCAGTTCTGTGGCAGTTACCGACAAGATAACGTGTGATATCAGATGCTGGTGCTGGCAGAGGAGGCGGACAGCCGTCGAGATGTGCTGCGTCAGCGCCGGCTCAACGACAAGCACTACGTGTATGACCGCGTGTTTGGAGAAGGCAGCACGCAAGTGCGTAACGTTCTCTACTTCCTATCATAGTCTGCTGCAGTAGCAGTGGGTTATTTTTGCAATGTGCTGCGTCAGCGCCGTCTCAATGACAAACACGACGTGTACGACCGCGTGTTTGGAGAAGCAACACACAAGTTCGTCACGTTCACTGCTTCCTTTTATAGCACTTAGTAGCACTCGGATATTTTTGGAATATGCTGCGCCAGTGGCGGCTCAAAGCCAAACAGTTTACGGTATGCCCGCAGGTAATGGCCACTTGTTTGACAAAGGTAGCACACCAATGCTTAATGTACATATATTTGCTATTTACTTAATATGTAGCAATTATAAATAACTAGTTATTTATATAAGTTATAAAATGGTAGGTATTAGTATCAGAATAGGTATGATAGATGTTCAATACCATCATTGCAGCCGAAAGACGTAAGACACCGCTGGACATAGGCAAGCATCGCCACTTCAACCAGTTCTGTACTTCTCACATCCAGCGGATTCCAGCGGTCTTCACATGGTCATCATTCACCTTGCTTTTCAACGCTACATCTTTCGGTACACGGTCGACACTCCAGAACCTTACGTTCGGCTCTATCGGCCATCTGTTATGCGAGCAGCGATGTTTGGTAATTCTTCGATCTATGTCGGTCCCCTTGGTTCACCTGCGGGAAACTCTAAGTATAGCCCTCTTTGGGTGACTTTTAGCCTTCTAATGAGGCCCATTGTGAACGACCATGTTTCAGTGCCATAGGTCATTACTGGCAACACGCACTGGTCAAAGACTTTCGTCTTGAGAAGATATTGCGTAGCTTCCAGGACGCTGCCCAGCCGAGTCAGGTTCGACGATTTACGTCTTTCTCGAAGTTGAACTTAGTAATGAATAGTAAAAACCGGATGAAACTATCCGTAGAGTCTCCGATCTTCATGAGATCATTGGTGGGCTACATGGGTATTCGAAATGATCTTTGTTTTGTCCACGTTCATTTTTAGAATTACTCTTTCGAAAGCTCTACTGAGGTCATCGAGCATTATACTGAGGTCCTCCATAGCCTCAGCCATGACTACTAAGTCGTCGGTAAACCGAAGGTGAGTGATGTACTTGCTATTGATGTTGATGTCTACCCATTTTCCAGTCCAGAACCTTGAAGACAGAACTAGTAACGTTTTCATACAGACCCTTCAGCATCTCGATGTACCGATGGTCAATCTAGCACCATTGAAGAGACTGCAGTGCAGCCCAAGTTTGTTTGCTCGCAACAATTTTATTATATTTACATAATTTATATCTACACAAAGGTCGACGTCCGCTCATGTAGAAGTTATTGATAAGGTACATTATAAATTATTTGAATAATATCTGCCCGCAGTTTTACATGAAATGGAAAGATTACATAAATTCCTTGAGACATAATATTGTTAAAAATTATTCTTTTAAAAGTAACTAGGTACATATTTGAAATGATTTAACACCAAGATAATCACGGTAAATATAAGTCAAACATTATTACGTAACATTCTATTTTCGTGACGTACCTTGAGAGAGATACTTCGCTGTCATTATCTCACATTACAGAGTTTACATGAAAATAATAAATAGCTTTGTGGCCAGTGCCAACTTCACCCGTTTCATCTAACCTAAAGAAATAACCACACGTGTTTGCACATCCTCTATGTCTAACATACGTTTACTTGTGTCTTGATTCTTTATTTTTTAGGTGCAATGACGGTGAAGAGAACTAAAGTGGACCATGTTTCGATTGAGCCTTGTTCTCTCTCTTTTTTCACATTGTTTTACATTTTACAGTCTTTATAGTCATTGTCTTCTTAATTTGGAGTTAATTCTTTTGAACAATTAGATGGCGCACATAAACATAGCGTACTCAATTAATGATCTAGACACAATTTGTTACATAGAGCCTTTTTCTGTGCATAGGAAGACGTGTACGATGCAGTGTGTGGCCCCCTTGTGGGTGACACGCTGAAGGGATTTGCAGGGGCTGTATTCGCGTACGGAGCCACCGGTGCCGGCAAGACATACACCATGAGCGGCCTCATGTCGCGGGCTCTAAGTCACCTCTTCGCCAGCATCGCTGAGAGCGAGGATCCTCAGTCATACGAGGTAAGTGTCTAAGTTTTACTTCAGTTCCCCGTAAATCTAAAAACTTCTCTGTAATCTAAAACTATACACGTATAGTTGCTTATACGTACCTAACTAACTACCTACTTAGTTATTAATGCTAATTATAAGCATCTAGGTCTCGTTTCGGATTCTTTATGCACTGTTGCTGTAACTAAACAGAAACATTCAAAGACGGTGGAATTTGGTTATCACTTGTAGGAACGCAATCAGGAAACCTAAATTGATTTACTAGGTGGTTATCTCGTCATGACGTTGGTTGGTACTTAAGATTACATTTATATTGATTTTTGCTCATTTTACCAAAACAGCGCAGAATGGCTTGACTATGGGGAGTGGAGACTTTTCGTGAATAGTGTTGAAAAGACGTTTCATTAGTCCCTTTTACTTTCGAGGTCGAACCGCACCATCATTGTGGGTTTTAGGTGAAATAGAAGCGTCGTCGCCAGGGTCGTCTTGCAAATCCCTATTACCGATTCTTTTGTTACTTTCGTATGCATCGACTTTTGTTATGGCTTCTCCACAATCACTCTTCTCTATTGTTCCGTTTCGAACGATTATTAAATAGGTATCTACTTACATAACATAGGTACCTATAGTTTATAGCTTTAAATGTTATAAATTGGGGTTTGATTTTTAAACCTAACAATTAGTATTCATTAAGTATGTTTTGTAAAAAGTTGATTGAATATGAACACTCACGACTTCGGTAGTGCAAATATTATGAAGATTGAAGATATGTGACTCTGATATTATTGGTCTTACCAACAAAATATCTTGGAATGTCATTTGTCATGCGTTATTTATGTTTGTTCTTTGGCACTACATATCTACTCTTTGCTATATTTGTTACATAATTTATTGCATAAGCGACGAAAGAAACGTTATGAAACTTTGTGAGATTTATATTTACATGTTACCTAGGTGTACATACATTTAAGTTACCATTGTGCGAAAATAGGACTACGTAAATAGTAAAACGTTTTTGGGGCAAAATAGCGAAAACGGAACCCTTAAAATTTCGTCATATCCGTCTGTCAGTCTATACGTCTGTCCGGATGTGACACAGCCATTTCACTCTTAGAATATTAACACTACGTCGATGAAATATTGGAAAGAAGGTGTCATTTGTAGCCGCTAAACAATAGCGCAGTGTAGTGGAATTACGACAAAAATAATCAGGGGTGGCACTCCCCGTAGAAGTAACCGAGAGACGAAAAATTCATTGCACACATCCCCTAATTGAAAACATTAAGATGTTTCTAAGTAACTCAATAAAGTCAATATAGTTTTTGAAATATGGGATATTTTCGGTTACAACGGTAGAAATAACTTCGTTTTCATAGTTTTTTCCGAGAAGTAGGTACTTATAAATACCTACATAGGTACTTATTTTTGCGGCCGGTAAATTCATTCAGACTACGGAACACTTCACTGTGCTTGGTCCGACACGTATCTACTGGTTTTATGACCTCCAATAAAAAGTTTAAAATTATCATCACAGACCCTACCTGTACCTAATGTGTTTTACTGATGAGCATTTGAGGTCTGATGATATCTTTAAGCTCTAAACCAAGTTTGGAATAAGTTGTGGTGGGTCAGTTCGTATATCTATATTTTGGAAGTCTGCCAATAATCCCTATATCTATAAATACCTATAAAAAGTAACGTCTGTCTACCCACGGTCTGCCCACCAGTGTCACACGTGGTCGTGAAACACTTTTAACTAAACCCACGTGTTCCTTTATTAAATCTGGCTATGTTTTAGAATAAGTACGATGGTGCCGCAGGGACAGCCATACCGTAATTTAACGCTTTATTCTGTATATTCAGAATGATTCAGCTTCATTGTGTAGACATTGAACTGAAGCTGAATCATTCTGAATATCGAATAAATAAAATCGGAGAATTATAACTAAAGTCGACTGACGTCACTTTCGACGGCATATTAAAGACAGGTACGAGTAGGTGTCTATGAAATTAGTGAAACCTAAGTACATAAAATAAACACAATTAAATGGCGTGATGTTTCAACCTTGTGTTACATTGTTCGGTGACATCGAACATGGACCTGCAAGTATTATTATTGAGCTAGCTTGATTCAACATCGTTACACACTTAGCATGCTTTACCTAATGTATCGAGTCGTATTAACCTGATGGTAAACATCGACTCTAAATAAACAATTCGTAATAAATAACTATCGTATTTATTCGTCTCACTACTCTTCACACTGGCACATTGACACCATGGATACAACGGGTGCCAAATATACCGCGATGATTGGCATTTCATTAATTTAATTAACTAAGTATTTATATAACAATTTCCTATGTCTCAAATCAGGCGACTAATGTACTGTTATTATTCTTTTAGAAATAGTCCATTGTTAACCTATCAGTTTCATACATAAAAATGCTGTAGGTAAACGGGGGGTCAATAATTTTACAGAGCTAGAATGAGAATACTGTGTGATGGATGCTTTAATTAGGAAATCATCTTCTCTTTCGCAGAAATTCTTCTTAAATATTCTATATACTTGACAAGTACCTACATTTTATATTGAAATATCTAATAGGCCCGTAGTTGACACCTATTAATAAGCGATCTCATTTATCTGGTCTCGGATACGACCTGTCAGTAAGATAACGTCCAAGTTCAGTACTTCTCGTAGAGGTCGTGCATAAGTGAACACCTTATTATGAAACGTTTTAATGACGAGATTTGTTGAAGTGAAGGAGGTGGGTGCCGTGGGTAGTGTGGGTAGGTTAGTATGTAAATGTAGCGAGCTGACCGCAAGTCGGCGCCGGCGACCTTGACCCAACGGAAGTGGTTTACTGTTTTTCATGCATATTTACGAACCAAGCTGAAATTGCAGGAGCCATGAAATCCATTGTTGAATATTTTCTTTTTTTATTTGTTCCTTGAGTTGGTACTTATTTTAATATTTAATTACAAAATTACCTTGGTTGAAAACATTAATAAGGTACCTATGTACATTGAAATTGTTTATTGAATAATTTCTTAAATGGTTTAACCTACCTACGTGCTAGCTTATGAGGTGTTTTTCACATGGTGACATATTTTTCGAGGTATTCCACTCAGAGCACTCACTTAGTCACATAGTGCAATTTCCCGTGGCGAAGAGACGGATAATAGGAATAACATGGCAAGCACGTTAAATGAATTATAATTTCCTTATGACTGAAATGCATACTTCAAAAAATGACTCAAAAACTTACGTAACAATTTGAAATTTCACTTAAACGGGTCGGGCACCTAGGTGTATTATTAAATTAATTGTTTCTACAACTATAGGTATTGTTAAGTAAATGAAGAACTTGTCATCATTGGTTTTACATTACTCACATCGTGACAGAAACATGGTCTGAGACTTGGAATTTTCCATCAAAACCTCCTTCTTCGACTAACCTCGGGGTCAAGATCCAAGTCGTAGATAAATGTGCTATCCATTAGATTGATGATATTGTTTAGTAAATTAATAAATAGGTGAAGTAACAAAGATAAGGAAATCGACCGTCCCCGTCGTGTCGAGTCGAGAACTCCAGGAAGAGTCGAAGTCACCAATAAAGGGCCACATATTTTTTATCCCCAAAACGGACACATCGAAATGTGTATTTTGCCAGAATCTCAGAATTCCAAACTCAAGGTTATAGCGCATACCTACCTTACTACCTAGTTTACAGCAACTGATGTAGGTACCTAATTATGGACGATGAACTCCAAAAACAGAAATTGACAGTGTGGCCTGTAAAAGAATGAAAGAAAAATGCGTTTATTGGCATTACACAAAATGAATACACCTTAAAACTATAAAAACAGAAAACAAAGATTATAATGCCAAAAGGGCCTCAGCTCAGCATATTGTCAGATGACAACGCAAGTGTACACACGGCTACACATCAAGTTAGACACATGTGTAGCCGTGTGTACCACCTGACGCTGATTTTCAGCTGCAACCCACGAGTGCCATACGCTGGAATAACAAACACATAGGGAAATGTGTGTCCGTTATAAGAAATTGAGAGAAATAGGATATGGGGAATGGGGGATGATGGGTGTAGTGGGATTGGGCAGGCCATATGACTCTGTTCTACAGAATTAAATATAATTAGGTAAGTATATTCAATTCAGCGAGACAGATAGGTGAAAGTCGTCACGGCCTTTGACCTGCCTTGTCGTCAAGGCAGGTCAAATCCTGATGACTCAGAAGTGTTAATGAGAAATTGACATGAAAAGGGAAGTGTGAAAGGCCTTAGGGGAGACTTTTACCCAGCAGTCGGACAAAACAGATTGCATAATATCAAATGAAATTCATAAAAGTATAAAAATCCTCCCGTCCGAATTTCGACCACGGTGGCAAATCTCATAGGAAATATAATATAGTGCACAAGTGTGTACGCAAACACTGGTGCAGTCCGATGGGACGCCCATCTGAAACGACCTAGGAGAGATTAGAGGCGCATGACCAACAGCTTTACGTGCTATCCGACGCACGGGGGCTTCACACCACTAACTTCAAACCTACTAAGAAATTTCTAATGGAAAAACCCATTAACACTGCCCCACCCGGAAATCGAACCCAGCAGTCGCGCTTGGGACCACGAGAAAACATACAAGAATAGTAGATATTAAATACTTGTTACAAAGTTAGTAAATTACTGATTTACCGTCTGTTAGAGTTGGAAAATGTCCGATTCTATTTCGAGAGCAAATTTCTGTGTAGCTGATTTCATTTCCGAATACGAATATCGTACATTGCATTCGTTCCAGAACGCTATTACATGTCGCCTCTTGAGACAACATGGCAGTAGTTATCTTATCGATTAATCTACAGATAAGCAGATAGAATGGAGGGGTTTCAGCTAAATGACAATAACAATCAAATATACGTTAGTGGTGTAAAGCAGGCTGAAGCCCTGAAGCCTGTAGGCCACCGTCCGCAAGGTCACTGTCGGAGCGCGGCGCCTCGACTCGCGTGATTGACACCGCGGCAACCATTAACCTATGACGACGCTTTCTTCAATACACTCATGTGGTTACTACCTATACACGTGTTAACATAGGTATGTGTCATTAACACACATTCGCTAGAAAATACTTTATAGAATTTACTTCTTTCAAAATTTTGGTATCGTTAAAATGTAAGTAGGCCAAAGAAAGTTGGAAACATCAATTTTTTGTTGGCTTTGTAAGTATACTTTTATCAAGGTCTTAGGTATACCTAAATAGAAAGAAGAAGAAATAAATTAGTCTTAAATATAAAGAACAGTCTGCAAGGAAATTATGCATGTCATTATAATTAAAAAAAGTAGGTACTTACAAATTAATTTTATTATGATATACTTTGCTGCAAGTCTGTTGGTCAGCAACATAACACGAGCCAGGTAAACCCAAAAGTTTCATTTCTAGAATCTCGTCAGTTGACTACATAACATAACCAACCATACAAAAATCGGCGAATAACTTTGTATGTTCCACCGTGAATACCGTGATACCTTATTAATGTTATCCGTATATTTGTGGCCGCCCTCCATCTTATGTAGATATGGCGTGGCAAGTCGACTTCACTTGCAGCCCGTAGGCCGTGAAATTAGCTGGCTTACGTCACTCGTCAGTAGTCAATAGAAGAAAGCAGCGATAAAATATTCAGGGTTAACGTGAGACGAGGCATTCTATTAACCTAAGCACGTTAGCGTGACCAGCGGACAGTGATAATAACCATAGGTAACGAGTTACAAACAGGTGTATCAACATAACTAATGATCGTAAGCGAACCTCATTCAACAATGTTATTGAACAATATATTTTTAATTCGAGCGTTTCACATTAAAACGTTTTTTAAGGGTTGGCCTCAATTAAGACGGTTTTTAATAAGGCTTGCTATTTGTGGGGCGGCATTCTAGGACAAACCAGACTCTGTGACCTTTACCTAGTTCGGTGAGCTGGTTAGCGGAAATCTTGATTCATAAATAGCACTAAAGTATTAATAAATATTGATTTTGCAAGAAAATTTCAGTAAACAAACATTGATAATATTAGATTTTGGATTTCCTTCTAGCGCAGAGAGATATGTATTTTTTGTAGAGCTGTTGAGCCGCATCCACTGCTATTGTATCTTCTTTCTTTACCTATACATATAATTCTTCTGTACGTGTGTTTGTCAGTGAACTCCTGCTAAAGGGCTGGTTCGGTTTTGATATTTTTTTTTTGTGTGTGTTTATGTGAATCCCTGGATGGTTTAGATTCACCATTGGACCCGGTAGGTGGCGCTGCAATCAAGTTCTAGGAAATAGGGCAACGTCTATCCGGTCAGCTAGTGTTATATAAAATGATTAAGGAGACTTGACTTGACTTATGAAAATCATATTTGATCGCTTTTATTGACATTATAGTTAGAGCAGTTATTAGATACAGGATGTTAGGTTGGCTCTAGTGTCAAATTGATACCAGGCTTACAAGCGACTTTACATAAATCCATGAATGTAGTATCTAAATCTTACGACGACTATTTTAAATAAAAAGCCCCTTTATTCCATTAATATTTTTTGAGTTCCGTAACAAAATGGTAAAAAGGTGCCTTTTGGTGCGCCTTCGTCTGACTGTGTGTAACAACTACTTAATTCCGTAGCTACTAAAGCTATCGACTTGAAAGGAACAGTTTTAAATTATGCTTGCCCAACTACATTTGCAAGTGAAAGATATGTAGAAATATTTTGATTTTGGGACTCTAAATGGAAGTATTATATGAATATATTTTTATTTTCTTCTGTCGCATAGTTTTTGAGTTAAGATAAAGTTCGTAAAAATACCATTCCCCACGAAGTTTACAAAGCGAAAAGTCTGAAATAAATCTAATAGATGGAATTTTATGTAAATATTACAGAACAATACTAAAAAGGTCTCCAACTAGCACAGTTTTAACATATCAGCAAAAACCCTTTGCAAACAAACCTTAACTATGAAAATAGAAAAATATTTTCCCTCGTCAGTCCCTCGGTGTGCGAGTTTGACTCGCTCTTTGACGGGTTTTTTATTTACTTTAACAACAACGTTGTTTTGATATTTGTGTTTTCTCCACCACGCATATAACCGTATATCAATGGCTCTTCAATTATAATTGCTGTTCAAAAACGCAAGGAAAGTCAAGGCCCATGAATAATCATACAATTTTATTACTAGACTAGCGACCTGCCACTGCTTTCCACGGGTGCAATCTACTGATGTGGCGACCTGTTGTCAAAACATCAAGGTTTCTGTAGTTTCTGTGTGTTTTTTTGATGTTAGCAATTGATATAGTATAGCCTATACTATGTCAATTAAGTGGTAATGTGCATATTAAAATTTACCTTCCGAAATAATTTCTCTAAATGGTGTGAACACTGCATCAAAATCCAAAGTGTAGTTTAAACAAAAAATAAAATAGTTTATATGCACCTTCAAGTAAAAACTATCTTCTACAATATTATAGGCATTAGGCTAAGTAAACTTGCATGTTAGAGTTGCAGCCAATACCTAAGTTTACATAACTTAATATCTTGTAATTATAATGAGATTTAGAAGCACTTAGGACACAACACGAAAAGCAACTTTGTTTTAGAATAAAATACAGCACAATGTAGATGTCGCATTTAGGCGAAGTTTTAGTTTGTTATAGTACTTCGAAATTGACTTAGCGGAAGAAGAGACCTTTTGGTCGATAAAGTATGTAGATAGCTGGCGATCGTCCGATAAACATTGTAAAGGCTGGGAATGAAGTTTTGCGCTTCAGTGAAACGTTTGCTTTGTGTGTTTCATCTGATAACAATACGCTGCATTAATGTTTATTTCTTGCCGCATTGTACACTAGTGGTCGAACCCATTTGTTACGAAACTGGGTCCTTAATGCTCTGACGGTGGTTTCGTGGCTATTAATTTGGAATGTTAATTCCTTTCTTTATTATTGCCATGCAGATATCCCTCAAGTATGTAATTCATTCGTTTTATTATTTTTATAGTAGGTAGACAAATCACCACTAGGTATATTAATTACTAAGTATTCACGAATTGAACATGTTATTTGTTTAGTCATGTGTTTTGCAGGAGGTATTGATTTCTTGAGTCATTAATAAGCCATAGGCTTATAAGGATAAATAATTATGTAAAGTTCTTTAGTATTTAATTACTTAAAAGGCATATAAATGCGGTATGTAGGTACATATTTGGTAAAGAAGACATCTGCTCTGAGGAAACTACGTGTTTGTATATTTACTTTCATTGAAAAGGGTGCAAATTCCAGGTATTCAATCATAAAAATTAGAACTACGACTCCTTTTGCCAAGCGAAAATATTTCAAATACCAATTGATCAAAAACGTAATACTTGATATTAGCGATGTATTGTTTCTGAAACAAACTAAGTAATATCACATATATTTGTTCAGATATTATGACGTGGCATGATGATAGATCGATCGTCGAAGGTGGTATAGTAAGCTTAATCATTGAAAGCCTTGTTATGAGGGCCATTTAGGGCTACACGTTCTAGTCATTTATTGATTGTATGAACTTTACTAATTATTGTGGGTATAAAGTCATGATCCTATTTCGAGTTCAAATACATCGGTTAGTCATATAGCTTTTGAGGTAATAAATAATACTGCCAACTGGCATCAGTTAGAGTTGTAAAATTATAGTGAGTTGCTGCATAAAACATTCTAGTAGTATGCAAGAATAGGTTGAATAGGTATAGTAAAAAACAAATTGTTTCTAAAATTACTAAATACGGCAGGGCTACGGAAAGAAGAAAACGTTGTAACAGAAAATCGTAGGTTTTGGATTCAAAATTTTGTTTCGAAATTCAGCTTGCGTAGTTGGGTCTCGTAGCACTCGTAGACCGCTACGACCCTTCGTAGCAGATAGAGAAAGTTCAGAAAGTAGCATTATTGCAATTAGTTTGCGTAGCAGGATTCCGTAGCATTCGTAGCGTGTGCCCGTAGGCCTTGAAGCCGTCGCTGCAGTCCCGCTACGTTTTAGGTTTTCTTTTTGCGTCGCATATGTATTCCAAAGCAGTTAAAAATCACTACGAATGTCAATACTGTGCGGTAGAAAAAGCCCTACTACTTTAAGAATTTTAGGATGTCGTAGTGCTCTCCACGTCGCACTCAGAAATAGTGATAAAAGTTAAGCTGTGTATCTCTGTAAAGTTTTATTCGCCCATATCATAATTTGTATAGGGATACAAAATAACACCAAGCCTGTATTCCCCGAAGAGAGAGAGAGAGGAGGCAGCGAGATTTCACCAGGAATATTATCAAATTGCAATTAATCTATCGATATTATAATATAGTTACTACGCGATTATTCAATATTATTAGTTGTTGTAGTAAAGCTTCTTCTCGAATAGGCTATCAACCGAAGTCCATAAAACATTGTTTTTATCGTTTTTAGGGTTCCGTACCTCAAAAGGAGGAAACGGAATACTGTACTATACTTATAGGATCACTTCGTTGTCCGTCCGTCTGTCTGTCAAGACTCTTTTTCTCAGGGACGCGTGGAAGTTTAAAGTTGAAATTAATATTTTTTTAAATCGAGCTTCTAAAGATAAGATAAGATAGAATATAATAATTTAGTTGCTCAAACATGAGATAACAATACATACAACACAAATTTTCAGAAAAATTGTGTGAAAAGTAAAGATAAGAGAGAACAGGTGGCCCAGTCGTAACGACCGCGATTTACGAGTCGTAGGTTCGATTTTAAACAGGCGCTCAAAACGGTGAAGGAAAACATTGTGAGGAAACCAGTATGTTCTAAAACCGAAATATTCGAAGACATGTGACATCTACCAAGCCGCAATGGGCCCGCGTGGTAGATTACAGACCACTCCTTCGCCTTCTCCAGTGCCCTAGCAGTAGAACCATTTAGGCTGATTATGCTAGGTATGCTTATGCTATAGGGTACTTCCCGAGTTCCCGTTGACCAAGAATCATGAAATTTGGAGAAAAAGCAAGAGAACAGCACAGCACAAGTAAAGGAAAAAGTCTGAAAATCGTATATTTTTATTTTTATCACATAAAAGGCCGTTTTCTTTTAATGAAAAGTTATTAAGAAGAGTAACTGTAACAGCTCGTGCAGTTTCTTCTCGTTACTTAACAACAAATTGGAACCGTGAACTTAAATTCTAATAAAAAGTAGTTTATAATATGAAATTACCCCAAATTAAACTTGCTTTACCGGCAATACCATCTTCAAAAATACCTCGCATTTTGAAATTATCCATTTTTGAATTGGACATTCGATCACTTTTCGATCGATCTTATCGTCGATTATGGCCGGCAATGTTATTTGCTAGGTATACTGTGTACTTAGTTGTAGACATTTCGTAGATATTTGATATTCATAGAGAACGAAATGGATGGTTTGCTGTTCATCGAAGCCTGCAATCAATAGGGGTGGGTGGCGTAAGTACACGGAATGTAGACTAACGACCCCCTAATGGTCATCGATGTTTGTCATGTGCGAGAAGCAAACAGTTCAACGTCGAGACATTATTGTTTCAATGAAACAAACATTACACACGAATGAGTTATACTGTCAACAGCAAAAATCGATTTACATAGCTGATCAGAATTTTCGAATCGAATATATTATGTTAATCGATTTTGATGCAGGTCTATAACGGTCGTCGACCCAATAATTAAATGCACAATTATCATAATGACTAGTTTTCAATCATTTTAAAATAAAAATAAAAACCTTTGTATTCATCATGTAGTTTTGATGTTGACAGAATGACTACATTAGGTATGTACAGTGGTTACCTACCTTTTTAATAAATAAGTGCCTAAAGTTGGTACATTAATAAAATATATAATACCCTTATCCATTCAATGTACTGACTTGTTCAACTGGCCTGGGGTTCTACTCCGAAAAAGTATCGGCCGAATGTTCGGCCGTTTTCTGCTACGAAGTTACTATTTGGTTCGGTCGGTCCCGATCCTACACTCCTACACTCTTTCGAATATTGACTATGGTCCCGACCCAATTGAGTCGATCCGAATTTTTTTCGCATTTTTCAATAATATTCGGTTCGGTCATGTGTCGGTCCGATCCGATCATTCGCACTTTGCACTTCGTAGTAGACCCCCTGGTTTTTATCAATTTAGGTACCGGTAATTTTGATAGCAGCAGTAATTGACATGATGGGTTTCAATTAACTATACGAGTACAGTAGCTGCGTTGATTACTAACCACTTCGCGGGGCTTAGCTTCATTAAACTGGTGAGTTTGTAAATAAGAGTGGGTTTTAAGTCGCATTATGTTTCAACAATACGCTTTAACAGGAAAGAGTACATTTCGCACTTAAACTGATTACGCCCCATGTGCTCGTATTCTAAAGAGAGCCTATCCGGGTTTACCCACATTTTCAAGTATTTTGATGTTTACAACTTAGCTGCTATCAACAGCCTTATGTTATTGGTAATGGATACCTCTACAATAGGAAATATTTTCTTCGAATATATCTATCGTAAAGGGAACTTCAAGCTAACCTTGATTATTCTTTTGAATAGGTAAAAATGTCATACATCGAAATATACAACGAGGTCATCCGCGACCTTTTGAACCCCAGCGCCGGACCACTAGAGCTGCGCGATGAGGGCGGCAGCGGGGCCCCCGTGGTGGCGGGCCTGAGCGAGCTGAGAGCCAACAGCGCCGCGCACGTTGCTGAGCTGCTTGCGAGGGGCGACCGCTCCCGCACCGCCGAGCCCACGCACGCTAACCAACATTCTTCTAGGGGACACGCTCTTCTCAGGTATTTCGTATAGCAGATTTCTGTAGACAGAATACATCAGAGCTCCATTTTTCATGATATTTATCTCGTAAAAATCATCTATAATAATATAATAATAATAAAAACTATATTGCTCGAAAGATTACAGAGATTTTACATTGCCCCAAACTAGGCAAGTCTGTATCTTGGGCACCATCTGTTTCGGTTTATATCCCCAGTCCCCACAGTAAAGGCAGTACCTGATTTTGGCTAAAATAATTATTATTATGGAATAAAATTATTGAATTTGGTTGTTGTCATGTCGTGGCCATTTGGTTGGATTACTGGAGATGGTAACTTCTGGAGAAAAAAGTTGTTATTATATTTTGTGAACGGTTTTAGTCCAACATAAGGTACTTCTGAGCCCCATCTGTGTTACAGTGTGACGGTTAGCCAGCAAATGGAGAAAGGCACCCAGCGCGGTCGTCTGTTCCTCATCGACCTGGCGGGCTCGGAGCGCGCCGGGTTACGCTCGCGACGTCTAGAGGGCGCGCACATCAATCGCTCACTTCTGGCACTTGGGAACTGCATCATGGCTCTCTCTGGAGGAGCTAGGTAAGCTAGTATTATTTTGTGGATGAGGCTGATGGATATTATTGATTGATAAAGCGCCTTTAAACATTGTGATCGCAAAGAGCGACTCTTTGTAACCAAAATGTTTAAAAGGCGCATTTTTTATTATAAAGTGAGAAAACGACGGCGCCGTCAATAACAAAACTATAGATCGAAACAAAATAATATAACGACCATGTTTAAAGTATCTCTTAAAATAATAATTTTAACCGATTTCGTTACCTCTGTTTACATTTACTAGATACTTGGCACGATTGTTTTTTTTAAAACAGTTCAATTCTCACTCGGTGGTTGCATGGCTAGTGCTACAGAGTTGCTATATCAGTGTATGCAGGCACTTGATTTGTGTTTAAGGATTTTCATAATTTCTACCTTTTAAATAATAGATAGAGGTAGATAGCTATCGA
Organism: Apamea monoglypha; assembly: GCA_911387795.2. Lineage (NCBI taxonomy): Eukaryota > Metazoa > Arthropoda > Insecta > Lepidoptera > Noctuidae > Apamea > Apamea monoglypha. Next base: position 10,545,819 of record OU426922.1, read on the forward strand.
TAGATAACATAACATCACGCCTGTATTCCCCGACGGGCTAGGCAGAGGTTTACCTATAGTAGGTACGAGTACACCGAAATTTCGCCAGTAATGTTTAAGTCCTATGTAATATTGGGTGGGCCTATTGAGATCAACCGGGCACAACACTTCCAGACTCCGGGCTGCTTCTGAGAAGTTCTAGGTGGAAAAACCCAATAACACTATGCCCACCCCGGGGATCGAACCCAGGACCTCATACTCAGCGGCATGATATGCTTGCATCTGGATCTCCTAAAAAAATCTCAAAATCTGTGTTTCTTGTTTCGTCAAATTTAATCTACAAACACGCCTGACAGATATGTGAACTACCGCGACTCGAAGCTGACGCGGCTGCTGCGCGAGGTGCTCGGAGGGAGATGCCGCACCGCCATGGTGGCCCACGTGGCGCCAGGCGCGGCATATCGGGACACCACGCGCTCTACGTTACACTATGCACAGAAGGCCTCTTCTATCACAAATAAGGCAAGTGTACTTATATATGCATGTGTGTATTATATATTAAATATTAAAGAAGGCCGTAAATCGAAATTTTAGCGTTAATTTTATTGTAGAGTGATGGGCCAAGATAGAGAGCAAACTTTACATTATGTGTCTGTGTGTGTCTTACTTTGTTTACGAGTATACATACATACCTTTGCACGTATCTTATTATTGTATTTATTTTCCGCCAACTCGCACTGGCCTCGCGTGGTGTATTATGGCCACTCCCTCTCACAGGGCTCCTCTCTGTAGAGGAGGCCTGTATCCCAGCAGTGGGAACATTATAGGCTGATAATTAATAGTTATTTTCGAGCTATTTACCCCTTATATTGTACCTGCCATGTTTTGTCTCTGCATCATCTTCGTAAAAAATGCCTCAGGCATTAAGTCCGCCGTACAGTATTTTTTTAACCTGTGTATAAAGTTATAATAAATATTTAATAAGTTGGGACCGGGATGAAACGGCCACGTGAATAGTATGGACGACTATTGAGGCTCACAAGAAAAGGCACTGAACATTATACTTGGGCAATTATACTTGAATATTCAAGTATAATGGTATACCTATAAGCTGCCAATTTATCTTTTCATATCATCCATATTTTTCTAGTTATTTATTGTCATATAACTTTTCATATTCAGTTTGTGTCTAGTTAGTTTCACGACATCGAAATATTATTTCAGGTGGAACGAGATTTGGTCGAAACTCCGATGCCTCTGTCGCAGTACCGAACAGTCATCAGCGAGCTGCGCGAGGAAATCGCTCGACTGAAACTTAAGATGAAGGACGACAAAACAATGTAGGTTTTTGCTGTATGATTTAGGTACTTATGTATTTAAATCCGAATTAAGAATAGCTTACACGGTCCTCAGACTTGTGTGCGTGGGGTTTTATATTTGTTATTACTTTTGATTTAAATGGTGTACTAGTAAAGGCATTTACAGTTACAGGTACTTAAGATATTTAGTTTACCTCGTCATCATACTTCGCGTTTCTTTTTTGAATTGTTATTTACCATTATAGATAGCATCAAAAGATAATATCAGTTACTCATAGGTACATAATTTTACGTTGAACAGTAAACCAAAAGAGTTCGCAAGGGTCGAGGAAGAGGTCAGCAAAGAGGATGCAGCGGAGAACGCAGCGCATCTTAAGTCCCTACGCGAAGCTATCGTGTCCACATTCAAGCAACAGATGCGCTTGCGACGACGGCTGATGGAACTGGACAGCCACCTACTGGGTCTGGCGCTGGACGCTGAGCGGCAACATGCGGCCATCTCGCACTGGGAAGCGAGGTTCAACCGCCTCTACAAACCAATCAATATTCCTGGCTCGAGATTGAGCACGCAGCAGAGCTACAGGTATATTTTTTTTTTTTATAAAAAACATTACCCACACTAGGAATTTCTCCTGTATCGTGGGTGCGTTTACATGTATATTTTTTATATACAATGTGTAACTGAATTAATGCACATTAAGAAAGTAGTTTGTTCAGAATCGTTTACTGAATCGATTTCTGTAATTTTTAATATAGGTAATATTGTATCCCAAAAATAATTAAAACTACGTAAATCACTGTCACACTTCCGCTGTACAGTCAAATCAAAACAAAATAGATGAAGTACCTACTGCGCTAGACCCCTAAACGAGTGCGACTGTTTGCATGCGTAGATTTGTAATGTGACCACAATTTTCTCCCACAATCAGTGTAACTAATTTATGAGAAAAACAATGTTTATTACATAATAATAAAAAATAAGTGTATGTATTATGATTATAACATAACATTCTAATTGGGGTGTCTGGTGGTGTGCGTTAATTCCGGGACAAGTTGTATATTGTGAAAATAAAATGTGCTATTTTTGACGGTTTTCGTAAAAGGTAAAGCAATTGGGGTAGGCCGCGCCGTAACGCAACGCATTGCGAAAATCCTCCGTCATCACTTTCGTACATTTTCTATGAACTAACTCACACTACAGGCGGGCCGCACTGCTCTTTTTCATGAAAATGCGTTGCGCTGCGGCCCGGTTTAGTGGTAATTGCCTCTTTAACATGTCGGAGTACTCTATACGCTTTTACTTGCGAGATCATGAGTATACGTGTGTCCAGGGGTGGCACTGGGCTATCGTCAAGCAGCAGCGAGCGTGCAGAAGCAGAGGTGGCCGTAGAACAGGCGTGGTCCGAGCTTGCGGCCGTCGAGCGCGAGCAGGAGTCTGCGCGCACCGAGCGGGAACGCGTCGAGAGGCAGCTGGAGCAGGTCCGGCTTAGAGGCGCTCAGCTGGAACAGGTGACCCAACATATTGAAACGCAATTTTGAATGATTAAATATACCTATTATTTTATTAGCATTTTAGTCGGACAAACATAAAGTGTAGTCGTTAGTCTCATTTTGCCAGTCGGCAAAGGCCTCCTCTAACCTTCTCCATTCCGGTCTCTTTCTGGCCATTCTGCCCCATGTTGTTCCAGCGACCTGACTGATGTCATCATCCCACCTTTTCTGTGGTCTACCTCCCTTACTTTGACCTTTTGTTGGGTTAACTATTTTGCTTCTTTTGTCCTTCCCTCATCATATGTCACTTATCGGAACAAATGATAAGAGGGCTGTTTTAAATGAACGTCGTATTAAGAACCAGGGAGTTAGTGAGTGTTCAAGCATGAATTGTATAGGGCGAACTAACTAAACACTAATAAAACTCCAATCATTAATTGCAGGAGTTACCAGCCACCATCAGCAGTGGCCCAGAACGCGAAGTGTTGGCTTTAGTGTGCCGCGTGCATGAACTAGAGGCCGACAAACTGGCCCTGCAAGGAGAGCGCGCTGCTCGGGCGCACGAACTGCGGAGACGAGACCTCGCACTACAGCGACGAGACGCGCAGAGAAGACTCTCCGATGAGATCATTACTAGACAGAGGCGCGCACTTCAAGGTATATTTGACATGAAAACGACTTTTCGCTCGGTTTACTTGTGGCATTTCTAACCGAGAAAATTATATCAGATTTCAATCGCTAATAACTATGAGAATTTTAATGCATGCGAAAGATAGACCATATTAGTACCAATTTTAAGGCAGGTTTTCAATTCACATGACAATGACACAGTCCTCTATTTTTGAAAGAGTGAAGTAGTCGACTGTCAATGACTCGCAGGCCAATGCCAAAGGGAGCTAATTTAAAATTTACTTAGTAACTGTCTGTTGATCTTCTTATTGCTCCACAGACGTAGGCGTTGGTGTGCCTCCCGAGCTCGCCCAGCTGTACGAGTTGTATCAGCAAGAGATCCACGCGTCCACGTATACAGAGAGCAACGACATCTACACGCCGCCGCACCGCCTGCCGCCTATCTCTACCAGGTACGCTAGTGGATAGAAACACATGCCTGATGAATGTACAGGCTTAACATAGTTCGAATACGAATCTTTCAGTAAAACCTGTACCTAAATGTTAAAATAATACTATTAGACTATTGTTTTTTGTTGTCCGGTGTTAGTGCATATCGAAACTGAATATTTCGCAGGATTTCTGTTTGGCTGTGGTTTATTTGAAGGCAGAATGTATTGGTAGCAAAGATTTAAATCGTTAGATTTCCTGTTACCGTACTTAGGTCGCGCGAAAAAGTATCCATACCTACTGATAAGAGTGAGCTCACACATCCCGCATGGAACAATAGATACGATTGTTTGTATGAATGAGCTAGCATTCAAATCTAGCCATTCAAATCGACGTCGACGTCAACGAATAGAAACGAGACCACCTTTTGACGCGATCAGCAGATCTAACAATTGAAATCTTTGATTGTTCGGGAAAGTCACCTCACCTTTGAGGTGCCTTGGAAAGTTGTGACTTTATGATCCATGTAACACTGGCGGAACATGACAGATTGTTGTGTCGTTACAGCATGTCGGAGCTGATGTGGTCGGAGAGTTCGAGCGGGTCGGGGCGCGGCTCCAGCTCGGGCTCGGGCGGCACGCTCGCCTACGACTACCGCCTGCCGCGCCTCGCACCTACGCCGCGCCCCCGGACCAGATACAGGTGAGTTCTGAACATTTGTTGAACATGCGCAGCAGTAAGCTATTGCGCCTCACTACTGCAACTCAAAGAGCTACTGCTCAACACTGAATTAGTGACTGTTTCAGCAGCGCAACAGGAACTCCATCTGCGGTCAAGTATTTGGCAGAACTTGGACATTTGTGTTATGCATGCAGTAACATATTTAGTTTGTTCATTGCAGGATGCCAGCAAGCTTTCTGAGGAAGTCTGTATAAGCATTATTTAAATGTTACTCGACACAGTTACGAGGAACCTTAGTCTTATCCTGACAGGAGCCTCCTGCAGCCCCGCACTGACTGGAGGAAGCAATACGGTTGCGAATCGTACCGTGCGCTCTTCGTGGTTTAAGTAATGTAATATTTATTGGTTTCAGTCAAGGAAGTGCGTCGGCTCTGAAGCGCTACGCGAGCGACGACAGCCTGGTGACGGCGGCGCACCGTGCGGACGACGAGGCTGAGCCCTGACTCCGCGCCTCGCTCACACGGCTCTAGCTTCGCGTGCTCCCGCACTTTACGATCCTGTCTTGCCAGAATATATTATGGCACTATTCAGTATGCATTTTTCCAAAGCCAAAGTTGACTTTTTGGGCTTAGACAAACAGTCGATGGTAAGATGCCAAACGACAAATGAGTTCTTCGTTTCTTTGTTCTACAAATATTTATTGATGGTAAGAATGTCGTCGGTCGTGGGTTTGGGTCCTCACTTGATTTTGGCTTTATGTGAAGGTGGTTACCACAATAACAAAACTAGATATTTCTAAATGATCTTACACGTGGTAACTAATCAAGTTGATGTTGCGTAGATCACTGTAGTGATGTGGATTGTTGTGTCAGTTTGCTCCGTTTGGGCTTGCGTATCAAGCAAGATATTGTGAATTTGTTTTTATAAAATATAAAATAAATATCTATAATCGCCACTTGTCTGGCATAAAACTTTGTTTTCATTTTTATCAGTGCTTAGAGATATCTAAGTTACAATTTGCGAAAAGTCTGATCTTGGCAAATAATAAATAATGAGTCACAAACTTTAAAGGACAGGTGCTCTGGCCTGCCAATAGTGGAGAGACTAAAAGGACATGCTTAGAGATTGAAAAAAAATGTTTTTTAAGAATCATAGATTTGTTCAACCTTGTAATAGGTACCTACAGAAGCACCTTTTTTACTTTTTTGTGCAGACTTCTAGCTTGGTCTAATATTCTAGGTAGCTCTAGGAAAGTCGTAAAAAATACTTCAAATAGGTGTTGCTTGTGTTGCCTTCTCCGGCCAATCTCCCGTAAACGCATCTAACACACCACCGTTTCCGTGGCCTTCCTCGGTGACGAGGCCCTTCTGGCACCCACAACGAACAGTGGAAAGTTATAGGGGAGACCTTTGCCCAGTGGGACAGTAGTTGGTTGACAAAACAGAAGTGTTGGTTAAACATGCCAGGCATGGATGTAAGTTTTATAAGCTAGTTATAACTTATAGTTATAAAGGACAAATACATCCACGTGCGCATAACATCTTGTTGAGGGTGATGTCCTGAGAATAGCAACAGACGACACGACGCATGAATAATAACGAAGTGAATAACATCTGCATTTACCTCGTAAGGGAAAATAAACATTATACATAATGCAAGCAAGCAATAAACACAATTATGATGATTCGAGTTTATATTATTGAGATTACAAACAGTACTTATCTAATATTAGACAAGTTTTCTTACTCTAACTAAATAATCTCATGAAGGCACTTAATTAGTTAGAAAATTACGTAAAACAAATCATAATCTATATGCATATGTACATTGTGATGTATTCTAACAATTCTAATCTAGTAACAACTCTACCTTTAAATAATAATAAGTTACAAATAATTTAATTTAAATGGGTACTCACAGTCATATTCATATTTTTTATTCAAATACAGACAGTTAAATGTATCCGTACCGTAATAAGACTAACAATAGTATAATTTAATTTGATCATGACCCTGGTGTTGACGAGCACGTCTTAGCTACGGTAGATTACAACTTACATTAATTACCTATTCTCTTACAATATTTCGTTTGACTAAAATCGACTAATCTCATTTGATATATTTTTTACATAAATGCGAATCGAAAACAAATCTTATGATATGCGCGTATAGCAAATCAAAATTAGATATCTAAAGTAGGTAGTTAATTACCTAATTGGTCCCTTAGTTTCAAAAATACCAACTATCACAATACTGTTGTTACACTCACTCAACTTGGTTACAAAAAGCGTCCTGTCAGAATAAAATGAAATAGGATCGCGAAATGTACTTATGAAATATATAATAAATAATTATTTGCAAAATAAATATTCTTTTGCCAGTTTTTTTTTTCAAATATTTTCGAGATATCACAACCGTGGGTGCTACTATATGGTGCTACCCAAAAGGTTTAAAAAACATACAACATACCAGAACAACAACAACAACCTCGCGTAAATAGAATATCAAGCAATAGGCAAGGTCCGCGGATTGGCAAAAGACGAAAGCTATTCTTAATTTGATCTTCAAATAATATTATGGCCACTCTAAAGTTACCTAAGTAACTACCTATCTACTAGAATTAAGTTTTAAATGTTTTGCCTTTACAACCGCAAAACGTGTTTTGTTTCCTTTTGGGAAGGGGGTTTCCAGATGAAACATCAGTAACCTACTTAAGCTTAGTCTGTGAACTGTGACATAGTTTGTATTAGCTCACTTTATAATGATGTAAATAATTGTAGTCGATCGAAGTTCTGATGTATGGAAACACTGTTGCACATGGTGCATTTGAACTGTTATAGACAATAGACGAATGTCCAATAAAGAATGTTGAAAACGATAAACATAAGCGGGAACAGTATGCGGGAACGTTTGTCGATCCACGTAGCGATCTCCTGCGGCGTCATGGTGGTCCAGTTGTGCTTGGGCGGCTCGTCGGAGCCCTCGCTGCCGCCGCGCTGCTGCTTGCCTCCCTGCCCGATGAGCTCGTCGAAGCTCTGCGTCGTGATCGTCGGCAGGTTCATCGCCGATGGGAAGCTCTGTAACATCAAGAATGGCTGGCATTTAAAAACGTGCGTTTCATCTCTTTGTTGTTACATACCTAATGATGATGCTCTTATATTGACCTATGACAATGTAAAGGAATGCCAGTCTAAAGATGGCTTGGCTTCACGATTTAACCACACAGGTGTGCAATATCTATAATTTAGAAAGAATGTTCCTGCTTCCGCATACTGATGAAGATTTTTAGTCATGGGAATGTCACATATGCTCACAGGTTGACTGATTTTATTCAATAGAATCATGTATCCTTATCTAAGTGCTGTTGAATTGAATGATGATGCACGTGCTGAACCAATATGTACCTATCCATTATTTGTAAACTACCGTTGATAACAATTAATTCTAATTTATCTTGTCGCACCACTGTATAACTACGATAATGCAAAATTTTATGTTGTAGACAGGTTGTAGTAGGTATACTTGTTTGTCACAGGCATGTCACAAGTATTATAATTCTATGGCCCACGGAAATGGATCACGTTCTTACGACGGATTTAGTCAACGATATTATCTTGAAACTAAACTCATGTATCATTCGTTTCGTTTCAGGATAATAGCGTTGACGATATAATAGGTTTCTACTGGATCTACAATGAAACCAGTACCCTTAGTTTGAGTGTAACGGTAATGCCCAGCATTGTGCATACGGAATCAGGTAACTCGTAATCGGGGCCTAGCAGTTTAATCATGTGACTGGATGGAAGTTAGGAAAAGCATATGTAAATCCCTGAAGTGGTTCAAATGTAAACAATAACGTACGTGTACGGTCAAGTAGTTGTTGTATCCTGGCCCCGCGGGGTCGGTGCTGGTTTCCTGGTTGAGCGACGAGCACGAGCGCGACTTGCTCAACTGCGGCGACGACTCCTGCAACTCCTTCTGTAACTCTTTGCGAGCAAGCCGCGGTGTCAACGTACTCTTCAGTATATATTTGCTGTTCACCTTCTTTAAGTTCACCGCTTTCCTTTAAAAGAAAAACAACGTCCCCTTATTAATACATGCATTACAACTAATAACTAGTTACGTTTTTAGATCTTTAGAAGTCCAACATACTTTCTACGCCAAATAGTGTTGACGAAAGCGAATTCGACTAATGCAGAGAAGATAAAACCGATGCAGCCCAGGAACCATATCTCACTCGCTTTGATATAAGACACCTTCGGTAATGTCTTCGCCTGAGAGGACGCCAGTGTGATAAACGATAACATAGTGCTCGTACCTGGAATGAGAAAAGATGGTAAACTACACCTGTTTCAGATCCATATCAATGATCAAAATGATATAAATAAAGGTAATCGTATTTTGTTTTTATATGCATAATAAATTCAGGACGTACCTAACGTTATCCTAGGAGCAGAAGCGTCTGCTTGCAGCCAAAATGTTACCCACGACATGGCGACGATCATCATTGAAGGAATAAAATAGTCCATTAGATAGTAGCCCACTTCGCGACCTAGTTTGAACGTGAATTTGAGGGCGCTGTAATTTCCCGCTGCGAAAAAATACATAAATGATTAATTGTTGCTGGAGTAAAGTGTAATTAAATTATAGTAACGTCATAGACAGAAAAACGACATTACATCTACCTTCCCCGAGACGCATATTGACAATATCCCCACGTACAACTGACTCATTTGTCCAAAAGTCCAGAAGTGAGTACTCCGTGAGATGCAGCTCCGATGATAAACGAACTGGGCTGTCCTTTTCCCACATTAGTCGTAAGATAGACGCGTTGTATTTCCCTAAAAATAATTTATAAGGAACATTGTTATTAGATATCCGCAACAGGAAAAACATTTTGCAGATTTGTGATTCACGTTCACATTTACGTTCACAGCCTTAAGAAATTACCTATACGTAAACAGCTTTAGGTAAATGTGCTTTACAAATAAATATAATAGGTAGTATGTGTAATTAGATTAGAGATCGAATGAAATATTACTTACAGCTTTCCAAGTTCATTGAGCAGGTTTGATCATCAAATGGGAATTTTTGTAGATTCATCCAGCAGTAAAGTACAGCTTGCATACGTCGACTGAAGAGGACCTCACCGTTTGGTGCTATCGATATGAGCACATCTTTGCTGTCAGTACCCATCAAGCTTGACGACTGTTCGTTTGACATGTATAGATGTGGCACCCATATTCTTTCTCTCAGATCATTCTCACCAATAATCTTTGACCTTTCTGGCGAAAATAATCGATAAGCTAACCGTGGATCAGTCCATCGCAGTTGGAGGAGGAAGTGGAGTTTGAAGTTCTGAAATTATGTTTAATAATTTTTAAAGTAAATACAATATTATAAAATACGCACCAGCCATATTTTATTCAGTCAATAAGTACCTATTATTGATATGTAAACGAGTGGATCTCTACTTAGTTCTTAATGCACGACCGAGTCGACCGACTAGGAATGAAAACGTATCTATTTCTTTGCTGTTTGATGGCTACATATATACTTGTAGCTGTTTGAAAATGTACAAGAAGAGAGGTTTCTCACCAGATCGTGGGCTTCAGCGGGCTGTATGAAGTAAACATAGGCGCTAGCATGCACATACACTACGTCTCCGGACGTGTAGGTAGGCAGCAGCAGCCGGTCGTAGCGGCACTGGTGGGCCAGGCGCGAGAGGAACTCAGACTGCGTGTAGTTGTCGCCGTCGGTGAGCCCTGGACAATCAGCTACATTTGGTCTGGAAAAACAACAATCAGTTTATGAGTATGACAGTTTGACAACAATAGATCATTCGTCTTCTCATCACGTAGCGACACGTCCACTTGTGCAGACTGTTAAATCACGCGCTATTAGTGGCCTTACTCGAGGGCAACACGCAAAAATTGTATCATTGATTTTTAAGCTAGAGAATGGTTTTCCTTATCCCAATTCCTGGCCTATTGATAATACGTGCTGTAAAGGCCGCGGGTAAAAGCGCCTATTAGTGCTAATGTGCGACACCTCATCAATAATTAATATCTACTTGTTTAAAGTAACTGCGTGTCACGTGATTCGTGAGAACAGAGGGGTAATTCTCGTAATTTTAAGAACGTTCACAGTCTGATCTCAATCTGTCAAAAATACCTATAATTTCCCTACATTTTGACAAGTTTTTGACCGAGATGAGACTGCGACTAGATTTTTAACTTTTTAAATTACGAGAATTGGCCTTCTGGATAGCGACGGATAATTAAAACAAACATTGAAACTGATATTCGTCACCATCACCATAGCCAGGGGGTCTACTACGAAGTGCAAAGTGCGAATGTTCGGATCGGACCGACACATGGCCGAACCGAATATTATTGAAAAATGCGAAAATGGTTCGGATCGGCTCAGATGGGTCGGGACTATAGTCAATATTCGAAAGAGTGTAAGGATGTAGTATCGGGACCGACCGAACCAAATAGTAACTTCGTATCAGGAAACGGCCGAACATTCGGCCGATACCACTTCGGAGTAGACCCCCAGGTGAGCTCAGCGATTCGAATTACACATATATTAGATACAGAATTGGATGCTGCTCTCAATCTTTCTGATGGAATTACAGAAACGAAAGATTAGGAAAACCTAGAATTCCTACTTAAACGAAAAGAAATATTGAAACTGTTGTGATAATCTGTACAGTCACGCATTAGGATTAAACGGTGTTTAATGAATAGTCTCAAACGAGGTCGTCGTACGCAAAAGTAGATCATAACTACAATAAAAGTAAGGAATTTCTTACAAATGATAGACCGTCTATCACATGTCGAATATTGTGGCAAAACATCTATTGAGCCTTACATTATGATTTTTGTTATTGTAATATTATGTAGCTCTAGCTCTTTGTATATTAGAAAATTTAAAATACTGAAGCCAAAAATCCCACCATAGGTAATAAGTGGAACAGTTAAAGAAATGGACAACATAATTATCCTGTTTAAGTGAACAATAAGGAAGCCTTAAATCGTAATGAAGGCCATAATAGATTGTCATTGTTAAAATATTCAGCTACCGATCTCAGCGAAATTCATAGTCCGTCTACCGTTTGTCATGTTAACAAAAGAACGTCATCATTTAAAACCGATATCTGACGTTTCTCTCTTTCTGCACTGTCTACCGAGCATTGTCTTATCTATTTTAGTTCTGCTCCAATCGTGCATACAATGTAGGTATCTTGTATCCAAAAGTTGTATCGACTTCTAGCAAAAAGTCCGGTTCGAGTAGTGTTTGCATTGTTTGGGATATCGAACGTCTCTTTTTTTCTCGATGGTCATCATTTTTTTTACAAAGATCGCTAAAATCTGCTCTTGATAAAAGTCATGCTACCTCTGGTTTCCTTAAATAAGTCTAAAGTTTTCAAACATCTGAACGCCTTTTTTTTTAGCAAGAAAATTCGTGTTATGTAAGAGACGATGGAACCTACCTACGTAGGTACCTACCTACCTACTGACAAAACATTAAATCAAATTAAAACATTTGTTATTACTTTTTAAACTGATATGATGTAACGTTTCCACAAACAACAACACGTTGAATGATTGTAGGTACCTGAACGTGTGCTTTATTTCAGTTAAAACAAAGTACTAACGTAACCTTACCGGCGTTATGTAGTTCATTATTAATTTTATCTATGCTCGATCACGTCTACACGCTGTGACAGTGATTGCGCGTTGAACAAACTCTCTTTTCAATAACAATACCTAATTGTTTGCTGAAAGACGTTGTAGTATCAGTTTAATATATGGACTCATGGTGCGGCAAGGTCGGAGTGGGAGCGGGTAACGACAACACTGCTAATATTTGTGGTGCCTGATAACATTATGAACCAATTCTGAGAGATATCAACAAGATTTACTCTTAGATTACGGCTAAGCCGCACGCTACGTGTACATTGAATACGTTTTACATTCTTTTGCTTAGATGGAAAGTACTTCATTAGATACCAAATCAGTTAGGTGTATCATACACTGTCTACATTCACGGTTGAATTTGTATAAAAGAAAGAAATCAGAGCAAAAATATAATTTATTGGATTCGGATTCTAATTCTTAATCCTGGCTCAAATACGTAAACTGAAATCATACTGATCACAACGAAACCGATCATATCGAAATCACAACGCCTGAGTGATTTACGTTAAGGTAGGTATTTACGAAATAATTTACAATACAAAGTAGGTCAGACCCTTTTCCTCTTAAATCCCCTTGTTTATTTACTTACTTTAGCTAATGTACCTAACTACCTAGGCTTAATCAAATTTGTTCAGCGGCACTTATATGTTAATCTGAGCACACTCCAGCTAACAATTTACGCAACTAATATAAATTTTGTTCTGATAAAAGATAACAGTAGAACCTACCTACGGAGACTTAAAGTAAATGGATAACAAGCTTTATGTAGTTTTACTTGAGTACTTAGCTAATTAAGTGAATGTCATCTTATTTTACGAATTAGCGAGCAGAAACGCTGCAATTGTTTTTCTAGACTTGATAATAAATACTAAATGTTTGGTGATCTTCGTCATTCACCTGCCAACCATAACGTTGTAAGAATAAGCTGAATTATGTATTTTAAATGGCTACGACATATCAGTTACTGCTGCTAGTTACGTTTTATGTCCCGCTACTAGAGTTTATTTAAATGTTTAGCCATCTACGGAAATTACTGCAATTATGGTCCTGCAATTGTTTATCTGTAGTCTTTAATTCAGAAACTGAGATAGTTTAAAGAAAAATCTTTACCATAGCTTACAATGCCTATTACTGAAGCGTCCGTCATGGCGTCAACAAACTGAAACAATGACTATTACTTCTCGCTCTTATCATGAAACTTATGTTTTGCCCTTATGTTTTATGTTGTCAATATTTTTTATATTTTTTGTTACCACAACGACGTAAGCAGCATCATTTAAAAGGAAATGCATTCGTATTTGTGCGTTATACGTACCTAATACATTGTGAGACATTAAACAAACATAATTATCATGAATAATAACAAAGCGATAAACAAAGATAATTAAGACTTTATCAAAGACTACTGTGTACTATCAAACGCAGCGCATTAGTCAAAGTAAATAAAATATACAAGTGTGCATCTAATGTTTTCTAAGAAAAGCTTTTTATAAGCTAGTATTAGTTTTGCCTTACTTTATTCCGTTCAAACAAATGTTAGTCACATTTGTTTGAGCGGAGCTGAGATGATGCAGTTGTTATTAAGATGGGGTTGTGAATTAATTAACTAATACCCAGAGCTTCAAGTTGCTCAGAAAGTTTTTAGGTCTGAGTAGCACCTAGTTGGCTATAGCTATTGCCTCCAGTCTTAGTTCGCACATAGCAACCCTGAAATCGTTTAAAAAATTCTTGAACCGCTAAATTATATTTCTTCCAAAACTCAGCTGTAGGAACTTTTAGAGAGCACGTATTCAGTCACAGAACTGTTTATGTAGGAACATTGAGTTTATTTAAATAAAGACACATCAGGAGGGCAAGCGCGAAACCCTCGCAAAGATATATAGTACCTAGATAGGAGGTCAAAATATTCACCAATAGTTAGAATAACAATAGGATTATCAGACACAACAATCTACCAAATTCGTTAGTGCAAATTGTTAACTGCCGATGGTATTAACATAATATCTAAGGGAAGTCAAGTATAATAAATACAGATTGGTTATCATTTAAATTAAACCACAATGATGATGACAATACCCAATTAAAATTCCGGAATAATGTTAGCTACTATCAACCAGAGAGATACATATAAACATTGAACATTTTTCCTGCGGTTTTTTCCTAAAATCTGCTGATGATCAATTCCCATATTTTATTTATTTAGGCAATAAATGAAAGTTTTGAGATTAAAAATAACGAATTATCTGTGGCGTACGTCCCACACTAGTACGGGAATGCAAAGTAAAAAGCGCTGCATTGTAAAACAAAAGCGGTGAAATAAGAGCCACTTTTCGACCAAATGTGTTGGACAAATCTCACAGTCTACGCCTCTGGGTTTAGAAGCTTGCAGTTTTGCACAAGAGATTCATAAATAACGAAGCTAAGGTGAGCTCTAAGGAAGGATTTTTGAACTTTTTTCTCCTATAGGGGTAAAATAGGCGATGAGTTTGTATGGAAGTTGGTCTTTTTTACCGATGGGTCCGATGTTTTTTGGGATGCTACCTACTACTATGGGTCATACCATCGGGCTCACGGTTTGTTAATTAGTAACGATCTATCTTCACTTGTTTGACGCTGTTATCGCGTGTGGCGACCTCGGAAAGTCCATAAAATAGTGGATAGCGTAAGCATATAAATTAGCTGTCTAGTGCCCAGTAGAGATGTTCCTACGTAACAAGTGCTTATCTGCCTTAGCTGTTTGAACTGTGCTATAGGTAGGTACTCGTACCTACCTCAATTTCCGAAAATAGTTGAGTTAAAGTCGTGATCGGATAAACCCTTCGATCAAGGATATACCTAAGTAAGAAATGAGTAAAGAATACAAAATCGAATGTAGCTTAAAAACTTTTGAAATCCGGGTTTAGTGTGACTAGGCACTTACAATCAAAAATAGGTACCATCGGGTGAGGTACCTATTACATACTACATAATCGTAAGTTCTCCCTTAATCTTAAGTTCTTCCCTCACACACACCCGCACTCACACACACACAACAATAGTCAGTACCTTTATTTAAAAAAAATTCACTCTTGTTTATTTACTAGTCTGGAACATAATATGTACCATATTTTTGACCTGGGCGTTGATAGCTGTGGCGCAGTTCTAACTTTTGTAGCTGTCTTCGTTTCCTATTGTAAATTTGTGTCCTGATACTTGTTCCAAATAAACTTTTATAATTATTATTATTTTCTTTATTTCAACTAAGTACATATAAATTACATTTTTAAATATTTTTATAAACAAAAATATAAAAAAACATTTAAAAATATAAAAAAATTGTAGCTCACCGGTATCGGGAATTATTATTATAAGTTAAGCCTACGATTTACTTAAGCTGGGACACAGGCCGGACACGGTGAGAGGGAATGAATAGGCCATAATCCGCCACGTGGAGCCAGTGGGGGTTGGTAGATGTCACATGTCTTCGTATTTTTGGTTCTAGGACATGCCGGTTTCCTCACGATGTTTTCCTTCGCCTGTTTGGGTTCGAACTTACGACCTAAAACTCTTAAAGTCGCGGCCGTTACCACTGGGCCCTTTTATTAATATTAAGAGATAAATCTCTACTATCTATTATATATCAACTAAATATAAATATTTGTTTTGATAAATAGGTGCGAAATAGAAGGAATCAATAAGATTAGGTAAGTAACGAATACCAAAAATCACAGGTATTCACCAAAATCGCAACTCCAAATTATGACCTATGTATTCAGTAAGTAGATATCTAATCTACTATTCACGAACACCTATTGTGATGAAGTCGTACCTCGCTTGCCTACGTAAGAATAGTTTCGAATCTAACACAAATCATTGCGAATCACACAAATAATAATTTAGTGCCTACGTGTTCATTATTTCCTGTTTGTACGCCATTAATTGTCGCTAATATAGTTCGCAAATGATTCACAATAAATTAGCCAAGAGTCACGGAACATTAGTCACGAAAAAGTCCATTAGATATTAACTCTTATATTAACATAATTAGCGGTTCATTACAATACGGACTAGACGTATGTATGTCACAGTTTGCTGAACAATTAAGATTTCATGAAATAAGTTCCTATGTAATAGGTCATCAGTTATTATTTTCTAGGGATGGCATTTTCCATTTATTTTTATTTATGTATTGATAGGTATGTGAACAAACAGTACGTAATATTCAATAGTTATATCTTATCGAGCCATTTTCCTTTCGAGAATCAGCACTTTCCGAACTTTTCTTCAACTGTTCTCGAGCTGAATGAGCTTACGGGTAAGCTTTAACACTTTAGTGTAAGTAGGTAACTTATGGTGTAAAATTACGTCGAATTTGGATTTCGAAAAACATAGGTAGATGTTAATACCTAATAAAAGAAAATCGATGTGGCTCACACATATCATCTAAATACTTATGTAATAAAACTAAAACGTGACTACTTACGGAAAACTAAAAAATAAATAAAAACAAGTTTGGCGTCAGAATTATTGATTCATTTAAAAAAAAGTTAATACCTAATGAAACAATCGTTTTACTAGGTAGGTTAGTTGTCAGACTGGTTCTTACGCAAAATTTAACACTGCTCACCCTAGACAATTTTGACTACACAGTTCAGCAACCATTAGCTTCCAGAAGAATCCCTAATAGGTAAATCGTACAGTACTAACGACAATCCACATCTTAAGGTCTTGTTATAAAACAATCTAAATCACTCTCAAGCCAAAGCAAGTAGGTAGCAGAGACTCAATTCAGCTAATTCACTAACGCTTCAGTAGAGTGATGTCGATGTCGACACGGATCATAAGGCACGGATAAGGCACGGATCATAAGGTAGTGTACATCTCACTCTGGCTACTCATTTTAGTAAGAGGAACTGTGGCGTTTTAACCAGTAGGAATCCGATATAACCCTCCGATTTCCCCAGACGGAAAGTATCCCAAAGGATTTCCCCAAAGGAAAAAAGGCATTCCACTGGCTTTTTATAAAACTAGCCACTTAAAAATAAACTACAGTAAGACATAATCAAAAGACATATTCCGTTCTATGCTACGTGACATCTAGCACATAATTATATAGACTTCCAACAGGTATAAACTGAAATGACTCTTCAAAACAAGTTAACGTCAAAAATGTTTCATCCAGCTGAACAAAGGTAAATTCACAGAACACGAAATAGATGAATAATTAAGTATTATTCATCGACTTTCTTTGCTGACTATAATGCTATAACAGTCTATGTAGGGACTATAAATACTTATGTTTTGATAGTAGTTCGTATGTAGTAAAGTAGGACCAGAAGTACTGGACGATTGAACAATCAAATTGAGGAATCAATTTTTATTTTCGTCAAGTGTGCTGAGCACAGGAAAATATTTTTTTAACAATATTATTTTTTAACAATATTATTTTTGCTGTTTAACACGATGACTGCCAGACAACAGACACAATAGAAAATCTATTGTTGGCGGTACCGGTGACCGCGGTGCCAGTCAATGCATTAATAATTATTTGCACTAGTTACTTAAGGTGGATCGATCTCAGAAAGCTGAACTTGGAAAATAAAAATGTAGGTGAGGTCACTTAAATACATCCTAAAATATTTGAAATACACTTCATGATGTTAGAATAAAATAACATTATGAAGACGCGTATTCTCAAAGTTTCTTAGACCAAACCAATAAAGGTAAAAAGACCTAGTTAAAAAAAAAAAAACAAGTTTAGGAAGCGTTTTTATTATTTAACCGGAATTTAGTTTTTTGGTATATTAATTGTTTAACATTAAGTTCTGGAAATACCCAAGCGTAGACCGTCATTGATTTGATATGCTAGCGCAACAATTATATAATTTCCAACCTAAACCGACATTGCCACATTGTTTGTCAATAAAATGATCTGTGCACATTTACCTCAAACATAAGGCTACGGATACATTAGAGGAAATTCGATTCGGAAATAGTTTTGTACATTCATTTATTTACATTTCATGTAGTCTATAACAATGCTGTAGTGAGGGTTCGCGGCGCAGCGTAAGGTCGGATGAGCGAGGCGCCAGTGCCGGCGCACGCGCAGCCATCTGCATCAGAATAGATGACACTTCGCCACGCTCATTGTCAGTAACAGATGTTAATAATTATAAATGATATTGCAGCTTCCTCTCGTCATTGTTATTCAGTAGCCACGTCAAGAGTCGTGAGCTAAAATCACGAAAATAAGGTGCACGTCAAAGTTTTCTTTTTAATAGTAATGATGTAATTAGTTGTGACATATGCATAGCATCACTTATACTTAAAGTGATCATTGAATTGACCTCGGTACTTATTCAAGGGTAAAATTTAATGTTGTTACAATTTTTTACTTATATTTTTCCCAATATCGTCAAATATGGTAATGAAACAATAGAAATATGTGGTTTTCGGTAAGTGTTTTAACTGGCGATGTCGGTCCACCTTGAATCTACTTAAATCATGTGACTTGTGACCAAGAGCGCGTCAATTACGTTGCTTCCCATTCAGTGAGTAAGTAGGTAACTTCCTTTCGAATATAGGTAGGCATCTACATAATCTGCAACTATTGCATTACTACAAGTTAATAGCGTTACGACCTAGCTACGCATGTTGAAAAGATCATCGTTCTAAACCCAATGTCTACTCAAAGGAGGAAAACATTGGAATACCTAGCCAGCATTTTTTACCACGAGGACGGCCATGTCTACAAAAGATACAAAATTGGCTTGTTTTGAAATTTACATAATAATCAGTTATCACGTAACACACAAAAAATGTGAATAGATGCTAAATACTCTATCATGAGTATGAGTTACGTTAGTTACAAATGAATATGAAAATACAAACGAATGCGCAACCGGAGATACTCAACGAATAGTGAAATTAGTGGATCATAGCAATGATACAATGATAGATCAAGTTCCGTTGGGATTCTTGTTGCTGGAGAGCAAAACAACGAGGCCTCGAACAACGAGAAGCAACGAGGGATAAGAAAAGAAAACCATCGTTTTTCCGTTTAACTTGGCTACATACGAATTATGTGGTGTTGGTACACAACACAATCGAGATCTCTCTAACTAGCTCACATCACATGCCAACATTAGGTGCCTATGCTTTCGTGATTGAGCTTTCGACACATGGACTTTTACTGTAGGCATTATGAAGATCATAATTACGGTGACAAAAGTCAGATAGTTTAGAAACAACTCATAACTTAAAAAGTTAGAATCTTGTCTCTCACTTTAAAGGCAGTTCTCACCGTTCGACTCTATTCAGTCAAATTCACCTACTTAGGTACCTACTTGAATTCTGAAACTAAATGTAAGCCGCCTTTTGTATATACTTAAGCTGCGTTCGGCAACTTGTAGGTGCCTAAAGACCGAAGTTTTCAGGAAATCCCAGCATAACCTTTTCTAGTCGTAATTTAGGTACAAAAACAAGGCTCGATACGATCGGACTACGAAGATATATACTTAGATATACGAGGATAAAATGATATTTATTTTCTTCATTTTCAACAACATGCCGTAGAAATCTTTCTGCAATCCACACTACACTCCGCCATTGTAACCACCGTAGAATCCGATCACTTCCCCAAAACCATTTGCGCAACGCGTTTCAGGAGGTTTACACTATATTTGTGTCGACCACTTAGAATAACTTCGATAATCATTCAATAAGCGAGTACATTTTGAAGCTTGCTTTTTGAGTACTCCTAATCTAATTTTAGTTACCGATAAAATTCGCGAATTATCCAAAGGAACTGCTTAGTTCACGTAGATAGTTGCAGAGTCAAGTGGTTAAAGTGAAATCAAAAGCAGTGTTTATCGAAGAGGACAATCGACAAAACTTGTGTTGAGTGCATTGGGCTAATTTGATTGTTTTTTTCCTGGTTCGTTGGCAAATCTAGAATACAACCGGATCGCTTCTTATAATTGGACCCACTAGACTAACAATGGCAGACGAGGTCACTATTTTTATATAGGTAATGTCTGAAGACGGGCTCTAAACATTGTCTCAGTTATTCTTTATGTAAGAAAATAATGTAACAAAACTCAAATGTTCAGTGGGACTGGATCTACTGGACGGAGTAAGTGCGAAGGTACTGTACAAGCATATAAATCGTAATCTGAGTACCTAAAAAAAGGACAAGTTATACATAATAGTTCTTTGTAATAAAATTGAGTGATACCTATCTATTTCTACCTTGATGTATTTGGTTACCTATTAGTTTTACACACTGAATAGTTACAGTAATTCTACTAGAAATAAAATCATTATATTTAGAGGCACAATGTCGTATGCACCGCTATTAACACCTATTATTAAAACTACAACTATGATCATAATAAAAGGTCAGTGTCATTATGGTCCTTATGCATACAAGGGTTGTGCAAGTAAGGTTAGGCGACATAATGGCACATAATCACCAGTAATAATCTGATATACCTATGGACACACATATTTTTCATGACACGTTGTTGTTTGACATTGTACCTACCTCTAGTTATTCCACTAATAAAATTCATGGACTAAAGTTACTTCCAGTATCTACATAGGTACCTACATGATACCGAAATGATATTGAAAGATAGTTAAGTGTAAATAGGTGAATACAATAAACAATCTCGAAGATGAAACTGATGTAGGCAATATTTGAAAACCCAATTTAACTAGAGTAGTGTAATATGTAATGTGTGTAATGTCTTATACATAGTAATATTATCGTTAAAATTGTGATCTCAAAATTTTCACAGATTCAGTGACACCTCCACCGGCACCGCAATGACAGTCCCGACTACACTGAAGAGTCTATGAGATCACTTAAGAAAGACAATTTTCAAATATTTTCCATGAATGAGTCAACCTAACTACTTACTTTTAAAGGTAAGTAGTTTGAACATAATCAAACGATTCATTTGATCATGACTTAGCAGACTTAAGCGTTGTGGTTATTCTACCTACTGTAAAATGTGTTCTCAATCCTCAAATTCTAGATGGTTTTAATTAACTTATAATGACGCGAGGTTTTTTTACTTGATGAAATAGTGACATTTTAACATTTTTATTAGTAAGTAGTTAGGTACATATATATAATTTACTATGTGACAGTATTTGATGGAAAACACAGTGTCGCTACAGCGATCCATTAAATCGGCGCCTTGAGCGATAAAAAACTAGTAAAAAGGTCAACTCACTGCTTCCTCGCTCTATCACGACAATTAGTTGGGTTGTAATTGGTTTTAACACCCAGAAAAACTATTATTGACTTAAATACGTGAAAGTGTTTAGTCAAAATTGTGTTCAGCAAAAAAAGAGAATGGCTTGTTGCTGGTTAAGTTATATACTTAGACATTTTTTTTTTCTTATGGCAATAGTTCTGATAGCATTAGGTTCTGTAAAGAATGAGGCCATTTGTGAAGAATGGAACCAAATAAGGAATAATACCAAGCTACTAACTAACATAATGTTAAATATGTTTATGTACCTAACTACTAATCGCAATTATTATGATTTATTTTTTCAATATGACAAAATGATATAATTGTTCATACATACAGGAAGTATGAAATTCATTATTATAATACTATATTATTACAATAATGAATTGAAAATGTAATTACTATATTTGGTTGAAAGACAAGTGTGACAAAGTTTAGTGTTAAAATACACACACACACATAACATTACGCCAGTAATCCCCAAAAGGTCAGTAGGTACCTAATACAGTATACTTATCCACATTTCGCCAGTTATGTTTTAATCAATTTAGCCTATCGCAGTCCACTGCTGGACATAGGCCTCTCCTAGGCTGCGCCACACCCTGTCCTCCGCCTTCCACATCTAGTCTAAGAAGGTTATGTTTAAGTCCCATGTAATAGGAGGCGAGCCTATTGCCATCAACCGGGCACAAAACCAGACTTCGGACAGCTACTGAGAACTAGGTACTTAATACAAACATACATAAATTCACGCTTTCTTTCCATGGGGGTAGGCAGAAACTAGAGAACGCCAGCTGCTACGATCCTTACACGCTCAGGTACTTATTATTACTTTTTATTCGCTTTTCATCAGCCTACGTAAAACTAACTGCAGGTCTCCTCACAGTAAGGAGTGGGCCGACATGCACCAAACGGGCTTAATGGTAAATGCCACATGTCTTTGAACATTAGGTACCTATGTACTTACTTTTAATTCCTTTAAAGTTATTAACATTGTGCTGATTCAGATGGACTTCTTCCTTTACCCAACAGCAGCCAATTTTCGAACAGCGTTTTGAACTAATCTCTTGGTGTAGATACCTAGACTGACTTAGAATCTGATTAATGGACGGAAAAAGTTTGTTATAAATAAATACTAGCTATCGGCCCACCCCTGCTTCGCAAGGATTTTTAACCGACTTCAAAAAAGGAGG
Source organism: Apamea monoglypha (assembly GCA_911387795.2). NCBI lineage: Eukaryota > Metazoa > Arthropoda > Insecta > Lepidoptera > Noctuidae > Apamea > Apamea monoglypha. The sequence goes on from OU426922.1 coordinate 10,568,491, forward strand.
AGGTTCTCAATTTGGATGTTTATATAAATATATGTATATTTTTTTTACAACAAAACCTCGAGTTTTCTTTATTATATGTAATTAAGTTTAATATGTAGGGGAGGTACGGGCAAAGCGGATAAGCTAAGGGAAACTCAATTTAAAATACAGAATTAATCTAGATAAGAACTTTATTTAGATACTAATTTATGGCACATGTAAGTATCTTTGGACGTACACAATCAATATGAGAAAATACAATCATCTTCTATTTAAAAGTTATATAAAAATAAAAAGAAGTCAATTATCCGCTTTACCCGACCCCGTTGGGCAAAGCGGATATGGCACAAGGGCAAAGAGGATAAGGAATAGTAGCACCAACTAATGTTCGCACTCATCGCAAAAATAACTGCCTCGTCCTCCATACGATGTGCATTCTTCGTGCGCCCATTGGGAACACTGCGCGCACTGTATCCACTCTTCAATTGGTGGATCGATATATTTTTCTGAGCATACCAGACAAAAAAAGTCTGTTTTATTACTTTTCTTCTTGTTTAATTGTTTTGCTTTTACTTTTTTTGATGTGCTGGGCCCTAAGTCCGATATCTTAGTTTTTATTGCATTCATTTTCTTAAACTTTACAGCTTGTTCTACTTTAACAGGAGTTGAAGTTAATACTTCAGATTTTTGACATTTACGTTTGCGATTTGTTTTAGGGGCTGACATCGTTGGTATTGGTCTAACCACAAACGGTGAAATACAGTCTGCCACAGGTTCTGGTCTTGGCGTCATTACTCGTTCTTCTAAAATAGTTAAACTATCGGATGGCAACTGTAGCATATCGTCATTTAATAATACGGTTTCATCATTCATAGGATGTCCAGCTATCGTACACAACAGTTTGATATCATTTTCTTCTTGCGCAGTAGACAGTATAGAAGTCGTTTCAGGATTCAAAGAACGATACGTGTTAGGTGGTACTGCTTGCGGGTAATTTTTTTCCTGTGTTGTAGATGGTGGAGCAGTTATTTCAGCATCCAAGGGATAAACTGTCAGAACAGAAGGCGATGATGGCGGATCGTTTACATTTTGTTCAGTAGTTGTGTCAGCATCAGTCGAAGGGTCTAACAGACTAGACAGTACTGGCGAGTTATTTGTTTCTTGTGATGTAGCTGGTAGAATAGACGTTTCGGCATCCAAGAGACGAATAGATTGTATTGGCCGATTATTCTCTTCTTGTACTGAAGGCGGTAGGACAGTCGCTTCAGCGTCCAAAGGACGATCTGTCATAGCGGACGGGGCATAATCTTCATCACCAAACGCATTGGGGTTGTATGGCCATATACCTGGTTTCCGAAATCCTTGTATAGCATTGTGCACTGAAGCGCATTTTGGGTAAGCGCCTCCAAAAAGTTTTGCTATGTCATACTGATTTATTATTCGCCCGGGATGACTTTTTTGGAAAGTGTTTAACTCCTGCTCGAAATATTTCTTTAGAGGTCCATACTTATATGGCAACATCCAGCGGTTGCATTCTGTCGGTTGTGTGTGGAGCAAATGAAACAAACACGACATTATTTTTGCTCGCATATTCCAATGCCGGAAAGAATTTGTGCGATTCGTGGTTATCTAGAAGTAACAACACCTTCTTGTCTGTTGTTGGACGGGTCTTTTCGACAAAAAATTGGAGCCAGTTTAAAAAAGCAGGTCCATTTATCCATCCATTGTCCGTCACGGTAGCTTGAAATCCAGGAGGCGAACCATCTAAAAGACGTTCTTGCATTCTTTTCCGTGCAAAAAGGAAAAATGGCGGAATAAATGTGCCAGCAGCATTGCAACAGCAAATGACCGTTGTCAACTGGCCTCTCTCCGCACTCCCTACTACACCGACTCGTTTCTTGCCCTTTAAAGTTAGTACCTTAGGTGGTTTAGAAGTTGTCGTTTTTACGCCGGTTTCATCCATATTATATATGGTGGTGGCATCAAAATTGTGCTTCTCAACTTGATTCCAGAAATTGGAGTAGAATAACTCAACTTGTGGTCTATTAAACCCCCTCGTCCGCGCTATTGAAGTAGGTTCCGGTGATCGCAAAACAATATCAGGATGTCGCTTTTTAAATCCAGCAAACCAATCATTGCCTGCTTTTCCATTCGTAAAAAATCGGTACGAGTCAAACCATAAAACAGGCTATCTAACTTCATCAAGTATTCACAAAGCGCTTGTTCCTGATCAGGAGTAAATATTGTTGCAAATCTACCTAATTTCTTGACCGTACTTCCAGATTTTAGATGTCTGTGTAAGGTAACGTAAGGTATGCCATATTTAGTGGCTGTAGCATTAATTGACTGACCTTCCTTTACTTCTTTCATTGCTTTTCGCAAAGTTTCTTCCGACCATGATGCTTGTTTCGTTTTGCGTTTGTACTTAAACACCATTCTGAAACATGAATTAAAAAGAACTATCAATACAAGTGCTCGGGCAAAGCAGATAACCTATCCGCTTTGCCCTATCCGCTTTGCCCAACAGATACCTTTTTCAAATTAACGAAGCTAACAAAAAATTTCACTACATGCCGGTGCAATTTTAAAGTCGCAAATAATACTTTAAAACATGGTCAATTGCTGGATCTAAAGTAATTTTCGGATTGGTTACATTAAATACAAAAGAAAACATCACATACCTGATCAAAAATCGTAAGAAATCCAACGAGAACTTTTTTTTTAGTTCACAACAAACGTTAGAGCTGTATTGTTTTGGTTAAACTGTCATGGCGTAGCCGCACATGTCAAGTGTCAACTGCATTAGTGCAAATAGCGCCATCTATTATACTTTTCGAGAAAAACCAGCTATCCGCTTTACCTCACTTATTCGCTTTGCCCGTATTTACCCTATCACTGTATTACACGCATAAACCTTCTGGAATAAATTCTCTAAATGATGGTGAAAACCGTATCAAAATACGTTACAAAGAACAGAAGAAAACCCCGATCACACAGTGCGGGAATACAAAGAAAAAGCACGCGTGTTAGATACACTGCATTATTGTGCATCTAAAAGCGGCGCAGAGTCACTTTTTGAACAAATGTGTTGAAAAGCTTTTAAAAAAATATTCTGCGAGCCCACCGAACATGTTATGCCACACATATTTGTTACAAAATATTAAGTAGGTATGTATAAGAAATATTAATTTTTCCTTTGCAAATAGGTATGTTGAAAATCGTCGTTGGATACGCGTGAGCATTGATCATTGCAATCCCGCCTCAAATACGATGATAAACTTTGCACACAAAAAGGCAAAATTGAAGGTCAGCCTTTAATTTTGCCTTTTTGTGTGCAACCCACCACTACCCAAGCCTCCTGTCTGTGAGAGGGAGTGGACCGTCCACCATGCGGGCCCAATACGGGTTGGTAGATGTCATATGTCTTCGAATTTTTGGTTCTAGGTTTAGCCTCTGTTGAATTAGGTACCTATTTTCAATGTTCGAAGCTGTTTTTACTCAACTAGTCTGAAATGAGGGCCTCTCTTGTAGATAAAGTTGTAACTGGCCATCGTCGTTTTCTCTAAGGTCTTTAGACCCGTGTGGGTTTTGTAGTACAGTAGGCCGCACATCAGTAGTAAAAAACCAGTACAAGCTGGCCTCTTATTTATAGAAACTCGGTACTCCGCTAGGCCAGCTCAAGGTAATTCCACAGTCGTGCGGTCGACTGTACCTATATTATTTGATAGGTCTATTATCTATTGAGATGCTTGATTTTTGACGACGGAAGAATTACTTTCTCTTTCTTCAAAAATCTAGCACATCTGTAGGCACCTTTACCAGCAGTCCAGCACCAATATGACCGTACTTATATGACAATATCCTGTTGTTACGAAAAATAAAAAAAATAATGGGCCTGTTTTGGACAAAACGAATGACAGCCAATCAAAAACATTAGGGGCTCTACAGAAACATACAGAAGACTACCTTCAATATTGTAAAAAATGCAGATGCATAATGGAGATCACAGTAGATAGGTGTATTATTTGTTTAGGAATTACTTATAACAAAAGTGTAGGTAACCTGTTATATTTTATCTAAACACGGAATTTATAGACAATGTCTAACGCGCGGTCACGGTCAATTATCGGACCGTGTCATAGAGCCGTTCTTGTAACATTTTATCAAGCAAATAATAATGATCAAAATATCTTCTTTGAGTTAAAGTAAATAGTTCTGGGTATTGTTACTTTTTCGTGATGACGCTCTTGGATTTCATACGACAAAATAGGATTTAGTGTGTGTAATTTAAAGCCGAAAAGGGCTGTATCATATATTTATAGTTAATTAAAACGGCACCGATCCAATTACATTAATTAACATATCAGGGCTTTGTCCGGGACGTGACAGGGCCGTGGCACACACAAGGCAGGCACTGAAGCTCCGTCACCGTCCCGGACACGGACGTGTGTGAACGAGTTCATATAAAATGTACACACCGAAATTTATTAAGCCCCTGACGAAGTCTGTCCACGTCCCGGGAACGGCCCTGATATGTGTGGACCTTAAGGGTTCACCTGTCGGTAATTACAACTTCGACACTGCGGTTCCCTATGTCTGACAGGCAACCGTGATGATCAAAGAATTTAGTCAGTGAGAGACTGAGAGACTCCTCCGCCTAATCCAGAGATTTTCACATAAACAGAACTATTTACCAATGCATCCTATACCTGTCATTTGTCAGAGCTAAGCGAGTTATTTCGTCAAGTTGTATAATTATAATTTTATTGAGTTCTTACTATGATTATATCTGATTACGCTGTGACACCTACAATCTTGATGTCATCTGTCTTGCAGATACTTCAAAACGTTATCTATGTGTGTCGTCACATAGATATGTAGCCAAGAAATGCAGGTGCTTTTTAAACATCATAATCAAAATAATTACCTTTCTGTGAAAGTTAAAGTAATATAATATTAATATTAATAATGTTGAAGATAATATTGTGACGACGAGGTCTGCCGGCACATGAGACCATTGGGTATGGATAGGAGTCATGCCACATGGGATGCAGTAGGGCATCATAGCCACCTTAGGTGCAGAAGCAATATCTATGAGACATTTATCTTTGTTCATAATTAACTTTGTTAATAAAACATTGCGGTCATTAGGGGATGTCGGCAACGTTAGTAGAGATGATATACGTAATTAAGAGATTAGTGCACCTCATGACGTTCAGATAATCTGATTAACTCGCTGCGAAATTAATCCGAGGATAAAAATCTAGCAAAAGAATTTCACCTTACAAACAGTTGATATTCATTTCAATGAGTTGGTATGAGTATTTAAAATCTGATTAGACTTAACAATACAGTGCAATTAAGGAAAACGTAAAGATCGTAGACTGGTTAGTGTTAGTTTGTTGGACTTAATAATTGCCTATTCATTATGAATCTGTTAATGAGTAGGGTAGCCTTCGTGACCACGGATCATTATTAATACAATAGGAACAAACACAGACAGTCAGCACGACAGAAAGCGGGCACTTTTCCTGCGCTCGAGTGGTGCAGATATCTGCGGACAATGTCGCGAAACCACTTTATACGAAGGCCATCCCCTAGGATAGAGGCAGTGTTGCTATCTAAACATTTATGTAAACCTATATATGTTTGATTTTGTACGTACCTGCAAGTAGGCCTTCATTTGGCCTGGAATTATCCAGAAGTGATTAAAGTGTGTAGAGTTAAAACTCGTGCCTGTTTTCACTAACATCAAGTTAAGCAACGCCTAGTTAAGTATGCTTATATAACGTAAGCAGCTTCGTTTCACGGTACGCAACTCGTAAGCTTCTTTCTGCTTTGGATCTAAGCTTTGGTCACTTTGGAGAATCGGTGCTGAACTTTACTCATCGCCTAGTGGTTGCGAAAACTTTTTTTGCGCTAAGTAATTGCTCTGTGTTAACGCATTACATATAGGTTTTATTGCTTAGTGTTCGTGAAAATCGGCATCACTGTACTAATAGCTAGTTAGGCAATGTTTTAAAAAACCAAAGTAGGAAGTCCTTCTTTCGAACCATTTACATGAATAAAGAAAAGTTTCTCTTGACAACTAGGCACTGAATTATAGAATCAGTAGAGTGTAGTACATAGGTACCTACATCGGCAGATCAGCCGGTCTATTCTGAAAAAATCGCACCGTGAAAACGTAGGTGAAGTAAGCTGATATTCCACCTGCAGTGCGATTCTGTAACCATCTCACCATGAAAACTTAGGTGAAGTGAGCGTGGAGTGAGCTGTCATTCCAACTAATACTAGGAATTGACACTATTGACAGCTCACTTCACCTAACTTTTCACGGTGAGATTTTTACAGAATCGATCGGCTGATGCCGGGGATTGATCCTATTGACAGCTCATTTCACCTAGCTTTTCACGGTGAGATTTTTACAGAATCGAGCAGTCTCACAAAGGTCACCAGAAACCTCCACGATAGGTACCCTAGTTAGTATAGCTACTATTCTGTGTAGTTCTGTGGGTGTTTACTATGGCAAACAAAAAGCGAAGCATTAAAACATCCGCCAATGACCTTTAAATAACAGTGATTTAACTTTGTTGAAAATAACAATGTTTTGACCATTCATACAGAATTAATAGGAGTTATGGTGAGTTAGGAGTCGACTCAAAAAGAAAAGTAAAAGAATTAAGTAAGAGAACTCTGCGAGGCGGCAAGAGCGAGCGAAGCGAGCTCGACTTATTTTGAACCCAGCCAAGGCATTTACCTATTTATTTTACCATTTATGTGCACACATATAAAAGACAAGAAAAAAAAAACAGAACAGAAAAATAGGTACAGAGGTGATGCTTATGGTTATGTTTGACATCATTGGTCTTAGCTAAATATATTTCATGTTGAAGAAAACTGCATAAACTTTTGAGTGAAATGCCGCCCAAAAAAAAATGCAGTCCGGGTCACCGCCCCGGCCGCCCCCGGCACTGCTGCTAGCCACCCTAAATGTCCCTAAAAGCTTTTTCTCGTAGCTTATATCGAAGAATATAAGAACATACTCTCATAAACACAATGCAACCGTGAGTCAAGTACCTAGACATATAACAGCACACCTACCATCTCCGAACAGGTAGACCTGCCTACCTCTGTTGTGTATTAATTGATTTCACCCAATTTATTTAATCTCATGTAATAAGGGACGAACATAAGATGAGTACAATGACCAGTTATGCGAACTATTTAGAACGTATGTAAACGAAATGTAACGGAGCTGCTTATTTTTTTGATGATGAATTTTTGTTGATGTAGTTTTCCGTTATTTTATTAATACCTTGTAGGTACATCTGTGTCATTGATCGCCGGGTTTTTCGAGGAGCGAAAGAGAAGTCCTGATGCGTATGGAATGATAATACAGGCTTGCGCAAAATTATCAATTCACGGGTATGTACCTACCTAGGCGTAGGAAAGAACATCATTCTACTCTACTATTCAGTGCTTACTTAGGTACCTATGAGCCTCTCAAGCTCAACCTTTCACCACATGACTACCTACGGTAAGTAGGAACAGCATTTTTACAAGTAGGCTATGAATATTTAAGCAAAATTTTTCATACCTACCATTGTAAATACAAATAAAGCAGTACTTTTAAAGTTATACACCTATCAGCTACCTACAGCTTATAATATTACCTACTCTCATTTTGAAGTAGGTATGCTGTTCGACGACTATCACACAAAATAAATCGTCCTCTGAACGTGCACTAATTATGACAAACAGCTAATTTAGCAACGGTTTCTAAGTGGTGCTTTTATCGGTTACAGAGACTACAATAGTCTGCCAAATGCATAACTAGTCTGCATAGACCTGCAGTAGGTACCTAGATACCTACGCAAAATCTCAAGTGCGGCTACAAGAATAAGGAAAATGTGACAATAAAGTTCCAAACGACGCTTAAAGGTATGGTGTTTACAATATACACAAAGCAAGCAGGTTACAATATAACTACACAAAGCATGCAATTTGAATTTAATGAAAGGTAAGTAAGTAGATATCAAAAGAAATGTCAAGCATGAAGAGGTCGCAGGTTACCTATCTGTTTTTAAGTTTTATGTCCTATCTGTCTTTAAAAATCGCTATTACCTATGTTATCTACCTATACGGTGAAGTGAAGTACAGTCAGCAACAGAAATAGAACACTTCTACTTTTACACACGACACACAATTCATCATGGAGATAAAGCAGTGTCCTTGATGGGCGCAATATTGAACCCCAAGCGAAACGAATGACTCTAGGATTCTAGGGCTGACTCCCGAGCACAGCGTAAGAGTTCAGAGTTAACACCTAAGCGAAGCGAGGATGTTAAGACTAGAATTCTGAGAGCAGCGAGGAATTCAAGCTCGCCCAAGACGAATCTTTATCCTCATGGAGAATATTCTAGTTTTCACACCTTCTCCGAGATACTTAAGAAAAACAATTCAATTTTTCGAATGAATTTTTATAATGTGAAGGTTTCTATGGTAAAAGTTTTCATACGAATTCATACCTACTTACGAAGTTGAGGTTGGAAATTCAAATCGCCAGCGGGTTATAAGAAATTCAGTACAATATTACTGCTCGCCTATACCCTGGGCCAATTTTTTGATACAAAATTAACTCAACCAATTGTTAAAAATAGTAACTAATTGTTAATTTTTTGCAAAATGTGTTTTTGGTAAATTTTTAGTTTATCTAATGGTCACTAATGGTTATTTTTTTAACTAATAGGTAGTTAATTATTTGACCCTTATATCATTAGATAAACTAAAAATTGATCAAAAAACACATTTTGCAAAAACTTAACCATTAGTTAGGTACTATTTTTAACAATTGGTTGAGTTTAACTACGGATAAAAAAATCGGCCCACGGACAACGGTCACATATTTAGGTAACGGCTGTCCAAATACAAAGTTTTTTGACAACTTAAAATGTCAAATACTGATGAAAATGAGATTTTTTCAATAGGCAAAAATGGGAAATTGGGATTTTTTTTTTATTGAAAAAGTCTCATTATTCTCATTATTTTTTATTCTGATTAAGAATTCAACATCTGCCGATCTATTCTGTAAGAAACTCACCGTGAAAATTTAGGTGAAGTGAGTTATCATTCCACCTAACTCTAGGGATTGACGCTATTGACAGCTCACTTCACCTATACCGGCTGTTCTCATTATTTTAAAATAATTTTACTGTTCAATACCATAGCTTACTGACTGGCTAGGATAGAACCATCGTATCGTATTAACAAGCGGGGTAGGTACGTTTCCAGACTGTCGGTGTGGAGTGGAGTTAACATGGGCACCTGTAGATATTACCCTATATTTCTAATTGGTCAGATTACATGAATAGATAGTATCTTATCGTAACGTGGTCTTTAAATCTTTAAAATTACTCGAGCGTAGTTGGCGGTCGGGTGTCGCTCATTACCCTGTCTACCCCTCGACGATGAGCCGACCTCATTGTGATGATATCGTTTGGTTTTATTCACCTCGTACGCATAATGTACGTAAATTAAGTATATCTTGTTTAAGATACTGCTAATAAGTTTTTCTATTCTGACTAGTAAGTGCTCAATCGTTGAATCGAGGTCGAAAGCATTTGAAGGCCGCGGCCAAGGCTGGTTGACGACATTTCGACGTCTTTACGTCTCGAGAATCCTAAATAGAACCTTATTTTGCCTATCAAAATCGTTCAGTTGCAATACCTTAATGATTTCGATAGTAGTAGTACCTTGCAAATATAAGTAGGTAGGTACCTATACTTAGGTTGTTTATTAGGTGTCTAGGAACCAAAATGACGGGGTTTAAGAAAAACCCGGTTTGCTTGGTTAATCTTAATTTTGGTGCACCATTACAAAATAATATGCAGGTACTTACTACTTATCATTATAACAAAATTATTATTTAGCCACTGTATTATCAGCATGGCTTACGACTCTTACGAGTAGGTGACTGCAGACATACTTATATGTAGTTCTACGGCCCATTGTTCATATATTTAAAATTAAAATTAAAACGACTCCTCTGTATGATTGATTTTGTTTTTTAATCGTTGTTGCCGCTTTCGCTGTCGTTAGCCAATATTATCTGAGCACTTGTCTCAACATCAAAATCGTTATAAGCTGTTGCTAATTATATCGAAGCGTCGTGGGCACTTAAAATATGCGCGTCATAGTAATTTACAAGAAGTCCTGAAGTTATCGAAAATCGAGGCGATCCGTGATCGAATTATTTCAATGTGGATCAGATTGCTAGCGTTACCACAAGTTTCTAAACCAGTAAAATGCAGCCTAACAAAGTTACGAAGTCTAATTTATTAGATTGGTAATTAATATTTAATAATGCCTCGCAGAGCTTATGACTGATACGAGATATACAAATATTATACATTTCTCCATAGCAAGATTTGACTTGCTATGGAGAAATGTATTTACTTATTAAATCCCTGAACTGAATCACTTCATGACGTACCTGCATATCCCGGTGACTAAGTAAGTTAGTTTATAATATAGGTATTTAAGTAATGCGTTTTCATTTCTAAGTAAATCAATCGAAAAAGATAAAATATAAAGTAAAAACTTACAGTTGCGGTTTCTGTCCCTGTGCATGATTGCATATTATTAAAAGTAAGGTATAAATAATTGAGATTTTTATATCCATGATTTAACAACTAAACATTTGCGACTCGCGAAAAATAGAAGCGCGAATCCGCGAGCGGTCCGCTTCGCGTGATCGATTCACTACTACTGCGTGCACGCAGGTTGAACTTGCTCTCCGCGGAAAAAAGGCTGCGCGGGCGCTGACGCGCTCTAATATCTGAGCTTTTACATATATAACAAGCAAATATCCATTTCGCAAGTTTTGTTTGGGGAGAAATATTTACATGCGTCATAGGTTATAGACTAAACCAGATAAATACGGTCAACGGTATACATGATACACATAAGGCAAATCAAACATTTTTTAAACAAATATTAGAATTTGGAGCATGGAACCTTTATTACTCATTTAAACATTGTTAACAGCATGAGGTTGCATGCAATTTACAGTGTATGTTATAAAGTTAAGATCCTGTAAAAGATTAGTTAGTCTTTCAAAATGTCTTTCTGTATAAGGCAATGCACCTTCAATGAAACTTGCTAAAGCAGGTACTTTTAAATTTCCAGCAATAATTTCTGGCGCTAATATATTAAATACGAGTTGTGCTGCATGACAGTTCTTGTTGTTTGTATTCCACTCTGCAGCAAACTTTAAGAGGGTCTCTTTTTGAGTGTGGTTGATTTCTTTGAGTGTTTCATAAAGTTTTTCATTGCCACCAGCCAGAACCTCATTAACTATTTTTAAGACATGCATTGGTCTTTGCATGCGCAACGCTAATTTCAGGGCTTTAATCAGTTGCTTATCATGCAACAAATTCATCAATTCTTGTTCTTGTAATATCATTTCTTCTCTTTCTTTTGCCAACTGTTCCCTTTTTTCTGTTGTAACATCCTTCAGTTTTACTAACTTCGAATCAGAACCACCAGTAATTACGACAGATTCGTTCTTACTGACAGCTAAAGACCACACTTTGCCCTCATGATTATCTAAAGACATCTTGCTCTCAGATGTTTTTATATTCCATAGTTTGAGAAGTCCATCTGCTCCACTTGATAGTATCTGTTGACCTCTGCTCACAAATTCAATTTTCAGAACTGAGCTCTCATGGCCTTCAAAGGTCTTTAAGCAGCTCAAGTCAGCTGTAGACCACAACTTTATTGTACTGTCTGCTGAAGATGTCAATACAACTTGATCCACAGGTGAAAATCTCACACACCATACACCTCTTCTGTGTCCTTTTAGTATGCCTAATAATGTCAACTCCTCTGACCATAGTTTAGCAGTTTTATCCTGAGAGCCAGTAGCAATCATTTTGTCATTAGGTGAAACAGATACACAGTTTATATCCATCTGGTGGGCTAATTCAGTGTAAGTAGATTTGACCTTTTGATCAGTTGTTGTGAGCTCCTTAGGAACATTCCAGACTTTTAGGCAGTTGTCTTGACTTACAGAAGCAAAGAAATCATTTGATATCTGAGAAGTAAACACTGACCCAACAGATGCTGTGTGTCTAGCTCCAACCCCAACACAAGATATTGTATGATCAGTGTTTTCTAGCCAAATTCTAACAGAGTTATCTTTGCCTGAAGATACAAACATTTCTGGTCTTGTTGGGAAGCAAGCTAAAGCTAAAACTATATCAGTATGCCCCTTAATGATCTGGCAATTCATACTTTCAATTTCATAGTATTTTAAATCTGGGCTATTTGTAGCTACCACCAAGTGCTTTTCTTCTTTCCCCACAAATATAATATCTAGAACTTCATCTGTAAATCCAATTAACTGCTTCTTACAATCAAAAGTTTCAAGATCATGTATGATAATGTTGTGGTCTGCTGTGACAACAGATAAAACATTCCTTAATTCATTAAAAATCAAATGTGTTACAGCTAAGCCACCCTCCTCAGAAGCTGGTGACACAAGACTGTTGTCCTGCTCATACATGAGCCTGCTCATCAATACATTCCACACTTTGACAACACCTTTCTCACCAGCACAAGCAACATATATTCCTTCTGTTTCTAGTTTCTTCTTAAAATTTGGAATTCTAAATGTTGCTGGTAATAAAATTGTGGATTCTATGCTTTCATATACAGGAACTACTCGAAGGGCCTTACTCTCATTTAAGCTCCACAAGATTAACACACGGTCCCTACCAGAACTGACCATATATTCACCATCAGGAGTAAATTGCAATGAAGTGATTTTGCTGAAATGACCTGAATAGATTAAATGTTCTTTGCCAGTTTTGGAGTTCCATGATCTTATTTTTGTGTCATCAGCTGCTCCAAATATCAACTGTTTTTTGGAATCCGGATGATACTTCATAACAGAGAAGACTCCCATTGCACCTCTTAGACTACTTGTACATGTGTTGTGTGCTAAATCCCATAACCTGATGTTGCCATCAGAACCTCCTGAAGCTATATTTTCATCTGTGTATTCAAATGCTAACTTAGCAACAGGTCCTTTATGGCCAGATCTCCAAATCTTCTGTTGTGTGCCAGTTTCTTGGTCCCACAATTTCATCAATCCACTTTTGTGTGCAGTAACCACCGTTTTATTATTATGTGACATTTGAAAAGTATAAATTTGATCTGGTTCTGCATCTTCTTCAGTCTGTCCAATAGTGTATGTTGTTGAGAATGTGTTCACATCAACCACTTTAATTACATCTTCACAGTGGCACAAGAGATGTACTCCATCTGTTGTCCATTGGACATCCCCACCAGTGTAAAATGCAGTATATTCTGCAGTTTTCTCATATCTGAAATGAATGCAAAGGAGTATTAAAATATTACAGAAAGAAAAGAAAATATTTTTGAAATATGCTTAACTAACGAAACAATTTTGAATGAAAATGTCATTGACACTATTTTATTGGGTGATAAATAATAATAGAGGAAAAAAGCCAAAACAATTTTGAATATATTTTATCTTTTCAAAGATCAATCTGTACTTTATAAATACATAGTTTACAATCCTTTTTCTAGATATTTAAAATTGTTATGAAAAACAGCAAAAGTAAGTTACAAAATCAGTTTCAAATTACATACATTGATGAATGAAAATTTGCTTATAAATGTATGTAACAAGTTACTGAAAAGTACAGAGCATCGCTCAGAGACAAATTTAAAGAGATTAATGTTATGACTGTGTCTTCTCAATATATTTATGAAAATCTATATATTATATGCCCATAAAAATATAAAATTGTTTTAAAAATACAGTGGTATCCATGATATAAATACTAGGAACAAACACACATTTGTTATACCTACAACAAGGTTACAACAACAATAAAGCTCCAAGCCCCATTCACGATCTAAGCCTTAATAAATTCAAAACATTCATTAAACATAAGTTGTGCCAGAAAGCCTTTTATACCATTAAGGATTATATCGAGGACAAAAAGGCTTGGGATTGAGCTGCTTCCAATTTTTACATATTGAATGTTTTTATTTCTTTCTGTTTTATTGTTGTTTAATTTTATATAAACAACAATAAATTAATTAAAAATTAATTTTATATATACTATGACATTTGCTTACTTTGCAAAGTATTCTATTATTTTAATTATTGTGAATGTGAAGACTATGTCGGTCATTTTATTTATATTATTTTTTTTTTCTCTCTATTCTGTTAGTTTTTGTCATGGTCTGGCAGTTTGAGTAATTAATGTGGCCTACCCAAATGTCCTTTCTTTGGTATTGTTCGTTGAATCGTTGAGCTCCTTAAGTTTGAGTTGAGCTGCACGATTTCTGACAAATGAGTGCACTGACTGGACATGTCCTCTCAATCTGTGTGGTTCTTTCCTCAAAAGGCCATCTCAGACTTCGATCTACACGGTCTTCATATGATCTGACCAAGATTATGTCTGGGCTTTAAAAGAGACTGTGACCTCTGAGTTTTTTTCGGCCTTTCTTCTCAGACTAGTCAGATAGGAAACACCAACCTCATCTAGTTTTAAAATGTAATTGATGTGTAAAAGTATTTGTACAAACCTACTTACAAAATAAAATTGTTTATCTAACATAAAAACTTGTGTGGCTACTAAAAATAAGATTTTATTCTGTGAATGAGTTTTTAAACAATGTCAATCTGTTTTAAATTATATTGTTATAGAATTTAGGTATTGTGAAACAATTTATGTTCATTAAAATTTTATACACATTTAAGACAAAAATTAGATAGGCAACTACTATGACAATAATCTTTATCAATATTTGTTGCGGCCCTGACTGTACAGCCAATAGGGGTGACAACAGTGCACATGAAAGCTGTACGCACACCACCCACATGTGATTAAAAAAAAACACTGACTACCAATATATCATAAATACGAACGTGACTCATAAAATCTAGTAGGGAACTACTCAAATTTACCCGACTACTTTTAATACAAATTACAGTCATATATGTCTAATAACTGATTACGGATACTCACATTTCTTTCATTATACTGGTCATTTTATCGTTTATTATTCCGGCACTGCAGTACCTAACCTATCGATTGTAGCCTACGAATACTTAAGTTTATTACCACAGGTACAGCCTTAGGCGAATCTTTTAGTTCTTATCTTTAAATACCAGTCCTGTTAGCTGGCAAAATACGAGTATTTTTTAAATAATTAAAAGAAAAACGAAAACAACCATGCTTGGACATCCTACTTTGACAATTTTGACATTTGACTATTAATTGACTTTGACATGACATGGAACTGACTAATTGCCCTAAATAAAAAACAGAAAATAGCCTATCATAGGAATGGTACACACGTAACGACTTTAAATCTTGCACATAGTGCACACAGACTGAAATCACCAGCGACTAAAGTGGCTACATGTGCTAGCAAAGTAGTATGTGCCCTTGTATGAAACGGGCATTAGATTACTCTTTAGATGCATATATACGAGCGGCGGCACTCGTCATCTCATTTTGGTGTTGAACTGCATTGCTTTTTTGTATTAAGTCATAGAACAAAAAAGCAGTGCAGTTCAACTTCTGCCCTGCTATAAGAGCTGGTGGTAAGCCCCCTGTAGACAGCTTAAAGACCACGAATTTTGTGGAATTTGCCTAACAGTATGGATGAGGTCTATACAGGAAAGCCTTTTGAAAACGAGCTTGTTCTGGTGGCTAGAACTCGTCTAGTATCCTGGCGAGACGGTTCATGAGGACCCTCCAAAACAGCTTGCCGGGCGTGGCTCAGAAGTGAAATGGGTCTATAGTTCTTTAGCATAGTTTTGTCACCTTTTTTGAGAACGGGCGTTGTATCATTTTCGATCGCGGAGTTGAAGGGAGTCGCTAAGTAGGAAGAGGTATTAATAACCTGTGCACAGTTGCCACTCAATGTCAAAATAGGTTGTGTACGGTTGTCACTTGTCAAGTGTTAGTCAAACTTCAAACTACGGTCAAACTTATGTCAGAACATGAATTGAAAAAGTGAAACACGATTTTCTGTCGCCTGTTAGTTTATGTAGCAAACCATTAATTGAAGCAGTTATTATTAGAAATGTTGAAGTTGATATTAGGCAGCAAAAAGTATAATATCAGCAATGGAAGATGTTGCTCAACTGCAAAGGAAAATGTAATACAATCCAAAACGGAACCATGTTCCAGTATTTATGAAACTGTATTTTCGTTTCCTTTCGTTAAATATATTGCAGCATTTAATAGACTTAAGGTGTACCACTTGACAGGAACATCATTAGCCGTGCCTGGTTGTGCTCTGATGGAAATATTCAATGTCCTACCACAAGGTGCACTTTTTTCAGCAGCATACATAGGTGAGCCATTGATTGATTTCCCAGACTGAGCAGTGCTATTAGGTTTTTCCGAAAATAAATTCCTTACTATGAAGTACAAGCCTGGAGTTAGGAAGATGGTGTTGTAACTCCCCTGGCCCCCCAGCCTCAACGGGCATCTAAATCCTGATCTAATTGTGGATATGTCAGATTGATTTCTCATCAGGCTTTAAGAGTAGCTAATAGAACACAGAGTGCAATTGTGTTTGTGTACACACGTGATAGTGGGCTGCTGCTGAGTATTCTGCAGAATCACCTGTGGATTGTGTGCGATCTGCTGAGGAGAATGATTAAATAACTAACCGGTTCTATGTATGTTATCTATCAGCTATTAACAATTACTCACACTTCATTCAATATATTTCACTATTAAAGTTATATTATTTAATTAGTAACAGCAAGCTTCCAATTAATATCTAGAAAAACAAAAAATATTGATGGTTGTAGCTTATCAATTTGAACAATAACATTTTCAACAGTATGTTACACCAGTGACATTTGAAAAGTAAGTACTTATGCATGTGTTCCACAAATTTATTCCATGGTGTTTTTCAAGCATATTATTTATACATCTTCCTTTTTTTAAATAAAGTGTTTGACTACTTAACACATTATTTTAAAGTCCAACATAATTATTTGGTTCAACTTTACACTTGAAGGCCAATTCTCATAATTTAAAACGTTCAAAATCTAGTCACAGTCTCATCTCGGCGACAAACAAATGTCAAAATGTAGGGAAAGAGGTATTTTTGTCTCTCAGACAGACCAGACTGTGAATGTTCTTAAAATTACGAAAATTGCCCCCCCTGACTATGATTTGGAAGCAACATGTATGTTTTAAAGTATTCCATTTCTTTACCATTGTTCCCATTTGTTACAGGTATCACAGGCACAGCAGTTCTATCACTGGCTAGTTTACCATTCCGGAACATTATTGGATATTTATACATAAGAGTAGATGATAAGAAAATCAAGATATCTTCAGTAGATTTCTGGGGGAATAGAAAAGATAGAATAGTGAAAGTGGACGATTGGTTCCCATTACTTGATATGACCCCAAAAGCCACAGATGCTTTATATCTACAACCATTACTGGCAGATGGGACAAAATACAAACTGTTTGTAAAATTTGGTAATGTTTTAAATCCTAAAAGAATGGGCGAAGTGTTAGAATGATTGTGATTACTAAAAATAATTATAAGGTAAGATTGGGAGAGTGAAAGAAACAACAAATTCATAATGTTACCAATCTACTTCTTAAACATACAGTAGTATTGAGAACCAAATCTTATAAATAGGTGAATTTAGATTAAATACACTGTTAAAACAATTGCAAGTGACTTTTTTTTTTCTTTAATTTTTCCAACAATTCTCATCCCATATGGATCTCTAAGATAGTGAATAAATACTTCAGCAGTATTTTTCAATTAAGTGTAGACTTGATAGCTTAACATAAATTAATCTAAAATAAAATAACACATGCCATTGATTTTTGGCAGTCAAAGTTGCCGTATTTAAAATTATGATTTCAACTCCAGTAATGAAGCAATCCACAAGCTCTTCATTTTGACATAAATTATTATTAAGCAGAAAAGCAACAACTTATGATCAATCAAATATTCAAACCATCAAACCTGTAGGCAATATGTACCCAACTATGGTTAACAATTACATACACTGATAAAATCCATAATAATTATTTAGTTGGTATATACAAATTTATAAAATCACCTAGGTATATGTATAATTAATGACCCATTTCCTAACCCAAACATTTTCCTCAGGCAGTCAAAGGAAGTGTGCTGGAAGAAATGTACAGTCGACTGCAACATCAGTAGTAACAAGACCAGTCTAAGCTGACCTTGTAGTTGTATTCTATTGAAAGTCAATACTATGCTAGGCCAGCTCTAAAGTTTTAAGTGTTACCATTCACGTGCGGTCGACTGTATAATATGTTACAGTCCTCGCAACAAGAAATGACGTGACAAATTCACGTCATTTTGTAAATGTTGCAGAATTAGAATAATATTAGTAGCCTTTGAGTTAAACATATTAGTAATTTTATAAAATGCGAGAAAATAAACATTACTGTAGTTATGCTGCAAAGATATTGGTTGTTATTTTCCTGAAAACAATGAATGGATCATAAAGACCATAAATAAAATAAATTTCACTACAGCAATGGATATGCTATAAAACTAAGGAACTGCTTAAGGGTGAAGCGCCAGGGCAGCCCGCGAAATACATTTTTTTTTAGGTTTTTTGCTATTTGCAGATCCTCTTAATTAATATTTCATGAAATAGTCTTTCAATAGGATTATATGAACTTAGAGGGTTGTATTGATGTTGTTAATTATTATAATTATGTAAATAGATACTGGTCGCGAATCATATTTTGTTCAACATGCAACCTGCCACTGACCTGCAAATTGCAAAAACCTAAGAAAATGTTAATTTCGCGGGCTACCTAGCGCATCCCCCTTAACAGCAAATATCCCGCATATTGAAATAAATATATTTTCGCACTCCGAACATACTAGTATTAACGCCTGCAACATTAACAAGTTAAAGAGTTTAAGTAAAGGATTTCGTCTTTACTGTGAAGGGCGCCTTATTTTCCAAGTGCCTTAACTTGCAAGGATTAACAATATTAGATAGGTTCTTGTGTAAGCACGTGCAAAAAGAGATATACACGTTTTAAAATTTATAATAAAATTCGCAAGAAGTAGTTAATGAAATCATAGCACTATGAAGACAAATTATTGTAAAAAATAATTGATTACAAGAGTTAACACTTAAATTGAAACTTAAACAAAACTACTAAAGAGTACAATGTTTTATAATTAATATGAACATTATTATTTGACAGGTTTTCATATCATGAGCTGTATACATACTTTTGCATGCGAATTTACAATACAAACTCAATGCCGTTTCATGGAATAAAATAAAATTAAAAAAACTCCTAAATGCAGAAGCAGCAGTGTTAGTGGTAGTTAGTAGATATAAATTATAATAATTAACTTGTTTTATACAATCAGTATTAAAATATTTACCATCTTGAATTTAGAGCAAGCTTTAGATCTACCTACCATCAGCATTGCGTTAAAATCTAGATTAACTGTAAATTATTTTGAGAAATTATTGTCACCACCAACATCGCGCATTGTTTTTTTAATCTTCTAGTCTGGCTTATATAACTCTACACTTACTGCTTGCAAAATGAATTGCTCCTGCATATAAATCCATTATTGCAAAATATCACACATTTAAAAAAACATGGCTGTCTTTATGTGATGTGCCCTTGCATTTAAGTGAGTGTATCTAGATACATTATAGAATGTTTAGTTGAAATAAAAAATGTACCACCATAAATGTTAAAACCTGCCTGTCTTGAGAATTCTCCTGTTGCCGATTCTAGTGCCGTAACTAATTTTAGGCGCTTCTAAAGCCATTCTTGGTTTAATAACAGAAACATCGTCGCTGCCCCACTCTTAGGCACCTCAAGATTTTCTACAGATTCTGCATTCATGGGAGTACTTATATTATTTAGATATTATATAAATTTTGCAAAGTTAATATATCATAGTTATTTTACACTTCTAAAAACACAATCACATTTTATTTATGACAAATCACTGGCAATTAACAATTTTCCTAGTTGCCCTAACATACTACACAGTAATTGTTTTGGTGCCTATCATATTAGTCATATTCAGTCTTGACTCCTGAACTTGATATTCAACCTTCATGCAGGCCCCCACCTGCATGAAGGTTGAATATCAAGTTCAATTGAGTGTCAAGTGTTTTAACAAGAGTTAATAAACAACGAAGTCGCAGCGCAAGTTTACATGAAAGTGACTAATATTTTGCTAAAATTTCAAAGCTTCTTGTTAAAAAGATACTATACTATATTAAGGTGAAATAACAATCTTATAGCGTGTACTGACTTTGTTAGAAAACTAATCACCATTGCTAGTCATGTAAAGATATTTTTGAACACTTTCTTTTAGATACTGCTGACAAAACCATAACCAATGTCGGGGGTTGCATCAATTTAGTATCTTCTTAACAAACATTTTGAGATATTCCTTGAGCAGAATTTGGATTTATAAAAATTTATAGTACAATATTGCAAGTGTGTATTGGTGTTATTAATTTTATATTAAGCAAATATCCCACACAATCATTTTAGATATTTAATCGATCCAAGCTTGTGCAGGTTGGTCTGTTGTGAAAGGACTGACGCCATTGCGCTCCATGGCTTCTAAAATTTCACAAACATGTTCAGCAACTTCAGCCCGATTCTGGTCAATACCTTTGATAAACGGGTGTTCCAATAACCTGTTATATTTAGGTCGCTGATTTTCTTCTTTAATGAGGCTGAAAATAAAAGATAATATGATGGTAAGGTTTTACATATGGTACTACATACTAAGCAGTTCACATAAAGTTTGAATGGCTTACCAAGTATTGACGAAGTTCACAAAGTTATTGGAGAATGCATTGTTAGTATTAGTGAGTCTTGGCGGGTCACCCTGTACGACCTGCTGCAACTGCTCGAACACCGAGCCCCAGCGCGGGTAGGGGAAGGCGCCGGTGGCGACCTCCATGAGCGTGATGCCGAGCGACCACACGTCCGACCGCACGTCGTAGCCGCGAGCTCGTCCAGGATCTATGCGCTCCGGCTGTATGCAAGGCAGGCAAATGGTAAAAAAACACGAGTGAACCGATTTGCTACTTCAAGATACGGCCTATTAGTCGGGCCGGTGGCGTTAGTTTGAACAAGTAATTTCATACCAGCTGAAAACCATAACGAAAATATTTTTTCTTAGGGTTGATTTTTCCAACGCCAGATTATTTTATTTGAGGAATAATTTTGAATTTTTGACAGTTCCTCCATACAAAATCTATCAGAAGTCAATTTTATTCCACGAATAAAAATTATCTGTCTATTGAAAAATCAGCCCTTAGAAACAAGAAATCTGAGCGTCAACTGCTCAAGCAGTGGGCGAGATTTTAATGTTGAGTATTTCGAATAGTATTGCTCAATTATCCGAATATATTCGAAGTACTTATTCGATTTGTTTGTAAATTCAGTTTTTTTGTTGTACAGATTGCATGACATTTTCAATAATATATATTAACAAAAGACAACAGAACCATTTCCTGCAAACTACAAGTACATCTATTGATAATCAACAATCCACAAACATTTTACTTTTCTATGCTTCAGCACTGAGTGTGAAAATATTATTATGACATTTCTTACAATTGTTATTATTTCTTTCATTTAGTAAAATGCTATTATTTTGACAATGCTATTTGTTTGCAAACAGACTCTTCAATTTTAATTATTTGTATGTATAGAATAAGTTTTGTATAATCATCAAAATACATATTTTGATAATTGTGTTGACTGTAGAGACTAGAATTGTTCACCCGTAGTTTTTACCCGTATTAACTTCAACTTGATACCTCTACCCGTTCCTGAGAAAAAGGGTCTAGTAGACCAACAACAGAGTGGGGTTCCGTTTTGTCCTTTTGAAGTACAGAAACGTATTTTTATAATTGCCAACATTACAGATCAATGCTTTTAAGTTCGGTTACAGCTGACGTCCTCGAGAATGTCGTTAGATTAAAGTACACACAGCCTCATTAACTAGGTACCTAAGCAAAACACCCGCAAGTTCAAATTCAGGATATTATTGGAGGTTCAATTCCCAGAAACGTATTTAAAGCGTACGGGAGCGTGGATTGAGAGGCACGACCATTAAATACTAAGTATAAGTATATTGCGACAGAGGTTTTAAACAATATAGCAATAGGCGGAAGTTATTGCAAGAATGGAATGCATTTTATGCAATAAGAAATCTACTTTAAACTTACTAAGTTAATAAAATGAATCATAAAACCCCTCAAATTATAACAACTATGGATGGTAAAGATAGAACGGACGATAGTAGATTATCAATATATCGCAATCGCAACAAGCTCTTTGGCTAGTTGGTCAAAACTTGGTATTGGTGGTTGATATTGAATGGTGACATTGCGTTGGTTCGAATCCACGGGAAGCCGTGCTCTTTTTGAAAGTATCCTTCAGGATAGTCGTAACAAATTCAAAAGGTGGGCTTTTCCTGTCGCATCGAAAAAGTAGGGTGTCCAAACTTTCCTTGGAGATTCTCGGACTTATAAAGGAAAAACCACGCAGCCATCTGTGTCAAATAAGAGGGCCTTATAAACCTAAAATTTTTAAACCTGACGCGACGCGACCTTAATGTCACGGGTGTTTGAGCAGATGCTGCATAGCCTAAGCGGAGCCTTTCGGCTGGTTGGCCTAGGTATGAATTTGGACAAGACGAAAGTCATGTACAATTGTCACGTCTTGCCTAGTATAATCCACATCGAAGGGCAAGTCATCCAGCTCGATAGACACAACTTTGAGAAAGAAGCCGATAGGAGGATCCAGCTGCGTTGGGCAGCGTTTGGAAAACTACGTCAAGTCCTTTCGTCGCCTATCCCGTAATGTTTTATTTTAGGAAAACTTACAGCTAAACAGATATAGTAAATAATAGTTTATACAAAATATGGCCAATTAGTTTGAAGGCTAAGGTCTGCAACCAGTACGTCCTGCCCGTTATGACATACTGTGCCGAAACGTAGACACTGACAGTCAGGCTGGTCCACAAATCTAAGATCGCTAAGCGCGTTATGGAGCGGTTCGGAAGTGGCAGTGGGCTAGGCATTTTTGTCGAAGGACCGAGGGCTGGTGGAGCAGACGAGTCCAGGAGTGGAAACCGCGTATAGACAAGTGTAGTGTGGGACGCCCCCAGCTAGATGGACCGACGACCTTAAAAAGGTGGCTGGGACAGATTGGATGCGGAAGGCGGAGGACAGAGTGTTGTGGCACAGCCTGTGAGAGGCCTATCTCCAGCAGTGCTCTGCAATAGGCTGCGTTGATTGATTGAGAGAACTTACTGCCATGTATGGTCTGCATCCAGCATCGCGCGTGCGCGCTATTGAGTCCACTAGTTTCCCAGATATACCAAAATCACAAAGTTTTATGTTTCCTCTTCGGTCCAATAAAATATTAGATGGCTTCACATCTCTGAAAATAAATATAATTTTGTGTTTTTTTTATGTTATCAGATAAAGAAAATAGGTAATTGAACAGTGAAATCTGAAACCTTACCTGTGTATTATTTTTAATTTTTCTTTTAAATAATTTAAAGCTTTAACTGTTGCAAGAGTTATTTTAGCTAAAATGGTTTCAGGTATTCGAGTTTGCATCCGTTCACATATAAACTTATAATATTTGTCTAATGAAGTATCCATTAACTCCATACAAATCCAGCAATCACCCTGAAATGTGACAAAAACACCAATTAAATCTATTTTATTTGGATTAGTCCCATTTTTATTTAAACCCATATTATAATGATAAAGAGTGCAAAATAAAAAAAATACACAGAATCATAGTTGGTATTGACTATGATTGTGTTCATCTTTACAACAGTAATTTTTTGTCTAAATAAATATTTCTTTCACATTTAAGAGAAGTAAGTGGTAAAACGCAGTACTTTGTAAATTTTTTTAGGGTAAAATTTTTAGTAAGTATAAAATAATACCCATTAACCCATTTTATAGACAAATAAAGAAATTACCTCCTTAAAGAGTGCTCCGTAGAACTGCACAATATAAACACAGTCATTGCTCTTCATGACAACCTCCAGGTCCATCAACAGTTGCTTTTGTTCTTTCTCATCAACAGTGGAGCGGATACGTTTCACAGCCATGACACGGTTTGTTCTGCAATATTTATGAGCCAGAAAGACTGTATAGAATCTCTATAGCATAAGTATAATAATTTTACCAGTGTTGTGCAACTTTTTATTAAGTCTCTGTCCCGCATGAGACTGTCTTGGGCACAATTAATATATTTGCCATTTCATTTAATTGATTTATTTGCAACATTATTTCCTACAATCAGTAAATTAAAGGAAGGATACTATTTACATTTCTATGTTTTATATTATTTGAAATCCATGTCTTGACATTCTTTTGAATACAATGATACATAATATTGTAAAACACAAAATTATGTTATGGTTTAAAGTCTGCATTTATTAAATTGATAATCAGCTGTGATAAGGTGTTGCGACACTGTTATCTTTATTTAGGTACCTTTAAGTACAAAATGTAGAAGGGCTTTCATGACACTTCAGAAGGGCACATTAATGTTATGTTGATGATAATGTTTTCTATTTAATTTAATACAATAGCCTTACTTTCTGTGGACCATTTTGTTTACAGCTCCAAATGCACCTCTCCCTATTTCACCAAGATCCTGCAGGTCATCAGATGTGAAGTCATAAACTTCTGTTGCAGAAAATTGCAATTTCCCTGATGATTGCATGGACGGATATATTCTACATCTGTCTCTGAAATATTGAGGGTATTGTTTTATACTGAATAATTAAAACTTACAACATCAGCATAAAACCATATAATCAGTTTATATTTTTTTACAGTGTAGTTGTGTTATACAATAAGTGCATGTACACAAAAAAGAACAGAAAAAGGATTTAAAAACATTATTAGATAATGGACAATCAATAAACACATTTACCTTGCATTTTCAGGCAACACATCTCTTATAGTACGTGACGGGACTCGGGGTCTCTGCACTGGAGGAGGATTGGCAGGAAACGGCATAAATGCTGCCCCATCACCTGATGGTCCTCCGGCTATCTGCAGGTTTAAACCTTTGCGCTTCTCCAAACCAAATAAATTCAATTCAGGCTTCGGCATTGTCGGTCTACTTGGGCCTAAAAGATTATAACATGTTGATAAAAGAATTTTTACGAATATTAACACATAAAACAGTAAAATGCGTGCATTTCAACGTATAAATTTGCCTGCTATTACCTTGATTTGATGACACTTCGCCATTCTTCGACATTTTTATCTTATACGAAAGTGTTTAATATTATGTTTTCACTATTCTTTGGTGCGAATTACGGCTTCCCAATTCTCCATTTGAAGGTTTATATTACGAAAAATTGGTCACGTTTTCATAATATGCCATGTAAATATATTGTCGAATGTAAGCATCGTACCAATCGACAACATACGATTCGTTCAACGATGGCATATACGTTTGACAGCTGCTTAGTGCCTTGTATTTCTATTTCTATACTCTGTGGTACGGCTCCGATATCAGTTTTTTTTAAATTACTTTCTAAAGACGGCTCCACACGTCTGGCAAACAGGCAAACTACCCATCTCTACAAACGCACAAACGTGAAGAAGCATCGCGAGCGGTTGCTGCATGTTTCTTTTGATTGCTTTCAAACCCATATCAAGCCAAGCCAGCATCCTGTTTATTTTCATATTAAACACGTTATTGTACTGTACACCACATAATAAAAAAAGGACAAACATATTTATAATAAGCCACATTCACCCGCTTGAATTTATATTTTTTCGAGGATTGGTAACAGATGAGCGCCGTTCAGAACCCTATTTTGAATCCTCCACACTGCAACGCACACTAATCTCTTCGTATTAGTTCATATCGGTATTACCTCACGCTAGTTTTTCGACTACCGTACAGTGTTGCCAACTGCTATTGTAAGAAATGCGCTAAACAAACCCTAAAATGCACTAGGGTTGTGCTAATTTTGATAAAAAAGCACCAAATAAATAAAATCAATCAATATATTTTTTTATTAACAAAAAGGAAGTTTTTATTGAGAATATTAAGTTTGTATTACAAAATTAGATCGTCGTCCGAATCAGAGTTGGAATCATGGTCTGAATTCATGGTTGCTGTGGTGGTTGTTTGAGAAGTTGAGGGACCAGGAGTTGATTGTTGGAGTTTAAACTTGTACGGACGCCACCACATCAAATTACTACAATCTGTCAAATTTCTTTAATAGATTTTCAACTTTATCGTTAAAGCATTAAGGTTCAAGGTTGATTAGGAAAATTTGACTGTTTCGGGTAGCTTGACCTGCTGGCGTCCGTACATCATTCAGTATACTTCATAGGTATATCAAATAGGCTTTATTTTTTGTATCCGAAATCATACAAAGAAGCATTTCTGAAGTATAACAAAAATGCGCTAGTTAGGGCACTAGGCACTGTTATGAAATTTTGAGCGCTAAAACATCAAGAAATGCACTAGATCTAGTGCAGAAAGCACTAGGTTGGCAACATTGCTACCGTAACAATGCTTACATCTCTTCAAAGCCAAGCACGAGCTATCGGAGAATAAAGTATTTTTTTTTTTCCGGATGGGAAATCTTCAAATGACCCCTCCCGCTCTGGGGAGAATGGGGTATAGAGAACGAACTAATACAATTATTAGCTGAATCTACGATCTCGCATGCCGTCACCTAGCTGGCACCTTCTAGTCCCCCAGCTCATTGGAAACGTTGAACCGCTCCGGCAGAGTGCTTATGTATGATACATTTAGTTTAACTTGATTAGGACGCCCATGTGGCCAGCTCGTCCCCGAGAGGACATTACATTACACATATACGAATTCCATGAACATGACCAATTTTCATGGAATGAGGGTTTTCTGAAACGGTCTACGTGAGATGGCAGCACTGTAGCGTCAGGTCCAATGATCTGTCAAAATACATACGCGAATAGTAATTTTCTATAATTTTTTTGGTTTATTTATTCTTAAAATCAGAACTTTAGGAATATTGCTTTCTAAAATACCACAGTGTTGTGCAGTGCCTATGTGTGCAAATAAAACAGGAGGGCATAAGTTTCCTACGCGAGATAAAACCCGATTGAAACAGTGGCTTGTAGCCATTCCCAAGTAAAATAAGAGAGGGGTTTTGTATTTTCTGAATGAACTAGACCTTTGAAAAATGTATGTGTTTGTATTTGCAGTCACTAATGCTAGCAGGTAGTCATGTTACAGCATTTTATAACCTCTTCTGTGCACTGCAGAATAATCTGACAGTCCTGTGCCCTCTTTATACAATTCAAGGAAATTTAAATTAACTATATCAAAATTAGGTAACACTGTTTTTGAATCCACACTTTTGTATAACTTTTCTTCTGGCCATTCTATCATGTAAAGAATCTGACTTGTGAGTTTAGAATTCTTATTTTCATTTGGTTTGTAGTTGTTGTTTCTGTCATAGTAATTTAGCCTAAAATGTATAATATATGTACGGACGCCAGCACATCAAGTTACTACAATCTGTAAAATTTCTTTAATAGATTTTCAACTTTATCTCTAAACCATTAAGGTTCAAGGTTGATTGGGAAAATTTGACAGTTCCGGGTAGCTTGACCTGCTGGCGTCTGTACATTAATCAACTATAACTCACTTAAACACAAATAACTGCAATTTAGTAGTTAAAGAACGAAATCAAATTGTGTAAACAAATTCAAGTATGTACAAACGCCAGCAGGTCAACCTACCCGAAACTGTCAAATTTTTCCAATCAACCTTGAACCTTAATACTTTATCAATAAAGTTAAAGTCCGTTTCACAAAAGAAGTCTCGTAGACGCGGCGCCACTGTCGTAGGACGAAATCATAAATATTGATTTATTTATTTATCTCCACATCATATACGAGTAGTTGGTTAATAAAATGCACATTCTTAAATAGAGAAAGGTGTCTGGGGTAGGAGAGTTGTTGTTGGAATGTTGCTAACTTATAATAATAATTAGTTCCACTTATTGCCGCGGGACTTCTTTCGGGAAATGGACTCTAGCTTGATGTGCTGGCGTCTGTACAGACGCCAGCAGGTCAAGCTACCCGAAACTGTAAAATTTACCCAATCAACCTTGAAACTTAATGCTTTAGCGATAAAGTTGAAAATCTATTAAAGAAATTTGACAGATTGTAGTAACTTGATGTGCTGGCGTTCGTACATTATACATACCTTTCAATGAGCTTTTCCTTAGTACCAGCGACTTTTGCGCCCCTGTTTTTGAGCTCAATCTTTAGTTCGGCGACCTTTTTCTGACCGTAATCCGTAACAAAATCAATAATACCTCAAATTACAACAATAATTTATGTTCCGTATCTACGCGACTCTGTGCTATCTGACAGCTGTTTGGACGGGACGGCTACGAAGCGCTGCCTGGTGGCAGAAAAAGTATCGAAAACCCTCAATAGTATGACTATATAGTACAGACGCCAGCACATCAAGCTACTACAATCTGTCAAATTTCTTTAATAGATTTTCAACTTTATCGTTAAAGCATTAAGATTCAAGGTTGATTGGGAAAATTTGACAGTTTCGGGTAGCTTGACCTGCTGGCGTCTGTACAACTCTGCCCACCATACACTAAAGTGCAGTAACAGCAAAATCACGATTTCGAGTAAAACGCATTTAAAGTTAAGAATTGATTTTAAAAAATCAACAGAATGTATAAGCAAAAAAATTTGAATGCAGAAAGGTTGTAAAGGCATAGGTTCACACGTTAAAGCAATAAAAAAAAATATATCTTAATAACTGAATTTATTATGGCCATTTATTCTTTTTGGTGCCTATTACTGCATAGCCTTTTTTGTAAAAAATACCATTTTAAACTTAGTAAAATGCAGCAAAAAGCCCTATTACTGCGTTTGGATCAGTTATTTTGTCAAGAAACCCAACTAACATGCAGTAAGGTCAAAAAAATACTGCATTTTAGTTAGTTTTTTAAGAAAAAAGTGTTCAATTTACTAGTGCAGTAAGAAAAATAGCTAGTTCACATTTTAAAGACCGTTTATTTCTTATTATTTAATCACAATAATTCAACTCACTTATGTAAAATTTACATATCAAAAATAAAAAAAAACATCTAATTAATAAAGGACCCTGCGCAGAATGCACAACCTCCTTTGACAGTTTTCTCTTAATATTAACATATATAACATAATGT
This sequence comes from Apamea monoglypha, assembly GCA_911387795.2. Lineage (NCBI taxonomy): Eukaryota > Metazoa > Arthropoda > Insecta > Lepidoptera > Noctuidae > Apamea > Apamea monoglypha. The sequence continues at coordinate 10,597,804 of OU426922.1, forward strand.
ATCTTTATGTTTAACAATAAAACATTAACTGCACTTTAGCTAGGAATAATCATATCTGTGTCATTATGCTATCCAAACTAATCTGCAGTAATGCTGTATTTTACTGCGTGTTAGTCAGTTTATAATGATAAAAGAATGTTAAGTATTCACAACTAAAATGCGACAAGCTTTGATTTTACTGCATTTTAGTTGGGAGTTCGTGACAATAAATTGTATTTTCTTAATTTGCAGTAAAAATAGCTTGTATGGCGGTAAATTTTACTGCGTATTAATTTTTTTTTTAATTTTTTTCCAGAAATATAAAACTATCTAAAGAACTGTAAAATTATATTGCTTACTGCATTTTAGTTATGAAACCTTAAAATTTAATCTGCAGTATAATTTATACTGTATTTTAGTTGGGAAATCACGCCAAATTGTTAATTTTTTTCGTTTGCAGTAAGTGAAAACTGTTAAATAAAAACCATTCTAATAGTCTTAGAAATAAGTAAGTTAATTCAATAGAAAGCTTAAGAAACCCGCTTTCAGAATCACTAATAAAACGAAAAATCACAAAAGGGCTGTTACTGCTCTTTAGTCTCTGGTGGGCAGAACTGGAATGCTTACAAGCGCCAAAAAGTTGGTCTTGAAAGACACCGACTTATGGGCCGTGCGTGCCAATTTTTCTGATGGTATAATATTTATGACATATTGAGAAGATTTAGAATTTTAGATGATGTCACCCAAGGAATTTTATTATCTACAAGTTCCTTGATGTCACCATACACACCATGGAATTGTTACATTCCCCCTTGATTTCTATAAATTTCTATTCTCTGTGGTTATATTTATGGTTGTTTTGTTAAAAAAAAATAAAAAAATTTTGGTATCTGGGGTGTAAAGGTGATGTCAAAAATAACTTCTTTCACAAATTATTTACTTTCGTTATTTGGTATTATATTATTGAATTGAGGTAAATTTTATGTATGCGTGAACAAAATGTCAACGATTATAAAATTTGTTATCAAAGAATTAAAAAAATTAGCTAATGATAAGAATTCGTGTATTATTGAAAAAAAAGTGACACAAAACCTAGCCCTACAACCCTGGTGTCTTGGAAACCTCAAGGAATCTATTAAAAACTTATTGGACTACAAAATAGGAAAGTTTGATAAAGAGTAAGTAATTTTGTTTACTCAGTTGTAAATCTATATCAATCAACTCGGTCTATCGCACTATTGTAGTCCACTGCTAAGATCTATGTCTTGTCTATAATAATTATGGTTAAACTTAATAAACAGTGTGTATAATCTTATGCCTAATAAAGAAATGAATCCAATCTTACAGGTTCAATGGAATTCTTTTAAGTTACAAAAACCTCAGCATCCTGCAGAATGTTGGAACCATCAGAAATGATAATGCAGATATTCACTTTCAAGTTCAGGCAGACTATTTCATTTTTCGGCCTTTTGTGGGAGCTACGTTGACAGGAATTGTTAATAAAAAAAGTACCACACATTTAGGCATACTTGTGCATAGGTAAGAGTGACAAAATTTATTTTCATTAAAATATTTACCATTAACACTATCATAAAATGTTGAATGTACTAAGGAACATAAAACCAATTTAGTTGCAATTGTTGTGAAGTAACTATTTGTTTCCCACTCATATCTAATGTTGTGCAATCACAGGTAAACTAATACATAGTGTTGTGCGTTTACTAAAATATTATGCATTTTGTACATTTCAGGGTGTTTAACGTTGTTATTCCAAGACCAACTGAAGAGCCAGGAAATATGTGGGTTGGCTCAAATATCCAGGAAGGACAAGAGGTCACATTCAGTATAGTTGTGTTAGACCTTTATGGAGCCCTACCATATATTAGAGGAGAGCTGGATGAGAGGTATCTTAAAAAGCATGTTTATTTGTCTATTTAGGAAGATCCCAAAGCATTTTGCAAGTCCTGGTTAAAAATACTTATTTACAGTAGAACCCGCTTAATACAATCACACATAATACGATTTCTCGCATAATACGCCATTTTACGCCAGTCCCTGCAACTTGAGACATGTTTTCATACATTTCTTAACGCTTAATATGATTCGTCATCCCGTTTAATACGCCTAATACGCCAACAACATATACTTATTATCTCTCGAATCAAAGCGAAGACACACTGCAAAAGTTAAATTATGTTGAAAATCTTGTAATTGCTAATGCATCAAAATCTTTCTGTCAAACCAAAATAAGTGATTACTTTGAATAACGTAATTATAATTACACTAACTATTTAATGTAATTTATAAATTTATAATTTAATACCTACATATATGAAATTAGAACATAATACACAATAACATGTAGTAAGTTTTATTTTCCCTATCCCGCACAATAGGCTTTCTCGTTTAAGACGCGTTTTTGGTTGGGTCCCGGTGAAACCGTCTTAAACGGGGTTTACTGTATTTGTAAGTATGCAATTACACTGCTGAATTGATAACAAACCTTTATTCAATTTCACTTATAGCAGTATTATTTTACTGAATATATATTTAAATTATTATTTATATCTCCTTTATCTCATTTAAATACCTACAAATTACATTTTTAAATATTTTTATAAACAAAAAGATAAAAAAAAACATTTAAAAATATAAAAAATAGTAGCCCACCGGTATCGGGAGCAGGGTCCAAGCTACCGGCGGTCAGGGCTCCAGAGAGAGGAACTTTCTGACAATGCGAGCCGTGTCCAGAAGTACCGCTTTCTGATTCAAGCCCTTGATCCAGCTGCCCAACGAGAGCCTCCTCAGGTGTTGGTCGAAGCTCTTGGCTATTAACCCATTGGCTGTCACGACTATCGGCACAATGATTGCTGATTCCACATGCCACATGTGTTATTTATATAATTGTTATTTTATTCAAAGGGTTTTATGACTTGCAGACTTGAAGGTCATTAACCTAAGGAAGTGAGGTCAATGACCTGAAAATGCTAATTAGCATTTAATCTCTCACAAGTCCTATTTCATTACAACAAAAAAAAAATATTAATTACTTATTCCTGTATTTATTTTCATTTCAGATGTGCTAAGTTGGGCCCTGATGGGGATGATGATGAAGAAGTAGAAAAAAAGGCAGCGCACGCAATCAGTGTATCATATGTTGACTTTGACAAGACTAAACCATACAGTCAGAAACAAATTGGAGATGGGCTTCCACATGCAGCTTCAAGGAATAATTCTAAATTAGCAAACCAGCTAAAGAATAACACTGCACACAATCATACTCAGGCAGTTAATGGAAAATGTATTTTGACAAAAACAAAGAATGTTGAAAGTGAGATTAGTGTGGCAGAAAGGAACAAAATTAAGAGGCAGAGTAGGATAGTCGAGTCTGAGCAGAAGCAACAAGAGGCTTTCCTCCCCAAACCATCTAAAAAGCACAAACGTGATATACAATAACTTTGTAAAGATTTATAATACAAATACAATACAATACCTATTGTAAAATTTCAGAGTACTTATATGATTTTTAATATACTATTAAAATAAATTGATTTTGTACATTCATTTCCCTTTTCGTTAGCAATAGTATTATTTGTCAAATTTTTTAAAACTAATTATATTTTATTATTTATAATTATTTGAATTACTTTCTTTTACCTTTGTATATTTCGTAGTTTCGTTTTTGTTTGTTTTTATGATAATATTCTAAATACTAATCTTAAGTGGTGTAATAGTATTTATTTGTTATCGTTAATAAATCTACACAAACAAGATTTACTTCTCATTACTAATTTTTAAATACTAATTCAGGTTATAGCAGGTGTTTATACAATAAATTGTGGGCCATGATTGTTGTATGTGACAGATAATATCTTTTTCTGCCTAAAAGGTTTGTATCTTTTAGCTTATCATAACGGGAAATCGCACCAGCTATGGTTATGGATGGCGGACGAACGTTAACATTTATGATCTTATTATTCTGGTCAGCCAGCTAACACAACTGACGAAGTGATACCAATTAAAGAAACCGTTATGATCAAAGGGATTCACTAGCGGAAATAAATATTTAGGCTATACAAATGTGGTTAGAACAGCGTGCACGACAATGGTTCAATGGTGCGGACGACAGCCGGTCAAGCTACCCGAAACTGTCAAATTTTCCCAATCAACCTTGAACCTTAATGCTTTAACGATAAAGTTGAAAATTTGATGTGCTGGCGTCTGTACGTTTGGTTGGCCCAACTATCGAATACTGGTAAAAAACGTTTTAGAATCCGAACATCATAATTATTATGTATAGTTATATTGTGAAATTGGAGACAAGATGAGGAATGTACGGTAAACTTTACGTTATATTATGCTAAAAACCCTTAGTTTATCGTTGATTTAAAACTAGGGTAAGTGTGTCTCGTAGTTTTGCTTCATCGTATTACTAGTGATTACATTAATAACAGTAATACGAAAAGCCCAAAATATTTTTTGTGCCACTTTAACTAACAGTAATATAAAATCTAGTATATACTACAACAGTTTTTTTTTGTGTAATAATTGATGAAGCCAACTTATATTTTATTATAAGTTGGCTCTTCTATGTGACAACTGATGTGCTGTCAGTGTCAAGTCAAAAGTCAAATAGAGAAACTTCATCGTATAAGCAAAAAGTAGGGTTATGATTTCGAACTCGACTGGATTATTTGTAATTTTAGACTAAATATAACAAGAAATATGGCTAATAGTATCCGGATTTTAAATAAATGTATGCCGTGGTACCCATCTTCTTATTTGCTTCCTAGGTAAGTTAATTATTTATCACATAAGACAACTCGGCATTATTGCTCAAGTGATTATAAGTCCAGGTCCAGAGATATTAGTAAATTGTTACTAATATCTCTGGACCTGCACAACTGTTAAAGTAACTGATATAGTCAGTCTTTGATAGTCCTACCAATTTCAATGTACAAACGCCTGCATTAATTGGTCGTTCTAATTACGTAGATATCTAATGATTCGAATCCTCCAGATGAGATGATAATTTTTAAAGGTTGGCCCCAATTGCGTTAGACCGGTAAAAGTGGAAAGAGGGAAGTTAGGCCTTTACCCTGGGGTTATAATTATAATGTTGCAGGACTGCAGGAGTACCAAATCAATTAAAGTGTCTGTACAGTAGGTAATCATATTTCAAATGTTAAAACCTGTGCCACTTAGTCCATAATGAAATGGAATGAGTCTAGACCTGTCATATAGTATATACCTATTGGACAACTCACTCATATAAATGTTTGTATTGTAGAATTTCAGGGATATTACAATCCAGAGAATATTCAAGACCCACCACTTTCCCAGACTTTTTTCAAAATCCAGTCTTTAGGAAAGAAGATCAAGCAAAACTTATAGAAAGTTCAGAATTGAGTAAGATAGCTGCCTTACCTGTGAGGCCTCCAGCTGTATATGAAACCAGTTCTGTTTACCATGACCCGTTGGTAAAGTAAGTATTTACAACACTTTTTATACATTTCTATGTAATCAATACTTACTATATATATTATTTCATCACCACTGCTCTTAAAATGGTAAACAAAACATTGTGAGGAAACAGGCTTGTCCTAGAACCAAAAATTCCAAGACGTGAGATCTACCAACCCGCACTGGGCTTGGTCTGGTGTATTGCCCACTCCCTCTCATTAAGATGGCGCCTATGTTCCAGCAGTGGGAACATTAGGCTGATTATGCAATACTTATCTTATATTAATAGATATCATCACTCTATTTCAGCAAACTTATCAACCATGTCATGGAAATGGGAAAAAAACAGTTGGCTCGCAGTCTTGTTGAGAAGTCATTTGAAAATATCAAGAGGTCACAGATTGAACGCTACCACTTGGCATCAACACCCGAGGCGAAGGCTAAAATAGAGCTAGATCCAAAGAAAGTCCTGCACAAAGCTATTGAGAACTCCAAGCCACTTCTTCAACTTCAACCTATAAAGAGAGGAGGTATTACATATCAGGTAAAGATTGTCTTATGAGTAAAGACATTTATTATTGTCATTTTTAATATTTTATTAATTTATATTGTCGTTCTGCTCGGCAAAGCAACATGTCATAATTATGAAAATTTATTAAGTAGTTTTATGAAATGTTTTTCTGATTGTCTCATGATTTTTCCTTTTACACACTTGATACTTGACTTTTCCTACATCATGGTCTCAAATAACGGACAAACTCACCAGCTATGTTTAAATTTATTTGCAGGTTCCAGGCCCCATTACTGAGAAGAGATCTTTGTTCCTGGCAATTAAATGGCTGTTAGATGCTACATACGAAAAGGAAAGAACAGTCCATTTCCCAAAACAATTTGCATGGGAACTTCTTGATGCTGCCAACAATACTGGGAAAGTTGTTAAAAGAAAACAGGACTTGCATCGATTGTGTGAAGCAAACAGAGCTTATGCGCACTATAGATGGCAATAAATATATGTAACCAGAAGTTTCAAAGTAGTTATCATTTGTTTTTAATGTACCTATAGTAAATAATGTGTGCCTATTATGTGTTAAAAGTTAATTTTGGACATAAGCATTACATTGTAGATTACATCATAAGCATTAGTTTTATTATGTATTTACCTAGACATTACTGATGACTTCCTTACAGTACACCTATGCCTATTCCTTCAGAGAATGCAGGCTTAGTATACGCAACGTTCCGACTCCTTCACGCACGCCTCAATATCCTATTAATTTATAGCTCTGTTCTTTCCTTAACAGGAATGCGCTAAGGTAGCTTGTATTGATGATTTTAACGTAAAACCTGATACTGCCAGCAAATTGCAAAAAACGGCGCTATCACTAAAGCGAAAGCGTCAGGGTAGCCCGCGAAATTCAATTTTCTTATGTTTTTTGCCATTTGCAGGTCAGTATTAGGTTGTGTGTTGATCTAAATACGTCGGGGCCGTAACAAATATTTATTTATAGTATAATTATATAAATACATATTTAATCATGAAAATTATCAATACAACTTTCGTAAGTTCATATTACCTCGGATATCTATGATATTACTCCATTGAATGGCTATTTCATGAAATCATGACATTTGAAGCAAATTCTAACTCGAGGAGTTTTATTGCTGATTCTAATGATTATAATTCTGTGAAGTTATATTTAATAAGATTACAAATCATATTTTAATCAACATACAACCCGACACGGACCTGCACCCTAATCATAGAGTAAGGTAATATAACCCTCCGTGCCGGACGGCGCGTAAATGTTCCACGCGCGCCTCAAAGAGATGTCAGCATAATCAGAGGGGCCCCTTAGGGCCGAAGCCTGCCGGGTCAGCGGGATTGTCCGAAAGGGTTACCGCTGCCCCGGAACATAAAGGGCGAAGGAAGGAACATGGGTGGGTTTTAGTCAGTAAGAGTCTGACACTCGCTTCCGCTCCACCCAGAGCGGGAGGGGTCATTTGATGATTTCCCATCCGGAAAAAAAAAAAAGTAATATAACCTAATAAAAACCAACCAATATAAAATAATTGTGTATCACACCAGTGCTGTCAACCATAATCGGAATCATTTTGAAGGATATTGCGAATACATTGCTTCATGTGTTCGAAATATTTGTCTGCTCAATAACTTAAATAACGCTATGAATGTTGTTGAACTATCAAAATGAAAGCTATGCCTACTTCGGGGTAGTTGCGTAAAACACTATCAGTAGCATTGGGTTCCATTTTGACAGTTCAACAACATACATTGCGTTATTTACGTTGTGGAGCAGACACATTTTCAGAATTTATGAAGTAATGGATTACAATATCTTTCAAAATTATTCAGATTTAGAAAGATCGTGTGTTACGCAATTAGGGTGTAATGTGTTACGCAACTACCCCGCTACAGTTACCCCACTACAAATTGGAACACGGACGTGTGATGCTGCTTTATGTAGGTAAACAAGACACTTGCTACTTATTCCAATGCAGTGGAATCTGATACCGCTCATACTTGAATGTATACAAATATATTTCAGACACAGTTACTCATCATACTCGATTGCAATCGACCTAAGCGGCGAAATCGTCTTCACTGGGTACACTGATATCACGCCAGTATTCGGACAAGTACGCGTGGCCGGCCACTCGTAATGAAGGTTTTCGTAGTCGGGATGAATATTTACGCATGCATGATATTTATTTTATCAACGGTAAAAGTAAAGTTGTACCAATTTCATAGTATTAAAAAAATAACAGCAAAGTTACTAAACTCAAAACAGCTGTAACCAAAATTGTCTCGTATCGCAAAAAACCTACATTAATTTAATAATTTTCAGAATTTTCCATAACATAATTGAGAAGTTAAGCGGTAGACGACGACTCTATTTACGACTTAAGAAGCTCATATCTTAGCAATTGACTAAGTTGTATTTCTTTTTGGCGGTAATCAATTTACGTTTTTTGTGGAAAATAGGTATATTGGTTCTCCAAACTGCCAGGTAATCAGAATGAATGTCCTATCGTTCACGATTTCGCTTTCACAGTTACCAAGTGCGAAGGTCAGGCATAAGGTCCAAAGCTCGATACAGGAGCTCTCATTTTGCTATCTTCACTTCAGACACGTTTTGGGTTGTACAGCGTAGACGCTGCTTAGCTGCAGTTGCGTATTAAAGCGTAGCAAGCACGTAGCAGACGCGTAGAAGGCGCGTAGCAAAATGCGTAGCAGACATGCAGCAACACGCGCAGCAGAGGCGTAGCAGATGCATAGCAGCGGGGTAGCAGATTTGTAGCACTATGCGTAGCAGAGGCGTAGCAGACGCAGATTCGTCACAAATTCGTAGCAGCTGTGTAGCAGACGCGTAGCAGATCCATAACAGACTCGTAGCAAACTCGTAGTAGATGCGTAGAAACACGTGTACTGACGTGTAGTAGACGCAGAGATGATGCACAAACGCTATATTTCGGTATAAAAAAGTTGGCTACATTTTACCTACATAAAGTAGCATCACACATCCGTGGCTGGTGCTACATACTTACGTAAAGTGCGCCTGTGATGCCTATTAGAAACAAACTGTTTGCATATAACAAGGTCCATAAAATAGATGCAAAAAGACTCATCACCAAGTATTAATATGCGGTCATATAACTATTTAAGGGGTAGGTATGCGCTAAGGTAGCCCGCAAAATCTCAATCTGAATCATTTAGAAAGATATTGCAAATCCATTGCTTCTTAAGTTCGAAAAATGTATCTGCTCAGCAACGTAAATAACGCAGTGTAATGTAGTGTAAACCTATGGAGGTACCTACCTGCCTAATAAAGTTATAATAATTACATTATTTATTATAATGAAATATTTTGAGAAATCAATGTTAACAATTTTGCTATCGGGTTTGTTCTTGAATTCACAAGTGACTAGCGATATCGCGGCGTAATACTCGTATTCAGCTAACTTTATATTACCCAATCTAGTGTCGTTCTAAGAAAGTTTCGTTTCTTGTCGTTATCTTGTTTAATTTGAGATTTTACCTATATTTTCTTGTTTAAAGTTGTTTTTCTTGTTTAAAATGGTAAAAGTGGTGTGCCAAAACAAAATAGTTTCTTTTGGACCACTTTTACCATTTTATAATTTATCATTGAAGAGCGGAACCTCCTAGCACAGATATATATTTTACTTAAAAGGAGGTCCCTATGTAAGATTTAGGTACTGTAAAAGTTGTACAAGTTTCTGCAATAAACCCTTTATTTTAGTTTATTGGCGTGACAGTGGTTCTATGAATGGTAGATCATGTCTGCCTATACCTTTATCTCAAACATGACAATAATGCATTTTCCTATATAAGACTAAATAAGATAAACATGAGACACAGAGCAGTGGTGGCCCATTGGTAACGGTCACGAGTTGTAGGTCGTAGGTTCGAACCCAGCAGACGCTTTACTTTGTGTAAATTATTTCATCACCACTGCTATAAAAAACTGTGAAAGAAAACATCGTAAGGAAATCGGCATGTCCGAGAACCAACATTTCAAAGACGTATGACATCTGCCAATCCGCACTGGGCCCGCGTGGTGGATGATGGCCGAGTCCCTCTCACAGAGAGGAGGCCTGTGTCCCAGCAGTGGGGACATTATAGGCTGATTATGCTAAAATAAACATGACTAAGGCAATCTGAACTTGTCTCTCATGATAAGGTGTTTGAGTCAGTATAAGATAAGTGCGTGAGTCACAAACTCACTTTAAATAATTTCAAATGTTGTCAATATTACGTTAAATAAGTAGGTAGGCACTACTTGACCCAAAGGGGCGGTAAATTGATACCTATCAATAAAACACGAGACCAAATGGTAACACAGCAATTGATTTTTGTCTTAATTATTCAAGAATAATAATTGTTTCTAGAATGGTTTGTGATTAGTTAAGATTCATTAGACTAGATAATAGATGTCAACACGCGTAGACATAAAAAATTCGTTCGCAATTAAACTTTATTATCTCATTTGCTTGACGTTTTCAAATCTTGATATCATTATTAAGCGTTCTTGGTTGGTTAGTAATCAATATACATACACTATAATCTTTTTTTAATATAATAGCTTTTTTTGTTTTTTCAATACGTACCTACTTATAACCTAAGTTCTGTGTCAGAAACGATAGGTGTCGCATTTTCGTTGTTGCCACCGACTTCCGAAATTAAAGTTATTTTTCACTTTGTAGTGTCTTTTTTGAAAGTCGGTTTTTTTTTGCAAAAAAGTTTTTATTTTTCACTTTTAAGTTGTAATTTTCACCAGTAATTTTGGTTTAAAAAAACGATGTGTGGGCCCATAAAATTTGAGGGTTGCCCTCGATTTCTCCAGGATCCAATCATCAGATCCTATCTTGGTGACTATGGGACCACTAAATAAACTAAATAAACCTATTTCTGATGATAACTAATCTAAACTCAATAAATAAGCAAAATCCCTAAAAACTAATATCTATACGAATGACTAATCCTACCTAACAGTATTATCAGTTATAACAGTACCCACAAGTTTTACTGTTACCTAGGGGATTATCTGTATAATTTTATTAACAAGGGTCAAAATATTTATTCACTACATAAACATAGTTGTAAGCAAAAAGTAACTGACCTCTTGAAAAGTCTTTCCTATAATGACACAGAGAAATTGCTCCACTCGACTGAATGATACTTGTATTAAAATCACTTACAAATTCACCACCATTCTCATACACCCGCCTCCATTCACCTACACATTAACCACCATTCACCTACACATTTATCACCATTCACCTACACATTCATCACCATTCACCTACACATTCATCACCATTCACCTACACATTCACCACCCTTCACCTACACATTCACCACACACCCTCCGACTGCTTTTGTTGTTATTGTTTAGTGGAATTACATATCATGCCTCCTTAATTGTATGATGCCACTATGTGGGGCCTGGTGACCTGTAATACAGGTTTTTTTTCTAAAACCTACTTCAGGCACCAGCTCTCACAATGTGAATTTATATAGTCTAAAAACTGTAAAGTGCCACGAAAACATTGTGAGAGAAATAAATAAATGAAATGAAATGAAATGAAATTATAAAATAACCTACGGTCACTACGTACACTATCAAATATACTAACTATACTTTAAAATTAAAATCTATAAGTACCTACGACTTATAAAAATAAACCTAAATAACTCTACCTTAAGCTGTACTTAGTAAAAACTAAAAATACTTTAATATTGAAATACTAAAAATACTAAAATACTATAATATTGATAAATTAATATTATAGTATCTTAGCCGTGTGCAGCGCCCCTTAGTGAACTCCACTGCGGGTGACGTAACCTACGACAAACTTATTATTTGCGGTTGGTTCAGTAATCGGGTCTAGGGATCGAACCGCAAAATTAAGTTTGTTTTTTATTGTATATACTTTTCCGGGATAATAAGTACCCAGTGTGGTGCCCAGGATATTAAAGAATAATTATACCAAGTTTCATCGTAATCGAACCGGCAGTTTTTGCGTGATGCCTGAACAAACAGACAGATAGACAGAGAGACAGACAGACAGACAGACAAAAATATTTTTAATTACATTTTTGGATTCGGTGTCGGTCTAGTAACACATGCCATTACCATTATTGCCATTTATTTTTCTGATATTTTCAATGTACAGAATTTTCACTTCTACAATTTATTATAAGTATAGATAGACTACAGATTTATTATAAGTATAGATAGACTAGAACTGTCAATGTCAAAACGGGCCTTTTGTTTTTTGACAACTTTAGTCGAATTCATACTGGAGCAGTTTAGGATTCAATCCCAGTTTCATACTGATATGAAGGTATAAGTAATGCATAATCAATAAAAATTGTTCACAAGTTTTTATATAACATCACGCCTGCATTCTCCTAAAAAAATAAGTTTTCCGTAACACAGCATGCATACTTACCTAATACTTCGTTGGGAAGTTATTGTGAACACTAAGGGGAACACACTTCATAGAGGCGACAAGGCCAAACAACACAAATGTCATAAACTATTGTAAGTCCTACATTATGTTATTAATTTCAATAATGTAACACTTCCATGTAGCACACAGCAGTAACTTAACAACACGGTAGTTTGACTTTTATTGTTATCATAGTAATATTATTTTTAATGTTATGTATTTCTGTTTTATATGAGGTTAAGTTATAGCATATTTTACAACAATTGTACTGTTTTTTCTTACAAATTAAATCAAATGAAATTGTTAATCATACAAAAAAAGTTAGCCGGGAATACCAACGTAAAGGTTAGTATATAATGTAGGTACGTAAAGGTTAGTATATAAGGTAGGTAGATAAATAATGAAATTATTATCTGCTAATTATAATTTGAAAGATACACGCGGTTACGAGCAAGCAATTTCCAGCACCTAGATCAATCGAACTCAAGTCGTTGCGAAGAACTGGAACGAAACGAACTAAAACGTGTGACTAACTATTTTTCTCTCCCCACGCATGGGCATCGGGTGCAAGGGGCATCCCCCTCCTCCCTGGCTTTAAATAAAATACAAGTACACATTCAGAAATACAAAAATCGAGCTCGCTTAGTAGAGCTGAAGATGAAAATGATCTTGCCGCCGGCGCATGAACGGTGAATTATTTGAACTCTGTGATTACTTATCCTCTGAGATGGCATTTAGGCAAGCTGAAATCTAAGATAGTATGTAGGTACATGACGGAAACGACATTTGAAATTCTCCAAAATCAAGAGAAATATGTGTATGTATGTACTAGGGACCTACCTATCATAATGCTGTTTCTGTGTCTACCTGTTTAGCTGCGGTGACCCAGTAAATTCATGAGTGTGTGTACTTGAAATTAAAGGATCAAAAGTAAAACTACACCTAGTCGTTAATATTGCCTTCCTACATGTTAACTGGGAGGCAGAAGTCGACTGAACTCAGAACTGTGTTAGAGCGTTTTCATATTATTACTTTAGATCGAACACTGCTGTTGGACGTGGCCGCGTACGGCGTAAGCGGTGTTCCTGAATAATAGCGCGAACTATTAGTGTACCTCTCAAACGGCGGCTTATCATTGTATTATCTTTGTACCGAGTGGAATTCCAGCGCCGTTAATATTTTGCGATTTCATAAGTATTTGACCGTGCAATTTTTACAATACTGGATAGTGTTTTAGTGCTTCTGTAACGAGTAGAAATTGAATAAGTAAGTGTGTAAACAATATTCGGTTCAGTCTTAGTTTAATATCGAGGTGCTGGTGCCCCTAATCATAAGCGCAAAGTTCTTATTTAGTTCGTGATGTAATCAAAATAATAAGTGTGATAATTTAATGATAATTAAGTAATCCAAAGTAATTAAGATGATTCATGCATGATAGCTACCATTTTAATTTAAGTAAGCACTTCTTTCTAGACATAATTTCAAGTGTTTGTGCAGTTTTATCAAAAGTGCGTTAGTCATGGACCTATTTTTTGAACGAAAGTACATATCCCTACGAATCATCAAACTATAAATAGTTCGATCATATTATCTAGTTTAGAGTGGTGTATTATTTTATTACTACTATATACTACTATTACGAATACTTACAAGTAGGAAAAGTGTTCTCAATACAATTTATAAATACAAATTCAGAAACCAGCGTTATTAAGATGGTCATTATCTACATAGGGATAAATACCCAACTGTTTCAGTTTCCTTTCCGAAGACCTGTGTACTGTCATAGCTGATGTTTGACATCATAGCTACCTACGGAGTAATTGCGTAACACACTAACAGTAGTAAGGGCTTTCAATTTGAAAGTTCCACAACATTCATTGCGTAATTTGCGTTGTTGAGCTTATACATTTTTCGAATATATGAAGCAATGGATTAGAAATATCCTTCAAAAAGGTTTTCGATTGTGATTGTAAGTGTGTTACGCGATTAGGGTACGGGGACTAACTTTCTTTTCCACTGCAAATAAGATACATTTTTAAAGCAGCAGCTTAAGGATTCTCTTTAGAAATGCTTCTTAGATCGATCACTACATTGTGTTAAACTGAAACTAACGATATCGTTGAAGTGTACTTCGATGTTATAGCTAATTGAGGCGTGTTTTTACAAAAGACCTTAACTTTCCTTCCAAGTGGAGATTTCGACGGAATGGCATGGCAATGTCAAGGCAAAATGTCACTTAAAATCGTCATTAGAAACAATCAGATCAACTCTTTTCTTACAATAAAAGGTGCATCCAAAATAGAATTTTATTCAAACTGGCATAATTCCACACCATTATCTATTTGTTAGGTACCTATATGGTTTGCATGAGTTTAAATAAACGCCACATTTCCTACTACCTACCTACTTTAAATCCTTATCGTAAAATTTGAAACAAAACGCCATTGTATTTTATCTACGCATTAAATAGCTGCAAGAAAACAAACATCTTGTGTAGAATTTTGTTGGTAGCACTGTGTACCAAAGACAATTTACCTACAATTTCCTTGCCTACAATATATATATTTTTTTTTAATGGGGAGAGGTGTCGTAAAGCACCCAATTGGAACAAAGTTCCTTTCACTGTTTATTATATAAGTATTAAATAACAGACACTATGAAATAAATTAACAACGTTAAAGAGTAACTAAATGGAAATAAAAAGTGTCGTGACGGTCAAAATGTTTCACTTCTTTCGGCCTCGCTTTCATTCGTCAAGTGTGCAGAGTAGAACGTGTGATAAGGAACTTCGTCGCAAAAACCTCTTGAAAAAATACTTCCTATTTATTATATATTTAAAATATCGAAGTACACAATCATCTATGCCCACAAAAGTGCAGCGGTCTTTATGTTAACCTCTAGGTATACCTACTCTGAGACGCGAAACGTGTTGAGTTTTTAATGAAGCTCGTTAGTCATGATATATTCATGGCAGAGTCAAGGCGCAGTACCCCAACAGGTCACCTGTCTATTATTCTATTTATACATAGGTAGGTAAGACTTTTAGATCTTTACATTTCGCCGTTAAAGATTAAAGAGCTAGGTAGATGGTTACTTAATCGATTTTCTCTCTTGGACCAAATGCTTGCGTAATTAGACAGAGCATCCCTATGCTGTTTAACAGGTCGCTTTTGGGTTTTTCGTGTAAGTTTCTTCTTTATGACCGCATTTTTAGACATGACCGTCTATTTTCACGGTTTTCATGATGTTTTGTCCTACATACTTAGGTAGCCAGGGTATTGATTCACTCGGAAAAAGAGACACTCAGAAAGTACTTCAGTTCGTAGTAATTATCGTATTTTGCTTTATTTTCTATACAAACTAGATCATTTTGTCTTATTTTTATCTCGGTACGTAATTCGTACCGTAATAGTAATGTAGACCTACACTCAACTACTTAATGTATAAAATGACGTCATTCACTTTAAATTGTCCATGATTTCATGTTACTGTCCACTTTATGAAGTTAATATTTTGGTTGATATGAAGGTCTGGAGTCTGGTATACCTACCAGTAACAAACTACAACACTGAGATCAGTCAAGAATGTGTGACATAACCAGGCAAAAGCTTTTGTAATCTTCCTAAAACTACTTAAGTTCGCGTCAACAGCAGAGACAACTGCAGCCGTGGACACTCGACGGCCCCTGCTGGTGACGCGTGCCGCCTCGTGTATATGGACACTAAAACAAAAATGTTAATCACCTATCGTTTGTGGTACTAATAAAGTACTTAAACAGTTTTGGCTTAGGGTCAGAAGTGGAGTGACATTGTCACGAAGCAATAGATTGACACTTATGTTTAACTTACGACCTTCTTCTAATGAGTGATTTCTATACTATAGACACACTCTCACATTCGTTTGCAACTGATTGTAGTTCATAATTTCAACAATTAGGTTATATGGCATGATAGCTTAACGGTTATCAAACGTCGGTAAGCACGTTCGTGCGTAGCGAGCCGTAGGTTCGAATCTCACGCGCGGTGATAGTTTTTTTGTTCGCCTTGTTCACATAATTCGTTAAACTTTATGATTATACCCACAGAAATCTAAATAAATAAATTATAAGGTAAACAGATGCGCGACAAAATAGAACGTTATTTGTTTTTGGTTGGTTGTTATTGTTGATTAGTGACGTGTGTTTAATCTATTAGCGGTGTTGTAGTTCATTTTGAAATGCAAGGAAATTTAAATATTTTTTAACTTATCGATATCTCGCTATCGGTACTTGATCTAACGATTTCAATTTTAGCAATGGTATGAACCAACCAATGTCATACGTTTTGTTTCGTTCGATGCCAGCCAGTGTGCTAATTCTGAGGTGAGCGTTCTGTGTTGATACATCACTTATGAACACAGACGTAGGTTTGGCCTTTACCGCGCGTTCACAGCAATACAGTCCTTAAGGTGATAATGGATTAATGACCCCTACTGTACAATAATGGAATACGTCAGTACTCATGGTACGCGTATTGATTAGGAGGCCATTATCTTTAGCAGATTCCTTATCTGTTATGTAGATATTAGGTATATTACACTTCCAAGTCAGTACAATTTTGACGAGTGAACATGTAGTAACAATTGAAATATAAAGTGACGACTTATTTACTGATAAAAGTTATATTTATTGACAAACAAAAATAGGTAAGAGTGTGTTCAATATTAGTATTACGAGACCTATAAAACGTGTTGAATGTTTTCAAAAGTGCAGTTTTATTTAATTATTACAACACATCAAAAATATTCTAAGGAGTATCTCCTTATATTAGATAATATTACTGAATAAAAAGCCTGTATGACGCAATTATATCTTCGTACATAACCATTATTACCAACTAGTTTAATTATTGAAAAAAACTGAACACACTTTTGGAAAATTTTTTGGTAAAAGAAACAAAGTTTTCTTGCACATTTTTGTTTACGGTCGTACCCATGACTGTCATGTGTAAGTAAGTTTTACAGTTGTGCTGATTCGATTCTTTTCTCAAAGTACAGCCATTTAGCTCCGTTCCCAACTGTTCTCAAGTTCAGTGACGTCTTTAACAGGAAAGCGAATTCTTGGACTCGGCTAATGACACATAAGTTTCATATCCGATACGTTTTATTTACTATCCGGATGTAACTCAACGTTCAAAGTGTAGTTTTATTAGGAAACATGAATATATAAGTTTATATAGAAAGAAAGAAACGTGAAACCTTTTTTAAAACCTTGGTATCATATCAAGTCAATTGGCAAGTCTAAGGTCTGAACAAGGCTGTTCAAGAGAGTCCTATCACACCCGTATCATGCTTAATATCCTAAATTATCTAGTAGATAACAGTAATCCTAAATTAAAACAGCTGTAACTATGTAATTTACTAAAATGAATAGGTAAATATCACCCCAATTTAATTTGTCAAAAAATTACGAGTTAGATTCCCCTGCTTAGGGTTCTTTTGTGCTGGTGTTGTCATGCTGCGCCAACCCTAAAGTTAATTGGAAAAATGGACAAGATGTTGATGATGACGATTAGTTATGATATTACCTATCAGCAATATCAGAGGTGTCGCAGTCGCCTTTACTTACAGCGGCTCCCATACCCTTCAAACTAGAACACACCAACGTTTACTTACAGCGGCTCCCATACCCTTCAAACTAGAACACGAAACGTTTCTTGGGGTATCTTCACGGTCCTTGATAAAGATTTGTGCATAAGCACGACTTTTAAGTCAGTCAATAACAGTACCTACTTTTTCATTTATTGGTATTCGGGTACAATTCAAATTCGGTGATCAGAAATACTCAATGGCCGTTTGTTCGACTCTGGTACCGAATATTAAGTACATATGTACTGAACGCACCCTTGCTGGTCATTATCTTCACACCTAGTCCTCCTTTAACGATTACGATTATTAACACATCTAAGTGAGTCATCAAGATTCACACCAACAATCAACACAGTGCCGCATCATAGATCTACTGATTAGCTAGTACCTATTGTAATAAGATTGTAATAAAATTACAATAATGTGACCTCTGGGCATCAATCATTTGGGCTATGAATCGAAGCAGCACTTTTCTTGTCTGGTAATGAATGATGTTCATGTCGAATTTTAATTAGAGTCAGACGTTACTTCTGTATGCGTACACGAACAATCTGACGCAAGCTAGAGTCGTTTTAGTTCGATACGTGTTCCTCACCACTCCTCACGATTACTTAGAAGTGGGCTTTCAGGCCCATAGTTTGCTAATTACAAATAATATGAACACAGATGTGTTAACCTTATGATATGGATTATAAATGATAGTTTCATGTGAATATTCTTTTTAACCCCCGACGCAAAAACGACGAGGTGTTATAAGTTTTTAGCTGGTGAGTTTTTACCTTTTATATAGCTTGTCCTTAGTAGATTTTTTTAGAAAACGTCCTGGATTTCTAATTTATTATTCTTCCTGGAATTCTGCTCTATTTTGTGTAACTATAGCATTGTGGTCAGAACCTACTTTTTAAAAGAAAGATATGAGAGTTTGGAATCAGCAAGCTCATTTAATCTGGAAATAGTATTAAATATAATATTTATTTATGTAAACACAAAACACTTAACAGAGAAGAATACATAAAGATAGAAGAGCATTTATTTGCTTTTTTTTTTGGAATATGATGTATTTTATTTAACAGCCATACGAGCTGTGCCTGTGCCTCTTTTAATCTACAGCACCGAAAAATTGAATTAATTAATGCTGAGTGCAGAGCTAAATCACTTTTGGCTTCAGTTTGAAACTTTTTACTATAATAAAATACCATAAATTAAACTTCAATAACATTTTATGTACACTGACATTCTTTGACGACGTCTATCATTTTAATAAACGCATCCTGAAATGAGTGATACGTAAGATAAAAAATTAATCGTTAGTGTAAACAATAAATATACATAAATGAGAGCCCTCTATGAAGATTTTGAGATGAAAAATCAATGTGCTGATTATAATACGAGTAGCCTATACTTATTAGGTATTAAAACCTATGGTCTACGAATACACGTCTTGACCTACGAAGTAGGATGTATGGGAAGTACCTAAATAAATATCACATTTTCCTCAATATGTTATAAGTGTTTTGCCTTTTGGTGTATATATCTGATAAGTACTTCACATTAGCGATGGACTGATATTTTGTACTTATCGTCCCTCCATAAAGTGTATAAACTATTGTTTTTACTTGGTGCGTTGTGAGTGCAATTGTTAGTCATTTTCTTATTGGTGCACAAGTGCCTGGGCATATTGGTGCACAAGTGCCTGGGCATATTGGTGCACAAGTGCCGGCATATCGATAATGTTTGTGTGACGTTTTATTTTGCTTTCGTGAAGAAGTAGGTACACATGCGTGGTCACTGAAATCGAGCAACATGCTCGTTAAGAGCATTTTTTTTTTCAAAATTTACTGGTCCTACAAGCATAAAATGGTGGGTACCTATAATTATAAATGTGACTTCGTTAATTTTCCTATTGGTACTTATGTAAGCTAAGCTACCAGTATATATTAAACAATGTCCATTAAAACTAGTTCATGGAGATTGTTCGAAATAAAATGGTAAGAATCCAAAAGTTAAGAAACTCCTAGCAAAAAAATAAAATTTAGAGTCATTAAACCAGTAAAAACTGTCATATTTATCTATACTAATATTATAAAGAGGTAAAATTTGTTTGTTTGTTTATATGTATGTAGGGGGTAATCTCCGGAGCTAATGATCCAATTCTAATAATAAAATCTGGTAGCAAGCTCAATTATTCCCGAGTGATATAGACTATAAATTATATTTATACCTTGAAAGTGAGCTGAAAGAAAAATGTCAGAAATAACGCTTAGCGAAAACGAAGTAATAGCGGGGGCAGGCGACGCGATGCGACAGGTCGGGCCCGGGGAACCAAATATTCCACGCGGACGAAGTCGCGGGCAGAAGCTAGTATTATTATATAAAAAATCTAGAGTATGCTATAAAATGGGAACCCCAGTTTTTTGTCAACAACTTGATGTTTAAGACTCAAATGGCTTATCTAATTGAATTCTGACGTTCGCATGTTAAAACGAAAATTTATTAAGTAAAACCTTAATTTTACTTCTTTGTTCGGTTCAAGAGTAGATGCACCAACTAAAGGGGTTGGTGCATCTACCCTTAAACCGAACAATAACTTGGGTAACCGACCAGTATCGAGTTGTATTTATTTTTTTATTGCCAACTAGCTGTTGCTCGCGGTTTCGCCCATGTGGATGTCGGAAAATTTCCCATGGTGACGAACTACCGGGATTAAAAATTCCCTGTGTTAATGCAGGTTGTAAACTATCTGCGTGCCAAGACAAACGGACAAACATTCTAAAAACTATATTTTCGGCATCTGACTCGTTCCCACATCTCATAGCAGTAATTTTTTTTCAAAAATATGCAATGTACACTTTTGAATTCGTTACTATTTATTGTAATGCATATATCATATTGACGGCGTAGCCTTTATCATATTCTGCACTATATTATAAACACTCTAAAACACGTGAATCTAAATAAGAGCTGTTACCTAACATTTGCTATTTAGATTCACGTGTTACGTGTATACCTATATAAATAGCATTAAAAGCTATAGTTTCTATGTACTAAGCTATTATCTGTTCTTATTTTTATCTTTAATTTATTACTAATCACGAAGAGAATTAAGCTTATCGAATTGTGTGATAACAATGAAAAAACGAATCAAATAAAAATATTCCTCCTTTAAACAATGCTAACATATCAAAGTATAACTATCAAATAATGCGCAGGACACACACCGTTTGAATAAACATGAAGCTACAAGTGAGGCATGCTGGCGCTGCAACTAAGTTCTGGCTACTGATGTGGAAGAACTTCCTACAGCAATGGAGGCATCGGTTACAGACTATCACAGAACTGTTATTGCCAGTCCTCACCATGACCCTGGTGCTCGTTCTTCGATGGCAGATACCGCCTTCTGAACAGGACACAATCACCTACCCACCGTTAGCTGCACACACACTCAACTATTCTGGTTATGTACTGTGAGTTATCATAATTTTTGACTTTTACATTATTTCGTGTCTATCATCTCGTCAGCATCTGTTCTTATTGCATCACCCAAAACTATAATATATATTTATTTAAAGACGAAGTTTCAACTATTGTACAATTTTTCATGTGTTGCATACATATTTTTGTTTTCCTTGTTTATTTTTGTCTTTGTCTTCTTGTTGTTTTTGTCATTTTTTTGTCGTCCTATATTCCCAATTTCGAAAATGTGAGTGTTCAGTTATATACTAGGTATATCATGTTTCACACAATCCATTCATCTGCTTCTTTTCTTCACATGTTGTTACATACTATATGTAGATAGTACTTAATTAAATATTTTGGTCGGAGTGATATTAATCGATTTGTTCGTGAATTAATTTTCATTGATGCTTGCCTTTTTAAATACGTCAAGCTTGCCGTCCTTAACAATTTAATAATCTCCTTTATAATGAATTAACATAATTTTATAAATTTATTTATTTTGTTATTGGCCTATCTACAATAAAAAAAAAAAATATTCAAGTATAAAGTAAAGTAAAACTATGATTTACATTAATTACAATCGAGGAAAGTTAAATTCTAACTGTAATGTAGACCTGCCTGATCTAGGTTTGAAAAACCTGTGTTTCAGGCCATCAATTTACATCAAACATTTAAAAGAAGACAGCAATAAACGTATTAGAAGCTAAATTGAAAAGAAGGTATAATATTTTCAATGACATAACCAGTTACTATTTGGATATAAAACTAGAAAACTATATTATATATTAAAACTAGGTTATGCAAGATATACAATAATGTTTAAATAAATTAACGAATAATATTACAGTAGATAAAGTGGAGATTATTAATTATTAGGTAAAGGAAGAGGCTTATATTAGAGTAGGTAGATAGATTTTATTTTAAAATTTCTAGTAGTTTTTCCGTGTCTGCATAATTGAGTTTTGCCAAATATTCCTGTACTAGCAAATTACACCTATTATAACTTAAACTATAAATCTTTAGCACTACAATTGTTACACTGTTTATCCTTAAAATACAAGCAATATACAAGCATAGTGTAGAATATGATGATGCGATAGACACAGCATGCAAAAACAAAATTATAACATCAATAAAATTGCAATAATAGTGCAGAAATAACGTTTACAGCACTAGTGGGTAGTTTTAGAAAACATGACAAGGAAAAAAATAATACAAAATGAAGAAAGAAAAGAAAAACAGTCAATTGTATTGGTTACTTTTTATGGACCTGGCGCTTGAATTTTTGAAGTGATGTGGAAAAAATATTTATTGATTCATCGCAATTATTAAGAAGCCTGCAAATTCTGGGAATGGGGGAATTGGATCCTGAAACAGCTTTGCGGAATGGGGGACGTAATAGTTTGATAGGGTGACGTGGATAATTGCGGGGTAGGTTAAAACTTAACTTAACAACTGTGTCGCTGCAGTTTCTTACAATTGAGTTGTGGTAACTACAAAATCAAATCAAATGGTCGACGCAGCGTTGTTTGCGATGTGGCCGGCCGCTAGAACGCGGTCTCGCTGGTAGTTGCGTTGTAGCTGCGATGTAACCTCGAGGTTGGTCGGTATTGCCCACCCGGTCGATTTTGACGGCCTAGTGTTATCCATGTGAATAAACTAATCATTTTCATACAAATTAGCGCCCGTCCACGTGTTGGCGTTGCAGTGTGGTTATAGTGTGGTTGTGATGTTGTTGTGGTGTCTTTGTGGTGTGGTTGTGGCGTGGTTGTGGTACGTGTGATCGGGCCCTAAGCTGCTACTTACTAAACTTGACAAAGTATGTGTAAGTATTGTTGACAAACAAAACATTGCGTTAGATCTGAAAGCAAACCAGCAATATTTAAAAATATTCTTATCTGTAGATATTTTTTTCGTCAGTAAATTGTAATTATAAATATTTATACCTACATAATAACTTACCCATAGAGGTCATTGTCCATTCATCATACATTATTTAGGTTTTTTAATTAACCCAAAGGCATTTCGATATAAGACTACCCTGTGAGTACTACGACGACATAGCGAAATTAGAAAAATATTTATATTTCTGTCATGATTTTAGTATTAATGTGGTATATTACTTAAGTAATATTTTCAACATAAATCTTAACCTGCCAGGACATTTGTTAAATCTAATTCGCTCTAATCCCCTATAAGCCGATATAAGGCACTAAGTCGAATTCTTGTGATAAATACTCGTAATATCATGTAATCATTACGTATCTTATAATAATGTTGGGCTTATTATTTTCAGAGGAGGCATGAACGTTAGTGAATTAGCAATTGCGTATTCACCAGAGAGTGAAGTGCTGGATGACGTCATGAGAACAGCTGTCACTAATTTAATGGTAGAAAATATGAAAGATCTGCTTCCTATTATTATCGAAAATTTTCCAGATTTGCCAATTGAAGAAGTACCACCAGATTTGATTCTTTTAAATTCGACAGCCGTTATTGACTATGTAAAGTCTCGTATAAGGATCGTTCCTTATAAGAACAGTACTCTAATAAGAGGGATTTTCATTAACGAAGAAACTACTCGTAAGGTTATCGCAGCCGTCGAGTTTGACGATAAGCTTTATGGTCAGTATTAATCAGCATCCTCCCGTTTTTTCTTTGTCTTCATAGCTGCATTTCTATAGGTATCAATAACAATGGTTATATTTTTTTAGGTGCACAGACCTTGTTAAATAACTTATCATATTCGCTACGCTTCCCTGAGAGGCCACGCCTAAATTCATTTTATCAACTCGGAGGGCGCACTTGGAGAACTGATTCGATATTCCCTATGTTTGAGATCTCTGGGCCTAGATTTAGTCACTCTTGGGAAGGTGGCAATGACCCAGGTAACTTACAGCTAACCACTAGCTATTAGCATGTTTACTACAATCATTTCTTCTTAACTAAATATTTAATACCTGCCTTAACATTAAATTTCGTAGAAGGGTAAGTAATATATGATATAAATACAAAATCTCTAATATTTACAAGATATAACAACTGAATCTATAATTTTATTTGATATAATGATCAGTTAATATAATAAACGATTGATATAATTTTAAAGTAACTAATTTTTATAAGAATAACATACATTGAATATAAAATCGTTTGATATACCACTCAAAAGACATAAAACCTAGTCTAATATGATAAAACGCCTAGTAAAAAACATGCAAACAAGCATACACCATGCATGCAGCAGGCATGCAAACAAGCATACATGCAGCATGCAAGCAAGCATGCAGCATGCAACCAGGCATGTAGCAAGCATGCAACATGCAGCAGGCATGGTTTCTGTCACGGCTCCGGTGCTGCGGGGCTCCGGCAGTCCCATGCAAGCTTATCGTCGCAGATATGTTTCACGCTCACCACCGCGGCTTCGGCTTGCTGGCCAGGTTCGCCGGCCAGCCTCAGCCGCGGCGGCGAGTGTTAAAACCACCTGCTCCTCAGCTCGCGGGCCGCCTCGCCTCTCCGCGCCTACGCGATTTTAAATAACACTAGGGGTAGGGCAGACAAGACTACGTGGAGTCTGTTTTGCAGCGATTCGTTTCTGTCACGCCGCTCCCGCAGCACGCTCGCTTCACTCGTTCGCCTTCGCGCGTTAATGGTCACTGTTCTAACCAAACCTAACCCAAATGATTCACCAACATAGAGGGGACCTGGCACTCCGCTCCGCTCCCGCCTTAACCTTCTAACCTAATATAAACCATCCGAGTTGGATTGCTTTGAATCGGGGTGTTAACCATAACAATGGTATCGATATCATATATTTTAAACGATAGGCCTAATGATTTTCGATTAAATAAACGTTATATCCAATGACATTATACGAAATAAGTTTTAGAGTATATAAATATTATATCTAAAGAAATTATATCAACAGTTGGTATAAATCACGTTTATTATATCTTGTAAACGTTATTGAAATGAAAATATACCAAATAACCTTTATATATCTATAGAGAGAGCGCAGGGCGTTGGCTGTGAGGGGAAACATGTTGGCACTTGGCACGCAGGTTTGCTGGTTGCTCAGCACCGGTTAAAATAACACTTTTTAAGGCGTTTTATCAAATATTTTACACCAGCGGTCTGTGGGCTAATCATACCCAAAAAGCAGACAACGCACTGCGCGTTCAATATAACAATGCCTTCAGGGCGCTGCTGAGGCTTCCGCCGTACTGTAGTGCGTCAGGGATGTTCGCTGATGCGCACACAGGCGATTATTTCGCGATCATGCGCAAAAAGGTGGCATCAGTGATGCGCAGGGTGAGGGGGGGTAGCAACAGCATTCTGAAGGTTTTTTCAGAAAGGCTGGAAGGGCCTACAATGGATAGGTTTATCAAGCTACATGTCAGACATGGGACGTGATAAATCTTCCTCTAATTGGTGGCTGTGTTTTTCTTTTTGTTTTTGTACTTATGTGTGCCTAAGTGGTCTACTACACAGAGTCTACTAACATCGTTTTTAAGTTTTGGTAAAACTAACACGCTATGGGCCTATGCGCCTGATAATAAACGATTTTTATTTTTATTTTTTAATTATATGATATGAGACGCACCCTATGTAGAAGGTGCATGGATTTTTAAATTAATTCATTACTAATGTTTTTTGTACAGGTTATGTTAACGAAATGTTCTTAGCACTACAACAAGTTATTTCAACCGAGTTGATTCAAAGAGTAACCGGATTGGACTTAAAGTCGTTCAAGGTGAACATACAGAGGTTCCCTCACCCGCCCTTCGTCCAGGACTTGGCAGTAACTCTGCTGCAGTTCATGTTCCCCATGTTCATCATGTTAAGCTTCAGTTACACCGCTGTCAACATTGCGAGAGCAGTTACGGTAGAAAAGGAATTACAATTAAAGGTACTACTGGTCTACCTGTTTTTTCTTATTTTTCATTGGGTATTAGCATTCTAAGAAATTTTGTTACTAATTGTTAAATGATCTAATTTCAGGAAACAATGAAAATTATGGGTCTCCCTACTTGGTTGCACTGGGTCGCATGGTTTGGGAAGCAGTTTATTTTTCTATTAGTGAGCGCAATTTTAACTGTTGTACTTTTAAAGGTAAGATTGCAGGACAAATATAATAATAATAATATGGTGCCTCCTTATCATTTAAAATTGTGTGAAGGGCCTCTGCGAGTTGGCTTCGGCCCCTCGTACGCCTTCCAAAGGACCGGGACCCCATGGTCCCGAGATATATTAAAACATAATAATATCTTTATTTCCCAAAAAACTACAGATAGAAAACTACAGATAGAAAAAATTTACATAAAACAATTTGGATACTGCAGAAATCTGTACACAAAAGATTAATCTCTGTCTCTTAAACTAGGGTATCCTGTATCTTAAGAGACAGTGATTCGCAAAGAGGTTCTAATCGGTATTATGCATGAGTGGACTGTGTCAATTTACCTTCAGAAGGGAAAAAAAAAGAAAAGAAAAAAGAAAAGAAAAGTTAGTTTACGTTACAGGTTTTACCTTTTTTGTGAGAGTATGTGAGAGTGTGAGGATGTGGGTAAGTGGGTAAATGAAATTAAATGAATGTGATTATTGGTGTGTAGGTGTGTGTGAGTGGGGATAAGTAGGTAATGTGGTGTTGATGTGTAAGTGAGTGGGGGAGTTGTATATGCGAGTGTATATGATAGCGAGGAAAGAAGTATTCGTGCAAGCACGAGGATGAGTGTGTGCTTATTATTTTTAGTATTATTTTTAGTATTAGGCGATGAAGGTCAATAAAGTCTTCGTTGCAGCATAGTCCTGTTTAAGTAGCCATTCTGTCACTTTTAATCTTAGGTTGTGTTTGTTGAGGTCTAAGATATTCAGTTTTATATGAATATTTTTGTAGATATAAGCGCTAATTACATAAAACTGATGCTATATATATTGGTTATATTAACAATTTGGTACTATACTCGAGAGCAATGAATTAGGGCACATAAGGATATAAAGTCTCGGAAACTAAGAATGCTAGCTTAATTAAATAAATTGTGTTTAATATACAATCAAATTTTCCTTAAATAAAAGTAATAAAATGTATGTCACTTTGTATTATATTCATAAAAAAATATATTAACAAAAGATAACCAATAACATCTTATAACTAAAACTATGTAGCTGCGCCCCGAGGTTTCACCCGCATAAGTTTCGATCTCGTGGGAATAGATAGATAGAATACTCTTTATTGTACACCATACAAT
Organism: Apamea monoglypha; assembly: GCA_911387795.2. Classification (NCBI taxonomy): domain Eukaryota; kingdom Metazoa; phylum Arthropoda; class Insecta; order Lepidoptera; family Noctuidae; genus Apamea; species Apamea monoglypha. The sequence continues at coordinate 10,625,568 of OU426922.1, forward strand.
TTATAAAACATAAATATACAAAATTTTTAAAAAGGGTGACACAATGGGCGGTCTTATCGCTAAGAGCGATCTTTTAAAGACAACCTTTGGATGGATTAAAATTAAAGAGAGACAAATATGGTAGGTAGTCTGTGGTGTACCATTTACATTATACAATCAATATATATATATCTACAAATACAAAAAGTATCCTATGTTTTAATCCAGGGTGTCAGCTACGTCCATACCAAATTTCGTCAAAATTGGTTCAGCCGTTTGAGCGTGAAGAAGTAAAAAACATACAAACACACACACACTCACTCACAAACTTTCGCCTTTATAATATTAGTGTGATAGAAAGGCAAATTTTTGATGGGGAATATTCTCCCATTCCTCTACGAGCGACTCCAGTTCCATTTACAAAAGTCAAACTTTTTTATTTTGTCATTTTTGATAGCATAACTTTATAGTAACTAAGAAGTTTTATTACTTTCATTTAATTGTGTATTAAACACAATTTATTTCATTAAGCTAGCATTCTTAGTTTCCGAGACTTTCAAGTGTCTTTATATGACCCTAATCCATTGCTCTCGAGTGTCTGTGCATACAATATATATATATGCAACTTACATAACATTTATATTATTTTTAGGTAAATTGGTTTACTAACGACGCCGGTTTCAGTGAATACGCTGTATTTACTAATACGCCTTGGACAGTTTTGCTATTTTTTATGGTACTGTACTTATCTTGCACGATATTTTTCGCTTTCATGATAAGCAGTATATTTTCAAAAGGTATGCTTCCTTCCTATTTGTTATTGGTTTTGCGATCGCTGCTTACCTATTAAGTTAATTTTGTTTTATGTTTCGTAAAGGTAGTACAGCTGCGTTGTTCACGGCGTTGGCCTGGTTCTTGTCTTACATCCCTGCCTTCATGCTGGCTATTGACGTCAGGATGTCTACGGCAGTGCAGGTCGTCACATGCTTGAGTGTAAATTCCGCGATGTCCTATGGTTTCCAACTTATGCTTGCTAAGGAAAGCACTGGAGGTAATTTATTACACTTTCTTGCAGGGCTTAATTTTGTAACTTTATTAATCTGTATTGTGGTCCAAAACTAAATAACACGGAGAAAACATAATATAACGATCGACCATAATCATTTTAATTGTCCAATGAACAAATACAATTATAATTTGCAAATTGCATTATGTATAGAAGTTCTCTAATTTTTTTCGGTCATAACTTGCTTAAATAACACGCGCCTCAGATAGCGACGTGGGGATTACCTGATTGGACTCTATGTAACACATGAGCGTAGGAGAATAAATTCTAACATAGCGACGGTCTAAGTGCTAAATTGCTTCACTGAACGTATTCTTTCAATTAGGCTTGCAGTGGGGCGACTTCATGTCGTCACCCGAGAAGGAGACGACTCGCTTCGTGTTCGGACACGTGGTCCTCATGCTGGTAGTGGACTGCGTCCTGTACATGCTGGTCACCCTCTACCTTGAACAAGTGTTACCAGGACCCTATGGCACTCCTAAACCCTGGTACTTCCCCTTTCAGTCGCAATTTTGGTGCCCTAATTATAACTCAGGTAATTATGAGTTTGATTAAAATTGTTTATTTTTTTTTGTAAAAAAGGTGAAAAATAAAAATAATCTAGAAAAGAACACACCCGGTGTCCGAACGCATAGGTCACCCGGACATGATTACAAAGTTAGTAAACTGAATGAAGTATTAGTGAGGTGGCCATGTGTTGCAAGGGATAGCTATCATTGTTTACATAGACCGATTGACTGATTTAAGGGCGTTTTTGAGTTTGCGCCATCTGTATGGAGCCATTTATTAATGTTATTCTGCCCCGTTGGTCTAGTCCGCGACTGCCCATCGTGGGGTCCTGGGTTCGATTCCCAGGTCGAGCAAAGTGTTATTGGGTTTCCATTAGGAATTTCTCAGTAAAAACCCGGAGTTTGGAAGTTGGAAGCACGTTAAGCCGTTGGTCCTGCGCCTGATCTCTCTCCGGTCGTGTCGGATTGCCGTTCCATCAGACTATAAGAAGAGTGAGAGAACAGTGAGTGCACCTGTGTTTACGCATACACTTGTGCACTATAATACCTCCTGCGTAGATGGCTAGTCTCTGTTGAGATTGGCGGCCATGGCCGAAATTCGGTCTGGAGGAGTATTGTTATATTTGTGTTTGACATAAAAGAGCATGGCAGGTGACGGTATGCCATCTCGCTCAAATGTCTGGGTGATGGTTTCACGTATCATTTGCTGGATCATTCGGTTTCCTTCAAAATCGTTTAGCAGAATGGTGCTGATCCACGTGTCATGTTCGTGAACGGGCGCCGTTAGTTGAGAGTGGTCATCTCTTAACGGCCGGGGCTTATTTTTTATCTTTAAATGTATTTACTTTGAATTGTTTCTGTTATTGTTTTTTACATTGTTCTCGAGAAGCAACAGGAATAATGTACCTCAGGATTTTGTAATACATTGATTTAAATGATTTTTCTAATGTATTTCTTTTTCAGGTTCTGTTTTAAATTTGAAAAATGAAAATAGTGATTTTGATGATATTATAAAAGAAAAGGACCCCACTGACCGCGCGATTGGTGTGAAAATGCATGTAAGTGTTTCAACAAAATCGATGTAAAAGTACAGAATTACTTACTTACTAACTTTACAAAATTACTGCAAGTAGGTACCTATTATATTAGCTGTGAAATTACTCCCATTTGCCCATCTGCCTAGCCTGTCCCAACTATGTTGGGATCGGCTTCCAGTCTAACCGGATGCAGCTGAATACCTGTATTTTACATGGAGCGACTGCCTATCTGACCTGACCTGACCCAGTTACTAGGTAATACGATACCCCTTGGTAAGACTGGTTGTCTGACTTTTGGGCTACTGACGACCCGTAAGTTACGGGTGGATCTTTGACAGTCGTTACGGGCCGTAACGACTGTCCACGAATGACAGCCGGGACTAACGGCTTAACGTGCCTCCGAGGCACGGACGGGTCTTGGTATGTGAAGATGGTCATCCATCCACGGACCAACCGCGGCAAGCGTAGCTTAACCTGTTCGATCGACCCGTGCGGCTGCTAAATTACTAAGTTATTGAATTCTTTGGGTGGAAGGTTGAAGCGGGCCCTGGAGACAAATTACACAAAAATCTTTTGAATTTGTGTTGCGATTCCCGATTCAGGCATTCAATTTTTCATTTTTTTTTAACAAAATGGTTTTTTTGTAACTTTTGAAGAAAATCTCATGTTTCCTTGGTGACATCATTATTTAGGGTACCTATCTACTTCCCCTCCAGGGCTCGAATGAACTTTCCACCTTTAATACTAAATAACTAGACTTACTTATTTATTTACAGAATTTAACCAAAATCTTTGGGAATAACACAGCAGTTAATAATTTATCTTTGAATATATATGACGATCAAATCACAGTCTTACTTGGGCATAATGGTGCAGGAAAATCTACTACAATATCTATGATGACTGGTTTGTACATATTATTTATTTATTTTTAATCAATAAAAGTGGTTAGATATGAGTAATATTTTCTTACGTCACCGCTTTACAATTTGACAAAAATTAAAAGGGAAATGTATCTAATACCTAATTTATTACTTGAGAATTGAGGAAGACTTTTCTGGCCTACTATTAAGAATTTTATGCACTGTTTTGCCGTTCCAATGACGATGCGGAGTGCGTTCAGCTCAATTGAAACATGCACTTCTGGTTACCAACTGAACCGTTGCACAACTACTTACATACTGTGAAATGAGTCACTGGCTTTAATATAATGATACCAGGCATCGTGATAATCTATCTAAATAAGAGTTGAAGGTTCTTCAAACATTCTTCTGATTAACGGCTAACACAAATGTAATTTCAGAGCAGAGGTATGCGGAAACTATTTATATTGTACAAGTTGGCACATCCATTTAGGTACAATTGTTAGGGTTTTTATCCGGATCCGGATCATTTTTGTTATGACATTAATCATCAGCTTGATGGTTATTTTTCATATTTCAGGTAATTTAAAATTAACACACGGTTCTGTGAGCGTTGCCGGGTTTGATATGACCACGCAGGGCTCCGCGGCCCGTTCACATATAGGGCTATGTCCACAGCACAATGTGCTATTTAACGAACTCACGGTTAAGGAACATTTGGAATTTTTCGCCAGGCTGAAGGGATTTAAAGGCAAAGAGCTTCATGATGAAATAGAGGAGCTCATTGAAAAATTAGAGCTACAAGAAAAGGTTAGCTCAGTGTAGATTACGATTTTTTTATTGTTTTTTTGCATTTGTACTTATATGTTTTTGTTTGTTTTACAGCGTAACTATCCTTCAAAGGGTCTTTCTGGAGGTCAAAAGAGACGTTTGTGTGTAGGTATTGCTCTTAGCGGAGCAGCACGTGTGGTATTACTCGACGAACCTACGTCCGGCATGGATCCTTCATCTCGCCGAGCACTATGGGAGCTCTTGCAGAAAGAGAAAAAAGGTACACAATTAAAAATTGAAAGTAATTATTTATTTATTATTTCCTCTAAAATTTGTTTGTTTTAAAATTAGCTTTTTTAAATTCAATAGGTCAGTTTCTTGATAATGTGTTCAAATTAATCATAACATGTTTACTTCATTTAGGCCGCTCGATGATTCTGACGACTCATTTCATGGACGAGGCAGATATTCTGGGCGACAGAGTGGCTATAATGGCACACGGTCGTCTGCAGTGCGTGGGCTCTCCGTACTTCCTCAAACGTCATTACGGCGTTGGGTACACACTTGTGATCGTCAAGGACGATGACTTTGATTTCCATGAGTGCTCTATACTTATAAATGACTACATTCCGGGCACTGTTGTAAAGGAAGATCGCGGTAAGTTGCTGTTACCTAATTCGAGGTAAGTTGTAAAAAAAAGCAAAAATATAATGATACATTATTTGTTTTGTAGGCACGGAAATTACATATAATTTAGCAAATGACTATTCACATATCTTTGAAGACATGTTGACAGATTTGGAGAGGAAAATCGATAAAATTAAATACAAAAACTATGGATTAGTCGCTACCACATTAGAGGATGTATTTATGTCGTAAGTAATCATATGTAATAAATACTGTGTGTTGTTAACGAAAAATATAAATTTTATGTAATGTATTGTATTACAGTGTCGGTTCGGACCTGTCACCTGTTACTTCAGATTCTGATGACGCTGTGACAACTACGACGGATTCAACTATGGATGATATAATGAAAAACGAACTTGATTCGTCTTTAGAAGAATGTGAGTTTTGTAAATTACCATGAAAATCTTAAATTCACTGACAGACAACTCACTGCCGAAACCGCTGTGTTCAAAAGCATTAAATTTTGCACAAGCGTTCCTTATACCTATAACGAAGCTGGGATCAAATAGGGAATGAAAGTTTTTTTATTCAAATCCTAATTTAAATCCTATCATTCGTTATTTTTTCATCAAAATGACGAACATTCGACATTTTTGTCGATGAGAAATCCCCTCGGGGCCACGGCTTGTCCTGTACTGTGAAAGGCTAGACAAGACCTTCGGTACCGGGAAGAAATAAAATCAATAATTATTCCTATAAAATATATTACGTATTTTACATCTTTATACTTTTGCTTGTCAGCCTAATCTTTTCTAAACTTAAATCTTTATCTTTGTCTCGTCTTTTATACCAATCACATTTTAACGAACTCGCGGAGGTTTTATGTTAGCACCAAATAGGCTATAGTCTCTACAGTACCTACCTACCTACTATAAAAAGGCTAGTATCTTATCAACTAACCCACTAATACAACACTGTGTTCTTATTTTCTAGTGGACAGAGACGAGAGCAGCGTGACGGGCTTCCGCCTGTTGTGTCAGCAGGTACTGGCGGTGTGGATGAAGCAGTGGCTGGTGCTGATCCGCTCGCCTTGGCTTATGATGCTGCAGTTCTTGGCGCCTATCATACTCATGAACATGACGCTCGGAGTACTCAAATACGTTTTGTCTTTAACGCCAACCACACGTGCGAGACTCATGATGCTAACAGAAGGGTAAGTCAAATACTTTTTATTCTTTATCTACACGATATTTGTACAGACGGTTTTGTTCCCATCAAAGCTAGCCCCTATATTGATCCGGAGTACCTACCATATCTAGGAGTCCTCGAACTGATATTGAAGGACTTTTTTAATAAGTTGGATAAAAGGAAACTGTGATACTTATCGTTTGAAAAATACGGTTTATTGAAAAAAAGAGACATCGAATTTAATCATTGTTGGACTCATCATCGTTGTCGTGAGGGATATGAGCATAAGCACCGCGCGTTTGCCGGGTGACTTTGAAATGTCTGAAAACATAAAGTGACTGCCTATCTGACCTCTACAACCCAGTTACTGGGTACCACGATACCTCTTGGCAAGATAGTCTGTCAAAAGAATGTGGGTTAAATTAAGTAACATTATTCTTTCAGATATGCGAGTACGGAAAGTGTGTTAAGCTTCAACGGCACTATCACGGCATCGCTGGGCGCTCTTGCGGCAAACGCATACGAGCTGATGTTTACCACTTCTGATGTTCCCCACATGGATCTTACTGACATTGGCAGTATACCTGTTGAAAAATATTATCTAAATAGAGTAAGTCAATTGCAATAACGATCTCCATATAAAAAGTTTCAACGATGGTTATTGTTTGGCCGGAGTTGGGGGGTAAAAGGGGTTAAAGCTGGCACGGGTTGGGTCCCCGATTATAACGCTACCACTCTTATTAAAAGGTAATGCATATTTTCAAGAAATTATATTTATAAAAATCTACTCAAATTAGATTAAAAGCGAAAAGGAAACGTTAAAATCGGCGATTGACAACCTAATCTGTCCTAGCATATCGTTATTCTCATTCATTAATTAGGTTTGGATTTTTTACACATAAGCTAATAACAGGTTACTAAGGATATTCTAAATATAGTCTTTTTTTTACTTAGACACACGATACCTCAGCAATGGGAGCGCTACGTCACCAGATGTTGATTGGTTCTACGTTTGACGACAACTCTGCAACGGCCTGGTTCAGTAACTTTGGTTATCACGACGTTGCTACATCCCTTGCCGCTGTCCACTCCGCTATTCTCAGAACCAGAAACTCTACTGCCGTACTTAATGTGTACAATCATCCACTAGAGGCCACTTATACAGATCAGGTAAGTTGAACCTATCGTGTCGGCGAACACATTAATTTGGTTATAGGAAATTCAAAATAATTACGGTACTACAAGTTCAGCACGTTGGTCTCGGCTGTCCTTCGTAGATCTTTCTTACGGGTAGCCTGAAGCCCAAGAGTCTGACAACCAGTCTTACCAAGGGGTACCGTTTTACCCAGTAACTGGACAATCACTCCATGTAAAATGCTGGTATTCAGTTGCATCCGGTTAGATTGGCCGACTTCAACATCGATGGAAAAACGCTAGGTCGATTGATTTTTTGACTTAGGCACAACCATTTTTTTCTCGTTGATATTATTATATCCTTTATTTCATTTAAATACGTACAAATTACATTTTTAAATATTTTTATAAACAAAAAGATAAAAAAACATTTAAAAATATAAAAAATAGTAGCCCACCGGTATCGGGAACAGGGTCCAAGCTACCGGCGGTCAGGGCTTCAGAGGGAGGAACTTCCTGACAATGCGAGCCGTGTCCAGAAGTACCGCTTTCTGAATCAAGCCCTTGATCCAGCTGCCCAACGAGAGCCTCCTCAGGTGTTGGTCGAGGTTCTTGGCAATTAACCAATTGGCTGTCACGACTATCGACACAATGATTGCTGAGTCCATATGCCACATGTCGACAACCTCGCGAGCCAAGTCAAGATACTTGATTTGTTTATCTTTCTCGGCTTTCACGAGGTTCTCATCATGCGGGACGGTTATGTCAACAATCATTGCGCGCCGCTCTGATCGATCCACCACCACTATATCAGGCTTATTGGCAACAATAGTCCTGTCAGTGACGATGAATCGATCCCAGTACAACGTGATATTTCTATTTTCGAGAACTGGGTCGGGCACATACCTGTAGTACCGCACCTCAGATTCCACAAGGCTGTATTTCAGAGCAAGTTGCTGATGGATTATCCTGGCTACAAGGTTGTGTCTATGCAAATACTTACACCCGGAGATAATATGCCAGATTGATTCTCCCGGCCGGTGGCATGCCCGACAGATGTCACCCGTGTCATCTTTCACAATAAATCTCCGGTAATTGTTCGTCATCATAACTTCGTCCATAATTGCACAGACAAAACCTTCGGATTCTCCAAAGAGGTCACCGAAACGCAGCCAGGCTACTGACGCTAGTATATCTACATCGGGTCCATGTAGGGCCCGGTAAAAGCGTCCGTGAAGCTCCTTACTTTGCCATACTTCCATGCGATCATTGGTGTCAAGCACTACTGGCTTGCGTCAGTTCTCTTTAGCCAAGGAGAGCGGGGTGAGGCCCTTGTCCACCACGACTACATCTCGATGCATCCCCACGTCGGTTTCTAGGAAATATTCCCTAAGACTGCATATCTCGCGATTGTGGAGGGTCTTAGCGTTTAAAAAGCCTCGACCTCGAGCGAGATATACAGCCTCATTATCGATGACCATGGGTGATGCATTCGATTTACAGTCAACAGCGTCCGGACCCTCCTATCCAGGGCGTCTAGTTCGGTTTGAGTCCATTTGAGTATGCCGAAAGAGTACATCAAAACCGGCATGACCCAACTGTTGAAGGCACACACCCTGTTTCCGCCTGATAGAAGACTATTAAGTACTTTTTTCAGGCGGCCAAAGAACCGCTCCTTCAACGATTGCTTCATGTCAGTAACATTGATGCCTAACGCTTCCGACATACCCAAATACTTATAGGTTTCGGATGCGGAGAGGGCTCTAAGGTTTGTGGAATCCGAGAGTTGGGTTTTGTTCATTGATATCTTTATTACAGAGAGTAGGAAAGTGTTAGACTTTCCCACTCTGTTTTTAAAGTAAAACAATTACAAAGAGTAATCGACTAGTAGAGTAAGAGTAAATGCCTATGGCATTAAGTCCGCCTCTGTAGATTTATGTGCTTGAAGTGTTAAATAAATAAATAATCTAATTTTTTTTTTTTTTTTGGGATGGGAAATCATCAAATGACCCCTCCCGCTCTGGGTGGAGCGGAAGGGAGTGTCAGACTCTTACTGACTAAAACCCACCCATGTTCCTTCCTTCGCCCTTTATGTTCCGGGGCAGCGGTAACCCTTTCGGACAATCCCGCTGACCATCTAATTTATTTCAGAGCGACATGCAGTTGATGGTAAGCAGTCTGTCCATGCAACTGTCTTCTGGTATCGGCAGTAGTGTCAGCATCGTTAGCGCCGTGTTTATTATGTTCTGTATCAGGGTGAGTTATAATAATGTTTAATTTGTGATCATTAGATGTACAGACACGTGCATAAATATACAGGCGTCGTTTTGCATCCTCGTCAAATTCAAGGAGGTAACTATGCTACTGATTCTCGACACGAATCAATAATAAAATAGTAGGGTTTTTTTTCTAATTTTCGGAAATCGGCATGTGTGGGGCACGCATTTTAAAACGCGGCCTGTGTGAAACCGCACTGTAACTGCCCATTTACACACACATAAAAACGCGGCCGCTTATACCATACCATAACGCGATTCTGTTCTTTGAAAGTGGTGTATTCTTAAATACTGTCAAACTTAAATAACTAAAGAAACAAGTATGTATTCATTATTTTCCAAGGATTGTAATTTTATTTGAGTATTTATGTCTTTTATAACAGCCTCTTGAAATTTGACGAGGATCCAAAACAACAGCTTGTATATTATAATATAGTCGTAGACAGCTCGGCAATATTATCTGACTTCATGATTCATCCATTATTAATATCTGTCGTCACGATGACGGCAAATATATGTATGTGAGCAATTGTGGAAGGCATGGCAGGTAGCACAAATATGTGACATTGAAGGAACACTGCAGACAGCACAATATTCTTGGGCATGACTTTGGATGCTAAGCTTCAGTGGGGTCCACATATAGATAAATTGTCAAAAAAGATAAGTTCCGCAGCATACGCTGTTAAAAAATTCATAATTTAACTGATATAGAGACAGCCCGTTTAGTGTACTTTAGCTATTTTCATATTGTAATGTCGTAAGGTATTCTATTGTGGAAATGCCGCTGATATTCAGACTATCTTTGTTTTGCAGAAGCGAGCTTTTCGGTCAATTTATAAATTAAGTCCGAGACACTCGCTCAGAGAAAAATTTAAAGAGATTAATGTTATGACTGTGCCTTCTCAATATACATATTTATGAAAATCTTTTAAATGCCCATAAACATAAAAATTGTTTAAGAAATACAGTGATATCCATGATATAAATACTAGAAACAAACACAAATTTGTTGTACCTACAAAAAGGCTCAAGAAAATGGGTGGCTCGTTCAGATGCCAATGTATACGCTTTTATAATAAAGTTCCAAGCCCCGTTCAATATCTAAGCCTTAATAAATTCAAATCATTCATTAAACTACTTGTCGTTGTGATCTTGTAGTCCTAACTGCAATCATCTACAGTTCTTTTATTTTTCGTTGCTTGTATATATAGTATGTATGTATTTATGTATCTATAATTTTGGATATGTATATATTTGTGTATCTATTTTAGTGTATTGTATACATAATATTTGCACCAACGACAGTCCCATTTTATGTGTTTATGGTAGAGATCGCAGTAATGCGATAAGGCCGCCCATTGTATATTTTGTAGTGTTTACTGTATTTTTTATGCTATGTTATTTTTGTGGTTTACAGTAAAGTATATATAAATAAATAAACGTAAGTTGTGCCAGAAAGCCTTTTATACCGTTAAGGATTATATCGAGGACAAAAAGGCTTGGGATTGACCTGCTTCCAATTTTTACATATTGAATGTTTCTATTTTTTTCTCTTTTGTTGTGTTTTTTTTTTATATACAGTTCTGTCCCAGAACTCAACGTCAAGCCGAAACGGGGTCCGACGTTTGGCCCCCAAACTGGAACGGGCTGGGGCCGCCTTCAAGCGGCTCTTGCCCAACCTGAGGGGGCCAAACGCCTCCTGCCGGAGGCTTTACGCGGGGGTCGTGCGGTCCATGGCCCTATACGGGGCCCCGGTGTGGGCGCGTTCACTGCGGCGGCGAGCCGCCCACTACCTGAACGCGCCCCAGAAGGTGGTAGCCGTAAGGCTCATCCGGGGCTACCGCACGATCTCGCGCGAGGCGGCAAGCCTCCTTGCCGGACTGCCGCCATGGGATCTGGAGGCGATAGTCCTCGCGCGCCTGTATGAGTGGCGCGCGGAGGCACTACGCCGGGGGGAAAGTCCGCTCCCGCGGCAAATTGCTGCGGAGCGGACGGACCTCCGGCTCGATCTCATGGCGACATGGAAAGAGCGACTGTCGCAACCCAGCGCAGGGCACGCCGCGATAGCGGCGATAAGACCCCTCTTTGAGGAGTGGCTAGAGAGGCGCCACGGCGCCCTCACCTACCGCCTGACGCAGGTCCTCACCGGACACGGAAGTTTCGGGAGGTTCCTGCACATCATCAGGCGGGAGGAAACGCCCGGGTGTCACCATTGCCAGGATCGCCCAGAGGACACGGTGGAGCACACGGTGGAGGTCTGCCCCGATTGGGCGGAGCGAAGGAACATGGGTGGGTTTTAGTCAGTAAGAGTCTGACACTCCCTTCCGCTCCACCCAGAGCGGGAGGGGTCATTTGATGATTTCCCATCCCGAAAAAAAAAAAAAAAAAAAAGCCGAAACGGGGGGACAGGATTGATTGTAAACATCATGAGAAAAACCAGAAAAAAAATCTATCCCATGCAGATTGAAAATTATAGGCATTTAAGAAAAACCTAAAAAATTTGGTCAATCTATAACCATTTTTCGGTTATTGTGGTTAATTTTTATTATTTTTGTTCATTTAAACTTTGGATCCGTAACCCTAAATAATATTTCTAAGAATCACAATCAAAAATAATGACACAATTGCCCCAAGTTTTAGGAAACTTGGGGCAATTTTAAATTCATAGTTTAACAAAGTCTTAATTCTAGGGAATTAAGACTTTGTTAAACTATGAATTTAAAATTATCAAAGTTTGTCGACTTTCCTTTTAAAAAAAATGTACTAGAGTGCCTTGGCAAGTGCCATTAAAAGTTGGCGCATTTAATAAGGATTGTAAAATGGTACAATACTTGTTAGTTTCATACTAAAAAAAAACGAGTAAAAAAATAAAAACCTCAAGTAACCCGATTTTTGCTAACCCATTTTACTGAGTTAAAATGTTTTTTATTCGCACAAGCTCTTGGTAGGTTCTTAATTTTAAGGCAAAATGATGAGAGAGATGGATAGTGAACATGTTTGCCATGAGTGAGAGAGACAGATAGTGACGCCACGCAATAAAAAAAAAAATAAAAAAAAACATTTATTTTCTCCCACAAGATACATACGTTTCTTAAATTTAAACAATGCTAATACTTGGAAGGGAGACAGGAGCCCATACTAAGTAAAGAACTTGTGTCATGGGTCTCCTGGCCTCCTTATCCCGGACAGGTATACATACGTGCTAGAATCCAACTTGAAATGAGCTAAATGAGTGGTTTGTTATTGGGCGAGTGAGGATAACTGTAACTGTACACCAGTTATGAGTAAGTAATGATGCATGTGCGTGTATTTGTGTGGGTACGTGTGGCGTGTGAGGGTGTGTGAATGTGTGTAAGTGTGTGTGTGTGCTAGATGTCTCTGTGTCTGCAAAGAAGTTTCTCTGTCTCCTCGTACTTAAGTGTCAGAAGCCATTTTATGACCTTTTTCTTGCAATCTTGTTTCGTATTAGCGTAAACTGAGAGTACTTTATTAAATGACGAAGATGCGTCATTTAAACGAGTGCGAATGAAACAGATACAGACGCCATACCAGGCAAATGGCTACGCTACCAGTCTGACACCAGTTAGTACGTTTCGCTCATTCGTCTACTGCGCACCTTTCCGCATTCGCTTGTGTTGATTTAGTACTGACAACTTTGGCTTCTCTTTTTGAACTTAGATTTTTGTGAATTGACGTTGAGTTCTGGGACACCCTGTATATATAATATGACATTTGCTTACTTTGTAAAGTATTCTATTATTGTAAATGTGAAGACTATGTGGGTTATTTTATTTTTTATTTTTCTCTGTGTTCTGTTAGTTTTTGTCATGGTTTGGCAGTGGAGTAATTAATGTGGCCTGTCCTTTCTTTGGTATTGTTCGTCGAATCGTCTGACAAATGCGTGCACTGACTGGACAGGTCCTCTCAATCTGTGTGGTTCTTTCCTGAAAAGACCATCTCAGACATCGGATCTACATGGTCTTCATATGATCTGACCAAGATTATGTCTGGACTTTAAAACAGACTGTGACCTCTGAGTTTGTTTCGGCCTTTCTTCACAGACTAGTCAGATATTAATGCCGATCTCATCTAGTTTTAAAATATGAATGACGTGTAAAAGTGTTTGTACAAACCTACTTATAAAATAAAATCATTTAAGTATCATTTATCACCAAAACTATCTGACGAAACAAGCGACGCCAAAATATAGGATGCTGCATCGGTTTCCAAAAACATGTGTCACCTATCTGCCTCCTCAGTTAAATTCGGAAGAAGGTGACACCTCGTTGTGAATAAAAATTACTAACATCACTTAGGCAGCATAAACACCTGATAGTATAATGTTTCAAGTTGTTAATATCTATCCAATCATTGCCTCTCATATTGCAAAAACCATCCCACTGGCAGCATAAATACCTGACGGTAATGTTTCAGATAGTTTAGGTGTTCCTTTAATGTCACATATTTGTGCTTTCAAATGATCTACTTGATCAAATGATATACTTGCCGTCATCTTGGCGACAGATATTAATGGTTGAGTCATGAAATTAGATATTATTGCCGAGCTGTTCATAATAATATAGCCGACCCCAAATATGTAGTTGGGAAAAGGATAGGCAGATGAAGATGATGATGTCCATAGTAATATAATTATGTCATGTATTTATGCTGTACGAAGTGGCCGAAGTAAAAGAAGTAGGTAAAGATCGTGGCAGGTGCCGTCATTTTGCTGATTCTGTAGTTTCTGCCTACCCCATGGGCAAGTCATGAGTTTAGTATGTTTGTACCTATTATTATTAGTGCTGAGTTACCTACCCTCGGAAAATGGAATCAAGGTACTAATGGTTTATACTGTTTATTATAGGAGCGCATGTCTGGAGCGAAGTTATTACAGAACGCAGCGGGCGTGCAGCCAGTCGTACTGTGGGGCAGCGCCGCCGTCATCAATTGGGCGTGGTTCCTCATCACCTGTGTTACCATCGTCGTCTCGTGTGTCGTCTTCGACGTCATCGGCTTGTCCACTGTGGAAGAATTAGGTACTTATTTATAATTGTATGAGTACATCTACTTTCGTTTCAACTACCTACGTTGACCATAATGATTGTAATATACGGTAGTGGTCTCACATCCACCTATAATTATGTGGATGTGGTAGATACTTAATACAAAGTTGCCGTCTTTTGCTTCAGGACGAATGTACTTGATCGTTGTGGTGTACGGTGCTGCGATGTTGCCGCTCATATACATCATATCACTAATGTTCAAGGGACCTGCCGTTGGCTTCGTTGGATACTACTTCTTAAACATACTTTTCGGTGCGTAATAGAACTACTAAACGTGAGAGAATAAGGTCCTCAATGGGGGTTTATCCAATGGGATGGGTTGCCTGTGAAGATGAATGAAACTCTCAATGAATGAATGCTCTGAGAGCATTAAGTGAGGACGGCTGAATAAATTTTATTGCTTAGCAACTAGGCTAAATTGACAGTATAGGAACGTTATAATTCGATTGGTGACGTACCTGTTTTAGTTTGATCTCTATTGCCCCCAAAACAAGAGGTCATTTATTTTCAGCAAATTGTTTAAAAAGGAAAGGTTAAATCGAATGACCAATCATTTTAATCGTAATAACATCCTACACGATAATAGTATGGACGTTGTACTGCTGACGCCGGTGTCACCTTATTAAAACACGTCTTTATGGCACACAGAATGCAATATTCATCTTTTGCGACCTGTCCAAGGCGTGAATTACCATACACTTCTCATAAAAATTGAAAGTTATGGACTGGCTAAACTTGCACTTAGCTTAGTAAAATCATATATAAATGACAGACTGCAGCAAGTTCAAATAAATGATGTGAATTCAATGGGTTTACAAGTCAAAATGGAGGTACTGCAGGGCTCAACATTGAGTTCGTTCCTATTTGTAGTATATGATTTGCCTCATTTACTGAAACACCGACCACAAGACTAGACAGTCGCTCGATGTAAATCAGCTTCATTTGGTTAGGCTGGAAGCCAACCAACAACTCAGTTGGGAAAAGGCTAGGTAGATGAGAAGTGCTTGCTACTTAGTGATCCTAAGTTTTCTACTAGGTACATACTTTATCCGTTTCTACTCGTGAGAACCTGTAATTGGCTCTGTGTCGCTTATATATACAATTGTTATTAATTTGGTTGAGCTGTTGGTTCTCCTACTTACAAATAAATAAATAAATAATGGGTTCCCTCTATCTGGCAGAATCTTGATGCTCCGAAATTTATTTGGCATAACACACTTGGCATAATCTTCTTTTAACAAATATTTTTAAGCCATAAAAAATACTCGTATTTAATATAGATAATTATTGTTTGGCCAAATGTTTATATGTCTGAGTTTACAATGGCATACTTTTGAGATAGCTGAATTTTATTTGGCATAATTACCTTTGGCAAAGTTAAAATTTCGCATAATTTCGTTTAGCATAACGTTCACTTCGCATACTATGAAGATGGCAGAATTTCGTTTGGAATAATTTTATTAGGCATATTGTCATTTTTATAAAATAGCACTTTTAACGTTAAATTAAAATATTGTCTTAAAAACTCAATATGTTGTGCTACAAAAGTTAGGTAGGTAGGTTAGTGACAGAAACGAATCACTGCAAAACCTACTTCACGTAGTCTTGTCCGCCCTACCCCTAGAGTGTAATTTAAGCCCGCGTAGGCGCGGAGGGACGAGGCGGCCAGCGAGCTGAGGAGCAGGTGGTGAGCCTTAAAACAATCTGCGACGATAAGCTCGCGTGGAACCGCCGGAACCCCGCAGCGCCGGAGCCGTGACAGAAACCATGCCTGCTGCATGCTTGCTTGCATGCCACATGCTTGCTGCATGCGTGGTGTGTGCTTGTTTGCATGCTCGCTTGTATGCTGCATGCTTGCTGCATGCATGGTGTATGCTTGTTTGCATGCTGCATGCTTGCTGCATGCATGGTGAATGAATGAATTTTCTGTAATGTGATAGATGAGTCTTTCAATTATTATGGATATGAAATGTATGCCAAAAAATGATTCTAACTGTAAACTTTCTGAGATATGATAGTTCTGTCTTTTAATGACTATCAATATGAAATGTATGCTAAAAGACGATTCTGATTGTAAACTTTCTGCGTTATGATGGTTCTACTTTTTAATTATTATGGATATGAAATTTATGCCTAAAGATAATTCTGACTTACAAAATTATGAGTTTTGAATGTATGTATTATATGTATGTATGTATATTTGAGTGATAAATGAGTGTTTGCTAAACGATTTTCTGCGAAATGAAGTTTATGCCATGCGCTGTTAAGCAAAATAATATTATGACAAAAAAAGGGTGTCCTGCCTTTTCGCAGAAAATTGTTTGCCAGATTATCACTTGCCAACCAACGTTTCGCCGATGTTTCACTTTGACAACTAACGATTAGCAAATTTTTGTTTGACAACGTTTCATTTGGTAGAATTATTGTTAAGCCGATTATTATAATGACACAAAACGTTTGGGACATTGATCATTTGTCAACCATTTCACTAGGCCACACAACTATTAGACGAATGACGTTTTGTCAGTGTAACAGTTTCAGATGCTGTTGAAATATACGTATATTTCAGATTCCTCCAGAAAACTGAGTGCTAACAAACACTGAAACCCTGGTCTTGAACTTGCTTAAAAGAAATAAGTTTTTTTTAATAAGTATGCAACAGAAGTCTAAGGTTACGATAGGTTAGGTTAGGTTCGAGTATGACAAACAACGCACGAGCCGAGCGAGCGAAGCGAGCGTGCCGCGGCAGCGGCTGGCGATGTGCCAGAAGCGAATCGCTTTTGTAAAAGGAAACAGTTAAGTTAGGTTAGGTTAGAGTATGACAAACAACGCACGAGCCGAGTGAGCGAAGCGAGCGTGCCGCGGCAGCGGCCGGCGATGTGCCAGAAGCGAATCGCTTTTGTAAAAGGAAAAAGTTAGGTTAGGTTAGGTTAGAGTATGACAAACAACGCACGAGTCGAGCGAGCGAAGCGAGCGTGCCGCGGCAGCGGCCGGCGATGTGCCAGAAGCGAATCGCTTTTGTAAAAGGAAACAGTTAAGTTAGGTTAGGTCACATTAAAGATAAAGTAAAAAAAAAAAATAATAACAATAACTATCTGTATATAATTTGTCCCAAATGAAAATGGCATCATTGTAAATAAATTTCTTCAAAATTTGATCGAAGACTCAGTATTGCAGCTTTTTCGAAATGTAACACACATACTTTTGGTGCAAGATTAATACCGTGTTCTTGACCCAACTAGATTAGGTAAACAATAAACAACTAAATGAATATTACGCAAACTAAAACATTCTGCTACTTAAAAGTTGGCATTTTAAAAAGTGTCATGAAAAGCAGACCAAACGTACAGTTGGTAACTGTGAGGTTGGGAAATAAAACAAAATTATATGATAAGTTGGCAAATGATTATTCGGCGAAATAAAATTCTGCGAAACGTTGGTTGGCAAGTGAAAATCTGGCAAACAATTTTCGGCGAAAAGGCAGAGAACCAGCTGACTGTGCTACATCGTAGCAAGTACCACGCTCCGTCTATGCGACGACGTAGCAACTACATACTACGTTATTTAGGCGAAAAAGCAGAGAACCCTAAAAAAGTTCTGCTATAAAGGGTAGACCCGTAGATAAGATTGTTCTCACATATTGAAGTAACAAAAATAACGTAGGTACCTACCCAAGATTTCGTAATATGTTATCCTAATAATATATTAGCTAATGAGTATCCTTGGAGTTTCTTGACCGGTCTTCTCCATAGAGATGTACGTTTTGGAACGGGAAATCTTCTACTTTCTGACTAACTAACAGACCGACTCCTTGACAATTCAAAAGTGCCTGTAAATGGTTTAATTGAAATAAATGCTTTGAGTTTGACTTGTATCCATTCTATCACGTCGGTGGTATATGGCAGGTATGATGGGCGCGCAGGTGGTGGAGGCGCTATCGAGTACTATGGTGAATACGCAGGAAGCCGCCAAAGTTCTTGACAACATACTGCAGTTCTTCCCACTATACAGCTTGATCACTGCAATCAGGTATTATTTTTACGTAACTATCTTTACGTACCATTACAACGTAGACATGTAGCTAACAAACTTTTAGTCACTAACATTTTGGTACATAAAGCTCCAATGCACTTGGCATTGGAGCTTTATTTTCTTCTCGGGCTTGGAATATTTATGCCGCGTCCGCTGCGTGTTGCTTTCTACGAGACGTTCCATTTTATGACTAATAATTGTTTAAATAAAATCAAAATCACTCCGTTACCGTTGCCAACGCCCTCCAAAATAGATGCTTATAGTTATACTTGCTCACTTATTTATTCCGGAATGTATTTGTTGTTCAGGTTTTTGAACCAGATCGGCTTACTCAAGTTTAGTTGCCTTCAAGGCTGCGAGTACTTGCAAGCGGTGTATCCCAATTTTGAGTGCACTATGGAGAACTTGTGTCAACGGATCGATAGCTGCTGCGGTAAGTGCCATCATTTCCCGAATGTCATTTTAAAAGTTAGTTTCTGGTATGTAAATATTTACCTTAGGCCCCCTTGCTCGTTCATAGGATATTCTAAATAACTTGGAGTTAACAGCTAATTCAGGGTTAATCAAATAATTCACTTGCGACAAAGAGTTAGAAGTAAACCTATAGAACCTTTTAGATATTTAACCCACCGATTACCTCACTAAACTCTGGGTTAATGTTAGCTATAGCTAACAAAAAAAAAATTGAATTTTTTTTCGAAATTTTGAATATTGTTTTCTGGTGATGACGAAGAAATCAGTGATTATATTAGTTCAAACTTCTATGATAGAAGGGTAGCAGAACGATCTGATTATTATAATTCAAATAGAAACAAAGATTTTAATAGAATATTTCGAGTCGAAAAGAAAGTATACGCTTTTTATTAACAAACATTACTTGCTGTTCGATTAAAATGGAATATCATGTTATTAAATCTCCCATATCCGCCATATCAGCGTACATACATTGCAATTCTATATAGTCTAGTCATTGAATTGATGCCGATGTTTATTGGACTGCAATGTTCCCAACTCAAAAAAACACAAATGTTAGGTTAACCAACCCGGTGTTACTTTTTAGTGGCGCAACTGCGAATTTACAAACTCTAGATTTATTTAATTAACCCGACTAAACAAGCAAGTGGGTCTTAAGCTCGTTAATGGATTTAATCAGTGCGCATGGATGAATTTTACAAGCCGTAAAAACTCTTCTGTAGAAAACCATCGGTTTTGTTTGCAGTCCGTGAAAATGCATTCTTCGATTGGGAGGAACCCGGTATTCTGCGGTATTTACTCAGTATGTGCTTCTCCTGCGTATTATTCTGGTTGATTCTCATGACCATCGAGTACAGACTGCTACAGAAGGTAATAATTGTGATATTATAACGTACCTAGGTTTTTTTTTTTTTTTTGGGATGGGAAATCATCAAATGACCCCTCCCGCTCTGGGTGGAGCGGAAGGGAGTGTCAGACTCTTACTGACTAAAACCCACCCATGTTCCTTCCTTCGCCCTTTATGTTCCGGGGCAGCGGTAACCCTTTCGGACAATCCCGCTGATTTCGGACAATCCCGCTGATTTCGGACAATCCCGCTGAGAAACGTACCTAGGTAGGGTAAGGTTGCGTTAGACGTAACAGCGCCCAAGTCTGCAATATCTGCTCTCTTGGATATAAAAACAGACATGTGATGTAGGAATGTGTTATATACCTATGTATGCCCGTGATTTAACTAAAATAAATCGTTAGCCCGCTAGATATTGGAGAAGACAAATTAAGATTGAATTACTGCCTTCATAATAAATTCATGCATGTCTGTTAGCTAATTCTGAAAAGTATATGGCGAGAAAGATATTATTTTTGTTCATGACTATTTTCGTGGAATGTGCTTAAATGAATATTACAATACTAATATTCATTTAAGCAAAAAACCAAACCGTATTTTTCCTTAAAGTTGTCTTTGGAAATGATTTTAAACATTGAAGGCCCAGTTG
Source organism: Apamea monoglypha (assembly GCA_911387795.2). Lineage (NCBI taxonomy): Eukaryota > Metazoa > Arthropoda > Insecta > Lepidoptera > Noctuidae > Apamea > Apamea monoglypha. Next base: position 10,646,086 of record OU426922.1, read on the forward strand.
CTAAATTCATACCCATTATTATGAAAGATTTTAATACTTTTATGAATGCTGGTTGATATCTTAATAAATAAAACTTCAGTGTACGCAAGAGATTTTGATTAATTTAACCTACCTTTAAAACTACAGTAGTTCTCTCTTAGGCAACCATACCCTATATACAGACACCCTGTCTGGTTCTTAAACTTTTCAATAGCTATTTAAATTTATATTTTCTACAAATATTTTCGGTTTCAGGATTGCACGTACGACATGTTTACCTAAAGTTACTTATTATTACATCTATTTGTTACTCCATTGCTTCACATGAAAACATAATGTCCTAAAACTGACCGGTCCAGTTGCCCTTGCACCTAAATTGACGCTTTAGATTAGGCGACTAATATATGGTCTTTTTACTGTAGTTATTTACATTCAAAAAGACTCCGCCTCCATTGGACGAGAGCACGTTAGATGAAGACGTGCTGCGCGAAGCTGAGCACGCCAACCGTGTGCCGCCCCCGCGCCGCGTCGAACACGCGCTGCTAGCCAACAACCTCTCTAAGTACTACGGGAAACACCTCGCCGTCGACCAAGTCTCATTGAGTGAGTGTTTCAGCTTTTGTTCTCTGGTTTTATGAAATGAAATGAGTAGGTAGGTTTCCAACTGAACGATATCTATATGATTAGTTTTGTGGATGCCATGATCTGATCTAAGTAGGTAAGTAGCGAATTCGTTAATCTCTACCTACAGCAGCTACTACTAACTAATAGACGGGGTGATGAGGACTCCAGAGTGGCATAAAACTGATTGAAACTGCTAAACTTTTAAACCTTCTTTTCAAGGTGTGAGCGACGGTGAATGCTTCGGTCTATTGGGTGTGAATGGCGCCGGCAAAACTACCACCTTCAAGATGCTGATGGGCGACGAATCCATCTCAAGCGGCGAGGCTTATGTCAGCGGGCACTCCGTGCAAAGGAATCTCGACAGAGTACACGAGAATATTGGTCAGTAGCTCAGAGTCCCGGACGCTTCCGGAATACATCAAACACTTGTACCTACTTATACCGTGGTATGTTGCAGGCTATTGTCCGCAGTTTGATGCGTTGTTCGGTGAGATGACGGGTCGCGAGACGCTGCACATGTTCGCGCTGATGAGAGGGCTGCGTATACGCACCGCCGCGCCCACCGCAGAAACGCTTGCACATGCGCTCGGGTTCACGAAACATCTTGACAAAAAGGTTTTTTTTGGGCCATACATATGAGCAAAGAGAAGAAAATATTGTTGGACCATGGTCGTGTGACACGACCATGGTCCAACAATAGGACGACGACTCGTGTTGCATTACAGTTGTCATTGTTTATATATTCTATGGTACATCGCAGGTACACCAGTACTCAGGCGGCACGAAACGCAAGCTGAACACGGCGATAGCATTCATGGGAAGAACGCGACTTGTGTTCGTGGATGAGCCTACAACTGGCGTCGATCCCGCCGCCAAACGACATGTAAGTACCTATGATCTTGCCGCCATGGGATTTGGAGGCGATATTCCTCGCGCGCCTGTATGAGTGGCGCGCGGAGGCACTACGCCGGGGGGAAAGTCCGCTCCCGTGGCAAATTGCGGCGGAGCGGACGGATCTCTGGCTCGATCTCATGGCGACATGGAAGGAGCGACTGTCGCAACCCAGCGCAGGGCACGCCGCGATAGCGGCGATAAAACCCCTCTTTGAGGAGTAGCTAGAGAGGCGCCACGGCGCCCTCACCTACCACCTGACGCAGTGAGGGAGTGGGAGGCAGTCGCCTCCTTCTGCGAAGCAGTCATGCTAGCGAAGGAGGTAGCGGGACGGGTGAGGGAGAGAGCCTCCCGTCCCAGCCGCCGCGGGAGATGCTCCGGGCGTCGGGAGCCGCGTGACGACTCCCGGCCACCGTAGGCGCGGGCCTGCGGGCGGCGAGCAATGGGTAGCTCACCGCCCGATCAGGACCAGGCCCGTGCCGGACGGCGCGTAAGTGCTCCACGCGCGCCTCGAAGAGTTGTCAGCATAATTTGAGGGGCCCCTTAGGGCCGAAGCCTGCCGGGTCAGCGGGATTGTCCGAAAGGGTTAAGGAAGGAACATGGGTGGGTTTTAGTCAGTAAGTGTCTGACACTCCCTTCCACTCCACCCAGAGCGGGAGGGGTCATTTGATGATTTCCCATCCGAAAAAAAAAAAAGTACCTAAGATCGTAATAACTTCAACCTACAGCGCATATGAATGTACCTAATGCAATGCACAAGTTGAGCATGATATCGCTTTGTAACAATAAAGCGAGAGAAAAATATTTCTCTCGCTTTATCGTAAGTAAATCATTTGTTACATTTAAGTTATTTTAGTATCAAAAAAAAAAAACTTTAATGAAATAAATGATTTAAAATACTTATATCATAAAGGGTCATAAAGGGCAAAGGAAGGAACATGGGTGGGTTTTAGTCAGTAAGAGTCTGACACTCCTTTCCGCTCCACCCAGAGCGGGAGGGGTCATTTGATGATTTCCCATCCGAAAAAAAAAAGTACCTAAGATCGTAATAACTTCAACCTACAGCGCATATGAATGTACCTAATGCAATGCACAAGTTGAGCATGATATCGCTTTGTAACAATAAAGCGAGAGAAAAATATTTCTCTCGCTTTATCGTAAGTAAATCATTTGTTTCATTTAAGTTATTTTAGTATTAAAAAAAATAACTTTAATGAAATAAATGATTTAAAATACTTAAATGTTGTGCTTAATTTTCTGATAACCTGGATAGGTTCCACTTCTTATGTCATAGAACCACGTCAGCAAGAAGCAGGGTTGTCACACAGGCACTAGGCTGCACTAGGCAACTACTGGCAACACCTTGCAACGGCTATCGCGACGAGAATGAAGTAATGTGGAACGTACCCAGTCTTAAGTCTATCTTATGTAGTAGTAAGACGGGCTGGTGTCCGCAACTCCACGTCCAAGCGCGTATTTTGCGTACCCTGTCTTATGTAACGTTTTCATTTATGCAGGTGTGGCGTGCGACGCGCGGCGTGCAACGTGCAGGACGCGGAGTGGTGCTGACGTCACACAGCATGGAAGAGTGCGAAGCGTTATGTTCGCGACTCACCATTATGGTCAACGGACGCTTCCAGTGCCTGGGCACGCCACAACACCTCAAGATTAAGTTTTCTGAAGGTATTTTCACGTTACAAATGTCCTCCTCCTGAAGTCTCATTCTTCAATACTGAGATTTTCCCTAAAGATTTTTTTTGATTTATATCCTATCGTTATCATAAGCTGTTCTCGATTTTCAATCATCACTCGTTGATTTCCGGATCCCGTGACATGATAATACCTAATCGCAATGCTAAGGAGGTACCTGTAGGTTAATTTCTATAAATACCATAATTAATGTGCATAAAATTCTATTTCAGGTTTTACATTAATTATAAAATTGAAACTGGAAGAAAGAGAAAGTGGAAGAGCTTCGATAAGAAGCTCGTGCAGTGTGACTGATTCTGTCAAAGGATACGTTAATCATAATTTCGAGAATCCGCGGATAATGTAAGTCTTATAAAATTATCTTTACAGATAGACAAAGCTAGACTAATTATGCTTGGTTCTTAAAAATTCTTCAGGATTAAATAGGGTCCTGGGAATTTCTCAATATCCGCCCGGAGTATGGATTTGTGCCCGATTGATAGCAATAGGATCTAGCAATCTTATTAGAGGGCCTGTTATTTTTGAAATAGGAATAAAAATGTGTTCACATTGACGACCAAGCAAGAGCATTAATCGCTTAATGCTCACACGCAGTAGGTATGACTCTGAAACTGCCTCCCAAGCGTACCTAGTTAGTCTTTTGGACATCAAATAAGTATATGGTTCAGGTAGTAGGTACCTAAATTTCCCTTGTTTTTTTTTTCAGGGAGGAGTATGAGGGTCTCCTGACGTATTACCTTCCGGACTGCAGCATGGCGTGGTCACGCATGTTTGGCATCATGGAGCGCGCCAAGCGGGACCTGGAGATCGAAGACTACAGCATATCGCAGACCACGCTCGAACAAATATTCCTACAGTTCACCAAGTACCAGCGACCAGAAGACGCCACACTATAGCAAATAGTTATTTAGTAGTTTAGATAGGAAATTTCTAATTCAAATGATTTATTTTCTCTATATAAATTTAGAAAAGCTCAGTTAATCTCGGTTTAATAGGTCGGGGGAAGGGGTACGTATTGCAATATCTAAAATTAAAAGAACTTACGTAAAATAACCTACATTCAAAATCCCTAAAATCTAAATACCATCACTGAGGTATTTAAGTGAGCATGACATATTCTCAACTACCATGCTCTTTCAAGTCAACATCAAAAAATCATAATAAACGAATCCATTTACAAAATTAAAAAGAAAATGCTTCTAAATTATACAAAACTATAGTTTGCCATAGTATTCAATAATTTCGGATTGTTATATCGTGTTGAGCGTTACGACAATAACTAATGTCCGCTTTAAATTATTACAGTGCTCATAATCTCATAATGGGTAACAGCTATCCTCGTAAAGGCGATCGGCAGCGGCGGCGGCCTCTCGCGCCCAGCCCTGGTGCAAGCCATGGTCGCCGGGGCGAGAGGGAGTGGGAGGCAGTCGCCTCCTTCTGCGAAGCAGTCATGCTAGCGAAGGAGGTGGCGGGACGGATGAGGGAGAGAGCCTCCCGTCCCAGCCGCCGCGGGAGACGCTCCGGGCGTTGGGAGCCGCGTGACGACTCCCGGCCACGGTAGGCGCGGGCCTGCGGGCGGAGAGCAATGGGTAGCTCACCGCCCGATCAGGACCAGGCCCGTGCCGGACGGCGCGTAAGTGTTCCACGCGCGCCTCAAAGAGTTGTCAGCATAATTCGAGGGGCCCCTTAGGGCCGAAGCCTGCCGGGTCAGCGGGATTGTCCGAAAGGGTTACCGCTACCCCGGAACATAAAGGGCGAAGGAAGGAACATGGGTGGGTCTTAGTCAGTAAGAGTCTGACACTCCCTTCCGCTCCACCCAAAGCGGGAGGGGTCATTTGATGATTTCCCAACAGAAAAAAAAAAAAAAATGGGTAACAGCTATGTACAGTCAGGGAAATCAATTGTTTAGCAGATTGACACTAAAACCAGCGATTTGCCGTGTTTTAGGCATTTCACACGACAATTGTGATTAGAATTTACGGTCAAATTTAGTTGCTGGTCAATTTGCTAAGCAATCATTTAAATACCTACATTTACATTATATAAGCATACGAGTATAAGCATATCAATGTAGCAAATGAAATAATATAGGTGGGTAGCCTATATACTATTATGTAAATTATAAACATTGTTATTAGAAGAATCTATCTGAGAGCAAAAAAAAAGAAATGACGTCCATGTATTTATTTACCTAATGTTAAGGTTTATGATAAATTTATTTATTATTAAGACATGCTCAAGCGCTTCGCATGCGCCTGTTTTCTTCTTTAAGTATCCACTTAAAGTTTCCGTAAATAATGAAAATTAGTGATAATACATGTTTTGTAATAATTTGTTACGTATAATTATGTGATTGAAAACCAAAAATATAGTTTTTACTTTCGTACCTAAAAGTTTTATTTAGTATTTAATTGTATTAACCTACTGATTTGTTCATAAATAATATGATCTCAAGGTGGTCGGTAAAGGCGGGAACACACAAATTTCGGCATTTCAAGCGATTGAGAAAAAAAAGTTTTTGCACGTGTGGTCTCTTCATATAGATACATCTGAGGACGCAATAATGGAACATGTTACTAAAGTTTGTGGCTCAAAAGACATTAAGGTGGAGAAAGTTATTCCAAAAACTAAAAGAGACTACTCGTCATTCATGGTGGGTGTGCCCGAGTCTAAGTTTGATACACTGAACAACGCTGACAGTTGGCCCTTGAATACCCAATTCAGTGAATGGGTGTGGTTTCGGAACTACCGTAAACCCGCGGAAAAGTCTGAAAACCACAAATAATTGCATCCAATTATTTTATCAAAACGGGGCCTAAGAACTAAGACGAAGACTTTTTGTAATAATTTATTGGCTGCAATGTATGATATTGTGGCTATAACTGAAACGGGACATAATACATCTATACACGATGGTGAACTAATACCGGCTGGATTTAATGTACTAAGATGTGATCGAGCGGACGGGCGTAAGCAGGGAGGAGTATTGTTGGCAGCTACTTCGCGGTTTCAACCGACGCGACTTCCAATCGTTAATGTAGACGCGGCCTTATTCGAGCTAGTGTGTGCAACGGTACGCCTCCGTAATAATAGTTTGCTTCTGTGTTGTGTTGTTTACATTCCGCCAAAATGTAATGCGGATGAGTTTATGCGTTTGTTTCATATATTGGAGGACGTATGTGTAAAATACGAGAAAATCTTGGTGTTAGGTGACTTTAATTTGCCTTCAGCGACGTTGGAGACCAATAGTTACTTTGAATATGTCAACGCCTTTTGCGGATTTCGGCAGGTAAATCGTACGTTGGATTTAGTATTGACAACATTATTACCGGATAACATAAAGGTACGTTTGGCCGACGAACCATTAGTTGATGTAGACGTGCAGCACCCACCGCTGATCGTTACCATGAGCACCAGTGATCAAGGCGCGGGGGCGCCGCAGCTGACCCCACCACATGACAGTCCAATTTTAGAAAAGCCAATTTGCCGTTTTTATTGGGATTCGCTATGTGAGATTCAAAATTCAAGTTCGGCTTTGGCTTATTTTTATAATCTTGTGAATAACACTATTGATCTGTGTACTCCTAGGAAAAAAAGGGTAGTAGGTAAAAGTATTAAGTCTAGAGTTTACCCAGAGTGGTACACGTCAGATTTAATATGGGATATCAAGCGAAAGTGGAGACATCATAGATTATTTAAAGTAACATCATCTCAGAGTGATTACGAAGTGTTTAGTCGGTACCGGTCAATAGTTAAATGTAAAATCACTTCAGCGTATCAAGCTTACCAAAATAAATTACAACTTAATTTTAAGGATGATCCCAAATCATTCTGGAACTTTGTTAGAGCAAAACAATTCAGACGTAATAAGCCCCAAATCACAAAGGATGGGATAGTGTTAGGGGAAGAGGAGACGGCTGAGTGTTTTGCTTCCTATTTCCACTCGGTGTACAGTGAGACCAGGCCGACGTTAGACTCAGCCGCGGCGGAGCGCGCGGGCGGTGGAGCTAGCTCGACGCGTGTGCGCGTCGACCGCGTGAGTCAAAAGGAGTTGAGCGCGGCACTCCAGCGGCTCAAGCCCAAACAGTCGGTGGGCCCGGATGGAATACCACCTTTTATTGTCAGGGACTGTAGCTTAGTCTTTTGGAAACCACTGCTACACATTTTCAATCTGTGCTTACAAGAAGGACACTATCCAGATCAATGGAAAATGACGCGAGTTATCCCGGTACCAAAGGGAGGTTCAGGGTCGGACGTCAGTGGTTATCGACCAGTGGCCGTACTGTCGGCGTTTGCTAAGGTTTTTGAATCAGTGTTACACAAATCCATTTACACGCAAGTGAGCCCACTACTACATGATGCTCAACATGGCTTTCGGGTCGGTCGGGGTACGGGGAGTAACTTGCTGTCGTTTGTGTCGTATTTGGCGCCAGCAGTGGACGCTGGAGGGCAGGTGGACGTCGCGTACTTCGACTTTCGGAAGGCTTTTGATTTGGTGGATAATGACATTCTATTAACTAAATTTGCTGCGTTAGGTTTTACACCTCATTTGCTGAAGTTCTTTGCGAGTTACCTAAGTGAGCGCCGGCAGTACGTTGAGTATGCCGGGCACAAATCTAAACCATTTCATACGTTTTCTGGGGTAAGCCAGGGCAGTAATTTGGGTCCACTGGAATTCATTATTATGGTTAATGATCTCCCTGGGGTCGTGAGCAGTGCGAGGTGTTTGCTATTTGCTGATGATCTTAAAGTATTTATCTTGGTAGCGAGCGCCTCGGACTGTGAGCGACTTCAGAGGGATCTCGATAAGGTGGTACAGTGGAGCCAGCAAAACAAACTAGTCTTCAATGTGACTAAATGTTGCGTGATGACGTACCTACAGTCGCGCGCACGTCCCGCTACACAGTCAGTATGAGATGGACGGCACAGTGATGCCGCGTGTCAAGCATATGCGTGATCTTGGGGTTCATATGGTAGTCGAGTTGACGTTTCGCAACCATATTATGGACTTGTGTAGCAAATCCTTCAGGGGTTTTATATTGAGACAATGTATGGATTTTAAAAGTATAGCAGTGGTAAAAATTCTTTATAATGCTTTAGTTCGTAGTCACCTCGAAACAAGTGCCATTATATGGAATCCGCATGAAGACAAATATAGTCTAATGATAGAAAAAATACAAAATAAATTCACGAGGTATTTATATTTGAAGCAATATGGAGTTTACCCATTCTACCCGTTGATGTATCCGAGTCTGTTTGTGTTGGGCATGGTCGGGTGCACTAGGCTGGCGGTTAGGAGGAACGTCGCATTAATAAAGTACGTGGCGAGGGTGCTGCACGGGCTGGTGCACCACCCAGATGTGCTGGAGGCGCTGCGGCTGCGTGTCCCGGACGGGTATGTGGGGGCGCGCCGCTGCCCCGCTTTGTTAGAGGTGCCACGGGCTAGGACGAATTTACTCAAGTTTGCTCCTTTGTCAAGAGCTGCACGTATTATAAATAATATGCCGTCGGAAGATGTGTTCGATAGCCTGCCGAAATTTGTGTTAGGAGCGCAAAGGTGCATTGAAGGAGGTATAATATTGTAGGTAATTGTTATTAGTTTATTTTTATTGTTGTATTTTATGTTTGTATAGTTTATAGATAGTTTGTTAACTGTGTATAACATCGTCTTGGACTACTGATAAGTAAGATGTTGTACTTATTGGGGTGAATAAATAAATAAATATTAGCAACGTTTGAGAGAAGTATAAGAGAGATTTAGTATTATCTCTTCTCTATCGTGATCTTTCTTCTTTCTTCTCTATCGTGTAACGAAACGTGACGCGTCCTTGAAATTTTACTCTCAATTCTCGTCTATTTATCGAATCGCCCCATTAAAAGTTTCACTTCAAAAAAAGTGTTGTGATAGTCAGTGTTACTTTTTTTTTCGCTGTAGCTCTCATTCGCAATGTGTGCAGAGTATAACGTGAGTCGTGAGATAAGGGAACTTCGTTCCAAAACCGTAACTGCCGCAAAGTTATTCTGCCGTCAAAGTCAACTTGTTACCATGGACGTTTAACAGTTTGAGATAAAGGCCGTTTTCACATGGACGATAACGATAACGACACGATCAGTTGCCAAAGAAGAAAAATAAAAAAAAAACGACACGGTATCGTCGGACTGGTAGTTCCATATAGTTACTACTAACCGCTTTCACACCGTGTCGTTGTAGTCAACGGTATCGTCGCCGACATTGATTGCCGGGCCGATATCGGCGGACGGCACAGTGCGGGGTGAAGCAGATCGCGGGGGGAGTGGCATGGGCAGGCCCCGCCTGACGGCCGTGGGTTGATGCCACTTGCCCACCGCCGCCGCCGCACCGCATCGCCCGCACTACTCTGTTATGTATACATATTGTTGCCAGAAGATATTATTGTTTTAAATTATTGAACATGTACTTAAAAGAGAAGGTAATAAGCCCCCTCTGAATATCGCACTTGTACAATAGCTTATTTTATGATATCGTTTTTTCCGCCGTAAATATAAAAGATAAAGCAAATGTAACTTATCCACTGCTCACACTTTTATTATTTATACCTCGAATTCATACACTTTAACACGTTTGGAATCGGAGGCGATGTAAGCTTTTGCTAGCCCAACTCGACTACTGCTGTGGCATAACGCATGACAATAAGTTGTTGGTTACAACGTTTTACATACCGATATCGTCTCGATATCCTCTCGATATCGTCGGACGATATTTTTGCCGTCTGAGCTGACCACGTGACGATACGATATAGGTAGACGAGTCGGTCTCGTTATCGTCGCAGTGTGATAATGACCATTCAGACACAACATTTACGTATGGTCCAATTCACATTAGGTCGGGCCGATAGTTTTATTTTTGACCGACTGTCAGCTCTTGCTATTCACCACTTGCCGATATTCACGATAGTAGCTTGTTTTCCGTAGATGCCAAAGCTTCACTCAATCGCAGCGACTGGCATCGCAATATGTGCGATCTAGGTGCGTCCAGTCGCTGCATCGAGCTGAATCGCTGATCGCCAATGCGAAAAGTATCATAATTATAAATGAATACTTTGAATGTATTATTGTTGCTCATGGTGGTCAAGAGTAGACTCTTGAAAAACAATAGTCAGATGGTGTTGTATCTATGTTGCGGTCGGCTTTAATTTAAAATATGGTAGGTAAGTAGGTATGTATTTTCTGGAAAGTCTTTCTAGCCTACACCTATGTAATTTTAAACTTCCTGAGGGCAGTAAAACCATGTCGATTGTCGAGGTATGGGCATGTGATGCGGAAAAATGAGGAGTATGCCGTGAGGAAAGTTTTGATTATGAATATGGACACCTAAATGAGTAGGTTTATTTTTGTTTGGCTACCGCGAGTTACACGTCATGCTATAGCGCTCGTTCAGCCACGCAGGAACCGCGCCGTAACGTCTGACTGAACGAATACTAGGATACTGTAAATAAGGACCGCGAGGTTCCAGAATCGCGTAGGTACAGTCACGAGTAAAAGTATGTATACTCTCGGCTTTATTCAAAAGCGATTTACTCCTTCTTTTTTTAACGAAATTTTATGTTGTTGCGAACATAGCATTTCCGATTACCATAGAATTGGTTTATGTATTGGTATGTAATGTGTTGTATTTCAACGTTGCATTTGTTATTTCACGAAAAAAATCGCAATTGAAAGTTGCCAAGTGTAGACATATTGTTGCTCGTGACCTTTAGAGGCATGAGGAACAGGGTGTAAAGTTCACTAATCCTCCATTGATAAGTGAGGATCCTCTGACCAGACGGGTGTTGTGTCTGGCGGGCAACTGCCCAATAATTGATGTTGGGAAGTTTGTATATATGCTAATTGCGCGGTAAACTCTGCTTGCGAGATGCAGGATTTGCGTGACGTCAGTATGACGCGTTGTAGATACCGCTACAGACTGTACTTCCCGCCGTATCGAACATAACCTATCCCAAAATATTAATTTCTGCTTGGTAGATTTTCCAGATTAGAGTTGAGGAGATGCTCTCGTGTTTATCCCAAAATGGATAAAATCATTCAGGGCTGCGACGAACCAATTATATCAATAAGGCTGGGCATAGCGTAGGTAAGCCAGACGAATAACAGCGTAAGTAGTTCTTTTTTATATGTATGGAATGAAGAAATTTTCTCTGTTATCATTTAAACATTGAAATCCTAAACGCCGTTTCATGAAAGATCCTTACTCTGGTAACACAATCCCTTATAGTTCAGCATCAGGGCTGCACAGTAACTAGGGGAAGACCAAAGACACGATGGATGGTGTGATAGATGGTATGGCTTGAAAGGGTCACCCCCTTTCAAGCCTGAGATGACGGCAATAGAGCTGTATAATGCTGCGCCAAACCCAAATTAATTGAGGAGATAAGGACAGGATGATGATGATGATAAAAAAAAAACAAATAGTGATAAAATATGCTTAGTTTTATTAAAAATTGTGTTTATAAACACTACACATATAAACACCGTCCTTATGAATATAATATACAATACACCGAGAGGTACAGTAATACTTTAAAGCCAGAATGTTGCATAAATTATAAGTAGTTATATATACTGTTGAAGCGTAATAATCAAGAAGTCATTGAAAGCTGTGTACAAGTTCAGCAGACTATTTGTAAAAAGGTTTTTCATAATACTTATGTTCCAAGGAACTTGTACTAATTAAATTAAATAAAAATTAAACTAGGCCCGATTGTAAAATGGCATTAGCTATATCATTAGCATGGGGCATTTTCTTAAATATATATTTTACTAGTGGCAATAACACAATCAAATTACAATAGATCACAAATCATATCACACAAATTCACATTGTACAATGTATTTCTTAATAAATATTAACAATTGCGTCGCTCTCCACGTTGCCAACAGCAGTAATACCACAATTGCAATAATTATAGCTACCTATTCAAAACAATTTTTGTTAACTAAGAGTGCATAGGTATCTTACAACATTACGTATGGATACATTATCATCGACCGATGTGAACAGTAAGTTAATTACTGGAAACCGCCAGACAGCAACAATCTTAAAATTTATAACAACGATCAATACAGCACAAGAAAAGGAAACACAAAGTGTCATGTAATAAAGCAAGGACACGGATATCATTAAGCACAAGACGACGTGACTATCGCGAAGTTCATCGAGCTACACGTCCCAATGTGTGTGCGCGAGTGCGTATTGTTCGGCCAATAAATATGTTGTATGCGATGCTTTGTCTTACCCCTTTTGTCAGGCCGACTGTTTATTCTACGAGATTGCAACAAATATAAAATATTAATAGCCATTTACTTAAAAGGTAAGTTAAGATAATGGCTAGGTGTTACATAGTTTTATTGGTTCTGAAATTCATCAAAGCTTGTATCTTTTTAAGCTCAAAATACCTTTGGTATTAAGTATAAGAATAAAATTAATAAAACGTATATTAATAAATATCATAACATAATTTAAGGTCGTGTAAAGAAAGTAAAAAAAAAAGTTACTGCTCCATAATTTGAACGACATAGCATAACATCACGCCTGTATTCCACGAAGGGTTAGGCAAAGGTGTACAGCACACACAGCACACAGATCGGACAGATTCCAGACGAGCCTATTGCACAAAAACTGGGCACAAATCTAAACCCCGGACTGGTACTGATAAGTTTGCATTTTAAAAACAACCAATTATTTTTCGAAAAATTGTTTATGGTTCATAATAGAGCACAAAGAGCTGTACAGTTGACCAAATACCAGTGACACTCAATTACACGACCCCTTTATTTCCCTAAAAGAACAAGCACCATAGTATCTCACTAAAATAAGTACTGAATAGGCACGTTGTATCAAATACTGCATTTTTTTTTATTTATTGGCTGTTTTGGCTACTCAAAAGTCATGAGCTATATTTGAGTTAGAATTCAAACATTTCGGTCAGTTGAACTTTGCTTAGGCAGTATTTGTTAAAATTTTCAAACTGACCCGAGGTAATTACATTCGGTTTTGCGTCCGGCTGTGGCGATTAATGCCGACCTGAACAAACGACTTAAATGTTTTTTTTTTGTTTGACAAAGCCTAATTCAGAGGGGCAATTCACATAATTTTACGAACGTTCACAGTCTGATCTCAGTCTCGAAAAAACCTCTAATTTCCCTAAATTTTTGACATTCATTGTCGCAGGGATGAGATTGCGACTAGATTTTGAACGTTTTTAATCGCGGGAATTGGCCTTCAGGTATGTTCTTAGAACGTATACGATATCAACTTAAAATAACAACAATAACAAAGCTAACAGTGATGATGTCATACATCTTGAAATTATGTTTGTGAATGTTCAGATCAGTTCAGATCTATCGGCACTATTACAATAAAATATGGAATGGCGTGAATATTTATGTATTTATCTAAGGGCTGATTTTTCAAACATCTGATAACTTTATTCGAAGAATAATTTTGATAGTTTTACAGTTATTTAAATGATAAATGATTTTATTTTGTAAGTAGGTTTGTACAATCACTTTTACACTTCAATCATATTTTAAAACTAGATGAGGTCGGCGTTTCCATCTGACTAGTCTGAGAAGAAAGGCCGAAACAAACTCAGAGGTCACAGTCTCTTTTAAAGTCCAGACATAATCTTGGTCAGATCATATGAAGACCATGTAGATCGATGTCTGAGATGGTCTTTTGAGGAAAGAACCACACAGATTGAGAGGACCTGTCCAGTCAGTGCACGCATTTGTCAGAAATCATGCAGGTCAACTCAAAACTTAAGGAGCTCAACGATTCGACGAACCAAAGAAAGGACTTTTGGGTAGGCCACATTAATTACTCCACTGCCAAACCATGACAAAAACTAACAGAACACAGTGAAAAATAAAAAAATAAAATGGTCTTCACATTCACAACAATTAAAATAATAGAATACTTTACAAAGTAAACAAATGTCACATTATATATATAAAAAAAAACCACAACAAAAGAGAAAAAAATATAAACATTCAATATGTAAAAATTGGAAGCAGCTCAATCCCAAGCCTTTATGTCCTCGATATAATCCTTAACGGTATAAAAGGCTTTCTGGCACAACTTACGTTTAATGAATGATTTGAATTTATAAGGCTTAGATCTCGTTCAGGGCTTGGAACTTTATTATAAAAGCGTATACATTGGCATCTGAACGAGCCACCTATTTTCTTGATCCTTGTTGTAGGTTCCTAGTTTTTATATCATTTCATACAAAAACTGTCAAACGTCAATTTTATTCCTCGAATAAAAGTTAGCTGGCGATGGAAAAATCAGCCCTAAAAGCTATTGTTCTTTGAACCACCTGTATGTCAACGAAAAAATACTGGGATTTCATAAAAAATACACGAAAAAATACTGAGATTTCATAAAAAAGTACACGAAAAAAATAATATAACTAAATGCGAGGTGAGATAAACTACATAGCGATCATTAATGGGCTCTTCTAATGAGACGATAAGTACAATGTTTTCCGATTGATTATAATATCAACAACAGTGTGCTTTAACTTCAAAGGATAATGAAAAACATTTGTGACGCGTTTGGAAATTATGAACAGTATTGAAGGCTTCTGAAAATTGATCCTAGTAGAACAGTTGCATTGCGTACATTATATTTTTATGCATTGAATACACAGTCAAACACATCAACAACAACATTTAACGATACAGTTGTAATACACTAAATTTACCTAAATATTTATTTATAAGTTAATTTTCACATATAAAATATTGAACATTCAAAATGGTTGTGTCGTTTTTTACTACGCATGGTACATGCGTAGTAAAAAACTACGCATAACTACTTATTGTTAAGTACTAAATTGGGTTTCACATATCCAAATTATCTTAACTTATCTTTGGATTTTGTACCGTTTAGATCGATTTATTTATTCGACGACAGATCAAAACGTGAACAACTTGTTAAGTAGAAATGTACACTTAAGTAGGTACAGCCGGCATTATTTATCAATAGTATATCTAGTCATATATTTTGTTCATTTTATCTATATTTAGTCATATATTTATTATTTTGAGTTAGACAATGATACCAAACAGCATAGTTGTTCCTATGCTTTAAATAAACAATTCAAAAGTGTTTATTTCGATTAGGCGTTTAGAAATTCGATTAATATCTCATTACTCCGTAGTTTACCCTGATGCTTAAGTTAAGGTTCATTCCGTTCCAAGGATGTTTCAGCCTCAGCGTTGCCTTGCAATCTCGTAAATTGTAGGAATACCTGTTCAAGTGTGGTTTGTGTGACGGAGTAATCTTCGATGGGGAACTGATTCCGGGCTTCCTCCATTACGTCGAAGACGCGCCACCACGGTAATCCAACGTCGTTGATGTAGTATGTACTAATGCCCAGATAAGATTCACTGCAAAGAAGGATAAATATCAAAATTAAAATTCTCATTATGCCTACATTCTCCAGAAGAGTTAGCAGAAGAGTCAAAATTTGCCTAAATTCAGGTCTTTATACGGTGGGACATTCAGGGCTTTTACGCAAAATGTCTTAGGTGTAAAAACTACTTACATAAGTCTGGATTCATTAAAATGATCAGCAATGTAATTATGTATCTTGACCACGTCGTTATCTCTGTCTGGGCCGGATTTGCATTTGACTATTAAGGTGTAACCTGAAATTTTAACAATATCGATTTAATTTTATGGTTGAAATTGTGCGTTTGCTTATCAGTTACGATATGCAAGCGCCATTTAGCTAAAAAATAATCTGAAAGGGCGTCTAGATTGCAGTCGATTGTTGTCGATCACTCAGTATAGATCGACTCAGAACATAATACGGCACGAACGAACCAATCGGCAGATAATCGACGATCATTTTACCAGTTAACCTCTGCCTTGGACCGGCATGAGATATTGATCGACCATAAGTCGGAAAATGTCCATGCACCACAGCCACACTATATCGATATTTGTAACCTCACTGGAAGAATTCATAGGCTCCTGAAATACAGGTACCTAGGTTGCCAAATTAGGGAGTAAGTCAGGGTGTCAGATTTTTTCTGTAACCCCATTTATGCCATTATATAATTTATTTATACAAAGGTCATACGAGCATAGCCTCACCTTGCGAGAACTTGTTCTTCAGATGCTGCAGCGGTCCGAGGCAGTACAGGCGACCGTTGACCATGACGGTGAGGCGCGAACACAGCGCCTCGCATTCCTCCATGCTGTGTGACGTCAGCACCACGCTGCGGCCCGCTATCACCGCTTCGCTGATACTCGACCATACTAAGCGCTTTGATGCTGGGTCCATGCCTAGGAAAATTAACTTGTGTTATAATGCAGTGACAGGCAATAGGCAATGGCTATCAAAATTATACATAATACTCGTAACATTTCATCTCGACTCAAATGACGACGTGACATGACTGTTAAAACTCACACGGTACGTTAAATTAAAAAAAAAAAAAACAATTTAATTAATTTATATTAATAAAACAATTTTAATTTTCCTTAACGTAACGAATTACCTACTAACAATTTTGCCGCCGTATTTTGTTTTTTCTTTTGTTTTTTTTTATTTAAAATTTAAATTTTGAAAATAGAATAAAAGAGGTTTCAATCTGTATATAAACTTTTTATGGAAACTAAAAGATTTTAAACTATAAATTCGTAAATAATTTAGGATGAAGGTATACCTAGATTCTGTTGATGTGTGATTAAAAGACGCTACTAAAAAAGGCGAGTAGTTAAAAAATAAATATAATCGGTAGAAAATAGAGAAATTACACCCTTTTCAAAATTATTCTTCTCTTTGTCACGATTAACGATCATTGTACTGAATGGCGCGAAGTTACTATGACGTTAGATGATAGCAGTGCCGTCATTGTTTAGCATACACCTTAAAATGCAAAAAAAAAATAACATATGTTATACTGTGGCCTAATTTTTTTCTAGGGTTAAATAAAATATCCAGTCTAATATTATAAGCTTCATCTGCAAGAACGATAATAATTACAAAAACATTTACTATGCATGTAAAGAAGGATGACTATATACAGTGCATTCAGATTGAGTGTTGCGTAGATGTGGTTGGTTTAATAATAATAAATACACCGCGTTAGCGTAGCGTCTGCTATTCGCATACGTTCGATGAACGCCTACACATGAGTCTAACCATGCCAAAAGAATCATTTTTGTAAACTTAAAAAAAAAAAACACTTAATAATTTCTTGCAGTAAAAGTAGGAATTGACTTCAAAATGTTATCTTTTAAGGTCAATTTTACCTGTAGTCGGTTCATCAAGAAACACCAGTGACGAATCTCCGAGTAGTGAAACAGCTGTGCTGATTTTTCTTTTAGTTCCACCGCTGCACTCATATACCTGAAAGGAAAAAAAATGTTGCAGATTAACACTTTGTGCCAAACTAGGACAGGTAAGAGAAGATAGTCTAAAACTAGATCTACATTTTTGCAAAATATTAAATTTTAAGGGGGATCCGGGGGAGAGCTATATTGATTTTTTAAATGATTATAATGGAGTAATTATTTGCCACGATCAACATACAACGTAATACAGCGCCGCAATTTGCAAAATCGTAAGAAATCTTCAATTTCACGGGCTATATTGAACGAACAACTTGAAACAGTATTCCTTTTTTCTAAAATGTTAACGAATATGACTAACCTTCTTATCGTAATGTCTCAAGAAGCCGAGAGTCGTAGCGAGATGTAAAGCGCGCGCGTCGCCGACCTTGGCTGGGATGCCGCGCAGCAGACAGAAGATCCGCAGCGTCTCGCGTCCCGTCAGGTTCTCGAACAACGCGTCAAACTGCGGGCAGTAGCCTGCAACACGACATTATACATAAATAAATGATAAATGATTTTATTTCTGCAAGTAGGTTTGTACAATCACTTTTGCACGTCAATGTGACATGTTATTGTCTCTAAAACGGGCTTGTGGCTAATTGAAAGGGCTTGTGGCTAAGTAATAATAATAATAAAATCTTTTATTTCAGACAGTATTCCAGTCCATATTAGGTTCCCTCCCTAACCAATTGCATACAATTTTAAGACATAATATAACATGGCACACTTTTGTTTATCCTAATTATATTTACGCATAATTTTTTGAGGCATAATTTCTCTAATCATAATAATGTTTAAGCATAACATTCTAAAGCATAAATTTATTTACGCATATGTAATAATGAACTAAAATGTCACAACTTTAAGAATAATATTATAGATAGCACTAATTAACAGTTTTTATTTCGCAATAAGTATACATGATACATATACAGTAACAAATAAGAACTTATAATGTACCTATGTTTTACATTGGCGCCGATTCCTTTGATCACAAAGTAAACTAAATTTAAGTTCAGTGCATCTTTTTCTTTCTATTTCATTAAGAAAAGGGCAGAAGATAAATATTAGTTTAGTCCTGTCAAATTAGTCAGCGCTGACGTAAATTGGCGTATTTTTGGTAGCCATGTTTTTAATCACGTCTAATTTGTCTATGGAGTATCTTAATTTGACAGGACTAAACTAATATTATCTTCTGTCCTTTTCTTAATGAAATAGAAAGAAAAAGATGCACTGAATTTAAATTTAGTTTAGTTTGTGAACATGGGAATCAGCGCCAATGAATAAATGACTATGACTATGACTAGTACACTACAGATTCGGTTAATAGCAGCTGCATGGGTCGAAAGCTAAGCTAGGCTTACCGGAAGGGGGTCGGTTCATGGATCTGTGACCATATATATGGAGACCTCTCCGTGCCCCGGACAACACCGGCTGTCATTTGTAGATAGATCTTTGACAGTCGTTACAGTTAGACATTGCCCGAAAGTCTGACAACCCATCTTACCAAGGGGAATCGTATTAACCCAGTAACTGGATTGTGGAGGTCAGATAGGGAGTTGCTCCATGTAAAATACTGGTATTGGTAGCTGTATATAGTGAGACTGGAAGCTGACATCAACATACATAGTTGGGAAAAGTCTCTATAACAAATGTCGACTTTACTCACGAGTGAATTAGTCCGATTTAAGAATGACTGTTACCATTGAACAGGACATAAAATATATAAGTTGTATTTGGATCGACGTTAAACGTTCGAAAAATGCTTTATCAATACTACGATCAAGTATCTGAATAGTTAATATCATGTTAGCTATTGTGATAGATACAGAAAACATAAACATAAGATTTAATAATACACAGAGTTTGACTGACCAATGTGCCTGTAGACGTCTTGTAGGTGCGTCTTGATGGAGAGTCCGTGCACGAATGCGTCGCCGGCCGAGATGTGCACATCACCCGTCAACATACGGAACGTGGTCGTCTTGCCCGCGCCGTTTATACCCAGCAGCCCGAAGCATTCGCCTTTGTGCACCGCTGATGAACAACGAAACAGACAGATGTGATGATGATTATGAACCTATAAGAGTTAAGGGGAAGGAGAAACGTTTCAAAAAGACGCGCCTTTTTGAAATCCTTGGATGCAGTTTATCTTTTTTCTTACCTATTATAAAACGCAACGTCCTTGTCTGTTTGTTAGTGCGATTATAACTCGAGAATCACTTATCGATAACCGTGATTCTCTGAAAAACTAAAGTGAGCTGCGTGCTTAGAAAAAAAAATAATATCACATAATATCACCCCTTGTTTCACCGGCTTGGGCAGAGGTGTACCTATAGTACACCCAGATTTCGCCAGTTATTAAATAAATATCTTAAATATTAAGGCATTTTCTTCTCGATGTGATATTCGTTTTCCCCACAGTGTCTCGTTATATACTAACCAAACGTAAGCCTGTTGACAGCGAGGAATTTGTCGAAGTACTTGGTGAGGTCCCTGCACACGAGGCTTTGCTGCGACACTTGTGCTCTAGTCAGCGCTTGCACTTCGTGACGTTCCTTGGCCACATCACTGTCTTCTTCCATTATGGGCCGCGTTGGCTGGAGCTTCGAAGAGTAAAACACCTAATGAAAGATAAGGAACCGTTAATTATATAGTCAAGAGCTTGGTTTGAGTATCGCGAAAAGAACACATCTGCACAACAACTTGAAAACTTAGACTTTCCGTTAGGACAGCATGTTTTATGGTAAGCTAAGGCCGTATCCAAGGCCGATTTGAAATTTGTCAATAGAGGGAATATAAGAAAAGTTGAGAATATAGGTTTTATTATAAGAAGATAGTAATCGTAACCTGACTCAACATACCTTGTTCACAAGCTCGTATTCCTTGATCAGCAGCAGGGTGAATGATATTATCCCAACCATGCTCATCATGAACAGATATCTTCCGATACCGGGCTCATTCCACTGCATGTAAGGGTTGTCCTCGACTGAGAAAAACAAATAAGTAAAAAATACAGCATGTTTTAATGTTGTTAGGGCAAGCTACAACATACAAAGCATCGTTCAAGCCAACCGGCAAATTGGTTACCAATTTTATGAATTTTCTGTATACCTTCATTAAACGAATCAATTTTATCAGTCGATAAACTAATAAGTACTATTAAGACTAGAGATATTATTGAGTTAAAATAGTAAGGTAGCTTAGGTTAGATGGCAAGCTCTCAGTAGGTATGCAATGCTCTTATTTAGAATTCATAAATTGGAAGCCATCAACGGCATTGCGAATAGACACTAAATAATTATCTAAATATATTACTAAATAACAATATTTTCTAATCAAAATGTGGTGCAATTCCACAAAAGTTGGAATACTGTTGGAGCATCACGTTCTATTTTCTGATGTTACAGGAACTTGTGGACGCTATTGTTAATGCTACACACGTAGCTAGTCCTGGGATCACTTTTCGGATTACCATCAAAATGCATGCTGCGGCTAAGTACGGGTACAGTTATCGGACGAACATTCGTGTCGAGTCGGGTTATCGCGATAAAACCTTCTTATTCCGTCATCGGCGATGGGTCCGATCATCGCATTTCGCCCCTGCGGCGTTTGGACGTTAACTCGCGTAGAAAACATAAGAAGTTAAAGTTAAACTATAGTAAGCTAGCATACTGAAGCACTACAGTACATAACACGCACTCACAAGACTCACTTACTACAACAGACGGAGAGGTTGAGCTGCTGGCAGATAGTGTGCCGCGTGCAGTTGTCGACGTTGAGCTGGTGGCACAGACCGTCACACGCCAGCATTTGGAACGACGACACGCTCATGTCCCTACGGAACAAGTATACGAGTGAAACGGTTCTACTGCTTATAACTAATACCTTTTTGTTAGAATGGGACACAAATATCTTGCTTTGGAAAGCTCATATCTTCAGGAATTCAGTTCTGTTATTTTTCTAGATGATAACCATCTATTTATTGATTTATACAAGTTATTAATTAGTCTTTAATTAGAGCTTAAGCAACCAAGTGTCAAGAAATTAAACAATAACTGTGCGTGCATAAGTAAAACTTTATTTTAGTCTTTTACTACCTGTGCAGATAAAACAGCAGCTACAGTTTTAGCTCTTAATACAGCGTGAATAAAGCGTGTTTTTAGATTATTTCAAGTATTTATCCCAATATGTAGATGATCACAATTACTTATTAACACTAAAATAACAAATTTATTACCTGAAACTTCTACTGATGCAGTAAATGGGCAACGGAGAAAAAATCCAGTCGAACAGATGAGCGTAAAACGGACTGCCTACTTCTGGTAATCTCAATAATTCGGTGATTAAAAATGGCATGCAACCTGATGAAATAAAAACAATGAATATATTATTCGCTCTAAAATTAATACAGCTTGTGAATTCTGTGCCATTCCCAAAATACAAGAATGATAAATATCAAGATCGGTTTCAAGATGATGTTATTGTGTAAACTAAATTCAAATAAGCTGTTCATGTTTTACCATTACGTATCTCTCTAATATTTTATCTACTCACCCGTAAATATATTCATGAAACACATTTTCGAGAAGCCCGTTGCGGCGGCTTCGAAATAGAACGATGCGAGGTAATGTACCGGTATTGTCGCTACCGAGAACACTACTAAGACTAGTAGTACTCTGCCTGTAATAGATTATAGTAATTTAAAGCAGCAAATTTTATTAAAAAGTAATTGATATAGAAATTGAATATATTTTATTCAACTGACCTAATTCACTGGGCGTAGCTAATGTGTTTTCTTGAAAGCACGCGAGAGTGAACACAATACAGAGGTAGACCAGGAACAGCCACAACCAGTCCCATATGAACGCCGTTACCCACATGACCGCGGGCCGCACGCCCGACACGCGCTGAAGTAGCTTCGCGCCGCTTATGCGCTCCTGGTAACGGAGAGAATATGTAGGATCAGCTTGCGAAAAGTATGCATTATCTTCGTCTAAAACCGCAAACAGACTTTCTGGTGAGTACACTATTCTTGAAATTAGTATCTGCGATCGTGGCTATGGGTATCCCATCACATCTTAGAGCTTTGGTTAATATTTTTGCTAAATCAAGAATGTGTGTCTGTGTGATGTTTTACAAATACACTCCAATTTAATTTGGGTCGGGATAACACGATTTTAGGTAGTCTAAGAATTTCGTTTCATGTACGGGCCATGGTGGATTTAATAAGTCTAGGAAAATACCTACAGGTGGTGGTGGAGTGTTGACAAGTACAAAGTAGACTTCATTGGTCAAGTCTATGACCTTTCAAGACGGTTTTCGTATAATGGAATTACTAATATGTTTGGTAATTAATAATCAATATCGACGCTACCTTAATAACAAAAAGTACGAGGAAGGCAGTGACGAAAGCCATACAAAATCCGATGTTGAATGCAAACTGAAATCCCATACTGCTGCCGGAAGCCATCACCTTGACCTGAAACCAATTACTTAGAATTTTTAATTTGTAACAGATTATTACAATGCCAAGAAAACTGTACGATTGTTTGCTCATGAAAGAAGAACACAGGACTAACACTCATCAATATGTATACAATTAAACCGATATTGGGACAATAGAATGTCACCGCCTATTTAAAGTCTGACCCAAATACATTCAATTGGCCGACTGGTACTTATATTGAATGCACAAAAATGTAGGCTAAGATGGTCCGTCTGGTCTGGTCACTAAGAGGGAAGATACACTGGAATAGTTCGTGGTTCGGTAGTCAAAAAAGATAGCAAGAGCAATAACTTTCACTTTGTAGTAAAAAAGGCTTAGCAGGTACTTATATAGGTCAATTCCACAAATGTCACTTACCAAATGTTCAATAGCGTAGGGTAGCGGATGGTTGACGACCTTCAAGGTGCTTCCAGGCGATAGAGCGGCCATGATCGCGTTGTTGACATGTGCGAGAGATATGGCCGAGTCGTGGTACCCGTAGTTGCTGAACCAAGCAGTGATGTTGTGAGCGCCAAACGTTGCTCCGATAGGAACTTCGTTTCTCACCCTGGCGAGGTTATCTTGGCACTAACACAAGAGTTTCATATTATAGACGATTAGAGACATTATTCTTACAGAAATAACGTAAAAACATAACCCGTTTTTACATTATTATCGACAGGTTCAGTTATTCAGGTACTGAAGTATCTGAGATATTGAGTGCTTGGTTTCAGTGAGGAGTCAGTTAAGAGTATTTAGTATGAATAAACTTGACACTTACCAGTTTCAGATAAAATTTCCCTATATGTGTCGTCCCTAAGTCAGTAAGCGACATTCCTGGGTACGTCGAGGTTTTAAAGTAATTCTTATACGCCATCATAGCCTTAGCCTCAACACTCCCGTCCGTCACGTTTGCTTGAGACAGCAAAGTCTGTGTCGTCGCAAAGCCGCTCTCTAGACTTAAGGTTAATGGTGGCAGTTTGGATAAAAACTTCCAAGATCTCGCTATAATCACAGATATTGTTATGTTAATTATTGGCGTCACGAACTGTATTAAGGCAGTCAATTTATTCCTCATCGAGTTGTAGGCCAGTTTCAAAAACATTGCTTTTATGTGGTTCCTGAGAAGTTTAAATCCGCGCACTTTTTGTATCGGTTCATTGTCCGCTGAAAAAGGTAAATATAGTAAAAACCTTGCGGTTAAAAAAAGACTACGAGACTACGTTCTTATACTAACCTGAATTGTAGGGATTAGCTAGAGGCGCTATGGCACAGTCATTGTACGGTCCGGAGCTGTTGCTCCTTCTCCCAGATGTGATTTGTAAATCCTCTGCGCCTGCCCTATTAAAAGTCCACTTTAATTAGTTCTTATTGCTAAAGAAGTCACTAAATAAGCCGATGTTAACGAATGTAAATACGTACTTCATAAAAACTTCTTCTAAGCTAGTAACAGAAAGCCCATAGCTAGAAACACACAGTGATTGCCGTTTTTCCTCAAAATCTTTAAGCATTTCTGGGAACTTACTAACATTATCACTCGGCAAGATGTATGTTAATTCCGAACCTGAAAATAAATACTGCTGTGTAGGAGCAAATCATACAAGTAAAATCACACACAGCGACCTTGGAAAGAGGTAGTACATAATACGGGCAATGAACTCTAATTGTTGAAACAACAGCTGAGTTATTAACATTACGGATATGAATTAAGTAATTTACTAGGTAACTGAAAATTGTATTACCTAAGCAGAATTTAAATACATCTTTTTTACAAAAACAGGTTTGATTAAGTCATACTTTTTTTCTTACCGATGTTAGTGTTTTCTTTGATATCAGGTACGTAATTTCTGAAAAATTTGGTGACGTCATCGGCAACACAGTTTTCCCCCTTCACAATTGTCATTTTGTAGCCGATCCCGTAATGTTTCTTAAGGAAGTAAGGCGTTCCGACACATTGCAGGCGACCTCCGGACATGATAGCTATACGGTCTCCTAGAATATCTGCTTCATCCATGAAATGCGTCGTGAGTATCATTGTTCGACCTGAACAAAATAAAAACGTTCGTGAGTATTGTTTTCACATAACTTAAGGTTTTTAGGTGTAAAATAAATTGATACATACTAAATTATCATTACTATGAAATATCGAGATAAAAATAAGACTGCTATAAGCAATGAGTAATGACACTTTAAAAGACCTTATATTGCTAAAACATACCTTATCTTCAAAAATATACTTCAAGGTATTTTTTCATAAATAAAAGTAATATTTCATTCTCACTAAAAGGAAAAGAAGTAGAGAAACTGAACTGAGAGTGGAAGGAGGAATATTGAAATGAAATTCTATATTCTGTTACTGAACATTAGTTTAGTATTCACTTCATTTATAAATGTCCTATTTCAATATTTGGTGCTTGATTGTCATCATCATCATCTGCCATGATGATGATGACAATCAAGCACCAAATATTGAAATAGCATCAATCTTGATTGTATCACTCCATAAAGTCCCATATTTTAATACAACAGTCAGTTTTGAATCTCGATTCTTCATAGGTTTTTTTACTCAACTTTTACTCTGGTTTTAATGCAAGGTTCGTGTCTAAAAGTATCCTTCTAGAATACGGGCATAATAATATGGGAAAATCTAGTTTTATTTCCTTTTTTTCAAAATCCTAGAGGGTTTTCTGAGCCTTTTAATTTTTAGCTGACCCGATGAACTTCGTGCCGCCTCAGAATCAATAAGAACGAATGTATGAGACAAAATTATGTATATATATTTTTTTAATGTACTTTTCCCATATTTTAATAGTTATTCTGCTATTCGGGGCGGAGGAAAATTCAACAAATCAAAGATCAAGAGCCGTTCTTGAGTTATAAATGGTGTAGCTAACCCGACTTGTGTTTTACTTACATAGATTTTTGGGACGATTTGAACTCGATTCTAGTTACGATGTTTACGAAATCAGAAGTAGTCATACTTACGTGTTGTATTCCGCTATTACATATGTAGGTGTCACTTCTATACAAAAACGCGTTTTAAAAGTTCACATTGTGTTCGGATATTTTCCGCTTGGTCATTGCCTATAATTATTGTAATAAGTTGTTTCACTCTAATGACTCAGCCACGACGACGCGCGACGTCATAATAAATTGCCCAAAATTTACATTTTAATACATGGATTGTAGTTCCACAGACAGACGTGAATGACTGAACTGATGAAGGATGTTTAGGCACTATAATCGATTATGAGGTCATTCAAGCTTAACATTCGCGGCTAGGCTATCGACTCCTGCAGATAGCAACAGCATTCTTTGTTGAATCAAATTTAGTAGTTCAGTGGAACCTTCGGAATATTAAAAAAAAGTCAGTTACTGTACAGTGTACATGTTGACTCGTCTGAAGTCCAAACAATTGTACCTACTCGACCTCTGTATTACGTTAAAAAGGTAGGTAAGAAATGCTTTGAAATCACTTGAAAGTATGTGAAGTGTAAAAATCTTCGAAGGTGGTGTTGATTAGTTTAGGAAAAGTTTAAATAGAAATAACCGCTATTGCACCAACCATACAGGGTTAAATTAAACTAGGTAGCGAAACTCCGCAAACGTAATGGGTATCCTAATCTTAAAACGATGAAACAAAAAAAAAATTCAACTCATACTTCAAGTAGGTCACACTCCAAAAAAATGTCATCAAAATTTTTTTTCTTGTTTTTATATCGATATCTACAATGCTGCAGAGTTTTGCAAACTAATTTCATTTGACCTTGAAGAGTGTAGTGTTGTTATAGGACGAACCTTTCTTTTCCTTCTGCAGAAGGTCCCAGAGCGCGCGACGGGCGGCGGGGTCGAGGCCGGACGTGGGCTCGTCCAGCAGCACCACGCGCGAGTTGCCGCACATCGCCGCGCCCACCGACAGCCGCCGCTTCTGACCCCCCGACAGTTTGTTTGATGTCACGTCACGCTGACAACATTATGAAAACTTATTATAACATACAAGGTGCAATCTGCTTCAGAAAATCGATTCCAGTTTTAGTATTCGCCCTTGGCCTTGTGATAAGGTCAATTGCAATGCTCAATAATTAACTCGTCGGAATATACGTCAACATAGATATCTATATTTCTATATTAAAAAATCATAAAATATTTATCTCATTCACAACTGCCTCATTTTTCTGCGAAGTAATTGTGTAGGTAGGTACAGAGGTTAACTATAGAGGCAAAAACTTTACACCAACGTCATACCAATGCCTATTACGGAGAAAAACAAAAAAAAAAATACTTATAAAGAATTAACTAACCTTTTCTTCCAATTCCAGCAGTTTGACAAAATGATTTACTTCTTCCTTCAATTTATTATTCGGTACACCTTTTAGTCTTGAATAAAATATGATATGTTCGGCGACCGTGAGGTCTGGGAAAAGCACGTTGTGTTGCGGACAGATGCCCAATGACTTACGAGCTAGGTTAGTTTCGTCAACTATGTTGTAGCCATTGATAAATGCTTTCCCTGAAGTCGGCGGGACAATGCCTGGACAGATATAATGGAAGAAAAATAAGTTAACAGAAGCAGAAAACTATATTGGGTATTGTAAATAACACATTTCCAAATTCCGCCGCATACGAAGTACGTACGCACATTATTAGTTTGTAACGGCAAACACGAGAAAAATTAATTTCTCTGATTGATGTAATCGGAACAGCTAAATTACAGTTAAGTGGCTGTAATTGGGCAGTTGTTATAACTAATCTTACTACAGTCGTTCGATTAGAGGAATGTTGTTAACCCTTCCATCTGAACATTTTCTCAATGGTTTTCTCTGTAATTATGCCATGTATTCACATGGAGAAGACAGTCATCAAATTACTATGACCCGAATCGCACAAAATTATAGTGTCCTGCCAGTGCTCGTTATCAAGCGACATTCTTTTCTAGGCCTTCTCACATGTTTACTATGAATACAACCATGATAGTAAGGTACATATATGTACAATTATATACTCTGTAGATATCATAATGGCTAACAATTACGGGAAATTCTTTTCTATACTAGCTAGGTAGACATACCTACAATTTTTACCTACGACGCCTTCTAGACACGCTAGTAGATGACGAAAATTCTGACTCCAAAGAATGTATTTTTTGCTCTCTTAGATTGTTAGAAAATATTTTTTCGTATAAAATTCTAAATAAAATATACCAAAAATTCAAAGCTACATTATTAAAAAGTCTATTACACATAAGGATTTCATGTAAGTCAGAAGTTAAACTTTTACTACCATTGTCAAGTAATATCAGGAAAAAAGCATCTCCTACGCAGACGACGACGTACATTGACCCGTTCCAATTATCAAGATATTCAGTTTAAATGTCTTTTCTTTATGGCAATTAGTGCCGATGTCGACTATTCTACCATTCTCAGAAGTGAGTTTAAAACTTTCATGGGCCGATAGTTTTAATTCGTAACACTTTAATTAAGTAGCCGACTTCAAAAAAAGGAGGAGTTTCTTAATGCGGATGTTTATATATATATTTTTTATGTATGTTCGGGCATAACTCCGTCATATATGGATTCGCAAAATTTTGTTATGTTCGAAAGTGGTTTATTCCGAAATGGTCCCATTAAAATTTCATAAACATCTGATGATAAGTTTCGGAGACAGACAACGGAACTCTTCAATAAATGCTAGCAAATCAACCGCGATTGCTGCTATCGCTTATGTATGTCGCATTGTTTACGTAATCACACAACATAACATCACGCCTGTACCCTGTGTGTGTGCTCTAAAGGGGTACGCAGATGTGTTCAGTATACCACGGTACACCCTCATTTCTGTCAAAGTTGTTATAGGGTTACCTCTAATCTTGTTAGTATATATGAATTTGTGTGGGGTAGGTACAACTAAAAAGTGAAAAAAAAAAAAAAAAAATAAACAACAGACTTCCAACAAAAAACACTACGAAGTGAAAAATAACTTTAATTTCGGAAGTCGGTGTCAAAAAACGAAAATGCGGAACCAACGACACCGACTTCCGAAATTAAAGTTATTTTTCACTTCGTAGTGTTTTTTAATGGAAGTCGGTTGTTACTATAACTGATGATGTTGTTGAAATTATAATACTTTTCTTGTATTCATAGTTCACTATTGCCAAACTATGAGAGCAACAAAAGTTCAATGACGTTATTTAAAAATGAAAAAAAGAAAATGTCTTTAAATAACGTCATTGAACTTTACGGAAATAAAACAATATAGTATTTACTCACTAAGCACAAATATGAATAGGCTACTAATTACTTTTTGTGTGATTTCCTTATAGCTTATTGCATATAAGGACCTAACAAAATACCTAGACCAACAATACTCCAAGGTGTGTGTTTACTGTGTGCACTGCACTGTGCATCTATCGCTCAGTTTTTGTAAGTGTAAATAACCTGCTCAAATTCTCACTGTGCGCAAAATTCGGTTGGCGCCAACGACTAGTGCTGTGATATGCACGTGTTTATAATAATCACAATAGATAAATAATAACCTGTAAGCATGGAGATGGTAGTTGTTTTTCCGGCACCATTGTG
This sequence comes from Apamea monoglypha, assembly GCA_911387795.2. Taxonomy (NCBI): domain Eukaryota; kingdom Metazoa; phylum Arthropoda; class Insecta; order Lepidoptera; family Noctuidae; genus Apamea; species Apamea monoglypha. Next base: position 10,675,742 of record OU426922.1, read on the forward strand.
ACCCAGTAACACGGTGATCTCGTTCTCATACAACCTCAGGTTCAAATTGTCGACGACTTTTTTACGACCCTTGTATATTTTTGTAAGATTCTGAAAAATACCGGTCATTTTTATGTAGTCCATAAACTACCTAAACAGGCTTGTTGTTTTTAGGTAGTTTATCGACTGTGGAGTGAAAAAAACACACATCATTTAGGTACTTACCTATATAGGTTGGCAGGGACATCGACGCGCAACCTGTTGGATGGACGCGCAACCATGGATTCAGCCGGTCGATTCTGTAAAAATCTCACCGTGAAAACTCAATCGAAGTGAGCTTGATGTGAGTTGTCAGTATCTAGTGTCAATCCCTAGCATTAGTTGGAATGACAGCTCACTCCACGCTCACTTCACCTAAGTTTTCACGGTGAGATGGTTACAGAATCGCACTGCTGTACATGATTCTGAACACGCCTGCGTTTTTTTACGTACTAAAAAAAATTGATAGGTATTGCACTTTTCTATGGGGGTCTAGAATCATGTACTGAATTCATGGTTAAAGTTTGCGCGCCGATGTCCCTGCCACCTTGTATATTATTTAGTTGGTTATTTGAATGTTAAGTGTCGTGGGCTATCTTATAAAGTTATAAGTTACGTTATGTAGTAAAGTAGCTACATGATTTATATCCACGTATGTGGGCAAAATGAAGCAAAACATGTAAGGTATTCGACGAGGTGAAGGTACACGGTCGTTTAGTTTTTCTAAGGTACTAATAAACAGGCCAATCGCTATTAAGGCGTCCCTTCGTTGATGTTCACGAACACCATATTGATGTTTATACTGCACGAACTTATCACTATTAAAGTGTCGGATATTTATGGGTTTACTACTATAAAGGCTGACGCATAAAAGGCGTATAAAATTTGTTGTTGGTAAGGCTTATATCACACTGGCGATTTGCGAGCGAAGCGAGTGCGTAACGAACTTGCAGCGAGTTCGCAACGAACGCGTCGAACATTCCGAGAAGACGCGGCGGGCGATTGATCCCTTACAACGAGACGATTTTGAATTTCAGTTATAAATAACTCTGTATCCGTTGTATCACGTTTAAACCCTTCAACAATGTTACGTCCGTTCATGTCTTTGATACAACTGAAGTGGGGTGGGGCGGGCTGTTGAACATGAATGCACACAGTGGCGTCGACGGGGCTATTCGCGGCGAGCTCGCTGCGCGTCCGTGGCGGGTTCGCCGCGCGCTCGCTGTGAGCTACCTGCGCACTCGCCTCGCTAGCAAATCGCCAGTGTGATAAGGCCCTAAGAGAAATATGTGATCGACTGATCATTTTAATTACGGTACGAATTTTGAAATAAAACAGATTCTCTAAATAGTCGCGTACCTACCTACTAAAAAAATATTTAGATAATAATAAAGGAAAATAGAAAAAGATTGTAACTTAAATTAGCATTTCTGGTCTGCAAGCTCTTTTACGAGTGTTTGGAATAGAAACACACAATAATATGGCTGCTACGTAACACTTTTAATTAAAGGTTTTCATTTGAACCTTTAACTTGCCGTGTAAATGTTACTCAAACGCTGTGTTATTTTAACAACGTAACTTGTTATTCCCATATTTAAATTTTATTTCAGGAAGTTAGTTTTATGTTTGACATTTGCAAAATTGCATACATATACGCTCGAACAAAATTGGGAAATATTAAAAACTTACTTCCAAAGTAGTAAGTCTTTAACACGCAAACTGTAAGAAATCTACGTGGAAAATTTTCGAGAAATAATCTACCTTCAGTTCAGTTTGTGCGTCAATTTGTGAAGCGAGTTCGTAAACATGCATCGTTATTGGACAAAGCAACCTGTGTACGTCGTCCAGTGCGTTTAACCGAAAACATTGCTGCTGTGGCTCAGAATGTGCAACAACATCCATCAACATCAACTCGTCATCGTTCTCAGGAACTGAACATTTCTCGCACTTCTCTGAGAATAATTTTGCATAAAGACCTCGGTATGAAGGCTTACAAAGTTCAATTGGTTCAAGAACTGAAGCCTCATGACCATCCGATGCGTTTTCGCTTCGCCCAATGGGCTGAAGATTGTTTGGCAGGAGATGAAGAATTTTAAAGAAAAATCGTGTTTTCAGATGAAGCTCATTTTCATCTCGGTGGCTATGTCAATAAGCAAAATTGCCGCACATGGGGTTCAAAGAACCCACACGTGACTATTGAGAAGCCAATGCATCCACAAAGAGTCACTGTTTGGTGTGGATTTTGGTCTGGCGGCATCATTGGGCCATTTTTCATCGAAAATGAGCAAGGAGTCGCCGTTAGCGCCGGTGAGCGTTACCGTGACATGCTCAACGAATTTTTGTTTCCAAAAATTGAAGAGAATGACATGGACGACATTTGGTTTCAACGAGACGGGGCCACATGTCACACAGCCAACGTAACCATCGGTCTTTTGCGCACTGTTTTTGAAAATCGAATAATCAACCGAAATGCTGATGTCAATAGGCCGCCTCGGAGCTGTGATTTGAGCCCTTTGGATTATTTTGTGTGGGGAACTATTAGGGATAAATGTTACGCAAACCATCCAGAGACAATTGAAGCGTTGAAACATGAAATCGAAGTTGCCATTGAAGAGGTTCAAGCCGAAACAATCGAAAATGACTGAAAAATTGGTTGATCGGATGGGGTACTGCCGAGCCAGTCGTGGTAGTCATATGAATGATACGACTATTGTGTTATATTCTTAAATGACAAAGTTCAACCCTTCCAATAAAACCAGAAATTTGAAAAATTAATCAGTAGTTTTTTTTTTAGAAACGATTCAAATTTAAAATGGCCCACCAGTTATGTAGCACAGGACTGTTTGTTTTAATCATGTATCGTTTTTTTTTTTAATTAAGGCAAATGCTTTTAGTATTTGAGGAAGCTAATGTTCAAAACTTACGTAACATTGTTTGGAGGCACGTCATGCGTGACTTACCTGTATGTTGACGCCGGCGGGCACGCCCTTTGGTTCCTCTTCCTGGTCATGTACAACCTTCAACAGTGTGTCATTATACTCCAGATCACGTGTATCCTTCCTATTTATCTCTGAAAATATTAAGTTTCATAGTAATTGCAGTAGATAACGGAATCAATAATGCTTGCTTAGTCACAGAAAATCATCGCCGTTCGAGGTTTAAAGTTCACAATTTGTTCGATTTATTATATGAACGCATGAACGATTCGCTTTTTGCAGTTTAATTAATAATTTATTTCGGCCAACTAAACGTAATGAACATTAAACATTAATTTAAGCAAATATTTAGAGCAGTAGGCATTGGCTTAAATATTTTTTTAATGTTTTATGCAGAATCGCATGTTTTTATTTCAAGTTTTCAACGTCTAAATCAAAAACCCTGTTTGAGATGTTGAACAACCGCAATGATAATGGCCTTGATTACATGATCACATTGATGATCGTAAGCGATTGATTGATTCGTTACAAGTTTCATAAGCAGGTTACATAAGTAATGATCGAAGACACAATCCGGAAATAAACGTCATGGTGAAAAGGAAAACTCGCGTGTAAACCCGACACAAGTAAGAGAAAGTTACGCCTACACATTAGTTAAGGGTTGTTGGTAAAATTGCCTTCAGGAGAAAGTAGATTTTACTTACATGACAAAGGCATAAGACTAACCTGCAACTTTACGCTTATTCGGTCTCCAGAAGCTCTTAGTAAACGGGAAGTACCAGGGCAACGGGACTCCGTAGAGCCCCGGGCGTATCTTCTCTACGTACATCGCGATCAGCATGTATAGTATCGTGTCGAGAATCAGCATTAGAACGATGTGGCCCGGCTGTAGCTGATCCTGATACGAGATCGGAGTGAAGAACTCGTTCCATTGTAAACCTATGCAATATATATATATATATTTTACATCCAATCAAATACATCCATTCAATACATCAAAGTAGGCATCAGGCCTGTCGCAGTTGTAATTTAAATAAATAATGAAAAATGAAATGTCGCAAAGAGTCAAACTGGAATTCGCATTTACTGGAAAAAAAAATTGTGCAATTTTCCTGTAGATATACGTATAACGCCTTATTAAATAAAACTCTTCATAAGTACACACAAAACTTATCTAATATTTTATACATAGGTAGGTATGACATTAGTCATATATATTGTCTTCTTTACGGTAGTATTAGGTGACGTCGGTCAAAGTTCATATGAATAATTTAGTTCTATGTCTAGCGATTTAAGATAGTGTCCAAATTAACATTAAAATATTGTACCTATACGTTTTATAGAATTATATAATAGGATAGTAGGTAGGTCAAACCACTGACGTGTTGAGTAGAGTTGTAGGGTTTGCTGTGCAATCAGAGGATGGGCTGGAAGTACTTAACCCACTTCTAGTAATTAGTGTGTACGCACGGCTACACATCAAGCTATACAAAACCAGTATAAGCTGCCTTCTGATTGTACGAAAAACCTATACAATGCGAGGTCAGCTAAAACTGGAAATGCATAGCTTGATGTGTAGCCGTGTGTACGCAGTTATTGTAAGATTTTTTTACTCCTAAAACGGTCGTACATTACGCACAATGACCTTTTACTACCTCACCCCCTTATTTTAATAAACGCGGAGTAGGTACCTAAGTTATGCCAAACTTAAACCTTGAAAAATGCATGTTAAATCTTGAGCTAAATTGTGATTCTGCGTTTAATTAAAATAAAGGGGTAAGGTAGTAAAAGGATTGATTGTGCGTCATATGCGACCGCTTTAGGAGTTAAAGTTTAGTATATGACAGGTAGTTTCTTTTATCCATTTTAAATCACCTCCAAGGTCATCTACCTACTTCTAGTCTCGGTCCAAGAAGCTATACCAACTTTACATAATTGTCGGTTAGTTATACAGCAAACTGGTTGGTTTGCAAGCTTTTTTCATTCACTGTCCAGTCGTTTAGATGATAATGTGACTCCTAAAATCTTTAGTTAAGTAGTTGAATTGAATACCTAAGTATCTAATTGTTTCATTTAGTCAAGTCAGGGCTAAAATTAATGCGAGAAGCATTGATATCGGCGAATTTAAGAGTAGTTTGAAGACAATAACTACACTATTTACTAATGCATAATACCAGCAGTTACCTTTTGAAGTTCCTTCGCACATGATGATCATTTGAAACGCATATCCCATAGCAGTGTTAGATATCAGACTTAAAAGTAATTTCGTTGTCAGACTTATATCTTCGTATAATACTTGAGTTAGCATGTATATGGAGTACGCCGCGAACCATGCCAGGCCCATAAAGGATGCGGCGGTGTTAGCTGTAAAGCATCATTATCATTACAATTTCATAACATGGAGTCATACAATCAATATTGCCGATAGTGATACGATCTCTATTATATTTTGGTCCAATATTGAGTTGCCGTTGTGAGTCTATTTTTTTTTTTCATTCAAAATGAGAGTATAAGCATAATCAGCCTATAATGTTCCCACTGCTGGGACACAGGCCTGTCTCGGTTAGAGGTAGGGGCCGTAATCCACCACGCGGGTCCAGAGCAAGTTGGTAGATGTCACGTCTTTGAATTTTTGGTTCTAGGACATGCCGGTTTTCTCACGATGTTTTCCTTCACCTTGTTGAGCAGTGGTGATGATAGTATTTACACAAAGTAGGTAAAGTGCCTGCTTGGGTTCGAACCCCCCCGACCTACAATTCGTGAGTCGCGCCCGTTACCACTGGGCCAACACTGCTCTTCCAAAATGAGAGATTGTATTGAAATTGCATTAGAAACACATATCTGTAAGTTATTTATGCTTGCCTTACCTCGAGAAAAGAAGACGCTGATCATAAAAGAGAATGCTAATGAGGCTATGACGAACAGGACGATAAAGAAGAAAAGAACGCTCCATGGTGTGAACGTAAGTACTGAGTATCCGTCACCGGCAGCGGTCTGGTTGAATGGTATCTAAAAATGTAATTCATAGGTTAATGTATGTTGATTCTAAAGGGCGGTTTAGACCACATTGTTAAATATTCGTTTAACTATGTTAAATATTCTAGTTACAATAAGCATACTATTATTATATATGTATTTATGTACATATTATTTATGAAATTTATTTTGTAACAATGGACGTTATTCTTCTTCTTATTAACCCCACTCAACTAAATTATTTTTGTGTAAATCTTTTGTGTGTAACTACAGCATTATTTCGTTGGTTTAGACTCTAGAGTAGCCACACTAAAATGTCAAGAATATAAAAAAACTGCTCTTGTTTTGGTCTTTTTGTTCTAATGTGTGATTCTCTCACACACTACAACACACGCGACGCGAATGGGCGCAGATAACGCGCCCCCTTGTGGGATTTTTTACATAGGTACAAATTCAATAATGCGCGGGGAATTTGGTTCCGTCTCCCGTGTCCCGTCTCCCGTCATAGTGCGTGATCCGCTTAAGGTTGATCCCACCTTAAGCTAATCCTAAGATATGCATATTAGAAACTTCGATCATGCTCAGAAAACAATACCTACTCAATCAATTGTTACACCAAACTGATACAACTTTTAAATACCTAATTAAATTTATAACAGACGGCTAAAGGGTGCGGTTCCCCTCGCTACTCCAAAATTATGTTTAAACCAGCAATGCCGTGATCTCTTTGCCTGCAAAAGTTTTCTGCGAAATTCGCTTATTGTTCAAATTAAATCTTTCGAATACAACAGATTTTAGCAGGAATGGAATTTGAGTTGGAATTTATACATCACATGTTCAATAATGGATCCTTAAATTTTCCGAGAAAACAGCGCATTCGGAATTGATAATAAAGCTCGTACTTTGCTGCTATCCTGGGTTTTCAACGTAGCTTTCAGCTTGGATAGTTCCTAGTATTTCATTATAATTGGCAGAATGTTTGGTCTCGTGATTTAATTTAATCAAGAAATTATGAGTTAGGTACACGCATTACTGGGGGGTCGAAATTTTGGTACCCGGATATTATTGATTTGCTTACGTCCCCCCTACCTATTGGGATGTAATAACAACTGGCCATCTGTGTTATTATAGAATAACGGTAGAGCGTGACCAATAAATTGACTAAATAAACTTACCTTAAATAGTATTACAATAAGCGCAACGGATATCAAAAGGAACGAGAACTGTTTGATGAACCAAGCCAGCCAGTGTAACCACGATGGAAGGCCCATTATTGTCATTGTTTCCTGTCAACACACAGATAGATCGTTTGGCAATATTTCTATTTACATACACTTCGAAGCAAATACTTATTATCTGAGTAAACTTGAGAATGCTTTTAACATTAGTCTTGATCATGCAGACTGTTTTTTTTTTACTATGTCTAATAATATATACGTATTGTTTACCTTTAATTGTAACTCTTTCTCAAATGTTACAACTCTGACTGTATTCACGAAAGAATACGCAAAGCAGAGCATGATAATCATTGATATAAATCTTTCTAGCGCGACTAGCAGTTGATCTTCCCTGTATGCAAGCTGAGGTAGACGTTGTAAGTACACCTTGGTGCCAATCGGTTTCCCGGTTTTCTGCTTTATGATTTCCTGAGATATAGCATGCTGGACGGCTAAGAACATTTCTGGTGAATACCCTAAAAAAACAAAACCCTGTCTTAGATTAACGACGTTTATTTCATAGATATTAATAGATTTGTTTATGACTTATGTAGTCGTAGAATGGTTATTTTGCGTCACAATCATAGTTTTTGTAACTAATTTATTAATCACGCGACTTTACATAAGACAATGTTGCTGATCAGTTTATTTATTATTTATCGTACACACCAATAAATGAATTTGAATTTTAATTTGAATCGTCGTAGGTTTATTTAGCCTTGAATCTGACCACATGAGCATCTATCATTCGTAAAAAAGTGTTACTAACGTAAAACCTCACAACTCACAAGTCATGGTGTTAGTTATGTACCTATTAGCTGGCAGCTATCCATCTACGAGCGTAATTGATGATACCTACGTGAATAATGAATAAAGTCTTAAGACGAAAGTGTTCCTACCGATTTAGTGTTAAATACGGTACTCAAATGCACGAGCGGCATGTTGTCGCGAGCAGCCGCCGACGGGCTGTAGTTGCCTCTGCCGTTGACGCCTGTCACTCGTGTACAATGAGCACTTACGGAACTGGTATGTAAATACTCGGTACTCATATTTAATTAAGTAATAAGTAAATAATTTGATCCGACAACATTATTTGCTCAAGTTACTTTTCTTTTTCTTGGAATCCGGCAGGACACTACCCGCGTTCGGCACAACGATAACCAGAGTAACCAGACTCGAGTCAGTAGTCCTTCAAATGGCGATGTTTACCTCAAGTAACTAATTCCAGAGACTTTAAAGCAACATAATTAAAAAGTAGAAATAGTATGAGCTAAAAAATTCATTTTACAATCTTAACAACGTATGGAGTTTTGTACCTAATCAAATACAAGAAAGTCCCGATCGATCGATGAATAAATAATTAAGTACCTACATATGACCGTGACTGTGTAGGGGTGATAAATGAGGCTTAAATAAAATAATTTGCAAAAACAGAACCTGGGGTTTTTCCGCCGTACATGTCGCCTGGAGCTCGGGGCCCGGGCTGCGGGAACAGCGGATACAATAAATTTGTTCTCCAACTGGCTCTCAGTGGGTGCTCTACCATTGGTGTTCTCATCACCGCCGGGAATCTTAAAGTTAATGTTATGTCGTTCGGCCATTCTGTGGCACCTGTAAAATATGTATACTAACAAATTTTGTCTACTTTATAATTTTATAAAATAGAAGAGGTGAACTCACAGCTTATTGTGAATTACAGTATTAAGTACTTACTTGCCATACTGTCATCAAACTGAATGCCAACAAGAATTTGGTTCATAGCATTAGGTTGAGTGAGAGCTAGCTCCATTTCTTCTGCATTCTTATAGCCTTTAGGTTGAGGTAGAATATTCGAGTCAAACAGGAGGGAAAAAAGTATGCTGAAATTGTCATCAGCTACCGTTGCTATGGCATCTTTAGTTACACTTCTAGTGAGTGGGTTTTCAGGGGAGAATGCCAAAGTTCCTGTTTTTGCTGTAGTTAGATTGCCTCTGAATAACAATATAAATCATTAGCTATTTGTGTTTTATTTATATAAAAACGAAACATTCAACAAAAATTTACTTACAGACTTCGTCCACTAATATTAAAATAGGTTGGGAGAAACGGTGGATAATTTATTTCAGGTTTTGATTTTGGATCCACTAGGCATCTTGTTAATATTAAAAACATAGAAAATATCACAGGTGATGCAATCTCGAAAATAGTTTGCCATTTGTGCCTTCTTTGTAGAAGAAAGTTCTTCCAAATAAGAAGTTTTAATTTATCAAAGGCCGACATTTTGCCAGGTGATGGTCAGCTAAAATAAAAACATAAAAAAAATATTTATCTTCCTCCATACACTTCCTCTTACATTTACACTTAAAAATATTTGAGTTGTAGAAATCATTGTTTATTTTTTTTTGCTTTTTAGTGTCCAATGGCCCAAACCATAATTGAACACAACTAAATGCAGATATGGAAGTTACTCTAGCTACTCTTACTTTACTCTACCAAGTTATTATGTTAGTTATTATAAGTTAATGTTAGTTGTTGTAAGTTATTATTAAAACTTAAACATGGCTTTATTTGGGTCTCATTTTTTAACAAAAAAGTATTGTCCCAAACAATATTTTAACTCAATAACAATTTTTCCTTAAACATTTTACGGGATACTAAATGAGGCACTAGAAGATTAATTGTTATCACTTTTTTAAGTGTTTAGTATCCCACTTAGTGATAAAATAAAAAATGCTGAAATGTCATGTGATTTCTATTTTATGGATTTGTAATTTTTTGTTTAAATAAGTCATGACTGAATTTTTTGCATAGATATGTATTCAATTAGGTTGTGTGTACCATACACAGGCTGACATTAAAAGAGCTGATTAGTAAACTAAAAATGTATTCATATTCCTTTCCTTTTTGTTTATTCCTTAGTTATTATTCCAATTGGAACAAATACATCCTTTTACAGAATCATCCTATTACAGTAAACCCTATTGTAAGTAGTAATAATGTAGTACTAAAGGTATTTAAAAGAAATTAATTTGTAGCCGTATAAAATCGGTTTTCTTTGAAATATTTATTGATTTTTGAACACCAAAATAAATTCTGCTTGTAAAGCTAATATTCGGACCTTCAACATGACAAAGAGTATTTCTGTAATTATTTACGAACACCATCATTTCACTTTAATTCATAATAAATTAATTCAATCGATCGTTGGTGTCTTTACTGTACTATTTATAGTGGCGATTTTATTATTTTCGTCGCAGCAATCACCGAGAATGAAAATATTAAATATCTTACCTGCGCATTACGAATCCATCATATATTTACAGATTTTATTTCACACACACAAGCTGGCCGCTGTTATGGCACAATTAAACACGATTTAATTAAATAAGAATCTTTATGAAGGTCATTTAAGAACTCTGAGCGAAACAAAACCATACTACAGGAGCCGAACCTCCCATCCACTGTGACTTGTGAGTTTGAGATTTGGAGAATTGTCAGTGTCAACTGTCAACATCAAACGATTGACATTACCAGCACTCTCGTTTGAGCACTTGGTGGTAGAGATGTTATATCTAAGGTCATTTTTAGGTAATCCTGTTATTGAATATATTACTTAACGCATATTAGGATACCATACCTATTACTGGATATTAGTCAAATATAAGTGAACCGATTCATTATAGCTACTCAATCTAATATGCATATCTGCGTAATATCGGTAATAGTCTCCATACTAATTAATATGAAATACGAGATTCTGCGCGTTTATTATTCACGTATGACTATGAAAGAAATGAAACGGTGATTAAATTTTCCTTCATACTTTAAACAGGCTTAGGACTGTCAACGTTGATTATGTTGGCGTATTTAAAAAGTTAATCACCTATGTACAATTATTATTGTTTTTTTTTCTTACATAATATTTTTTTTTTCTTTGACTTCGCACGGTTTGTGCATAATATTATTATTATAAGCCTACATTTTTATATATTTTTTTTAAATTTATTTTTTCTACTATTTTTTTTCGTTTTTTTTTCATGTTTTACTATGTTATATTTTTTATATATACAGTCAAAATAGGCAACGCAACGTTAGTACGATTAATAAAAATTAAAAAAATCTTGACTTTTTTTTTAAATACTGCAAAGTGAGTTACAAACAAAATATGTACCGACGCCAGCACATCAATCTACCCGAACGAAATTGTCAAATTTTCCCAATCAAACTTTGAACCTGCTTCAGGGATAAAGTAAATTCTATTAAAGAAATTTCACAGATTGTGATAGCTTGATGTGCTGGCGTCTGTATCTACCTTTATACGCACGTCTGAAGTGTTGCAAACAAACTAAAATTATATACTGTTTAAAACTTAATAAGTAGTTTACATATTTACATTTAAAAACATCAATTGTTTGACTTTTTCCGATTTCAGCCTCGTTCGACGTTCTGAAATTATATTTCCGGAAGTCGAAAATATGCGCTCGCAAGATACTGAAGTACTCATTGCGCAGCATTTACTGCGATATAATTGTGCCAAGTTTGGATACACAAATTGGTGGTTCCTCCACCAATCGGAAGGATCGAGTAATTTTCCGTGGTCGTCCTTAATCGGCAACAACCTATCTGCAAGGTATCGTTGCACTTCTGTTATTGCAGATGCTAGCGGAGAATGCTGCGTTGACTCGACACCCACAAACATTTCGCTTATGTTATCCCATATTGATAAGCTGTCTTTAATGGGTTCGCTGGACGTGCTTGTACTCGTGGATGGTTGTGGTGACGCTGACCTGATGCTACTTTGGGATTTCTTGTTGATTTCGGCAGTGACGAGTTCTATAAGGGCTTTTTTGGCTTTCTCAGCAGCAGACTTATCTTTATAGCAGTGCATTTTATATCTGGGATCCAACAATGAACAAATTGAAAATGTACCACTGTGTTCTATATGCCCCAATCTTCTTTTCAACTGTCCTACAATTATCTCAACGGATGTGGCTACATCGGGTTGGATTGTAGATGGAATTTTATTTTCATACACATTTAAAAGGACTCTTGTAAATACAATGATGAGACTCCCGGTTACATACTCCTCACCACTCATCTGTTGAGTGCCTTCTTGTAATGGCTTTAGAATTGTAAATAGGTCCTTGCATATTTGCCATTCTTCTACAGATAACATTGGTACGTATCTGTCCAACAAGCCCGCCGTGCTTCGCAGTGCATCTTGCAATTCCAAGAAACGTTCTAACATATAGAAAACAGAGTTCCACCGCGTAGCAACTGCTTGAAGAAGTCTCAAAGGTTGCGCGAGGCCTGTTTGGATTTGGTACCTTAGTAGCTTCTCCATAGCTATATTGCTTCGTTTATAATGCGCAACAATTGCTTTAACTTTTTCTATTGTTGATTTAATAGTGTCAACCTCCAAAGCTTTCTCCACCACTAGATTTAATGTGTGGGCAAAACAGCCAAAATGTTTTAAGCCCAACTGCTGTTTGACAGCATTTTGCATATTAGTTGCATTGTCGGTTGTTACCATGACAATTTGTTTTTTTTCAATTCCAAGGTCATCGATTGTGCGGGATATTTCCTCTGCGATATTTAGGGCTGTATGAGAGCCGGGCAATGGTGCACCACTCCATTAATACTTTTTTGAACTTAAAATCTATGTCTATGTAGTGCGCTAATATGGCAATGTAGCTCTCTTGTGACGCCGACGTCAATAAATCAGTTGTTAAACTTAACGAAGTGATGTTTTTTATTACACTTGTACGAACTCTATTTAAACATGTTTCGTATAGTACCGGCAAACGCGTATTTGAAATATGTTGCCTAGTCGGAAGTTGATAAGCAGGATTCAAAGCATATGTATAGCCCCTAAATCCTCTATCCTCGACAATGGAGAACGGTTGAAAATCTTTAATAAAAAGAAGCAACAACTGTTCGTCAATTTTTTCTCGTTGAGATGCAGTCATTTTTTTTACTGGTAGATTAATTTTACTCTGCACCAGTTGTCTTGAAAAGGTTAATGTGCTATTACCTGGGTTGGATGTACTAGCAACCGAAGGCACAGCCACACGTTGTACATTTTCAGAACTGCTTATTTGTGTATTGGTGGAGCCAGTGTCATTTTCTGGTATTTGCCGCAATTGTGTGCTTGACGATGACGATAATACTGCAACATGCTTGCTTTTCAAATGTTTGCTTAAGTTCGAAATTGTTGTTTTAAATGAGCACTTTTGCTGACATATTTTGCAAATTGCAATTTTGTTTTCTTCGGAATCTACCGTAAAATGTGTCCAAACTTCACTGGTTCTCGCCCGCTTCATAATTAAAACAAAATCCAAATTTTTTCGTTCACTGTAAATAACCGCAAAAACCACCACCAAAATCACCACCAAAACCTCCAACAAAAATAAATAAAATTTCAACCCAATCACTAAACTAACAAAAGAATGAATAGTTATTACTATTTATTAGTTACCAATCACTGCGTGCAGCAATAGTATGGAGTCGCTGTGAGCTGCTGTCACTGGTCGCTACAAATATTATAAACTATTATCCGTATTAGCTTTAACTAGACAAGACAGAAACAAGTGACCAAATGTAAAAAAACTGTTTTCATTGCTTGCTTACTTGGTAACCAACACATGCAGCTTTCATACGAAGCCCGACGTGCACAACGAAAAGCAAGCAGCCAGGTTCTATTCATACAATACAATATTCATCTCGCTCACTCCCCCGCCTCGGGTCGGTTTAAGCGAGTCTAGTCATCTCGCTCACTCGTCGGGCGCCGAGACAACCGTGAGTGAGTGAGATGACCGCAGTTGGCAAAATAATAATAGCATAGCGAGCGAGCGGAGCTAGGCGAGTCGCCGCGAGGCGCGATCGGAAATAATCGGAATCGGCGCTATCATCAATCGCCGCGAACAGTCGCCTCGCTATTACGCGACCCTATTATTTGACTAATACCTGGTAACCTATTATTCTATATTCGCATATCCTAATATGAATATGTACGTGGCTTGTATTATGATACCTGTACCTATTACGAATATATTAGTCACACCTCTACTTGGTGGATAGTATGCTTACGTCGGGAGCAGCAAACACTGCGTTACCGTGCTTCGGGTGACAGATCTCGGCGATAAGCGTAAGTCAAGGGGTGTGTGGCCTGCTTTGGGTTTGATCCCGATCTCTCTTGAACGGAAAGAATGTCGCAGTGAGTTTAGCGGTAGACATCAGAATTTCAGATTTGTCTCGTGAGAACCTTCGATATTAATCGAGACTACGCACAAAGCCGGTTTTATAAGCGGACTTTGGATTGCCATCGTGGTGAAAGGATTAGCCAATCAGCGTGGATAACTCGCTGATTGCCCAGGGTGCGCCGCACGTATGGTGGCTCTATAGATACGTCGCTCGAGGAGGCTCCTTGTTGAGGTCAGACGCTCTTGGTGACTCAGCCACTTATTACTCCTCAAACTCACTCAAGCCCAATCCGAGCAAAACCCAGTCTTGCATATTTGATCTCCGCAATAGAGAGGCAGATCGCAAATTTAACATCGTTTGGGGTGAGGAGTCCATCGAGCACAGCAACTTCTGTAAATATCTTGGTGTTACCCTGGAAAGGTCTTTAACATTCGGCAAAAACTGTAAGAACATCAATTAAAAGGTGCACATTCGCAACAGTCCGTCTCCGTCGACTAGTCTCATCGAAGTGGGGTGCTTCGCCTGACGTTATGCGGACTACTGGACTGGAACTATCTTTTTCTGCGGGTGAATTCTCATGACCCGTGTGGAGTCGTGCAAAGCTAGTGGATACAGGTTTGAATGAAACGTCAACGATCATCACTGGTTGCCTAAAACCGTCCCCGGTACAAATGCTGTATCCACTGGTAGGAATAGCGCCACCCGTGGTTCGTAGAGCGGTGGCAAGCTCCAGCGAAAGAGCCAAAATGGTTTCCGACACACGACACCCTTTGCACGACAACTTCCTTGTGGCACAAAGGCTTAAAAGTCGAAACAGCTTTTTAAAGTGTGTCATCCCACTCACTGGCGAATGATCACAAGAAAGACTGAAGCTGTGGCGAGACTGTGCTTCCTTATTCAAACCTTTCGTCCCATTCGCTGAAAACCTCCCACCTGGACATGAGTTACCTTGGGTAACCTGGAAGTCTTTAAATAGATTCCGGACCCAGGTTAGCCGAAGCAAGGAAAACCTGTTCAGGTAGAGATTCATAGACGACTTCGCCTTGGAGTGTAAATGTGGTGCTGTTCCATAAACGATGGGGCACTTAATATCGTGCTTTGCGTGTCCTGTCAGCTGCACGTTACAGGAACTGATAGACGCTGGCGACGATGCCAAACAAGTGCACGAATTCTGGGCCAAGTCTATTTAGATTGCTATCGCCAATCTAAGAAGAAGAAGACCAGCATTAATTGCCATAAATAAAAATCTGCGACGACCACCAATTATTTTATTTGTTCTAATCTTATTAGAATTGGACTCTTAATGCTTGGTACTCCCTCAGCGCCTTTGTCGCCAGCGACTCTCTTGCGATTTCAATAACGCACATTCACACCCAGATTTTAATATCTTAGCGAGCAATCGGCTGCCAAAATCTGTATAAAGATGTTATATTTTGAAGTCACCTGCGACTAAAGTAGGTTAAATGCTCTAAGTGCAGCAGTCACACTTGCGATCACTAATTATAGCCTAAAGTCTTAATACCAAATTAATTAAAAATTGTGGTGGACTTTTAGTCATTTTAGTATTTGAGAGCACTATCAATCATAGACAAAACAGGAGCACTTGGCAAGAAATACAAAATGGCGTTTACGTCAGTGACATATCAATGTTTTCTATTAGATTTTTTTGTTAAAAATAAGTTATAAATGTAAAATAACGATTGTTTCTTTAATATGTCTACCAATAATTTATCTTCGGTTTTAAAATCTTGTTCAGAGAGTGAGTTGATTAATGAAGTGTCCGATAGCAGTATGACACAGAAGCAGGTGGAAGGATCCCGATTAAAACGTACATTTACCCTGCCTCGCAATCCCTTCGGAACTACAAAGCCTGGATCCAGCAAGAATAAGAGTAACGAGAACGAAAACAAACCAGCAAGTGCTAGCTCCACACTTGTAGAGACTCCTAAAGACGAGAATGGTATAGAAAGGAAGTTGTTTAGAAGGCCATCATGGAAAAGATTCCTAAACAAGATAGCGCAACACATGAGCACTGTTCACGTATCAGGCGTAAGTGACACTCACATGATTACTCTCTATAATGTTAAAAACTATTTCCACCCTTGCAATCCCTTGTGCGGTAAAGGAGACAGTTCAAAATGTACCCTGCTCTGGTGCTAATGATTTGTATTTCACATTCTAGAGTAAGAAGAGTAGTAAGTTAATATATTATCACCATTACTCTATCAGGTGGCTAATATGTTTGGTTTGCCTGGAGAAGTTTTGTAGGTGTTCATCATAAATACTCATTTTTGGATCAAAATATACATAATTATTTATGTTAATGGTATATTCACATACAAGTGTATCACTAAACCTTGAAATGAAACACAACCTTGAGTAAAAGAAGTATAAAGATAACAATAATTATCAATATCTATTTAAACAAGAGAAACATAGCAGAGCAGCATAGTCTGGATTAGTATTTGGAGAAAAATTGAATCAAACATATCAATTTTGAAAATAATTGGTCAAAAGGGCAACTATATGGGTAAAACCGAGGGCAAAAAAATATTATAATAAAATTAAATAATATATTATGTATAAAAAAAATGTGTACTTTAACAACTTATGTTTTGTAAATAGCAATTACTGATTTCGATAACTTATCAGTTTTACAAAAACATGGACGAATGCCTACAAGCTTCCCTGACCAAAAAAAAATATGTTGACCACCAGATGATAGCGATGGGAATGGTCTAGAAAATTACTATTATTTTGACATTTTAGGGACAAAACATTTGCTATGGAACAAAATTGTCTCCTTTATTACTGTCACCGTTTTGTGCTGAATCAATGACACCAACTGGGAGGTTTTTTATTGTGGTTAAATGATGATTTACATGTAATACTTAGGTATTTGATGCTATTAGTAGCATGATTACACTGCTAAATATTTAATGGTTTTGTAAATAAGCGTAATGAAAAATAATGATTGTTAAAATATGCCTACCTTATACTATCTTTTACCGTGTTCATAGTGGTATGATTCTTCTTTCATTCATTCTTTGAGGTGTGACTGAAAACTAAAATTACTGTTTTTTGTAGATAAAGTCTGCACCGGCACTAATGAATGGTGAGCGCGTTCCATGCAGTGGGGATCCTCCATGGCCACCCGGTTCAACCCCTGCGGCCACTGGAATAAAAAACCATGGCAACACTTGCTATATGAATGCCGTTTTACAGTGTCTCTCACATACTGATGTTATTTCTGAATATTTTGTTTTGGACCATTACAAAGTGAGTATCCCATTTTTTTAAATCATTCATACGAAAAAAAAAATCTTTTCTTACTCTTACGTTTCATTTAACTTTTATTATCATGTATCATAAATAATTTAACAGTATAATCATACTATGACTGATAATTATTCAATGTTTCAGGTGGATCTGCAAAAGAGAAATAAAATAAATTCTAAGAAGTATGGTACACGCGGTGAAGTTACTGAGCAATTGGCAGCAATTCTAAAAGCTCTCTGGGCTTGCCATTATACTCCTGATATGAGTACTGCTTTCAAGGTATGTTTTATAAAAAGCTTACTCGTAGGAAGCTATTTTTGTGATATTTGAATAGAATACTTCTTACCAAAGCATTTTAATAAAATATTCAATGTTTATAAACTTCCAATATAGCATTGCTTGGCTCTGAATTACAATTAAAATCAATCTCAACCTTGTCCGCCTTAATGACTATCTTGATTTTGATTTAGATTTGCCTAGGAATATGACTAAGTTATTCATATATGGTATGATTGAAGGTTTAATGTAAACCAAGCTATTGTTAATTCTGTTTTCTCTAAATTGATCTAAAAACAAAAATCTTGTTAATACCAATGATAAAAATATAACAGAATAAATTTAATTGTCTATTCTTTTTCTAGGGTGCAGTTGAAAGGCATGGTACACAATATAGAGGGAATAGTCAACATGATGCACAAGAATTTTTATTTTGGCTTCTAGATAAAGTGCATGAAGATTTGAATACAGCTACTAAGAAAAAATATAAAACAATCAAGGTGAGCAGTTCATATCATTTTGAACATAAAATATTTAAAAAACTTATGTTCACTGTTGTGCTAAGCTATTTATGTATCTTATTTCAGAATACATGTGGTAAGCCTGATGAAGTAGTTGCAGCTGAAACATTAGCCAATCATGCCAGGAGAAACAGTTCATTTGTACAGGCTGTATTTCAAGCTCAATACAGGTGCACAAATGTTATTATCACTAGTGTCTTACTCGTGTTTTATCCACTGCTTGGTATGAGATACAACCATTTACATCACACGCTTGTTTCAACCATCCTTCAGGTGCAATTTCCTTAATGTTGAATCACTGACATTATTGTACCGCAAATCATCTTGCAATTTATATTACAGGTCAGCATTGACATGTGCAAAATGTGAGCGCACATCATGTACATTTGACCCGTTCCACTGTGTGAGTGTGCAGCTACCTTCACGGCTGGCCACTACCCAGCCTTCACCGCTACCTGTCAATGTAAGTTTTCAGTGTACTGTAAATACTTCCGTATGCAACAGCAATAGTTGGAGTCGTGATTAAAGTATGTCGACGACACGTGATTGGGGTCAGTCGTCATACTGTCTAGCTGTCTAGCTTACGACTACGTCACATGTTTTTTTGATATAAAACTATATAATGTTTAGTTTGTAGTCACACATTAGTTAAAATCTATATTTTTAAATCATCTGTATGGAGCACCACCCGCCCACCTGCTCGTACAAATATGCACATGCAGAAGATGCGAGGAAGAGATGAAGAGGTTATCCTGATGCAACATGTAACCCAAACCTATACTAAACATTTACTAAATATAATTTTAGTAAAAACATATTTAAAAAAAAAACAAAGGCAAAGTAACGCCTGATCCCATAATTTATCTGACATGACTATATGAGCTGATAATGATAACATGAAAAAAATTACTAAATGATTTTGAATTAATAATAATGATGTTCGAGATGGCGTGGGAAAAGATTTCCTGGATGGTTTTGGGGGAGGCATTTGCCCAGCAGCGGGACAGTACAGGCTAATAAAACAAAAAGATGTATCTCTACTATATAAAATGCAAGTGTCCTAACTGACATCAGCCCAGCGCAAACCGCTTAGGAAATTCTAGAGTTAGACAATGGCGCCGATTTCCTTGTTCACAAACTAAACTAAATTTAAGTTCAGTGCATCTTTTTCTTTCAATTTCATTAAGAAAAGAACAGAAGATAAATATTAGTTTAGTCCTGTCAAATTAGTCAGCGCCTGACGTAAATTAAAGTACTTTTAGTAGCCATGTTTTTATACACGTCTAAACTGTCTATGGAGTATCTTAATTTGACAGGACTAAACTAATATTTATCTTCTGTCCTTTTCGTAATAGAATAGAAAGATAAAGATGCATTGAACTTAAATTTAGTTTAGTTTGTGAACAAGGGAATCGGCGCCAGTAGGTGCCTTTTGTGACGTAGGCTAAGAAAGGATTTTTGAAAATTCAATCCATAAAATCGATGAAAAGTGAGAATACAGTTTGTATGAAAAATCTCCTTTGTTTTAGAAACTTGGAAACAGATCTAATACTTATTGGGGTAAATAATAAAAACGTAATGATTAATTTTATTTGTATTTCAGGTTGTGTACGTGAACCAGCAGCCACGGCAAGTGCGTATCGGTATAGAACTGACGCCGAACGCGACCATGGAAGAACTGCGAACTACGCTACACAACGACACGGGAATCGATAGGGATCACATCATTATGGCGGAAATCAATGAAATGGGTAATTTATACCTTGCGATGGTTTACACATTGATTAAATTGATAAATAACATTCGGGTAACAATCTTGATAACAGTACAGTCATCCATATGATATAATAGAGAAATAATATATTATATCGAGAGCAAAATCAGCGCTTAATGGCCAATATTGAGCAATAATCACCTCTTTTGTAGGGTACTAAAGGCTTTTCTTCTATTTCATTAGGTTGGTGCAACGCCCGAGCGGGTTGGGAGGCGGCCGGCATAGACTTCGGCGCTCTATATTGTATGGAAGCACCACCGTTATTACAGACGCCCACTACTCCCTACCTCCTTATATTGTGGGTCAATTTACTAGAAGGAGAGAGATTCGGTCAGTATTATTCAATAGTATTACATTCATTGTTACGCCCGAAGTGCATAATAAAATAGCGCTAAACATTCTTCCTGTCTGGGACCAAACAGAGAGATACAATTTCAGTGAAGTGGTTTAGAAAATTGACTATCCTGCATTTATAGAAAAATATACGTAAAATCTTTATTTTGTAATTGTATTTATAAAGACATCCTTTTTCAACATTCTTATAGGATCACCTTACGCTATGCAAGTACCTCGTGAGATCTCATACGAGGACTTGCAGAAGCTAATGTTGAAGGAGATGTGCCAAGTGGTGGCTGAGCGAGTGCTAGAGAATGCGCAGGGCGCAGATATATTCCGCGCGCGGATCGCTGAGGCACACCGGCCTCGGGACCCCGCGTATTTGCAACCAGAGGTAAGTATTTTATCGTTGACAGAACAAAGGACAAAGTTGTATGAACAAGTGGTTTTTAAACCAATAGACATTTTTAAAATACACTTAAAGCAGTTATTTTTGTTATCACCTCACATCATCAAAACCTGTCATTCTCTTGGGGTGTTTAAAATCAGGATTCGAAACGTTCTATTAGCTAATAGTACTGCATTGTTTGCAATTTTAATTATTCTATTGGTAAACCTTTATTAATAAGATAAAACCATCTACGCCATTTTAGGCAACTACAGCAACTATTTGATCCACAGCTCCCGCATCCGTTGTTTTCTCTGGACGTGGAGCAGGCGTTATGTGCACACGACAAGCATCCTCATCTACGACTCGAACTTCTCTGGGACGCCGCGCATAGGGACAGGTAAATATTGTCTGATGTCATGATAATGATAAATTTGTTGTAAATAACATAAACATAATTAATTATGTAAGTACAGGCATAGTAAAAGGACCGCTTGCAGCTTCTCGGATTACTATTTATTTATCTATACTACAGATTTTAGTTTTTCGTTAAGTATATTTTTGAAGTTGACATTGCATTCAACGGGAAGTCAATTTATCGCGAAAACCATATTGTAGCGCCACATCCTATGTCCCGATATACACTCCGTGATAACGTAGCCTTGACCTTCCCGCAGATTGAGTCGAACGACGCGCAAGCAAACTGCGCATTAATGACCTGGTTTAAATCATGCATTATTCGGCTGTATTTTGACCGAAATATTAGAGCACTGTGTTTGTCGCGTAGTCAACTACTCGTTTCTGACGTTTCTAGTATTCGAAACTCACGTCGCTGGACCACGTGAGTCACGTGGTCCAATAGAGTTGATCCTTATAAGAAGTAGGATCGCTTGGCATCAAAATTTTTTTTTGTGAATATTGACAATTTTCATGCTGACGATACAGTGTAAAAAATCCGATGGATGCAGATCAAAATATATCAAAAAGATAAGGATAGTCTCCCAAGATCATTTTCCTGTAGCTACAACGGTTAAGATATCTGTCCTTACTGCTCCATCAAAAATCCATCCTGTATATTTTTTATCGTGCCTGCCTTTAGAACACGTAATGGCTCTATTTTACTTATACTTCTGCTGTTATCCTTATGTCATAGTTTTTGGTTCTCCTGTGCTTAAATTGAATAAATATAATGTGTCCCCAGTATAATCCGCTCCCCGAGCGAGGCGTGCGAGGTGCACGTGTCGGCGGCGGGCTCGGCGACGCCGCTGACACTGCACGCGTGCCTGGCGCACTACACGCGCGCCGAGCGCCTCGCGCAGGAGGACGCGTGGAGGTAACTGCATTACACAGGGCCCAATTAAATTTGTTAGCGAAACTCCACAGACGTGATGGGCATCGATATCTAAACATGATACAACAAAATAAACTGTTTTTCTCAACTCATACTTAAAGTAACAACACTACCAGCGGTCGTTAACCCCAAAAAAAGAACAATCTTGTTGTTATTTTATCTTACCCGTCAGGTCTGCAGAGTTTCGCTAGCTTATTTAGTTTGACTCTACTATACTACGCCACAGCGGTAAAATCGTCTATTCTTCAACCATTGATTGTTCGATATAGTCCCTAAAAAGTCTCAATACTAATTCGTAGCGTACTTCATACTACTACCTTTTTACACATGGTTCGTTGTTAGTAATCAACATGATTTTGGTTTTCTCTAGATGTCCGCAGTGTCAGCGATATATGCCTGTGGTGAAGACCCTCGGTCTTTGGTCTCTTCCGGATGTTTTAGTAATACATTTAAAGCGCTTTCGACAGTGAGTATAATTTTACTTACCTTAGTTATGTATTTTGTTAGTGGAAAATTTATAAAAACGTAATATTTTCAGGCAAGCAAAAGGTCGTACGAGCACAAAGCTAACAGCAATGGTAGAGTTTCCTTTGAACGATTTTGATATGACGCCGCATCTTGTCAGAAGGAACGTACAAATGGCAGAGTCGCCCGGCCACTCGCGCTCGCCGCGACGACGACAGTCGAAGACGCCCGCGACCACCCCGCACGAGAACATGTACGACCTCTACGCCATCTGTTATCACCACGGAGACGATCTGGAGACTGGGCATTACACGGCAGCTTGTAAAAATCCATATGACGGACATTGGTACAAATTCGATGATTCTAAAGTTACACCAGTCGATGATGAAAATGCATACAGTGAATTAGTTAATAATACCGCTTATATGCTTTTTTATAAGCGCAAAAAACCAATTGTTACACATTCATGTTCCTCTGACGACCACAACGGCCATTGGGCGTTGCGTATGCCAAAATACGTGAAACGAACGACCGAAACTGTAAACGAACTCACTGAGGTTAAAGAAGAGAGCGTCATTGAAGAAGTTAAAATTGAGCCGCCTGCCAACGAGCCGGATTCAGAATCCGATATCACAGCTCTCACACACAGCCCCTCACTGTCCCGAAGTGTTGCCAGTCTTCCCGATGATAGCATTAGTGAAGTGACGTCTCCAGTAAAGCACACAGTGTGTGTGACCGTTATACATAATACGACTTCCGTGGTGCAGTCGCCGACGCTTCAGCGACCACTGATAGTCGAAGTGAACGGGAATAGTGCTACTGACGACACAAGCGAACACGAAAACGAAACGAGCGTGTCTCTCGAGCCGTACATCCACAAAGACGTCCACGTGAATCCCAAGATGACTCCCGTGGACACGCGCAGGCCGCGCTCCGTGGACTACCCCACTCGCTCCACCGGCGCCACGCCGACGACCCGGGACACAAACAGGAACTATGAGAGTTCTCCATTAGTAGCTAGTATAAACGAAGTCGAATATCATCCCACCACCGAAGATTTAATGTTGTCAATGTTCCAGGAGTCAAAGTTCATTGTTCCTAGGCATACCAATCATGTCACAGGGGAATCTCATAGGACAGGTTAGTAATTCATAAATTCACATTGCCATGTTCTAGATGTGTTTTATAATGATTTGCTTGTTTATAATGATTATGATACATGTCAGATAACATTTTTATATTATCAAGGCCATCAGCGTACTGAATGCATTATATGACTATGTACATATTCCATGTATATATACTAACTACATCATATTTACAGGAGAGAAGTCTGCTGTTTGGAAAACTCGAATATCCACATGAGAGCAACAGATGAGGTCTGAAGAATATCATACTTTACACACCTGTTCTTTATTTATTTTCTATTCAAACTTAGATCTGAGGATTTCGTGTAGCTGACAGTACATTTGTGCTGTAACATTTGCGCAATTTTTTAATAGGGCAATAATATGGCAGAGGCTTTTAACATAGTGCCTGTAGTTAATTTATTTCCTCGCATCCTTGAGTTCATTCAGGCTCATTTAAAGTTCATGGTTCATATTGAATGTAAGACAATTCGCGAACGACTTACACTAAACTTATCTGATGATTGTCTATGTTAAGGTTATATCCCGAAGTGAGCGAACGTCGCAGTAACGCTGATAGACTTTATAATAAATATATTTTATCATTATTGATATTACAAAAATTATAATTGGAGGCAAAAGTGATTCGTTAGGTGTAGGTACTTTAAAAAAATATGAGTACGTAAATACTTATGTTAGTTTCACTGCCATTGGTTTTATTTTGTATTACATTTGGCAAAATTTCTGTAAATAACATAGACGCACTACTTGCTGCATAAGTATGATAGTTATGCTGGTATCGTAGCGTAACGGCACTGTTCTGTATACTGCACTCTACATCGGGATATTATCTTTATCAAGCCTTTCAGGCATCTTTTATGAGGTAATGAGGCCTTGCAGATTTTGTTTAATATTTAGATCAGAGATTATTGTCAATTCTTAATTCATAGTCAACAAAATATTTGTTGAACTTAAAGGACCAATCATTACAATTCGATTTTTGTTTCATTTCATTTCTTTATTGATATAAATTAATATTCATCATGTACCTCTATTATGTAACGTACAATCTGTAGATAAAAACTAATAACTTGAATTATACGAAAGTAGCTAGAGGGCGTTATAAGTAATCACATTTGTGCCTTGGCCCTAGAGATGTTGTGATTTTAAAATTGAACATAAATAAAATACATTTTGCTGTGTACACTAAAGATTAATATTTGTACAGCTAATACGATATACATAATGTAAGTGAAATATTACATGTATAGGTAAAACTTGGATAACTGATAATGTATGCGACGAGATTTATGTTGGATATTTGTCTAGCATGATTTTTAATAATGCCACTTGTAAGGAGTACGTGGGATCATTGTGATTTATTAAATATTTTCTATTCACAAATATTGTACATATAATGTGGGATTTATGTATGTTTTTAGATGTGATTTGCTATTATTTACCTAAACTGATATTTGAATTTGGATTTAAATGACTTTTTGTAAATATAAAAAATAGTATTCTTTTCGTAAATGCACATAATTTAGAATTTCTTTATGCATTTTACCGTGATGATTTTTTATTAATTTATTTTATTGAAATTGATTTTTATTAAAAGACATTTTTTGTTATATGTACATATTACCAAAATCATTGAGACAGATATCGCATTACGAAGGGGCTTGGTGTGCCGACAGGCAAATGAGCAGCTATCTTCCAGCTAGTGCGTTATCTGTGTTAGCCTGTACTGTAACGTGGCCTAAACAATGTACCTGTGATCCATTTACTTTATCAGGATACAAAACTTATTATGAGACAGTTCAGCGACATTTCAAGCATTGATTAGAATAATTAAGATTACAAGTCAACCTGTATAAAAAGTGAAAGTCCTGTTTCATTTGATACAATATTTTTTATGGCTGAATATTACTTGAAACTGATTTCTATAATGTTTTATAGTATAATTTTTCAGTGATTTTTAAATAGGTCAACAATACGAAGGTCAATCTTTAATGTGATAGTTAATTGATTCAATGCTGAAATGTTTCTGAATACATGCCGAAGTGCTTAATTTAAAAGATTATGCTAATTTTGTTGTATTGGAAAGTTGATTATGTTATTAATTATAAGTATAAATGTCTGGCTCTCAACTTTGATCGCAGATTAATTTATTTATAAGTCTTCGGAGGTACCGACCCGTGAAATATGTGTAAATGATTTATGTATTCACAATAACTAGAAAACAAAATAACACAATATACATCAATATAATTAGTAAATCAATATTGACGTTGGAGTCATTTAATGTTCATATTTTTCTTGAAAACAATGCTTTAAGAAGAAGAAGCAAATCAGTGCAATATGACAAGAAAGGCCGCTTTCTAATCTACAAAGTAAACATTTTATGAATTATACAAAGCTTTGTTAAAAATATTTTGAATATTATGTCGCTAGGGTCGACCTCCGAATATTTGTATTATGTTCGTTGTTTTAATTTAAAGATGTTTATTTTAATTTCACCATGTTATGTTAAAATATAAGCGTTATGTCCACAGTTGAATAGTTTTATTATCCCTACAAACCATGTGTTAAAATTTAGACTAAGCTTCAAGAAGACAATGAATAGTTATGAGTCATCCTAATTAGGAATTGCAATCCAACAAAGTGGGATACCGCAATCCAGCGGGATCGAACATAATTTTAGGAACTGCGGGATCCCAGAACAGCTTGCGGATCCGCCTTTAATTAAAATTACTTAAAATAATATGTAGTTTTATAAGAAGTAGATTGGGAGATAACACTATTGTTGCTATTTATTTTTAAAGACTATATGTTATTTTCAAAAAGAGAAGTGATTTATCATTTAATATTTTTAAATTTGTAACTTTTTTATTGATTCCTTACTTTAGTGAGAACAAATACTTAAGACAATTAGTAGATAAACTAAATTCAAATGATACTCATTCCTAAGGCATTAAGGCCGCCTTTGTACCTTTTTGTGCGAGAAGATTAAATAAATAAATACTCTACATCTCAAAGAAGACTGCATGCATAAAGTTACCTCAGATAAAGATTAGATTCCCTAATGCTAATTAATATATTTACTTTCTCAACTCATCTATTGTTAGGTATACAGCATGTATCAAAACGGTGTAGTCATATTTAAAGGTCTGGTACAGACCATCAAACTAAACAACTTCCTCCGTTGGGCTAACATCGTACTCGCGAAAAAATAATCAGCCGTCCATTTGGGTCGAGTAGGTATTGAAACTTTGTATGGCACAGTTGGTATTTTTTTAACAATTATGATGTTGGTCCCTTGGAGAAAAGTGTTCAGTTTGATGGTCTTTACCAAACTCATAAATATGACCAAACCTTACAGATACATGCTATATAATTACGGAAAGCGTGGGAATCCCCGTAGAAGGACCAACAAGGACCATTCCATAAAGTGTTTTGTTTATAGAAATAGACCACGTTGCCAACACTAATAAGGATTTAAATCAACTCCTTGTTTGATCTCTGACACAGCATTAAACCGAGACCCGTCAAATAGCAGACTACGGTATCGAAAGGTGCCTACCTTGAACTAACTTGATAAATTGTTAGTCTGTAAATGTAATATGCTGTACAGTTAAATTGATTCCGGAAAGCTATTATTAGGATATAGGTCAGATGCACTTTGCATATTCGACTTTGCATGCCAGACTGCCACTTAATTCTAACACACTAGAAGAAGGCAGGCGTGCATTTTTCAATTACATAAAAATAAAATTAGTGCTGCAGTCTTTATATTTGCATCATTTGGCAATCAAACCGTTTGACATGGTTAAAAAAAAAACCCATTAAAAACTCGAGAGTGCAATCATCTTAATTCTAGCTAACAGTAACAGGTTTAGTACCTACTTGAACAGGTGTTGCTACAAGAACTACTGAACATCGACAAAAATACTACAAACATGCCTAGGTATTGCCCAATGTCCACGTAGGTACAGTAGTACATGCCTAGTCGTGGAATCGATTATGGGAACCGAAATTGCGTGTGAAGTTATATCGGGCCAGTACCCATTCACATCACACCCAAGTCGGTGTAAAAGGCGGCAAATGTTACGAGGATGAGTGGGCCATTATTTTAATTCTGAGTGCATCTCGTAAACATTGAAAATAAATAATCTGTTTGTTTGGGTTGTTAGTTATGGATGCACACATTTAAAGTTACCGTAGGTACATGAGCCTCACATATAAAGGAGCAGTCGACATTTATTGATTCATAGCTAGATATGGTACCGAATTAGGTAGATACTTATTTAATGAATTTTTTTGTTCACGAAAGTAATCTTATGGTATGTAGGCGAATTCCCTTGAAGAGTGTCTAGATAGTTCGAATCGAGGACTAGCAGTACACGTTTCAAGGGCTCTGCAGCTACAGCGGTAGTGGTCAATCGCGGGCCCGCAGAGTGTATGTTGTCTAGTCGGGACGAGTTGTACGCGTCACGTGTGTTCCACACCAACACGTCTGAACACTCCGTGTGCCGGAGATACACGTGGGAGCCGTCTGCACCCAGTAACACCACTGGCTTGCTGTGCTCCCCGAATACTGACAACAAAAAACTTTTAAATTATTGCAACTATTGGAAATCAAATATAATAGGTAAGCAATGATTACGTATTTTTTATCAGTCCATATTTATAGCGACTGTCCTATTTTTTGTTCCTCCCTTTTTATTTTCGTACTAAAGGAATGTTATAACGACTAGCTTACAATAGTTTAAGTTAGGCATGCATTTATTGTTTATCTCCATTTTATTGCATTATTTAATGCCTTATAAAAAGTGACTGAATAATTTATTGTACAGTCAGCAACTAAAGTCGTTAAGAATAGGTAAACCTGAAAAGATGCAGTTTCATAATATTAAAGCAACTTGAATCTGCCTACAAGAAATAGGTACCTACTGAAAACCTGTTAGGTACCTATTGAATATTTTTGCGTCAATGAAAAGATTATTACATAGGTATCTACCCACCTGTAAGCGGCGCAAGGGAATCCCTCCTTCGTAAAGCAGTGGTATCTAACTCAATGACACCCGGGTAGTGAAGCCTGACCAGGATCAGGACTGTGTGCGTGATCCGCTTCACCAGCGCGATCTGCAGCCCAGTGGCAGGGCCACACGCCACCACCGACCACCCGGCCCCCGACGAGATCTCATGCACAAGGATTGCTCCACGCGACGCGTCGGATGCATATCTAAGAGGACGGTTGTCATAAAATAAATACAATGTCAGTTGCTAATGTAACGCTGAATTACCACTAACAATTCGACGTTATAACGGCTACGTACTACGTAAAGCCTTGTAAAAAATTTATTTATGTCGGTCTATGCAATTTATTAGGTGTGTCAAAATGTCATGGATTCTCTTTACAAGGCGCAGACATTGCGTTTTTGTATAGTATTTTTATCTCACGAAACGACGCGCGTTACTAGCTGTATATAAATATTTAGATAGTCATTTGCCAGATAAATATTTTAATTGACTAGGGCACTGATGTATGGATGATTTGTCAGAGGTAGGTATATCACAGTCGGATTGATGCATAAACTTCATTTTGAAGCACTCGTAAATGGATAGGTTCACCCTTGTTTGGTATAACAACGTTTTGTCGAAAATCGCTCCGGCTAATTATAGTTACAATAAAGTCATTTCGTAGAATTATTCATTTGACCGAATAATTAATTGGTAGATTTTTATTTAGCATATTTATTTCTTTGAAATAATGTCATTTGACCGAATTTTCAAATGCACTAATTTTATTTAAACTAATGTTTCACTAGACTAATAATGATTTAGTCGAAAGATCGTATCGAATATTCAGTTCATTAATAATTCGTTTCCTTTCATTGTCTATAAACTAACATTGTTCCTTCACCTACTGAATTAATTAATAATTATTTATTATTAACGCCACGCCGCGCGCCGTACCGCGGGTTCCCGCGCGGGGGCTCCGTCGACCTGCTGACGGAAACCCTAACCCTAGACGGTCGACGTCATGTCATCATGTTTTCTTCTCTGCATTACATTACACCAATTGAATATTCGATAAAATCCTACATGTTATACCACCTGAACATTACATCAAAGAAACATTATACCTTTTGATCAATAGCGCAAATGTTGTTACCGCAAATAAATATTGGATGAAATGAAAATTATGTTAATCGATATTATACAAATTGATTATTTTCTTAAACGTAGTTCGAATTAGTAAAATTACATCAAAAGTATACCAAACAAGGGTGAACCGATGGAGACGACTTTATTTATTTGTGTAGCATTTTACCTACATAATATTACGAAAAGTGAAGATGTAATCTGATAGATTCAATAATTACAACACCTCGAAACGTTGCAAGATTAATTATTATATTGAGCCTTATTTGATTTTCGCAATAATAAAGACTGATAAAGACTAAGGCAAGATGTATGTATTGCACAATATCGTGTCAGTGTCGATGTCGCTTAGACAGGTTTTGAACTAAAAAAATCTTCTGAAAATGGTTTTGAATAGAAATATCGGACTTTCTAACTTTTATTTATTATACTTACGAGTACCTACAAATTAATTGTCGGTAGCTCAGGCATGTTCCACGGTGGACCAATTAGCAATCATATCAGTAGCTGTAGGTATGGTATAGGTACATGTTCCGTTTAAAGAAAAGTCCTCTAGACCGAATTTCGGCCATGGCGGCCAATCTCAACGGAGACTAACTATTATATACATGGGAGATATTAGAGTGCACAAGTGTATGCGCTGATATAGGTGCACTCTCTCTTCCCTCACTCTTATTGTCCCATGGGGCGGCAATCCGACACGATCGGAGAGAGATCAAGTGCAGGGCCAACGGCTTAACGTGCTTTCCGAAGCATGGGGGTATCACACGCCAACTTCCAAACTCCGGGTTGTTACTACGAAAATCCCGATAGAAAATACACTTTTGTGCCGGATCTGGGAATCGAAACTAGGCCCCAGGCTCAGCAGTCGCGCTTGCGACCACGAGACTAACGGGGCAGTCATACCAAATAGTTTTATTCCGTGTAGGTGATACGGGCTGGGGTCCGCTCCACGTCAGTGCACGTATTTTGCGTACGGGTGGGAAAATCAATCATTCGACCCACCTCAGTACCGAATAGGTACTAGGAAGTAAAGAGCTACTTACATGAAAGTCTTGCCTCCTAAGTCATATTCAACGACGATGTTTTGTAGCAAGGAGTTAGCTTCTAAGAGAGAGGAGATATCGATGCGCTTGATCAGTTTGCCTAACAATAAGTTGATGACGACTACTTTCGGTGGGCATGTGCATCTTGGATTTGTTAGCGTATCGATTACGCCGGTGTCCAATATCCACAGCTTTCCCTGTGAAACAAAGCATTTTATAATTGTACCTAGTTGTTTTTTATCAAAGTACTTAAGTACTAAATGTTTATTGCCTCCAACTGTAGGTAATTACCAATTCATCACGATTGAGAAATATGGAACAACAAATTCGCAATTTAATGGAACCAAAACCAGGAAAAAAAAAAAAAAAAAGGCCACAACTACTTGGCCTGTTCTACGAGAACTGGGCTACGCGGCGTGAGCTACGCGGGCGGTGCTACGCGGCCTTTGCTATGTGGCCTAAACTACGCGGCCTGTGCTACGCGGTCTGTACTATGCGTCCTATACTACCCGGTCTGTGCTACGTGGCATGTGCTACATAACGTGGCCTGTGCTACGCGCGTGCAACTACGCAACGCGTTATTGTGTCCTTTCAATGGGAGAGTGACTTATCAAACTTTCATTATGAAGGCTGGAAGCTGGAACTATGTCAAAATAGTTTTGTAGCCTCCGATTAAAAATTCAAAATGGCCAGAAGCATAATCTGTAGCATGTACTCGTATGTAGGTACCTAATAAATAGCCTTACGCAAAAAAACTGAACAGAGTGAATAATTAGTGTTCTATGAAACAATCACCTACGTGCAAAATATGTTTGGGAGCGATTTGTGCTCATGAGGTCGAGCCCGCGCCCGCTCGAGCCGTTCTTATTGTTGTAGCAAACGCAAGCCTTTATTTCTATTGCATAACAATAGTTGAATTGGTCATGGAAACCAATAATACAAAACGTTTCCACGTTCGGAGTTAAAGTTTACTGTGATATGTCAAGGATCATACTCGTAGTATGCGTAGTTCATTTCTTCGAAAATGTCTAGTTATGGTGATTTAAATGTGATGCTATTGCAGGTAGGTATTATACTTACAATAAATTCCCGTCACACATACACATGCTGCAGTGAACCGACAGCGCCCTACGTTCCCGCTCGATGTCCTCATTGTCAGACAAGTTACCTGTGACCCAGTGGCCCAGGTACTTGAAATGGTTAACCCCATTCAAACTAGCACCGCAAAGTGTGATCGGAGGTATAAAAGAGTGATTCATTTGGTACCAGCCTGAAAAACCATGTACTCACTCTTCTTAGGGTTGTATCTGAGCCCATAAGTCCCAGCATATGTCTCACAAATGCGCAGGAGCTTTCGCAACTCCCCAACCGACGGATTATTGTGTGACGGGAAATGCGATCGCATAAATGTTTTATAATAATCGGATTGATTAAATACCAGTCGGATGTAGATTTAAATAATTACTGCAATTGACTATAATGTCGCGGCTAGGCCGTCGAATTCAATTAAATAATGCACTGTAATAGCGGGATTCCGTCCTGTACCGTAGCCATAGCACGGAACGACGGACGTGCTACGCGGTTTCTCGGGCAATACAAAAACGAGGCCTCACATCCATCTTCATTAACTAGATCTCTTGGTACGAAAACTGAATATTTGATTTATACTTTGCTGCAGTTAGTATGGCCTTCGTCATAGATACCTGAGTATGAACTGCTGAAAATTGACCTTCTTATAATTCAGCTCATAAAGGATGAGACATCCATTTTTAGTAATCTTTTCCTATCTAATCAAATAAATAAAATTCAATTGTCTGTTTTGAATGTCAAAATAACAGGTTTTTACTAAATGCGTATGAAAGTATATATGGCACTTATAACAAAAGAACAATTAAAAAAAAAAATATCTGTCTGTCCGTTTCTTCCGGCTAATCTCCGAAATAGCTGGATCGATGTTGATGAAATTTGTTTTGGGACTTTCACTGACAGATAGCTGATGTTATAAGGAGTATCTTATGTAACTTTCTGAAATCCACACAGGCGAAGCCGCGGGCAGAAGCTAGGCAATTGTAAAACTTACAAGGTGATCCAGATAGAAGTCTACAGCATTTTGTATTGCGTTGCAGTCACTAAGTTTGTGGTCTCGTAGCTCTGGGTAGGGCTGAAGTTCAACGCCATTTTTCTCTCGAACGATCAGCCAAAGTGTCGCCAGAACACCTTGCTTCATTCTGTATGTAAGGAGAACTAGTGTTACATCAAAACCATGTAGTCACTATACAGTATTCTATACATAGAATTAGGCCAGAATAAAAAAAAAACCGCTCAATGCGAGTCGGACCCGCGTACCGAGAGGGTTCCGTACTTTGTAGATTAATGGTTTGGTACACAAACATGACATCGCTTCTTGCCAAATTTTATGATTCTACGTCAACGGGAAGTACCCTATAGGTTTTGATTCCGGAACATAAACGCCCATATCTTTTGATTGCGTTGATTAGGAACTTTGATTTTTTCACTGCTTCAAGGGATTGCATCCTTGAGTATTTGATATTAATTTCAACTTGATAAATCCACGCGTTCTTGAGAAAAAAGGGTCTTGACAGATGGACAGACTGACGGACAACGAAGTGATCTTATAAGGGTTCTGTTTTTCCTTTTGAGGTATGGAACCCTAAAAAATAATATGCAATATATTTTATTTAAATAAAATGTTTCAATGACATGAGTCTTTGAAACATAATTTCATGTGAATATTAGACAAATTACCGGTTTATGTAAATACATATACATACTAGGGCTCAGCCCACACATATTATTTTAGCCTAAAGTAGTGCCCATTTTACTAAGACAAGCAAGGTTATTATTTATTCCTAAAAGTTGATCAGAAATATAGTAGGTAATAGTACCTACTATATTTCTGTATATAGAGACACATAATAACTATAGATACGATTGCATTTTTTGCAACTTTATACTAGTAGGACATAGGTATTAGAATTTAGCCCATGAATTTAGATATTCCGCAGTAGTCAACTCGTCAAGTAGTCAGCTCTTGAAATGCTTGCTTTCGCGCTGACCTACAGTAAGGAGGTTAAGTAATTGACCCTTCTTACCTTGGCGTTATGACGTAAATATCATCCTGATATGGTAATGTCTTTACAGCGATCACGTTTTCCTTCAGGTACCCACTGCTCATCCACAAATCCGCTCCGTATTCACATTGCAAGTGCAACGGCCCACCGTTCCAGGCTAAATTCTTCAAGTGACCATTCAACATGACCATTTTCCACAAAATAAATACAAAAACTTTAAGAACATCGAGCACCATTTTGTTACGATATGATCAAAAATGTAGCGCCGTTCCAAATATTCTGGTCACTATGTGAGCCAAATAAATTATTCGGCGGAGTACTTCGCGCATTGAATTAAAATGCTAACGTAGAAAGTTTCATTTCAGAGAAACGTATATTTATTGCACTGTTTTTAATATTAGTCATTATAATAAGTAAAAATCATTTCATATTCGTCATTGTTCTGTTTGAGTTACCTAATTCATATCACTTATTACCTACTAACACATGATACTTACATGTTTTTTCAACACACTTAGGTATATAGAGTTACGAAACTAAGATAAAATGTAAATCGATAGGACCCGAATTCCGTTTCGCTCTAATTGTTTTTGCAGGAACATGAGCTAACTCTTCCGACACATAGGGCTGGGCTCATGTTTCCTGTTGCTCTCACAGTCTCCAATACCGTGGCATTATATCGATCGAGGACAAAAAGCGGCAATTGTGCGCTGCCTGGGAACCAGCTATGTTCGTAGAGCTACCACATAGTTGCGGCATTTACCTACTAGGTACCTAGGTACCTACGAACGCTGCGCCAGCGCCGTAATAATCACTTGTTTCATTATCTTCCATAATTATTGATACCTGTTTAATTGCGCTATTGCTGCCTAATTTTAGTGTTCAGTTTAGCGTGGAGACTGATAACGAATTTTTCAATTAGGAAGGATATGCTTACTTTATACCAAAGTTAAATAATACTATTAGTACCTAATTAATAATTATACTGTCAGAATGTTGATTATGACTTATTATTACCATTCAACATCTCTAAAAATAAAACTCGGGCCTAAAACGATATATCTTATAGAAAATAGAATGTTATAAAATATTTCTGTTTGTAAGCTGGAAGTTTTTTTTCATGGCTTGCTATCTTCGTTATAACTCACATTTTTTTTTTTTAAAACTACATTTTTAATATAGATATTATAGAGTTCATGAAATCCGGCCAATTAGAATAGAATAGAATAGAATTAAGCCTATTGTTATTACAGCATAGACAATAGACATGTAGCCTAGATAGTTATAAGTAAACAAGGCCGGCTACAAATAGTTTACTTCAGTAAGTCTAGATTTTGTTGCGAGAGGCTTAGGCTGCCAAATATAAGATATTGACATTTCCTTACTAAAATGCATGATTGGTAACCGTGATAGCAGCTATCACGATTGCCAAACACGCACCTTGATAATAAAATAATGGTGTGGGCAATGCCGAGTCACGGCTGGCTGGCCGGCTGCCACGCCTTCGGGATCGACCACTTTTACTTTTAAGGTGTTATGTTGTGTAGAGGGGCGAGTAAAATCGGTGCGAGTGCGAAGGTTCTCTTCCAGTATAGGTCGTAGGCGGCGCACCGTGACACGCTTTGCCTCCTTGCGTAGCTCGCGAATTTGTGATTGAACACGTGCTGCGACCGATCGCACGCGTCCCCGCTACCGGCGCACTGCCACGCTCCGCTATATACAGGTACATAGTGCAGTGTTATTTCATACTATCATAGAACATTCGTGCAGTGATTTTTTAATATAATAATAAAGTTATTACAGTAAATTGCGTGTGTATTACAGCAAAAACGGCAATTGGATTTAGCAATTGTTAACGTTTTTACACAAAAACAATTACGGTTTAAATACTGAGCAGTAATGAATACTTAGTTAATTATTTATGCCGGCGAACCTGTGAAAAACTAATAAAACAAGCGGTATTATAATTTTTAATATGTGTTAATTAAGTAATCATTGAAGCATCTACTATCATTAACTAATGTTTTTGTGTAAAGCTGAGCTTAGAGGTGTTGTTTATATAGGTACCCACCTAATAATTCGGATTTGTGTTGCCATGATAAAGTATCGATTTTATGAAACTACGGTACCTACTTAGCAAGTATATTTGTAAAAAAGATTAAAGAAAGCATACGGTAGGTATGCTTTCGTTAATATTTTCTCTTAAAATAATATTATTAGTATTAAATTAAGTCAATTATCGGTACCGACTCTACATTTTTTTTAGTTTAGACGAGACGTTTGTTCGTTTTTTACATAAACCCAAATCTGAATGATGTGCTAGTAACTGTCCACTCGTGTGAATAAGCACAAATCGGAATGAAAATTCAGGCATGCGATCATCGAAATCAAATGCTGAAAAGTCCTTGCATATTTAGCGGATACCTTCAGAAATTGCTTAGATAGCTTAATACAATAGATAAATGTCGTAATTAGGTTTAGGCAATACCTAATAATCTGAGGCAAACAATAGTTCATTGTGTGATAAATTGGCCGTTATATGTTTACAAACAGTGAGACAATGAGTGGACGTCTAACAAGCGGAGGAAGTTGTTGTAGCTGTCCAGCTGTCTTGTGCCTTGAACAATATTATTATTTACTAGCTTATGCCCGCGACTTCGTCCGGGTGAAATGTCTAGTTCCCCCGACCCGCCCCGTCGCATCGCATCGCATCGCCTGCCCGCGCTATTTTCAGTTAGTGTTCTTTCTGACTTTTTTCATTTTGCTCGGCTCCTAAGGGTCATAGCGCGATGTTAAGTAGCCTATATCCTTCCTCAAGAATTGGGTACAATATCAATTGCAGTAAGATTTTTTCAAATCCGTCGTAGTTTCAGAGATTAGCGCGTTCAAACAAACAAACAAACTCCTCAGCTTTATTATTTAAAATATTACGCACATTAGGTACAGTCCTCAACGAAAGTCGATTAACGTTTCAGTTTTTTAACTCATTATTATTGCAAAACATATCTAAGAAAAAGCGCAATTGATATAAAATCAGAAAAACAAGCTATTAACTATTACATAAAATGCTGAAAAGCAGTGTATCTAATCATTTTATATCAATTTATGTGAAATGTAAACGTAACATAGTTAAAAGACTTTCGTTGCTGACCGTATTATTTCGTGGTCATTTACGTAAATCTAGATATTATGTATTTTATGAATGACTAATTAGTTACCTACTGTTATTTAACTTCCATCATTAAATATTTAGCGGTGCAGTGGTGGCCCAGTAGTAACTGCCCCGATCTTACGGTCGTGGGTTCGAACCCTGACAGGCGTTTTACTTTGTGTAAATTATTTCATCACCACTGCTCTCAAAATGGTGAAGGAAAACATCGTGAGGAAACTGGCATGTTCTAGAACCAAAAATCGAAGACATTTGACATCCACCAACCCCCACTACTATATCATCGCAGAGAGGAGGCTTTTGTCCGAGCAGTGGAAATATTATAGGCCCATTTATTTATTTATTTATTTATTTAATCTTCTCGCACGAAAAGGTACAAAGGCGGACTTAATGCCTTAGGCATTCTCTACCAGTCAACCAAGGGTGGTGAAGAGATTGAATGGCAGATGCTTTGGTTGAGAGGGACCATGATAAAAAAAAACTCTTAAAACTTGGT
The DNA here is from genome assembly GCA_911387795.2 of Apamea monoglypha. Classification (NCBI taxonomy): domain Eukaryota; kingdom Metazoa; phylum Arthropoda; class Insecta; order Lepidoptera; family Noctuidae; genus Apamea; species Apamea monoglypha. The sequence continues at coordinate 10,713,559 of OU426922.1, forward strand.
AAACAAATACATAAATAGGTTATATACACATACATACCATTACTATAATATATATATATACAAAATCAAGGGAGAGAGGTGTTGAGATGACTCTACGCTATTTGTTTTGAAAATAACTCTGCAATTTCCGCTTAAATGCAAACCGACTGGTGGCCGTCCTAATATCAAGAGGAAGCGCATTTCAAAGAAGAATGGACTGAATATGAAAAGAAGAATGTACAAAATCAGACGTATGAGAAGGACAGAGTAAGAGCCGATTGTGATGATTTAATATTTTAGTATTATGAAGTTTGATTCTGCTTAGAAACAGGATAGCAAGTTGTTTTTGTTACCTTACTCTGCTGTTATCTTGAATAATTGCGGTAGCGTAGTTTCCTCGCAATCTAAGTATGTGCTAATCTAGTAATAGGTGCTTACCTGCATACAAAATTTAAGTTAAATATCGGCTTTGGTCTGATGAAACCTGGGGGTCTACTCCGAAATGGTATCGGCCGAATGTTCGGCCGTTTCCTGCTACGAAGTTACTATTTGGTTCGGTCGGTCCCGATCCTACACTCCTACACTCTTTCGAATATTGACTATGGTCCCGACCCAACTGAGTCGATCCGAACTTTTTTCGCATTTTTCAATAATATTCGGTTCGGCCACGTGTCGGTCCCATCCGATCATTCGCACTTTGCACTTCGTAGTAGACCCCCTGTACATGACACAGTTAAACATGTCAAATTGCGAGTAGAGCCGATTCTGGCTCCACATGTCATCACTAGAAACAATGGTGTGTATCCAAGTATCGTAAACATTGACACTTTGAGTATCTACATTAAGTACATTTCAGGAGTGACAATAGGGCATATTATCATCGGGTAGGTAAAACAATCGCTACCTATGTTTTAGGGACATTATCGTACCTCTATGTCAAAATGTTTACAATTATATAATTGTAAACATTTTGCATCCATGTTCCCATACATGCCTGCCATTGTTCTGAGGTAAGTGGGTAAATATTACAATCGGTGTGAATAGGTTCTGCGCCATGATGTGTATCGAACTTTTACGACATAGCGATCGAAAAAATGTGCTCTAAGTTTAACATACGTGAGTACTAGGAAACAGTGGTTCACACTGTACATTTTTGCTGTTCCATGTGGGATATAAGCTGCTTTATTACATCCTACTTTTATTAGGGCACTGTCAAAATACCCGAAATTTTTATGCTAATTGCCATACACAAATTATTCTGTTCTGTGTGGGAAGCGAAATCTGCAAGATTATAATCATGGGCTCGTCGGTTTTGCTGCTATTGCAAATATATTTCTTTGATTTGTGATTGCAGTGACTCTACCAAAGCAGTTAGTGTTCGCGGTTATAGATGTTTTTCCCAACCTTTTGAAAAACAGACGTTTTTACAGGCTTTTAGTTTTGTCTTGCTAAGTTGTGAAAACCTTCATATTGCAGGCCTACCAGGGTCTGCAAATGCATTATTACTTAATAGTATGAACTATTTTGCATTTACCTAGCCTTTTTTTTTTTTTTTTTGGGATGGGAAATCATCAAATGACCCCTCCCGCTCTGGGTGGAGCGGAAGGGAGTGTCAGACTCTTACTGACTAAAACCCACCCATGTTCCTTCCTTCGCCCTTTATGTTCCGGGGTAGCGGTAACCCTTTCGGACAATCCCGCTGCCCCGGCAGGCTTCGACCCTGAGGGGCCCCTCGTTGCTGATGCTGACATCTCTTTGAGGCGCGCGTGGAACACTTACGCGCCGTCCGGCACGGGCCTGGTCCTGATCGGGCGGTGAGCTACCCATTGCTCTCCGCCCGCAGGCCCGCGCCTACGGTGGCCGGTAGTCGTCTCTCGACTCCCGACGCCCGGGGCGTCTCCCGCGGCGGCTTGGACGGGAGGCTCTCTCCCTCATCCGTCCCGCCACCTCCTTCGCTAGCATGACTGCTTCGCAGAAGGAGGCGACTGCCTCCCACTCCCTCTCGCTCCGGACCATGGCTTGCACCAGGGCCGGGCGCGAGAGGCCGCCGCCGCTGCCGATCGCCTCTACGAGGACACGGCGGTGCTCCGCCCAAGCGGGGCAGACCTCCACCGTGTGCTCCACCGTGTCCTCTGGGCGATCCTGGCAATGGTGACACCCGGGCGTTTCCTCCCGCCTGATGATGTGCAGGAACCTCCCGAAACTTCCGTGTCCGGTGAGGACCTGCGTCAGGCGGTAGGTGAGGGCGCCGTGGCGCCTCTCTAGCCACTCCTCAAAGAGGGGTCTTATCGCCGCTATCGCGGCGTGCCCTGCGCTGGGTTGCGACAGTCGCTCTTTCCATGTCGCCATGAGATCGAGCCGGAGGTCCGTCCGCTCCGCAGCAATTTGCCGCGGGAGCGGACTTTCCCCCCGGCGTAGTGCCTCCGCGCGCCACTCATACAGGCGCGCGAGGACTGTCGCCTCCAGATCCCATGGCGGCAGTCCGGCAAGGAGGCTTGCCGCCTCGCGCGAGATCGTGCGGTAGCCCCGGATTAGCCTTACGGCTACCACCTTCTGGGGCGCGTTCAGGTAGTGGGCGGCTCGCCGCCGCAGTGAACGCGCCCACACCGGGGCCCCGTATATGGCCATGGACCGCACGACCCCCGCGTAAAGCCTCCGGCAGGAGGCGTTTGGCCCCCCCCAGGTTGGGCAAGAGCCGCTTGAAGGCGGCCCCAGCCCGTTCCAGTTTGGGGGCCAAACGTCGGAAGTGCTCGACGAAGTTCCACCGGCTGTCGAGGACGAGACCCAGGTACTTCATCGATGCCGATGTGAACCCCTCCTGCCGTTAGTTGGGATCCCGGTGGTGGCGCGTTCCGGGGCCCATGAAACGTCATGGCCTCGGACTTGTGCAATGCCACCTCGAGACCCAACTGCCGGATCCTCTCCACGACTATCGCAACCCCGCGTGTCATCGCATCGGCCGCCGCCTGATGCGACCTCTCCTGCGCCAGGACCAGCGTGTCGTCAGCGTAGCAAACCACGCTGACGCCATCAGGGAGGTCGGCCCGCAGCACCCAGTCGTAGCCGATGTCCCACAGGAACGGCCCCACAACCGATCCCTGCGGGACACCGCACGACATCTCTCGCCGGTTCCACTCCCCATCGCGACCGGGGTAGCTGACGGCTCTGTCCGTCAGATACGCCTCGACTATTTACCTAGCCTAATGTCAACAATAGGTAATAGATTAGACTGACCAAGACATGCATGAACAATTGACTCGCTAAACCCTAAACTAATGAAATATGATTTAATTAGTTTGCATTAGGCTGTTATTACAACATGCCTTTGTTTAGATATCCGTGCATTATACCTAATGTCTATTCTGCCTCTCCAAATATAATAAAGTTTTCAGAACTTCCTTACGACTGACTTGTTTTTTGTTGTGATATATAAAAATATATTTTTTTACTTAGATATAAACGAATAACCGCAAGTTGCAAGATCCTATAGAAGATAGGTAAAAGTCACTATTTTTTCGTGAGATGGATTCAAAACAAGACTGGAGAAGTTCCAAACTTTATTCGGGGTTAAAACATTTTTGTAATAATTTATGGGAAGTAATTCATACACTAACGACTTAATTAACGCGTGTATAATGAAAATTACACAATAACAAAAATGCATGAAGGTTCTTGCGCATAGCCGCGTATCATGTGTATTTTCACACGTAGACTCGCGTAAGGTATTCTGATATTTTCCCCTTTCGGAAGCCACTTATAAGGCGTACCCCACACGAGGTGTGTTAATAACGCTGGAGGCGTTGCACCGTGTAGCAATCCATCGACTTTAAAAGGATTGCAAAAGTGCACGTGACAAGTGATGAGTGAAGTGACCATAATTCACGCTCTTTTCGCCACAGATATTCTCTTGCAAAAATTTTGTCAGCTTCTCTAAAGTGTGTGTGGGATTCAGCATCCGATCTGATCTGTTTTTATTTATCTATATGGATTTTGACCTAAATGCGCCTGTTTCCATATTTTTGTTTTCAAGTGGATAGATTTCAGATATACGATAACCCCTGGGTAAGACTGGTTGTCAGACTTTCGGGCTTCTGACTACCCGTAACGACTATCAAAGATCTACGAATGACAGCCGGGACCAACGGCTTAACGTGCTTTTCGAGGCACGGAGGGGTCTCGGTATGTAAAGATGGTCACCCACCCATAGACCAAGTAACTTAACCTGATGGATCGACCTGTGCGGCTGTTATTATTTAGCCACGGGCCCCTCGCACTATTGCCGAATATCATATGAAATATTTTATTTTAAAATAAGAAACGTGGATGAAGTCCCGAGCAGAAGCTAGTCGTTCCAATAGCAAATTATGTCGCAAATTATGTCGGGGGACAATAAATGTCATAATAATATTTCAAGGATTGTTAAATACATAACTTTCCATTTAAGGCACTTGTTTTTATAGCAGAACAGGAAATTGTACTAGGAACTCATATTTTACATAGCACTTATAGGTATTGTAATAAGAATGACAACTTACTCGAAAAAAAACGTGCATATTTAAATTATAAAACAGGCTCATTCTTTGGTTCAATGTCTATTTATATGTAGTGCAATTATGTTGTAAGTGAACAACGTATCCTTGGAACCATTTTGCAAAAGCGCGCGGCTTTCGATCGCATATCTCGACATTAAAACAATAGATCGTTTAATCCGATTTTGAGGTTTCAGAATAATTAGAGCTATTTATGTGCATTATAATGTAATATATACATATTATAATGTAATAATTAGAGCAATTTCTCAATGTATTTAGTTATTTTAATAGCAAACATCGGAACCAGGAGATTGGAGGCTACACAGGCAGCTTAAGTAGTGATTATAGCCTTTCAAAGTTATCCTTCAAGGATAGCCGTTTTAGAAGAACAGAAATTAACTGCATGCATGTGTCTCATTAATATTTGATGTAATACGTGGTATTTATTATTTTCGCAATTATATAAGTCGTTTTTAATTCAAATCCAGTTTAGAACCAGTTTCCTTGATTCTGACAGGTTAATGAAACGTGTATTTATTCTTCTGACTCTATGCAGAATGTAGCATGTTCATATTTTAGGATACTTATGTATCTACTCATTTTGTCCATTTCGATTTCTAGTTACGTTAGGAGATACAAAGTCATTTAAAGTTTGTAACGAGTAAAAGATCCTGGTATCGGTAATAAACGTATGGAAAACATAATAACAATATTTCGTGATGCGGATCTTTACGATACTGAACTTCACGCATTGATAGCAATCAGTGGTAAGTTAATCGCTGCGTCTGTAGGGTTAGCAGCCGCAAATTATAAGAAAGATATTCTAGATTTATCGAGTTTTTTTTTTTGCTTTTGTTCAAAGGCTCTTTTGAGACAGTAGATAACAATAACAGACAACAATTTGGAAAATTATGGGGCTAATAATTCAATCGTTATTAATCCTAAAATGACCATGCTCAGCCCCTTTCAATATTTCTTGATACACAAACTTACAACGCTCTTTGTTTATTTCTTTGTATAATGTTTGAGAATTTCACTTTTAACTTTGCAATTTTATAAAGTTTGTTTATAAGAAAGCAGACTGGCACACAGTTACCGAAGTACATGACAAATGGTTAGTCATTTACACAGGCACAAGCACACACACAACAACCCAAAACACACCCACTTATACATAAAGCATGCGTTTTCTCTCTTGCGTACTCTTTCTCTTATTTTTATTTAATCTTGTATACTATACAGTAATATGACACAGTCCACTTGAGATTAGTTTTTGTTGATCAGGTAAACCCCGACCGTAAACTACCTCCTAAATTACAGGTATACCCTAGCTTAGGAGGTAGAGTACTATTTCTTGTACAGAACTTTCAACTTAAGCGTTTCAATGTATTTAAACAGTCTTTTAAACTCTGCATGTTTTTGGTTAAATAAATATGTATTATTATTATTATTATTCGGACCGTAGGGAGATGTCTAATATCATAATTGTTATACGGCATATCTAGTTAAGTAATACTGAATACAGCAAGCGCATGAATAACTATATTATCGTTGTTTCGTTATTCATACTCTCCTAGCGATACACTTGTAGCAGTCACAGCCCTAGTGAAAGTGGTTTGTTGTGGTTCGAATGTTTCGAAACGCGTCATCAGCTGATACATACGCTGTTACCGGTTTGCGCGTATTAACTTTTTGTTCACTTTCCGTCTTAACTGCTGTGGCTTATTATATCGATCGACCGACGATATGCATAATTGCTTATTATGGTTCACTAAATATCTAAAATGCATACCCACTAACTCTAAACGGAACTAGAAAAACCTTGTGATACTTAGCAATCGTGGAAATTAATTGAATTGTTTGCATTTTCCCACATAGCTGTTTTCCGAGTGTAGGTAAAACAAAAAAATATGAAATAGCACATAAGTGTTCATTCATATTTTTTTGTAGACAGGAAATAGTTCGTGGAGGATTGCTTTAAATCCTACATAGGGATATACATAGGTCATAGATATATACTGGTAGGTCTAAACTTTTAAAATTGTGTATGCAACAACACTAGTTCTGTTTTTGTTTAAAGTTAACAGTAGGTACTTAGTTTACATTTTAAAATATGTAGGTAGATAGGTATTTAGTTATTATTACGATTTTTCCAACAAGTAAATCTATTACAAAATAAAACGATCAGAGCAACCACAAGAGCAACCCGTATTAGGTACCTACAATACCAAGCTAATTACGGAACTAGGGGGGAATTCAATTCAGTGGAAAAAAATTATAGGTACTGTGTAGACCCTAATAAGACTCGAGAGAGAATTAGTACAACAGTTCTGAATGTAGGTATAGGTACAAAGCTTTTCAATATCAATGTCGACAACCTTGGAATTTGAACACATGTCAATCAATATCTAGGTAGGTACGTGTTACTCGTAACCATTCACCGTGAATAGCGAATTTGTTTTTGCAACCTAGCAATGGCCCGCATTATGCAGATTTTGACATTTTTCACCATTCAGAGATAAAGTTGTGAAATATTTTTTATATTTTCTAGAGATTTCTCCACACTTTGTAATGAAAACCCAATATTTAGCTTACCTTCATAATTTTGAGTTGAATTACTTATTACCATTCTACAAATCTTACATAACAATGACTCGAGCATCCACTTCCGATGACAACACCGGAGTGGTACACTCAATCACGTCAATTACTGTCGAACACGCATGACACAGCCGTCGTAAATAGTCGTAAGTGGTACCGACCACCGTCGGTAGGATAGAAACAATGCTAATGCTAGCGTGCGCTGATGAATGTTATAACTAACAGTGCCGGCCAGTAATTAACGTCTGAGTTTCACTCATTTTAATTTTAAACGATTTATGTTATCTCCGCTCGTATAAGTAAAACACACGTGCTACTAATGAATACATAACTGAATTTTAACACATAAATAAATACATAACTGAATTTTAAGATAAACTGCATAGCACACGATGTATTAATCTAATTCGTGGTTTGAATAACAAGGTGAATGTCAATGCCACGCATATACACATATAGTTTTTTTACATTTCTATGATGCCACGAATACAAACTTATTACATGTTTTAATGGTTACCTAAGTTATGTATAAATTAATTTTCTTCTTCTTCTGTTATTCTTTGCAAATACTTTTCATTCCAACCGATTAAATCTTATTAATGTCAATTTTTATGTCAACATTATAATTATCACCACACTTTTATTTATTTATTTATTGACACACCAACGACTTATTCACTAAAACATTACAATAAATATATTCTAATTTAACAGCTTTGCGGTGCACACTTAATCCTAATCCACCACACTTAACCCACTCATCACAAGTAATAGCAATTCTTAGAATACTAAAAAATAAGTAGATATATATATTAGACGGTCTAACTGACATTTTTGTTTGTACATAAGTACAAGTATACCATCTACAAGAACTTCCATATGAACATTTTGTTTCGATTGCCAAAAATGCGCACGCGGCGTCTACGTAAAATGTCTCGGTATAGGTGAAGGCATTTTCACATCAAGTCCGGTTTCACTTACATACGGCCTCGATCACGTTTTTATCCACCTGTACTGTCAACCGCAGTAATACGAGTATAATCATCAGAGCAACGTATAGTTAAAAAAAAATAATGTAAAGTTATGCCCACGTAATGCTTTTCTAGCTTACATGTTAATAAGCCAAGCGGACTCCGAAGTTGTATCTTTGTATAGTATTTTTATCTCACGAAGCTTTCCATGTGGTTACCAACTGTACTAACACGCTGTGAATGTGTGTTTAAGCGCAGGAGCACTCGGTACTGTCCAACACAATGGCGAAGTTGGAAGTGTATGAGTGTGTGTATGTTACGTGCTTACGCTACTCGTCTTCACGCACAAGTTCACAGTGTGTTTGTATACTTGGGTACCACAAGTAAAACGCGCGTCGCTTCTTGAGATAAAATGCTTGTACCTAAATATGAAACATGATAATAGGTACGCTATTTTTTCTCAAAGATGTAAGAGGTTTCGCCCATTATGTGTATAAAAGTCTTGGGTGAGCTCATTGCACTGAGCAGCTATTTAGATTTCTGGTTGCTACTGAAAAACCTGATGGAAATACCTACCCAATAACTCTTTGCCCGACCCACTTTGTTAATGCTGCTACGAATAAAATGCAGGCTCGTTAAATAACAACAGCCATAACTTAGATAATATCAAACAGTTTATGAAGTTGATACATTACTTAACATTCTCAATTAAAACAATTTCGATTCTAATCTTACAACTAATCACATTTGGAAATCCGGCTAAAACATTGAGAATTAAACGAATAGTCCATCAAATCCTTTGTTTACAGCCTTATTCAGGAATTCAGTTTTGTTATACGGAAATAGTTTTTAAAATTATACATATGTTGCCGAAGCACGAGCCACGGAATTTATCCTTCATACTTATTTAATTAATTTAATCTGTTGTTAAATCGATTTTATTTAGTGTTGTTATTTCGGTCAATCGATCATTTTATATAGTTGTTATGACTGGTTGACATGACAATTTACAACCGATCTACTGATCAGACACTTAATCAGGCCATCAGAAACGTTATCTATACTAATAAAGAAGTAAAATTTGTGAGCTTTTATGTAGCTGTAATCTTCGGAATTACTGATCCGATTCCAAAAGTTAATTCATCACTAATGGGAACGTACAGTACCCGACCGCGAACCGGAAGACGTTGCGTTGGAAGGCCTCCCACTAGGTGGACCGATGACCTGGTGAAGGTTGCGGGAATCCGCTGGATGCGAGTCGCACGGGACCCACACACACACACACACACACACACACACACACACACTTGGGGGAGGCCTATGTCCAGCAGTGGACGTCTATCGGCTGAAATGATGATGATGATGATGATGACAGTACCTTTTGCCGAGTGTCATTTCACGGGGACAAGACGAAGCCGCGGGCAGAGGCTAGTGTTCTATAACGTCTTAAGTAAACACGTGTCTTACATTATACATTCTTACAATTTGAAATGCCCATTTACTTATGTACCTATTTGATCATATCTGGCTAACCAGTGTCTGGTTCATTTGTAAGATTTGATCCATAAGGCCGTTTGTCATACGTTTTTCTTATCGTGAAAAACTACGATATTTTCGCCGTGTATAGGCACGGTCGTCAGTGTTGTATGGATCACTATGGAAGCTTGTTGACAGTTCCATTTTTCTACGGCGCGGTTTCTACTATACGCCGTACCGTAAAGAATCCGTGCCGTGTACAAAGGGCCTAACGACACCGCGACTAATAATAGATCCATTGCTCTAGTAAGCTTGAAAGCACATAGCTCTCAATTATTATTCATAGGCACTTACATAACGACAATTACTGAGGTATCTAAATAGATACAAGGCTATCGGGTGTCGATCGAGCTGTAGTGTCTTTTCTATGATACCAATTTCATTTTGCAATAATGTAATAATCATATTTTATTTTTGGATAAAAATGCAGCTCTCAATCAAGTATTTCAAATCTATAAGTAAATGGTGTGCAACACCTATCAGGTTCGGCTGGCTTGACTAATACATAAGGACTATGTTTAAGCCATTGTTTTGCAATTTCGGGATTGTAGAGTCTGTGTAATCTACTACTCGATCACTTCCATGTGAAAATTTGTAATTCTGTTCGAAACATAAATACGTGTTGAGTAATACCGAGTAATGAACCTGAAATGCGTAGGTGGTAGTTACATGCAGCTATTGCAGTTTTTACGTTCTATTCTTATTCTTTTTTTATTATGGCAAACAAAGCGTGTATCGACTATTCTGCCAATGTATAAAGTGAATTGTAAAAGCAAGTATGCACTCTCACAAAAAAAAAAAAACTATACTTTTCGATGATACAGTTGAACTTAATGTACATCTTGTGTGGTTAGTACTGGACTGAAACAAACAAAAAGATAACGTTACATATTATTATTGTTCGAACACTAAATACCACATCTACATACACAGAATATTTGAGTTTTTTGCGTTACTCACAAACATCAATCAATGCGTTATTACAGCTGCATTGAATGTCAGAGCTGTCAAAAGTTCTAAACGAACACGGTTATGTATGTCAGTCAATAGTCTTGTATGTATTCACTTATTATAGACCTAATTAATTGCGCTCTATGTGTAGGTTTTGTGCAGAATTAATTAATTCAGTATTAGAATCCTGAGTAATGTTCATTGACCATACGAAAATTGCGGTCAATGCTTCCAGCTACTGCGTCTTTTGAACGAAAATGTTCAACTATGCTGATACATAACAGCTTAATACTAAACTATAAATAAACTGAAAGGAAATATTTAACATAATTGTTTTAGTAAGCTTACAAATTCAAACAATTTCGGGTGTTACTGTACACTACAAGGTGAAACAATACATTCACTTAAATTATAACACTGTTTGATATTTTGTTTGATATTATTTTATTACATGTACTTATGTAGTAGTCCTATTTAATATTCAATTATGCTAGAAACGTCCTTCCTCTACCTAATTACCTAGAAAAAGCAATCTACTTTTTATTTGATTTGCCATACACTTTTTTGTATCACTTCCCTAAGCGGTGAACGCACTCCAACCTTGGTGTCACATTAGAACAAATCCGGCACGAGTATGGCTGTGATCTAAATTACACTACTACGCACAATCATTTACTATTCAACATTCAAATGACTACAGATTGGACTAGCCCAGCGTTTCCTGTGAATGTCGTAAGACTAATGGAACCCATTATCCACGTATGTTGGCGGAGGATGGGCAGCATTCACTATTTGTACCACTAACATTGTAATTACATGCGCACATTGGGTCGTTTTACACATTATACATTTACCTCGTTATTCCACAACAGATTCCGTGATCAGTGATCCGTCTGTCACGCGTGTCGACATTTCAGCAAGGAGCACTCCAAGGACTTTGAATAAATAATTCATTTTGATGAGCCATAAAAGTTGTCTAATGCCTCAATACAATGTAACTCGTAGATTCATAAATATCAACAAGAAACGTTCAGAGCTGCTAGCACTCAATCGATAAAGTGGGTAAGTACCTACATAACCAAACAACTACGCTAAATGGTAAACTACACAAAATAACCTTACTCCTAAAGAACATAACACAGAACCAGCTGTTGTTCTAAGAAGATGTCAACACAACACTATATTATTTCCTCAAATCCACTCACCGGTTGACATTTTGAGTGGCTTGCTGACATGAAAATTGCACTTAATTTGATTTAATGCTTTATTCTTAACTTGATAACTACATAATACGAGAACAATAGACTACGCAACAACGAGGGATGAAGACAGTGCTTTGTGTGTAATAAATATATTTAATATGTCCGGTATAGCACAATAGTTTGTTGGATTTTATTCCAGTAACCCATCTCCAATTTGACGTTATTTTGGAAGGTTTTCGTCTGGTTTTTTAAACTTGGTAAAATGCTTAAATCTCTGATTTTTTAATCTGATGTCCAATCTCACGTGAGCTTTTGCGATAGGCTGGTCAGAAAGCAATCAACTAATCCTATCACCTGGCAAGGGAACTGACGACAGATTAAATAAATTAACTTGTCATAAACTGGGAGTTAGTGTTCAAAAGGCGCCTTGTGTAAGCCTGTGTACGCTGGCATTAGTAAAGGCTCAGAACCGGTCCACTGTCTCATTATATCGCAGTCTCGCCCCCATATCACATTTATTTGACTCAAAGCTATTATTTAACGCCTATGAATGACACCTATGTCAGTCTGCGTTAGTTTGAGAACTTTGCCTAGATATCCTGGTCGTAAATACTTTGCCTCTTTATTTTCTAGCAAAATAAAGAGGCAAAGTATTTACAACCAGGATACAGACAAATTTTTCACTAAGGCTGTTTGACAAGTACTTATAATGTTGTGTAATCTCCTTAACAACAAATAATGAATTCTAGTTTTTGAACAAGTTGATGAACTAGTTTTAGTGAGTAGTAACTTAAAGTTACTAACACTTTGTAATTAATTACACAAGCCTACCGTATAGCATCCTTTATTTACATAATCAGCCTATAATGTTCCCACTGCTGGGACACAGGCCTCCTCTCGGTGAGAGGGAGTGGGCCGTAATCCACCACGCGGGCCCAGTGTGGGTTGCTAGATGTCACATGTCTTCGAATTTTTGCTTCTAGGACATGCCGGTTTCCTCACGATGTTTTCCTTCACCGTTTTGAGAGCAGTGGTGATGAAATAATTTACACAAAGTAAAGCGCCTGTCTGGGTTCGAACCTACGACCTACAACTCGTAAGTCGCGGCCGATACCACTGGGCCACCACTGCTCTATCCTTTATTTAATATTTTATATATATGATCTTATTTTACAATCAAGAACTATGCGTGACTTATAAAGCAAATAGTTGCTTAGTTTGGGAAAATATCCCCTATATTCTCCCAAACTAAGAAATTATTTGCTTTATTATTATTATTATGTGATTGTAGAAAAATGCGGAAACCATCACCGATCACTCCGCACGACTTTATTGTACCGTTCAAACCGTAAACAAAGTTAACGAGCCAAATTTTAACAATTTTACCTCTGGGCCCGATGGGATTTCGACTTTCCATAAAAACTTTTATCCCCTATTTAATCTCTCTAAGAATACCTTTAAGAAATGATTTTTCAAAAATTCTTCGTTAGTGCTCACTTTTGTTATATAAATAACTCTTGTGTTCCATGCTTCTAGACCCAATTAGGTGTAGGCTGTGCGATTGTCCGTCAGTAAAAATTAATTATCTTGTATGCAAACTTTTTTGTTAAATAACGAGTATGTAAATCACTGGCCACTTTAGCTAAAAAAAAAATTGTAATGCCATTAAGAATTTCTTTGTTAATTTTCTTCTTTTCCTAAAAATGGCCTCTGAATATTATTTTTCATCAATCAGCCAGTATTTTACTGTTACGTATATGCATACAAATATTCCAGAAATATAAAATATAGAAAAAAAATAGAATATCAGAATACCTAAGCAAAGACTTTTTCACAGCCAGTATTTGCCAGCACTGCATAGGGAGTAATCTACTTCAGCAGCAAAAATAGTACATACTGAATCCATGCAAAAAAATAAACGTATGACATTTTTTTCTTGTCATGGCATCCAAAAGTTATTTTACTCGGAATGAGCCAGTACCTTGCTAGACATGCATGGTATAATTACTTTACTCTATGGTATATGGTTTAACTATGTTCTAACACCGTGAAAATTATTTTTTTTTGCGTCCAATATTTTATGAGAAGTGTTGTACCGTAGCAAATGATGAAATACCAATAATAGCAGATTATCAACATAAATTGTTTCCTTAGAAGCCTACTTTTATTTATCATATTCATGTCATACATAACTTATTTGTCCCGTAACAATTAAAGTTAGATTAAAATTGTTAATTATTCTTACTACATTGTATTTAATTAAGAATCTGTTCTTTTATATAAAGAAATTAAAAAAATCAGTCCAAATGGGTGCCTGAAGATGGACGGCGCCGCCGAGGCCGGCTCAGAAAGAGATGGCGAGACGATCTGGACGCGTACCGCGAGGGATGGTTCGATGTGGCGCGGGAAAAGAGTTCCTGGAAGGTTTTGGGGGAGACCTTTGCCCAGCAGTGGGACAGTATAGACTAACAAAAATAAAAAAAAAAAAAATATTCCTACCTTCTTTCACACATAATTTAAAAAATGAATATTCGTATTAAAAAAAAAATGCTTCCACACCGATGGTTTCCATTCACATTAATTATGTTTCTGTTATGCCTGTCTTAATAAATTAATTAACCTATATCATATAATTTTATTTTTCAAAATTACTTCATCTATAATGAGAGACCACGGGTTGTAATTGTAAGTAGTAGTGGCAGAAATTAGAATGTTAATACTAAAGCTTTATATTAATACTGAATATTAAATAAAATGAAGGAGGATTTATAAACTTAAAGTGCATAAAGCTGTGGACTCGCTTTAGAAACCTGTAGACGTGAATCTAGTTTGCAGTAGGTACGTCATAATCATCTCTACTGCGGAAGTGTCCTTGAACTAAAAGTAAAAGTCGGTCACGTGCCACGCTAGGTCACTATCAGGCATTTGTTTTTGACATGCACGTCTGACTGAATGTAAGTCGAATTCTTGTATCTATACGCGGATAAAAAGATTACACCAAAAAAAAACTCATTAGTGCACATACATCAACATTCTTAGAGCACGTAAACGCATAGTTTAAGAAAATTACAATGCATAACCAGTGTGTTGATTTACTGAATACGCACGCAGGTTAGGAAATAAAGAAAAATCTCGGGCAACAAGTCACCGGTCGCTCTGTAAAAAATGGTAGCATTCTATCCAATGTCAATGTTGTTACGCTACGTAACGTTGCAGTAACGATATCATTGTTTTGTGGTACTTTGTATTGACGTGACCAAAATCAAATGTAGTAGGAAGTCCTAAGTCGTCGATTACTTTAATAACTTTAGCACGGAAATCGATACATAATAATCATTCCATAATAATTTTATCTACTCAAATCGGAAACTAATTGCAGTAGACTTAGACCCACCTAGATTTGAGGTTCAATAACAAAAAACTTAGTCTATTCTTGACATTTAAGTAAGTACATATTCTTATTAACTTTACGATTTTTTGTTGTTTCAGACCGCGACACAATGAGGAGACACATTGTAGTGCTGCTGGCTTACATAGCCACAGCAAGTGCTACGCTTGAAGTAGTCAACCAATGGAGCTTGATGCAGTTCGACTTTCCCCCTGACCCTGTCCTCTTAGAAAAGTTCCAACCAGAAAACACTGTCCCTACTGGACTGGAGATAGGCTGGGATAGACTGTACCTGGGCATTCCACGGCTGAGGGCAGGAGTACCCGCCACAGTGGCCTGGATACCACGGAGTTTACCGCCAGGCGTCAGTCCTGTTCTTCAGGTAATTTGAAAAACAACTTTCTTTTATTGCACCATCAAATTATTGCATACGCATTTCTCAGTGATTGTAACGTATTCATTCAATTGATATGGATTATACTTTTTTAACAAACACTTTAGTGAGTTTTATGGTCAAAATAATGTTGCAAAAGTACTTAGCTCGGCCTCGACGGCTACAATGGTATTCGTGACATATCACGCAGTTACCGATCAGTTGCCTCGAGAATCGAGAGGCCAGTGAACATAGTAGATTTTACAATTACCAAGAGGCTTAAAATTAAAACATTTATCAAGGGACTGTACGTAATATTTTCTTGTGAAATTGGAGCCGGTGTCATCAATCTTCATTACGTCATGATGCATGCTCTCGGTATTTGTGCAACTAGCGCCTTCTATTGAAAATAGATTATTTCATTTGGATTATCTAAGTTCTCTTAAGATGATGTCGAACTGGCCTGTAAATACTTACCAAGTTATTACTGTCACAAGTTATTCAGTAATTTTTAGACGATTGGAGTAATTTATGTGATAGATAAAGCACATTTGTGATATTACTATTCTGTATTAATAGAACACCGCTCTTATAAAGAATATTGTTATGTATTTAGGTTTGCTGGATAATAAGTTACTAGATTATTGTTTCTAAGTAATTTCAACATCAATTTTCTAAGATATAATCTGTGTTTACCCACTTGTGTTAAGCACCTTAACATTTATAAACAAGTCGTGCTTTATGTGCAATCAGCTGGTTATTTACGTGTCTTAAAGTTATTTTATTAGTGTTGTTATGTTTGTGCACGTATACATGCTTTTGTTCTTGTATTGTGCAAAAGATGCTTGATACACATATCGCGTTTGTTCTGGTTGTCCATAATCTTTAAAGTTTCGTGAAGTCTCGTGAATTCTTAACTCCGTCTTTCGAAGACAGTAGGATCGATAAATTTATTCTTATAAAATTATTTATCAATAATTTCCTATTTAATTAAATATAACCACATAATCAGTACAACAATAATATTATTTCCCTATACTATTTTCGAATCCTTTTTAATAAACCCGTGTCATTAATTAATTTCTTAGAAACGTATCCATAAGTATTTAGTGCTAATTACTCCTGTTAATAATGTCTGGTACAAATTAGGCTTATCTAGTAGTTACGTGTAGCTTATAAGTCAAGTGCCTGAGAACTTGGCATTAATTTTTATACAGAATGTCAAGCACTCATAACTTAATGCGACAAGTATGAATTATCAGCTAGGAGTGACTTTACCCGGTATCTTAGTTGTTCAACGACATAAAAACCTAATACGATCATGTGTTTGGAAAATAAATTCTACAGAAACGAGTCTCAATATTTGGATTTCAACCTAAAATTGCGCAATTACTTTGCAGAGCTGGTGTCGCCTTCGAAAGCCGAGTTAGTGTAAATGCGTTCAATAGGACCTAGGTACTGGCTGACCTACTTACTTATGTACCGCAATCTATTTACAAGTAACTTTAGAAGTTCGTGGTTAGAAAACAAGATTAGTAGACAATTCAAGATTATTTTTGTGTAAAATTCGAGCTTAGAAAAGAAATTGGGAGTTGTAAATATCTGCAAAATGCATCTAAATACCTGTATTGCAGAAGGTTGTGAAATCTGGTTCGACTTTGGTGCATAATATGTCAGACTTCCAGAGTGAGCTTTTAATTTAATTGTTTGAAGGTGTTCAAGTCTGTCAGATAAATCTTAACCAATTCTTATCTGTACATGTTGGTCAATAGGTACCTATTGAACCACAGACAAACGACGTTTGACACGACGATCGACGTCGTGGCGTCGACGAACGTCGACGATCGTTATCTGTTCGACAGACAGACAGAATAGAAAATAATAGGTACCTATTATTTTCTATTCTGTCTGTCTGTCTGACATTTTAATGTCAAATAACTTGCGCAAAACTTGGATATCTTAATAAGCTAGATTGGATTAATTATCTCTTTTCTTGTCGGCTCTATATTGTAATAATTATATCGTTTATATTAGGGGTTTGTAAATTTAAAGAGCGAGTGGTGGATAAAATGATCGATATGGAGGACATGAATGATCGAAGTGTAAATGAATGTTGAAATGAAATGGCAATGGTATATTAGGAGTGCAGCGAAAGTTATTATGGTAGAGACGAAGGGAAAGGGTACGATAGATAAGGATACATGGTGGTGGTCGACAGAAATACAGAATGTGTTGCAGGATAAGAAGAGAAAGTCCAAGGAATGGCAGAATGTTGAAGATAAGAATATTAGTTTGAAAGCAGAAAAAAAGAGTGAGTATGATGCTCTAAAGAAAAAAGCTAAGAAAGCTGTGGCCATAGCAAGAGCAAAAGCCCAGGACAAGCTTTATGGCACACTGGATAATCCAACAGGTCAAAAAATCTTTAACGGCTTGCTAGAGCTAGAGAGAGAAAGACGAGGGATATTTATCAGATAAATTGTATAAAGGATGAAACTGGAATAGTTCTTTCGGATGATGAGAAAATTAAGGATAGGTGGAAGAGTTATTTCGAAAGACTGATTAATGCGGAGAATGACTGGAGTGGTTTGCTTGGGAATAAATCAGTGAATGAGGAGTTGGTGAGAAGGATTAGTATGGATGAAGTGAGAATAGCAGTAAATGGGATTAAGAATGGTAAAGCAATAGGTCCGGATGGAATACCAGTTGTAGTATGGAAGCTATTACGGATATATGGATTGATGTGGTTAGCTTTATTCTTCATTAAGTTGTTGCTGGAAGAAGCCATCCCTGACGAATGGTGTAACAGTTCGCTGGTGCCCATCTTTAAAAACAAAGGTGATGTGCTGGAATGCAACAACTATAGAGGAATAAAGCTAATGTCACATAGTGTGAAGGCTTGGGAGTAAGTTATTGAAAGAACTGCAGTTATGGAAAGGTGACTGAGACAAGAGAGTGAAATTTCGCAAAACCAATTCGGTTGCTTGGTCGAGGAACAACAGATGCCATCTTTGATATCCGCCAGCTGTGCGAGAAATACAGAAGTGCATATAAGAACTTGCACATGGTATTTTTTGACCTCGAAAAGGCATACGACAGAGTGCCTTGTGAAGTTTTGTGGTGGGCGCTGAAGGAGAAAGGCGTGCCAGGGAAGTATGCGCAGTTGATTGGAGCGATGTACAGTCGATGTAGTACCCGAGTCCGGTCTACAGTGGGCACTACTGGCAGCTTCGATGTGGCTGTCGGCTTGCACCAGGGTTCAGCACTCAGCCCGTGCCTCTTCGTGCTGATAATGGATGCTCTTACATCGGATATCCAAGAGGAGGCTCCCTGGTGTATGCTGTTTGCCGATGACATTGTGCTGCTTGCCGAGAACGGCTTAGAGGTCCAGAGCAGATTAGAGGTGTGATGGGAAAGACTCGAGACCGCTGGCCTGAGAGTAAGTCGGACCAAAACTGGGTATCTGTTTTGTGATTTTGGCGGTCTCTTCAGTCCTAGGCCCATATCTCATGCCGGAACGCCCTTATCGATCTACTCCGACTTTCGGTAACTCGAGTCACTTGTCCAAGGAGATGGCGAAGTAGACCGAGACGTAACGCACCGGATCATCTCAGGATGGATGAAATGGCGACAGGTCACAGGAACAACTTGCGACCCACGGATGCCCCTCAAGTTAAAGGGGAAAATTTATAAGTCCGTGATAAGGCCTGTCGTACTTTATGGGTCTGAATGCTGGGCTGTGAAGAAGATGGATGAAAAAAGATTGCATGCAGCGGAGATGAGAATGTTGAGATGGATGTGTGGAGTGACGAGAATGAGATAAGAAATGAGTATATAAGAGGAAGTTTGAAAGTGGCGCTAGTGACAGAAAAGTTGAAAGGAAATCGTTTGGCTTGGTATGGGCATGTGATGAGAAGGGACGAAACGCATGTGACCAAAAGAGTGATGAATATAGATGTTGATGGATGGAGAGGGAGAGGAAGGCCGAAGAAAAGATGAATGGATTGTGTGAGGAATGATATGAAAGAGAAGGGAGTGAATGATAGCGTGACGGTTGACAGGGGAGAATGGAAGAAGAAAACGTGTTGCACCGACCTCAAGTAATATGGGATAAGGGCAGGAAGGAGTTTTAGGAGTTTGTAATGTTGTTATATGTATTTAATATACATACACAACATTACTAACTTATTGTTTGGTATGGTACAATGTTATAATTATGTTTGTTTAACTTTGCTTGTTCGAAATGTAAATGTGGATTGTTAAATATACTACTTAATAGCTGTAATAATAGTACTTGCTTTGGTTGTACAAGTTAAACTAATCCATTTATTTGTCTCGCTTTGGTTATATTATAAGTTACAGAGTTCAGACAAGGTGCTTAATTGTTCCTTTCATTTTGAAAAGGCAATGCAGAAAATTGCCGATAGTAAAAGCTTTATAATATATCAATAAAGCATATATAATTATATAGGTATAACTAAACTCCTTTCATTGATGAGGTATGCTATTATATTTAGTGGTGCATACTTCGGTTCTATTAGGTAGGTACTTAGCGAATGCCAAGCTTCCACAATATCTGAGAATAATTTCTATCGCCACTCCACCGTAGCAATACGTCAATCAAAATCACATAGAAACTACATTATGGATAATATGGTGTCCTCAAGTAGGTAAACATGGTGAAACACATTGATGAGGATGTGCTTCGAGTTCAAATAATAAGTAAAATGAGAAAATGTTTATTTCGTTTTCCGGGTAGAAAAACTGTGCTATATTTATTTTTTCCTGTACCACTTGAATTGACTAAACAGGTTGTACTTAGAAGGCAAGCGGTATCCATTTGTGAACTACCGAAGCGTATAAGGCAAACGTGTGCTCGAACCGAATGAGTTTAATAAATGTTCCGTGACTGAATTAGATAACACAGGCTATATGCCTTACTTATTACAAATACTTACGCGCTTATACGCGTAAGACACGGGAAAGCGTGAAGGGCAGGCGCACAGTTTGCGCTGCTGGCCTTGGTGAGCTGCGGCCTGTGACACTTAGATGTGCGACACTCACGTTTGCACGAACGTACCTTATTGTGTTATTAGCTTATTACATTAACCACAGTTATTGTATCTAACTATTGTAAGTATCTGCTTGTACTTAGGGTACATCCAGGTTGCTATTAATGAATAAAGATTTTGCAGCTACATGTAGTTTGCTAAGTTAATCAGCTTTTCAATCTCTTTAGGACTGGCTTTACCAGTCTTTAATCAGTGTAATAAAATTAACGTCTGAGAGTTTTTAAATGAAAAATCTGTCAAAATTGAATTCGCAGGATTAGACTAGGGTACAACTAACTAAGGTAGTTAATTGTAGTAATGTAGGTAATTTTTTATACCTAGTAAAGTATAAAAAATTGATTGAATTAGCCCATAGATTTGTCGTGTAGCGACAAGTAACTAGGTTTAAATTAAGGAATTAAAGAAAGGGAAGTAAAATCAATTAAAGATTTATTCACAGGATAAGGATGGAGATGAAATGTCAGTGGTGTGTTGTGTGTGGGTGAGGAAGGATGAAGATGGGTGATAGGTGGGTTGAGGAGGCTGAAGAGGTAGACGCGACGCGAGGCAGGTGCAGGTGCAGGCGTGGTCAGGTGCTGGTGCGTGTGCGGCACGGAGGATACCCGTAGGGGCCCACGCGACAGAAGTAGGTCGCAGCACGGCCGCACGAGACAGCAGGCACGGCAGCACGAGAGAGCAGGCACGGCAGCAGGAGAGAGTAGGCACGGCAGCACGAGAGAGCAGGCACGGCAGCACGAGAGAGCAGGCACGGCAGCAGGAGAGAGCAGGCACGGCAGCACGAGAGAGCAGGCACGGCAGGGACGCGGTCAGCCCGCCGGGAGAGGCGGCCCTCGGTTGAGGCGCGGCCCAGTAGTTTCAGGGTGTTCCGGCGAGGCACGCCAGCGGTCCGACTGGTACGGAGGACGGAGGTCGGAGGTGCAGCGTGAGTCCGTCAGGTACCGGAGTCTTAGGGAGGGACACGCCAAGAGTTCCCTGGATAGGTGACTCCGGAGTACCAGCTCTATCTTGAGGGTTCGCTTTAGAGGCGAAACTCAAACTCGAACTGATCCTTGCATTGCTTGGATTCATAAGGTAAACTCGTAGAATAGCAACATGTAGAAATAAATATGAATTTGAAATATACTGATGGCCAGTATTAATTTGCAGCAGGATGAATATATTTTCAGCTAAAAGTTAAGAATTTTAAAGCAAACTTGTCATGGCGACGTATTAAACGTCGTTGTCAGAACTGTCATAATAAAATATATTAATAAAATACAATTAAATCTATAGTTATTTTGTATTAAAAGTATAGTGTTTATAGGAAAAATGATATCAATCAGTGTGGGCGAAATTTCCAGCCCTTGGATGTCACTAAATCGTCGTAGTGCTATGTTAAAGTTTGATGACTGTCTGTGTACTGATTATGGATTAAACGTGACCTGGTGTCGTGAGGAATAGTCAGATCAGCGCCTAACGGTAACGGAATGCTTGTCTGACCTGGAGGAATGAATGTAGATAACTGTGAGTATGTACATTATGTTACAGATTCTAGAAACAAAAGGTCTTCGTGCTGCGTTGTTACAATTAAATTCAAAAGACATTACGAAGCCTCGATATACCTACCTATTTACAGTGTGTTTGTTGCCTAGAATTTAGATCCAGGAGAGAGTTTGTGTAGAATTACTTATAGGCTTACATAAAAGATGTGGTGCTATTGAATTTAAGCATAAACGCAGCTTTCCAATGCGACGTTAAGAACAGTTACGTAATCTACACTCGACTTATTGTACAGGATTTAATATGCATAATATTAATGTTTGTTTTGGAAAATCGAGTGTGTCTGTTATGAGTTTTGAATAATGAATGAGTTTTAAATAGGAGCACCCTATTGACAACTACATAATATACTAACGATCATGTACTCAAAAACTACCAAAACTTTAATAAGTATTAACATGCCAACAGATATTTTTAAAGTCGAATCCATTTCTGTCACAAGTTATTTATATGAAATTAAATGCACATTGAGATGTTAACAACATTATACATCCTTTGTTCGTTTGCTTATTTGTATGCCGCCATCGAAAGCACGCTATGTCAATATGTGATGTTTCCCATTTAAAAATACGTTTATGGGAATCAAAGCAACGGTCGACGCGGTATACGAATACCAAATCGTTATTGACAAACAAAACATTTATAAATGTTATAGTAACTTTGTAGAAAAAACCTACCTTCTTTATACCTACTTTTTACTTTTTACAATTCAGAGTTTTTGCTGCTACGTACACGCTATAATTAACGTTTAAAATGTCTATCAACGATTTTTGAGTCGTTCGGATTGGTAATTAATTTTTTTATCCTAACGTTAAAAAAGTTGTTTTTAACACAAGATTTTGTTTGTATTCGGTTGATTGCATTATAACTTTACTTAAAAATAATCTTTGTTTCCAGGCGTATCCCGACTGGTCATGGCACACTGCTGGCCGAGGCGACATCAACTGCACAGGTCTGATCTCCGTATACCGCGTGCGTGCTGACCGCTGCAACAGGCTGTGGGTCTTGGACGCCGGAGTGGTCACTAGTATCGATGACTTCAGGAGAGTCTGCCCACCCAAGATCCTCATATTTGACATGGCTACCGATCGTCTGGTGAGTCTAGAAATAATCGTTAAATGGAGATTTTTCATATGTAGATCTTCTTTTTCTCTTAGCTTTGATCTTGCCTAGTTTTTCTGGAAATTCAATGCACGAATCCTCCTAGAAGTTGGACATGGGGCATTTTTGTTACTAAAATCACCTCTATTTGCATGAATGTTTTTCATCTTAATCCATCTCAATCCAACCCACGTCTTCTTACTTTCTACAAGATTTCGTCAAAATTGGGAAAACCCTACATTTAAACTCATTCACGTTTCTCGTATACTTTCAAGCCGAAGCTTTTGCAATAAATAGGTACACATCTACATGTATAAAAACTGCCTATTAGAACACGACTTGTGCGGTCTAGTGTCGAATCGGTTACGTAAGGATTGTCGCATATTGAAAGTTACTAAGTTTTTAATTAATTGCACTTTATAGGTGAGGTTCTTGCGATTTAATTTATACGACAAGTATGTATAGTTCCCTGTTCCTAGATGGCAGTAATGCATTTATTAATTCTAAGTATACCCATAAAGCATGATACGAATTTATTGAGGTTCGCTTTATTGTCCGGAATACAGAATGCAGAATTGCTGACAGACACATACTTAATGTATAGGGCAGGCCTGTTCAGCCAGCAGCAAATAGGAGACGAGAATTTGCGGAAAATACTTTAAAATTTTGAATTGGTCTTTGCTTATTAAACTTTTGAATCAAGGAATTCGCTTTTCGTAGCTACGAAAATTATCATCAGTTCCTTGTCTGCCGGAACTTGTTTGATCAGTTGTCTAAGGAACTATGTTTCTATTCAGGAAGTACCTTAAACAGATACTGTCCATCGATAAACATTATCAAAAGCCAGTTACAACATTAACATAAATTCGAAGTATTCTACCTACAACCACGTACAAATGGCACTTGACGCAGATCCTACTATCGAAACATCCGGATATAATAAGTCGGTACCTACATATCTATAACACCTACGCTAGTGAATAATACTGGAGAATGTATTTGAATACGGATTTAAAATGCTAATCATTCAGTACTTCAGCAGGCCAGTAATTCTAAAGTGCTTAATTAAGCGTGCATTGTGTAACAGGAACTAATCAAAGTCGTGCCAGAGCGTATCTTGATTTGTCACCACTTCTTAGGAGGTAGCTTAGCTGCTAGTAACAGGTGTTCTAGTGACAATTCAAACAGTCCTTTCACATAATTTTAAGAATATATAAACGAATTATAATTGCAACAAAAATGATGCTATTCGTTACGTTATTTGTCGGTTGTACATATTGATATAATTAATGTCGCACCTACGGAAACATAATAGTAGCAATTAGAGTTAAATTATATGCCTGTAGTTTAAGTAATAGGTACCTGTTTTAATTCTACCTACATTGAATAAGAACGGGTAATACTTAAACTACCGAAACTGTAACTATTTATAGTGTAGGTAATTAGGTGTAGTTTTGTCTATGTCTTGTAAGTCCTTAGGGTATATTTCAATAACCATGCCTGTACGCTATAGTTGGGATCAACATTCGGGTACAATAATGAAGGGGAAAAGTGGTTCTCCGCCAACTTTATCGAATGTAGGCACTTTAGGAATTATTTGCTCATAGTGTGCTCTTTCAAAGAAGAGTTTGTCCGCTTTCTCTTTTGACAAATCCATAAAGTACGTACATAGTTATGCAAATTATGCAAAAATTATGCAAAATAATACCCTCCAGAAAGATTAAATTCGACCTTCCGATTATAATCCTTCGTTTAAAACATCGATCTCTAATAAAGAACTAGTGATCGATGGTTTAAAACGATTAAGAATGAATTAAGTATTGACATACTTCCCCACACTTAGGCACATAAGTAGTTAATTAATTATAGTTGAATGAGCCAGTAATGTCTTCACAATGAGTGCGAAGTTTTATGAACGGTTTTAGTGAATGAGTGTATTGTGATAGTAGTTATTTTTTACAAGTTGTTATTTGTTATTATAACATTTATTACCAATAGTTAATTATCGACGCCTGTTAAACTTACCTTGCATTTATTTCAATTCAAAGAAGGCTAATGAGATTATTGTATGTTGTTTGTTTTTATATCTAAATTACTACACTACATTATAATATATTAGATGCCCTTGTGGTTGACGTAACTATTTAATTAATTGAAGTGATATCAAACATCAGGTGTAAACTTAGGAAAATTTACTTACTTAAATAAGTAATATACTTTTTTTTACTGTTACTATTAATAAAAAAAAAAACAAGAAATCCAAATATGTGAGTTCTCGAATTGCTTTTATTTAACTAACTGAAAATAAGATACGATTTTTGCGAGCCGAAAGACTTGATACATGAAAGTTATTTGAATGACAATGGCTACATTGTATTCGCGGTTTTTTAATTACTTATTTTTATCTAAATGAGTAGAGCGTAAATGTGACAGGTAGGTTCGTGTGGCTAGTGTTGTTACGATTATGTCGACATCCATCTGTCGTGAGGCGACTTGTATCATCGACTTTTCAAGATCAAATCGCGATATAAGCACGATAGCGATCACTGGACGTTTGAACAATAACATTTTTGTTTTACGTAATAGAGACTTTCTTCAAATCAATATGAACAGTTGCTTTATTTCAACAGCTTTGTTTTTAATTATGCGTAATTGTTTTTATGTATGTTAATTACCTGATACGTTTTAATACATACTTCTTTCATAGTATAAAGGCGAGGCCACATGTTTTATATACATGTATTTCAGTTCCTTCATTGAAAAGCAGTAAGTACCTATTAATGTTAAATTACCTATAATTAAACATTAAAATTGGTTCCTATAGAAACTTAGGTTGTTGCAAGTTAAGGACATTGGATTTAAGCTTCCTGTGTGCTTTACTTTAAGTACAGCGTTATGAAAAATTTTCTAGGTAGATTAATGTCTAGATTATACATATTTAAGAAAAGAGTCACGCAGCATGTATTGAGGTTAAGCTGCTTATAAGGTAAACTTCTTGCAATTCATTGTTTGTATGTGGACTGTTTAACTATGCCTAAGCTTACCAAGTCACGAAAAAGATAAAACTTAGATACTATATCAATATTAAAACATGAAACATTTGCAGTGAAAGGAGATTTAGTTAACATTCGTACTGTGATAACTACTGATAACTAAGCAATAAATTCTTTAGTAACTGGATACCTACCAGTGCTCAGTAGACAGCTTAGAGTTATTATACAGGAATCGGAATCTAACCGAAGTTCGTTAGAAAGGGTACGAACTTACTACTTATCTAATGCCGGTCGTTGTACCTTAGCCATAGCTTCGGTTTCACTTTTACCTACTAAACAATGAGTCATTTAAAGCAGATGACTAATTTTGATAGTACAATAATCAGCCCACAGATGGGACACAGGCCTCCTCTCTTTTTTGGTAGGGAGTGGGCCGTTATCCATCACGAGGGACCCAGTGCGGGTTGGTAGATATGTTTTAAAACAACGAAGAAAGAAGCCTTTAAACTGAGCACGAACATAAATATATCTATGTAGGTAGTTTAGTTTGTAGTATTACCTAACTGAAGAATTTTGAATTAAGTATTTCTTTATAAATTTAATTCATTATGTTAGATCATTATTTTATTTTATTTTATTAGATCTCAATAGTCAGCGAATAAACTGACGTACCCAGTTTTGTCATCTATTCTTGCTGAATATTATAAAGCAGCGTCGGGTAGCAGATCTTTCTGGTCCCTTGCCAAATCGATCGAAGCGAACTTCTGTCGGCCCACACTGCCTCCGCTGGTTAAGCCAGACGGAACAATGGCTCATAGGGCGGGAGAGAAAGCAGGTCTCTTTGCATCTCTCTTTGCACACAGTTCACGTCTTGATACTGGCAGTGCTACTCCACCGAATTTGCCTCACTGCGACACGTCGATGCATGAGGTTCGCATTAGGAACAAGAAGGTCAGAGAGCACTTTAGAGGTATGAGGAACAGGGTGTAAAGTTTACTCATCCTCCATAGAAAAGAGAGGATCCTCCGACCAGACGGGTGTTGTGTGCAATTGCCCTACGACTGATGTCGGGAAGTTTGTATGTATGCTAATTGAGCGGTAAACTCTGCTTGCGAGATGCAGGATTTGCGTGACGTCAGTATGACGCGTTGTTCGCATGTAGCATTGTAGATACCGCTACAGCACTGTATCGTCTGGACGTGGATAAAGCTAGTGGACCAGATGGTATACCAGCGATTGTACTCAAGGCTTGTGCGCCCGAGTTGTCTCCTGCATTGACACGCTTGTATCGCCTCTCATTTGGGACTGGCATAGTGCCCAAGTCCTGGAAGTTTGCCAACGTGCAGCCCGTGCCCAAAAAAGGCAGTCGTGCCGATCCTAGCAACTATCGGCCGATTTCAATAACCTCCATACTCTGCAAGATTATGGAGCGCGTGTTGAACTCGCGTCTCATGGCATACCTGGAAGGTAACGATCTCCTCAGTGACTGACAGTACGGGTTTCGCCGCAATCGGTCTACTGGGGACCTACTAGTGTATGTCACTAACTTGTGGGGCGAGGTCCTCGAGGGGAATGGTGAAGCGATTGCCGTCTCCTTAGACGTCTCGAAGGCCTTCGACAGGGTTTGGCACGCTAGCCTTTTGAGTAAGCTTCCAGTGTACGGCATTTCCCCTGGTCTGACTGGCTGGGTAAAAGACTTCCTGAGTGACCGTTCTCTCCCGAGTTATTGTCGACGGATGCTCATCGGAGCTTATGACGACTAATGCCGGTGTTCCTCAGGTGTCTGTTCTCTCTGCAACTCTCTTCCTGCTGCATATCAATATCTATGGGTATGCAGATGACACCACAGTTGTAGAGAGATACCTGCCCAGTGCTTGTAAGGAAGTAATCCGGTCCGAAAGAGAGGCTATATACTTCACACCGGGACAGCTTCTAATGTTATACAAAGCGCAGGTCCGATCGTGTGTGGAGTACTGCAGCCACATATGGGCTGGTGCTGCAAAATGCCATCTAGCAACTTTGGACTCAGTGGAGAGGCGTGCGAAGAGGCTAATTGGTGATCCAGATTTGGTTAAGACCAATCTACAAAGCCTGGAGCACAGGCGTAGGGTAGCCAGCCTTTCGGTATTCTATAGGATGCATTCTGGAGAGTGTGCGCGGGAATTACATGACTTAATTCCGCCATCACCGTTCCATCATCGGACAACCCGTCGCACGGCGAGTTTCCACCTTTACGTTGTTGAAACTGCTACGATCCGGACGAAGCGTTTCGCCTCGTCGTTTATACCGCGAACATCGAAGGACTGGCACAATTTGCCTGCAGCGGTTTTCCCGTCAGATTATAATGTAATTGTCTTCAAGGCTAGAGTGAATAGGCTCATAATAAATTAGTGCGCTTTCCACTGCTCACACTTCGCACTGCTTTCCATCAGACGGGATCGCAGCCAAGCGCTAGTTTATATCATTAAAAAAAAACATAGCAGCGTATTAGTATAGTAGGTACCTAAACTTTGAATCAATCAATGATATTTATGTCTTTTAATTTACATTGCTCTATCACGACTAATACAGGATGTGTAGGCCATATGGTTTAATTCATTTGAAAGTGGCAATTTATTCGTTCAAGAAAAATTCAAGGTAATAACTGCATCTAGCCAGTTGAGATCCTATGCACCTAATTATAACATCGATGCGCGTGAAATTAATTACGCATTATCTCATTTATTCACTTATGTAGGTACGAAAGTTATTCAAGGCTGTTTAAGTATCTACGTAAATATTCAGCTTGCTGTATGAATGTCACGCTTCTTGCATCAAAAAAATTAATGAAATGAGCGGAATCTCTCCATGATAATTTTTGATAAGGTACAGTATATCCGTGACATTGGCCTATGGTTTCTAAAATCCCTGAACAGAAATTCCATTCGTATTTTTGATTGATTGAATTGGTTGATTAATAGTTCACGTCTGTTAACAACGCCCATGTTTTATGATATCATTAATATAGTGTACCTATAAATAAATTATCAGCTGGTCTTAGCGTCTTTAGTGGCAGGCGAGGTCGTGATAATATTTGAAAGGGTGTGGCTTGTCCGATTGTCCGTGCTGCAATTGTCCGCTCCGACTTAAATACGCACAATTTGTGGGCGACCAGTAACCATGCACTGTATAATTCTAAAACTAGTGAATGGCATTTAACCTCGCGAGCGGCCACACTGGGGATTAAATTCGCGGTATTTGTTCTTCACGAAATTAGCCTGTAGGCTAATTGGATTATGACGGGAAGTATTGCATTCTTTAGCCTTTTAACGATCAATTAGATAGATTTATAAGGTCGGTATATTGAAATACAGACAGTAGTTTAAAGTTACCTATAAAGATCGGCCAGTTAATTAATACTACCACTTGTCAAAGTATCTAAGTGTGTGGTTAGTACAGTTAGAACTGTTGAAAGCTTCTATTAAATTGATCTAACATGATTGTACCTTCGTTTAAATAGGACGAGTTAACCTGGACTAAAACCAGATAAATGTAAAGAAAACCGATGCATTTCCTTTGACCTGCAGGTTTCTTTATTTAGCAACTACCAAGTACATACATCGAATGTAAACGAAAATTAATTCTATAGATGTGAAAATGTATTCTATACTTGAGCGCTAAGTGAATGCTAATGTAGGATACTTATTCGTATTTTATTGGCAACTGTGCACTGAAAGTGTGCTAATGAAAGCTTCGGTTTTTGTTTGGCTGGTAAATATTTTCTTATTCCTGGGTTTTCCATTTTCCTTGTATAATTAAGGTTTTCTGAATTCGTTTAAAACAAAGTAGAACAAATTCTAGTGACTTTACTTTAACCTCATACTATAGAATAAGAATGTGTCATACCTTCCCTACCTTCCGTTGAAATCTTTGTTATGTCCTGTAACCATAATCGTAATTTTTCAGGTAAGAAGCGTATACTTCCCGCGTGAGCTGCTGCGGCCGAGCTCTCTGCTCACCAACTTGGTTTTGGACGACACCCGCTCCTCCAACTCCCGCCTGTCGTCATCCTGCGACCATCTGTTCGCATACATCAGTGACACGGTTGCGCCAGGTTGGTAAATTTTATTCAAGTACTTGTTTCCAATTGATAGTATTTCTAGCTAACGAATATCAACTTTGTAAAAGTGTAAAATAAGTTGATTTCAGAATCACTAATAATAGCATTGAAAAATTCATAAAAATTGTTGAAGTTGTAGCGCAAACTGAACTTTACTTTAAAGTTAAACTAGAGTTGTTTTTCCAAAACCACATATTTGTTTACATATAATTAAATTGCGAACGCAGTATAGAAACTAAGTGAAATATAACAGATGGTATCATCCATATACCCGCCGATGAGCCTGTGTGGTGCCATGGACTAGGCTTAGGCTGAGTAGTAGAGATGATTCAGTTTATGCGCCAGTGAGGCCAATAATTTACTCCGTCAGTAAACTTATACAGAAAAAGGTAGTAGTCTGACCGACAGTAGTCAGGATTGAGCATTAGCATGGTGTATGTAGGCAAGAGCATTTCGCTCTATATATCTAGTATGAAACAAGATATATAGAACGGAATGCGCTGTCTTTGTATAAGTCGAAGTGTATAGAATCACTCTTTGTTTTTATGCGATTGAGATGATGTAAGGTGTAAGAGCAAGTGAAATTGAGTAGAGCAGGTTATAATATGTTAATAATGATCTTTCAACCACAATTTGACCACATTAAAAAATGTTTAATTAGTTCTGTCATTCTCTGTACCTATTAGATCATACCACAACATTGAACATGTAATATTTTATTATCTCTATTTTCACTTGGTATTAATAGTTTTCACTTTTAATATACAGGGTGATAGGGAAACTCGACGTGTTCCTTGAAAGGGGTTATACTAGAGGTCATTAGCAACAAATTTAGTCCAATCAACTAGGGGTTAAAACTGGATGGTAACCGAGCTGTTCTTCGATTTCTTAGAAATTTTCTGACATGTTACCATAAAAAATTAATTATGAGAAAAAAACTACTCCACTCCAAACTTTAATTGATACTTTTCTGAAAGCTGAAAAAAGAGTGATCATTTAAAATGCTTGCAAAACTGACATAATCTCAGAAATAAAATCTTCTTCTTCTTGGTCTTTAATAGCAACATTTTAGTTTTTTATCATCCAGTTTTGACCCCTTGTTGACTGGATTATATTTGTTGCTAGTATAACCCCTTTCAAGGAACACGTCGAGTTTCCCTGTCACCCTGTATAACTAGCTACACTAGTGCTGTTAGTTAATAGACTAATAGCAGTTTTAAATATAAGAATTCATGATTTCGCAAATTATGTGGCTGTAAAACCTTCGCTTATGGGTAATAAAAAATGCTCTTTATTATTCCTTTAAAATTTTCACACGCGTTTAAGTAGTTACGTAATTACAAAAGTACAATTTGGTCACATTAAGTCTATGAATGTGCCATTGTTGTTTTTTGATTCCATTGTATAATACGTGTTAGGTATAGAATCTACTAAATAAGATTACTGTTGTTCTAGTTTCATTCACGCTGTTCGTCATAATCAAAAACAAAAAAAAACACTTCAATAAAGGGTTTTTACATAATTTTACAATCTTGTCTGCTTCTTTCCTGTACTCAACGCAATCAATTTATTTATAAAATTAAAAATTAAAAACTAGCACATTGTGTTATAGTATGTCTTACAAACCAATTTTTCAACATTGAATTAAATGTACCGTTCGCGCTCACTCCTCAATTCGTATTTCATTGGTATATCATAATCGTTACGGCACATGAGCTAATATCTAAGCGGATGATATCAGTTTAAATAAATGATGGCCACTTTTAAATAGCCAATTGAGTATATTCAGTGTGCATATTAATCATCGAATAATTAGCGGCTACCTGTAATAAGTAGTACATAAAATAATTGCAAGTTAAACGCATGTGTTTCGGTGTTTCGTGACCACCCAAGCGTGCTGTGTCGACCAAAACCCTGCTTTCTCCGAAAAAGTGATGCAATTGCTAACGTACTCGCAAAGTCGCAACAAATACTAATTAAATTGACGGACTGTTATTTCAAGAAACTGTGTCATTGCATAACAATAACAGTTTTGTGTGAAACGTACAATTTAGAAGCAGTGCCGCTTGAGCCCTTTTGGTTACGATTATTATCCAACCTGTGTGTTCAACAAAGGCGCAGTGTTGGTAGACCTCCTAAAAGATGGACCGGTGTCTTGGTGAAGGTAGCGGGAACCAGCTGTGAACACCTGGCGGCTGAAATTATGATGATAATGATTATCCAATGGAGACCAAAGAAGAGCATTTACGGTGCTCTCAGATATTTCAAAATGTACTTTACCGGACTAAAAGTACAGAACTTAGACTTTAGGTATCTCTGCCAATAATAGCGTGGCAGCAAAATACACTAAAATATCAGGTTTTAACCACGAGTTTATATTAGTTTCGTCAGAGAACCAAGTACGCAATTCGTGACAACCGGTTCATATAAATACATATTGTTAAATATTAGCTCGATCATGGTCCCGCAATATATTGGTCCCAAAAATCCACCTTTGAACGAGGTAGTATCTGTTAATGAGCTGCCATTTATCATAACATTCAAAACTTATTTAGCACTTGAGTGTTTATAAAAGATATCATTAGTATAAACTTATCTTAGTATTGACATTAGAAATACCTAAAGGATATGTTTATGAATTGATAGTGGTATTGATATTGGACATTTCTGATTAGTAGCAGTTATGAAAATAATGTAACCGAGTACGCAGGAATATACCTATGTATAGATACTGATCAAATGTACATAAGATAACAGCAGTGATTTTCATCTTTCAATCAGTTTCTGCTTGTTATGTTTGTACATTTTACCAGCGAAATGGATTTCATTTCACGGGACAGTGCGGAGTGCCTGCTCTTTATAACGAAAGAAAGTGAAACTGCAGAAAATATAATGATTTTGAAAAGTACTCGTATATGCAAGTACTTCAAATAATTAGTAGAAGTGGAAGATGATTATATAAACAAATGATTAAAATTGGATTAATTGGCCATTTGCTACTAAAACTAATGCCAGTAAATTCTGGTTTCACGACGTGAAAACAAGACCTAAGTTATATGAGAATTACAGGTTATCGTGTAGGTAGGTACTTATTAGTGCCTGTAGCCTTTAACGCCTGCTTGGGAAGACGATAAATTTACACACTTAGGTACCTACTTTGTCTTCATTCTTGCGTCCACCATAAGAACAATACAAGTGACGAAATATTAGTATAAGGATGGACCAAGTAACATATAACTTGTTTGAAAACATATTTTTTTTTATTATGATAAATAACCACTAAATTGACCATTTAAAATCGGATTATTAGTCGAAATTTCAACGATTATTTTGAACTAATAATTTAAATACCTGTTAACATTCTAGTGAGCATTGAATCGGTAAATCAATTGATAGATTGCGTAATCGTTTTATTCACGATTTTCAGGTATCATCGTGTACGATGGTAGACGCGACAACGCGTGGCGAGTGACGCACGCTTCCATGTACCCCGACCCCGACCTGGGCGAGTATGACATCGGTGGCGAGAGGTTCACGCTGATGGACGGCATTGTGGGGCTCGCGCACTCTCCCGCGCAAGGCCTCCTGTACTACCAGCCACTGGCTACCGATAGGTAAAGTACCTAGCACTCTACCGTGTATTTAAATGACTGGGCGAGTACGAAACAGAGAGGTTCACGCTCATGAACCAGCCACTGGCCTAGCACTGTAACGTGGGTGTAAATGACTGGGCGAGTACGAAATCGTAGGAGAGAGGCTCACACCCTCATGGATGGCATTGTGGGGCTCGCGTACTCTCCTGCGCATGGGTTACCGTACTACGAGCCACAGACTACTGATAAGTAAAATTTCTTACCTCGTAGCTCCAACACCAGGACATAAGACATAAACATGAAACGTGACCTATTTGATGGTTCTAGGGCCACATAAACAATGCACTGGTAGAAAAGTGGATGGCACTTTAACAGCTGCGTTAATTCAAGCGTTAAAGTTTTCACACTACAAAATAGAGATAAATAAAAACTTCAATCCAAAATTCACTCAAGCAGTCTCTTATGAACGTCGTTATGTTTGCAGGGTGTTCAGCGTGTCCACGGCTGTGCTGGCGTCGGGCCCGCCGGCGGAGGGCACGGACCTGCCCGTGAACCTGGTGGGGCGCAAGTCGTCGCAGGGGCTCGGCCTGGCGGTGGACCCGCGCGACGACACCATCATCTTCAGCCCCTTGACCGAGACCGCCATCGCCACCTGGAACCCCATCACTAACTCGCACAAGTAAGCAGGAAAAATAGGTTTATTTGTCACAGAATCATGTGCATACAAATTGACGTTTGAAGTTGATTAAAAATATAAAACATCAGATCAGGTAAGCTTACAATAGTTAACATCGGAAATAACGTGACTCCTTGCCAACTCAAACACTCAAAACTGATATTTGGGCGAATGACGCACCCGTCTTACAGAGATCAAATATTCTACGGTCCTCTTTTTGGGTGCGTATGAAATAATAACAACAGTTCTAATGATCATATGAGCTAAATTCATTGAATATACTTTTTTTTTAAATATAATGATAAAATGCTATAATTCATTATTGATAGATATAATTTCATTTCACCTAATTTTTTATGGTTTAATGAACATTTTCTATAATGCACATTTGAATTAATATTCAATTAGTTATGTTACTATAATATTCAAAATCTACCGAGTGCCGCGCGCGTGCCGCGGCAGCGGGCGGCGGACGCCGGATTCCCTCTATTGTTGGTGTTGTGGATTGTGGTTTGGGTTAAATGAGGTTATAACAGTATGATGTTTCCTGATATTTACTTATTCATTATAGAATTTTGGCTGAAAATGAGATCAACTGAACGTTATTTATAAAGAGCATTATACAAATTGAAAATTATATGAAATGAACGTTATACTAAATGTTATTAGAGTAAAAGATAACATTCGATCACATGAAATTAGGGTATTTGTTTATAAAGCATATGAAAATTATATCATGTGAACGTTATTTCAAGTGATATTATATTATTTGTTATTATACCACATATTACACACCCCTTCTTTTTAGCTCTCCGAAATAGAAAATTACGTTTTTTTTTTGTTGCTACGCTGCTGGCTCCTTCGTATCCAGTCAACATAAGCTTTCAGCCTAAGCGTCTGACTCTTGCCTGACGAGGACTAATTGATGGGACAGTTTGTGGAGTAACTAATCAGCAAAGTACCAAAATATTTGTGTATAAAATTTTCGTTACTACGAAGTTAATGGCTACGGCGTAGCAAGTAGGTACAATAGTTGCGGCCCATTTTGAAAAAATATCTATGTGTAAATTAAATCAACAATATTTTACTATTATTCGATCTACTTTGCAGTAAACTGAACGTATCTTTGAAGGCTTTTATTGAAACGGATGAAAGTCATAGCAACTAGTGACGCCGTAGTCACGGAGTGTAAGCAAATTATTTCATCAACTGCTGAAAGTTCTGCTCTACTTGGCACTGATGAATGGTTCAGATTTAATGAGTTAAATAGCACTGTGTCTCATGTCCACTTCAGAAGTCAAAAGTAGGTAAAGTTTCTACTGCGGCTGTTCGATGCGTCTGTGAGCAATAATACAGTCACAAGGTACCTGCATGCATTTATTATGCATTTTACGACACGGTATTCCCGCCGGATAATTTTTACTGTTTCCTCATACTTCCATCTTCAAAAACGTGATTAAATACACGAGTCCCGATAAGTAGTATTAATTCATTCCATGAGTCATTGATAACGTGTGAAGGAGGGTTATGTTTAAAGTTTTCCTTTTCATTACGGGTCAGTTTTTGCTCAACAACGTGGGAATTCCGATTGATTGCGGATACAGATTAATATGCACGCGTTGCAAGAATGGCTGTGATGAAAGTTCTTTGAAATAGAGGATGTCGCGGGAAGTGGGTAATTAAATAATAGTATGACATTTGTGAAGTCATTTGATGGGTTAATTACATAACACGTAATTTTCATAAGTATCAATACACTCATGTTAAATTACTCGTTTAGTAATTAAATCTTAGAACGATCATCCACTTGACCTTGGCATTGCACTTAAAGTTAGATAACGCTTTTATTATTCACAGTATAGAGGCGGGTCAACCTTTGAACTTTAGCTTAAAACTGCGGTGGCTGGCTGTGGTGCGGTTTTAAACCTACTTTTTAATCACGTACTTAATCGATTCG
Organism: Apamea monoglypha; assembly: GCA_911387795.2. NCBI lineage: Eukaryota > Metazoa > Arthropoda > Insecta > Lepidoptera > Noctuidae > Apamea > Apamea monoglypha. Next base: position 10,750,119 of record OU426922.1, read on the forward strand.
TCTGACGCAGTCTTTATTTTAACGTTTACTTAGTTTGTTTCAAAAGTATCTGCTGAAAATCTAAACGAGTGGATCAGATAACGTGCCTATGGATGACAATTTTTAGGGCTACTTACAAAATGTGTGCTTTGCCCGAAATTTTACTTTTAAATCACCTTAAAAATATTTTTCATTTGACTATTGAGGTTAATTTTATAACCTACATTTTATTACATTCAAACAGTAATTGTTGGAAAAAGTGGTAAGATATAAAGTTGAAAAATAATAATTAAAAGAAAGATTTAAAGTGACTGATTGCGATAGCCTGAACAAACCCTGTTCAGGCTAAATTAGAGCTTAGAGTCTCATCAGATACTTTAGGAACAGTTCTAGGATTTTGGCAAATCGGAATGAAGCGTAACCTACCAGATTTGCTACTGACTCACAAATGAAAAGTCTACATCTTGTTGAAAAATGTATGAAGATGTATGTTCGGTTCATCCACCCCGCAGGGTGCTGGCTCAGGACGCGGAGAAGCTGCAGTTCTGTGCGGAGGTGCGCTGGGCCGAGCGCGACAACGGCGCCGTGTGGGTGCTCTCCACGCGCTTGCACAAGTTCTTCCGCCGCTCAGCTTCCAAGCACGAGGTCTGTACCCCACTATAAAGTTGACCAGAATCTCAACTAAACCCTTTTTGTGATACACATCTGTGGCACATCATCTTGTGTTAATTCTAATATGTCTACTCTGTCTGTACTGTTACATTTAGGTTAATGGTAAAAGCCTTGCCCTTAAAAAACCTGTCAACTGTCTCATTTCAATAAATGTTTTGCCTAAAGACAGACATGTTGGGGTTGTCCCAAAAATGTTCGGATCTCCTTCAGTTTCTTTTTTAGGTTTATTCTTTTACTATCATAATATGCTTAATTTACTCTGGCAGACGAACATCCGTATCCTGCGCGTGGTGGACAGCGGCTTCGTGTCGCTGCAGCCGCACGTGCTCCGCCGCGCCGCGCCGCAGTTCAACACCACGCGACATGCCCTGTACTAACACATGCTTTGTGCAAACATCGTGCAAGCACCGCACGATCATCGTGCAAGTACCATGCAAGCATTATGCCAGCTAACGACTGCTGACGTTCACTGCCAAACAAAATACAGCCTCCATGTGAAAATACACCAGTTAACAACAATAGAATAAAATAGCTTTATTGTTAAGCGGTGGGACAAATATTTTTTGTTTCAGTTGTGAATTAACTGCTCTCATTTGAGTGGTAAATCGAAAACTTGAAGTATTTCAAATGTCGGAAGCCATGTTGATCTTAGGTTTATATGTATTATATGAACTTATTATTAAAAAAAAAACAATTTTGAACCAAATTGTTTTTTTTGCATGGCTCATTAAAAATTAACAGTAATTATATTTTTAAACCATTCTCCGCTCTAGCTCTGGCCTCACACTACGCCTGAAATCCTTGTAAATGCCGTCACAAAACAATGTAGGTATCTGTAATAAACTAAATTAAATGTATTCTAATTGAGATGAGCAACAATCTCCTTGGTATTCCGAAATGTATTTTTAGTAACCATCTCGTTATAATTACATTTTATACATCACTCACTTAGCAAAGAATTCGACCACGATGCACTCGAATAAGCAAAAATAAAAGAGCTGTTTTATTCATTTGAATGCGGACAGATTGTGTTCTCAAAAACTAAGGGGTTTATTTATAAACTTTGCTTAAAGTTAAGTAGTGATCAGCGACTGGTTAAGAGATGTTTAAACGTCAGAAATGTATGGTACATTTCTGACGTTTAAACATCTCTTAACTTTAAGCAAAGTTTATAAAAAAGGGGACAGTATCATCGTAAATAAAAAGTGGAGAAGGTTTTTGAACTGGTAGTTGTTTACAGAATCACAACACATTTAAAATTTAACAAAGACGTTATTTGTCCTTTAACCCTATGAAAAAGAATAATAAACGTTTGACCGGATAACCGCAAACCGTATTCTAAACGAATACGAGTTTTTTGTTGTCCGTTGTGATTGATCTTCTATTGTAAGTATTGTTGACAGCTATCGTTACTACTGCTCTCATAAGTTGTACAATAGATATGAGTATTATTTAATGGTCATAGTATCGTTAACCTACATTACTTACACCCGGATATATGTATAATACACTGCCCGTAGCACGAGCACATTTATCTACGTCACGGTATAATATCGTGTTTCTCGTTGGCCATTTTTCTACATTTATTTGTCTTTAACTTGTTTAAATAGCGCTGACAGCATACAGGGTGGCAGGGACATCGACGCGCAAACTGAACCCATGAATTCAGCACATGACTCTAGATCCCCTAGATTTTTCGTCAATTATCAAAAAAAATCCGCTGTTTCATAGAAAAGTGCAACGGTCAAAAAGTATAGAAAAGCTATTTAAAAAAAAATAACCGACGAAATATTTCAAGGCTCTTCGGAATCATGTACTGAATCCATGGTAACAGGTTGAGTAAGATGTCTGTTTTAATTATCATTTTCATAGCTGTGTGACTATTACTATTTCGCTTTTGATTCGTGCTGTGGGTAGACCAGAGGGGCAATTCTCGTAATTTTAAAAACGTTCACAGTCCGATCTCAGTCTCAATCTGTCAAAAATACCCCTAATTTCCCTACATTTTGACAAGTTTTTGACATTTGTTTGTCGCCGAGATAACCCGGGTACCCGGGTACTATTTTATACTAAAAATATGTATGTTTAGGTTAAGGTATTTAACTATGGGCCCGCGTCGCCTGAAATAAATGAATAAATAAATGTATAAATAAATAACACTGCGACCAGATTTTGAACATTTTAAATTACGAGAATTGACCTTTTGATATTTTGATTGGCATAATAATTACGTGGATTGAATATTGATAAATGTCAAATATCGCTTTCGGTCCCTTTAATACAACAGTGAGAAGAAGAGGCTAGTTTAATACTTTTCATTTATAATATTGTATGAATGGGAACATGCGTGTTAAGATAATGCTGGAATGCTTGAAATCAAAATGAATTTTATTATAAAATATCTTATAAGTTTTTACTTTTATTACTTCAGTAAACAAACTTACCGATGGGGCCGAAAGGTTACCGGAAGACGTAGCGTTGGAAGACCTCCCAGGCCGCAGGAATAGGCGATGCTTGGGAAGGCCTAAGTCCAGCAGTGGACGTCTTTCGGCTGAAATGAATGATGAATGAATGAAATAAAGTTAGACAAGCAAGGCAACAATGTCTTACTTTTTTCCTAGAAATTATGAACCTGTAATCATATTATATCGCTCACTAACAACTTTGGAACTAGGTGTCAACTTTTAAATTTTTGTACTGCCAAGCTTACTTAATTTCGATAAAACACTTCATTTAGTGCCTAACTTAAATAAACTACATAAACAAGTAGGACTTTTCAGGGTTACAAACTAACATATTAATATTATTACTCGTATGTTAGAATTAAATTAAATACTTATATATAATCAACAAGGCTTTCTCTTGTGCCATATTTTATGGTATTCCAAGATATTTCGTATGAATTTGTAAATAAAAATATTTCACAATAGGTTAAAGTAAACGATATTGGCTATTTACCTAAGTAGGTACACCAAATAAATACATATATTGAATGCAGATAAATTAACTGCTGCCACGGAGTTACAATAGACTTCAACAAAACCACAACTGCCCTTTATAATCTCTGATATTACAATACTTACCTCTCTACCTGCTCCAATTTTCCAATCAACTTTATTATAAGTCCCGAACGCTTTTCTCACTAATTTCATTCAGCGTATAGTTTGCCGTTCAGCGCTTTCTTCTTTAGAAACTTGTGACAAAAATATAAGAAAATCTTGCCATTAAAATTTTAAAGATAAACAACATACCTAATTATTATTGTAAACTCATTTTATGATTAGTTTTCCTGTAACTACAGGAAAACCTTGTCTTACATAGTATTGTAATATTGACATTACCTACTGCATTAACTGATAAAATATTTAATGAATATGACGTTATCGATGTAGGCCAAGGAAAAATTTCAAAGTTCGTAAAACATTAGTGACGCGAGCCTTATTTTTTAAGTCTTACGGTTTTCCCATGCATTATGTACTTATTATATATTTTAAACTCCACGTCAAAGTTATCTTATAATTTTATTGTTTAACCATTGAGGTTGGGAGTGTACTAACACTTTAGTAAATTATACAATATATTTTAAGAAGAATTCTCTATTTCCAAATCACTAGGTATTTAACTAGAACACATCTAAGGTCACAAGTAAGGTTTAGTCTACATGTACAACATAAACATGAAAATAAACAAAGATAAAGTTACAAAATATCGTATTCGATTAAAATTTCAATGATTACTAGCCGATTTCAGTGACAGGTTTTAAATTGAAATTTCAGGAACATTAATTGTCGATACCTATATCGACAATTAATGTTCCTGAAATTTCAATTTAAAACGTAATTGTACACTAGTTTTCATAATTAGTCGAGAAACTGCTAAAAGGTATTTAATTTTAAGCAGTTAATAACATTACTTATAAGGCAGTAGGTTTGGTGAAACTACTTCATGTAAAATTCATGACCGGTATCCAATGAATTATATACTGCACGCGTGTGTACATAAAGTTTTGTTATCCAATACAGTCAAATATCTCCAAATAATGACAATTGAAAACGTAGCAATATTATAAAGGTACCGACAAGTCGTATACAGGTGTCTCCTTAGCTGCAGTATTGAAATGAGTGCAGTAGTTTCATGTCATCAGTTCAAGTATTGTGTAAAGTAGGTATACATGACGTATACGTATATCATGACATTATCTTACTATCTATATGTATAATGTTGTGAGTTACCATAACGGTATATTTTATGTAAATAGTTTACAGTGCCTGGGAGTAGGTTAAGTAGGAAGTAGATTCTGGCAGTGTAAAACAAAACTTTATTCTGGGAATGTAACTTACATTCAGCATATCCACTATTTATAGAAATAAGACATCAATCTTTTCTGTCTACGTCTATTGATCTTATTTCTAAATAAAGCCATGGCCTTGTAGCATTATAATATTTTGTCTCACATAATTTTTACCTTTATCAGTGTATGTTTGTTCAGAAACATATACCATGACTATTGTTACATGTCAGAAACTGATCGCTGGCATGGTTGGACAACCTGTCACAACGTTAGATGTAGCAAAATAGTAAATAATATACCCAGTGCAATACCTACACACTATAAAACTTCTAAGTGCTCGCTTGTACGCTTTTGTAAATTCACACATTCACATGATTGTGCTTATTTATAGTTACCTACATAATAAATATAGATATATCTTCGTTTCTGCTATTTTTATATTTTAATAATAAAAAAATACAATCAATAAAATCTTGTTTTACTATACTCCTTATTTTATAACTACCTACATTAATACCATCCTTTTATTGCCATCGTTTTATGTATAGTAATTTATTAACTGTATAATAATGGTATAATTATAATATTTTAATTATGTGCACAATGCATAGTAAGAAAATATGATAACAGGGTCGGACTGAGCCTGGGACTGGGGTAATGGCAGCGTAGTCTGTATGTCGATATCAATATTTTCAGTTTGTATTAATTCTTGAACTTGGGATGCAAACAAACTTGCGGCTCTGAAAACGTCTTCAAAATTATCTAATTGTTTTTGCAAATTTGTAACATAATGTACATACTCACAGTTATCTACATTCATTCCTCCAGGTCAGACAAGCATTCCGTTACCGTTAGGCGCTGATCTGACTATTCCTCACGACACCAGGTCACGTTTAATCCTTAATCAGTACACAGACAGTCATCAAACTTTAACATAACACTACGACGATTTAGTAACATCCAAGGGCTGGAAATTTCGCCCACATTGATTGTTATCATTTTTCCTATAAACACTATACTTTTAATACGAAATAACTATAGATTTAATTGTATTTTATTAATATATTTTATTATGACAGTTCTGACAACGACGTTTAATACGTCGCCATGACAAGTTTGCTTATAAATTCTTATCAGCCTGTAACTTTTAGCTGAAAATATATTAATACTCGTGCAAATCAATACTGGCCATCAGCATATTTCAAATTCATATGTTGCTATTCTACGAGTTTACCTTATGAATCCAAGCAATGCAAGGATCAGTTCGAGTTCGAGTTTCGCCTCTAAAGCGAACCCTCAAGATAGAGCTGGTACTCCGGAGTCACCTATCCAGGGAACTCTTGGTGTGTCCCTCTCCAAGACTCCGGTACCTGACGGACTCACGCTGCCTGCACCTCCGACCTCCGTCCTCCGTACCAGTCGGACCGCTGGCATGCCTCGCCGGAACACCCTCTACTGGGCTGCTCTCAACCGAGGGCCGTCTCTCCTGGCGGGCTGACCGCGTGCTGCCGTGCCTGCTCTCTCGCGCCGCCGTGCCTGCTCTCTCGCGCCGCCGTGCCTGCTCTCTCGCGCCGCCGTGCCTGCTCTCTCGCGCCGCCGTGCCTGCTCTCTCGTGCGGCCGTGCCTGCTCTCTCGTGCTGCTGTGCCTGCTGTCTCGTGTGGCCGTGCTGCGACCTACTTCTGCCGCGTGGGCCCCCTACGGGTATCCTCCGTGCCGCACACGCACCAGCACCTCACCACGCCCGCACCTGCACCTGTCACCGACACCTGCCTCGCGTCGCGTCTACCTCTTCAGCCTCCTCAACCCACCAATCACTCATCTTCATCCTTCCTCACCCACACACTACACACCACTGTCAGTTCATCTCCATTTTTTATATAACCTTATCTTATGAATAAATCTGTAATTCATTTTACTTCCCTTTCTTTAATTTCTTAATTTAGACTTAGTTTCTTGTCGCTACACGACAAATTCTCAAAACTTTGGATAAGCTTTCAGGTAGTCTAATTTATGAGTTTGAAGATATTGGCCTACCGGGGTTGATAGGTCAAATATTTTCTTGAATGCGAAGTCTGTCAAGATAGCTTCGAATTTCAAAAAGGAATCCATCAATGCTTTTGCTTGGAACCAAACCTTGGACTCGAACTCCTTGCTCGAAGATATGACATTTAATGTTTTTATTAACGTGAACGAGTTTTCTCCATAATATTGGCCAAGGCTTTATGTTTAGCCCACCATCTCGTTTTTCCTATGGTCTGTAATCCTCTTAATCTGTCTTGACCACTCGTTATTTCCGAAAAAAATTCCACCCATAAATATGTGCGCTTAAATGAATCGTGAGTACTGAACACTGTAGACTCCAACTAGTATTGTAAGCAATTACAAAATAAATCAAGATATTTCAATGTGAATTTAAGATTTTATTAGTAGATACGCAACTTGACTAGTAACAGTAATTTAGTTCGATAAAACATAATACAATACACCGTAGGTATTTAAATATTATGTTATGATTAAATACGTTGTAATTAATTTGAATCCAAATACATATATCAGTTATTAATATAATAAATAGTTACCATTTTATATAAATTAAACGTCCGTCTATTGACTTAAAATTCGCACGCTTTACCCACTTTTGTAACGTGGACGCGGAGCTGTTAAGTAAAATCGAATACGGTTTGCGGGGCAGTATATTTCAAGACTATCGAGCGGAATAGACTAAGCCTACTAAGTGTAAGACTATTTGTGTATCTGACTACGTGTATTATATAGTGTTCATGATTAAAAGAATTTACAACAGTATAAGTGTCTTTTCTTTCAGTTCAGAAGTGGGATATTTCACGTAAGTGTATTTGCCTTACCTATATCGGAAGGGCGGGGTTGTGTCGCTGAGAGTGGGTTGTCTGGTGTTCCGATTAGTATCTCATCAAAAGAGATACGGAACATCATACAGTCGATGAACAGAGGCAAATCTCCGGGTCACGATGGCCTCAGTATAGAACATTTTCAACATTCCACATTTCCCAAGAGTCCTATCTATGCTGTATAATCTTTGTGTGAGGCACTCGTATCTACCAGCTGAGCTGATGAAGACGATAGTTGTGCCCATAGTTAAGAACAAGACCGGCGATGTCTCGGACAAAGATAATTATAGGCCAATATCGTTAGCTACTGTAACAGCAAAGGTTCTTGACGGTGTGCTTGAGCGGAGAGTAACTGGGTAGCTCAATCTACATGATGCACAGTTTGGATTTAGAGCTGGGCTGTCCACGGAAACTGCTATTCTGGCGCTCAAGCACACGGTCAGGTACTATACTGATAGGAACACACATGTTTATGCTGCTTTCTTGGACCTCTCCAAGGCGTTTAACCTGGTGGATTATAAGATCTTATGGTCGAAATTTCGTGAGCAAGGTCTTCCAAACGAGCTCATTAAGCTCTTAGACTACTGGTATGACCACCAAATCAACCAGGTCAGATGGTCGGGCGCTCTGTTGGGGGCGTATGGGTTGGGGTGTGGGGGTGAGGCAGGGAGGTTTGACTTCCCCGGCGCTTTTCAGTCTTTACGTCAATAATTTGATCGAGGAACTCGGCAGCACCGGTGTCGGATGCTCTATTGATGGTAAGATAATTAATAGTATAAGTTATGCAGATGATATGGTGCTGCTGAGTCCCTCGATTGATGGGCTCAGACGGATGCTTGGAATATGTGAGAGGTACGCCACGTCTCATGGTTTATTGTACAATGTTCGGAAGAGTGAGCTTGTGGTGTTCAGAGTAGGTACTAAAAAGCCTATGACAGTTCCTCCGGTATGGTGTACCACTAAATAGAGTGTCGCATTTTGGGTACCTTGGCCATGTGGTGAATGAGGACTTGAATGATGACAGTGACTTGGAGAGGGAGCGAAGAGCGTTGTCGATCCGAAGTAATATGCTTTCACGTAGGTTTGCACGATGTACTAAATAAGTGAAACTCACTCTGTTCAAGGCGTTTTGTCAGTCATTTTACACGTGCAGCCTGTGGGTTAGACATACGCAGAGGGCCTACAACGCTCTTCGCATACAGTACAATAACGCTTTTAGGGTGCTGTTGGGGCTCCCGCGGTGCTGTAGCGCATCTGGCATGTTTGCTGAAGCAGATACAGATAGCTTTCAAGCAATTATGCGAAAAAGAACAGCATCCCTGATGCGAAGGCTTCAGGGGAGCACCAACAGCATTTTAAAGGTGATAGTGGATAAGCCTGACAGCCCGTTCCTGGGGCACTGGACCCGTATACACAGCTGCAGGTCTGGTGCAGCGGAAGGCGGACTTGGTGATTGTTATAGGTTTTTAAATTAATTATTGTATTATTTTAGTTTAATGAAAAATTGTATGTGAATTTATTTCAAATGAGAATGTTACTAACATAGTTTATAAGTGTTACTAACTACTATATGAATCTTTTGTGTTCGATGTAAATAAATAATAATAATAATAAAAAAAAATAATATGTATTCTGTTACTTTTCAAATTACATAGTGTGAATCTTATTTTTATGTTGAACGTATTTGAACGGTAGTTACCATACCTGACAGTAAAATCTTCTGTTAGTGGAATCCTGCTAGATATTTCATACTCGATTCATTTCTATTGCGATTGTCTGTGCATAAGATGTTAACGGTCGTTGTGGTTTGAAATATAATCATTACGAAAATACATTAAATACGCCCTTGCCAGTAACACTAAAACATAGAAGTACCTTCATGATCTATGATTCATGTTTTGCTTTAATCTTTCTTTTTTTAAAGTATATAAATAGCCAATTAGATGGTATAAAAGGATAGCTGTGTCCGTATATTATTTTTATTTGACCAGGTCTATAAATGAATGACGATCGTGATGGAAGTTTGGTTCAACCGCCGCGAACCCCATCACCAATGTTGGACAGGCAGAGCCGCAGGCGGAACCGGGGACCAAGCCGCAAGCGGAGCAGGAACCAGAGCCGCAGCCAGTGCAGCAGACAGAGCCGCAGCCATAGTCACAGGCAGAGTTACAGGCATAGCCGCAAGCGCAGTCGTGTATGGAGCTCTGGTCACCGAATTCGACGGCTCGAGACGCCGCCGCCGGAAAGGATTGCAACACATCGGAGTTGCAGTCCAACCAGGGTGATCCCTGGTTCACAGGAGACGCAGCACGGCCAAGATTGCAGATCACGGTCAAGATGCAGCAGGAGCAATACACGAAATCACCAGCGAAGCGAGGATCCACGTCGCCGACGAGATACCCGTTCGCCGAGCAAAAGAACCGGTGCACAGACTATTGGCGTGGTTAAACTATTTTCAAAAGAGTCTTGTTCAATTCTACCCGGATGTACCTATGTAGAGGTCGACTCGTCTCCGAACATAACGGGTTCCATATTGGTATACGGTAGTTATAAGTCCATCCCTAATTTAGAACATAATATAGAAGAGGGTGTTTACTCAATTGAAAATGGCAAAGGTGTACTATTAGTTGATAATATTTCCTCAAACGTTATTACTTTTAATAAAGACCAGTTGATAGCAAGAGGGCAATTTTTGCAAATTAAAATTATAAGTTGTCCTACTATAATAAGATCGATGTTGCAAGTCCTTTGCAACAATTTCATTTAAATGACTTTTCTCTGGACGATAGCTTAAACCGGGATCAGAAATTGCAACTATTGGATGTTTTAAATCGTTACCGAACTTGTTTTGCTACCAGATTGACAGAGTTAGGCTGTACTAATGTAGAGACAATGAACATTGATCTAATGGACCCCAACCAGTAGTTTACAGGCCTTATAGGTTGTCACATAAAGAAAAACAAGAGGTTAGGGGGTATGACCGATGAATTACTACAATTTGGTATCATAAGAGAATCTTGTTCGCCATTTGCAAGTCCAATTATTTTAGTAAAAAAAAAGAACGGCGAGAAGCGTCTCTATATAGATTACAGGGCTTTAAATCGGAAAACTGTAATACAACAGTACCCTTTGCCTAGGATAGAGGATCAGATAGGAAGATTAGCGGGGTATAGTCTATATACAACTTTAGACCTAGCGTCAGGATATTATACCAAATAGCATAAGCTGAAAATGACAAACAAAAAAACTGCTTTTGTCACACTAGAAGGGCAATTAGAATTTAATAGGATGCCGTTTGGTCTGACAAATGCACCAGCGGTGTTTTAAAGAACTAGCAATAAAGTTCTTGGTAACTTAAGATTTGACACGGTTGTCGTATACATGGATGACGTCCTTGTGCCTTCGGTTTCGTTTGAGGATGGTCTTAAAATACTAGAATCGGTATTTGATAAAATTAGAAATGCAGGTCTTACATTGAAACTCTCGAAATGCAACTTCTCCCATTCAAAAATCGAATTTCTTGGTTTCGAAGTCTCGGGGAATGGTATAAAACCGGGGAAGTGTAATAGACGCGGTTGATAAATTTCTTCTTTCTAAAGATGTCCATAATGTTAGGCAATTCTTAGGCTTGGCTAGTTTTTTTTGGCGCTTTATTAAAAACTTTGCGATAATAACTCGACCATTGACTCAATTGCTAAAAAAAAATGTTTCTTGGACTTGAGGCAAAGAAGAGACCGCATTCACTCAGTTAAAAGCGAAGTTAGTATCTCGACCAATCTTGACTTTGTACAATCCTAGTGCTGCTACCGAGTTGCATACGGATGCCAGTAAACACGGTGTAGATGGCATGCTTTTACAGAAACAGGATGATCAAGTTATGAAACCAGTCGCTTATTTTAGTAGGCGTACCTCACCAGAAGATCAACACTTTTCATCATATGAACTAGAAACCTTGGCGGTTGTAAATAGTTTACCTAAATTTCGATGTTACATAATAGGGTTAGAATTCACTATTGTTACTGATTGTAACTCTTTACGTGCCACTTCTACTAAAAGGGATATGATACCGCGTGTTGCTCGCTGGTGGAGTATGATCCAGGAATTTGATTTTAATATAATCTATAAACCAGGGACTTCTATGACGCACGTAGACGCATTAAGTAGGAACCCTTTGCAAATACTTCCAGTACCGACCCTGTTGATTTACAAGTTTTCCATATTACTGTAGATTGGTTAGTCACGGTTCAAATGAATGATGATGAGATGCAGAGGATTAAACGGGTTTTAGAGGATAAAGATTCAAACAAAATTAATTATTGAAGCGTTCACAAAATTTATTATCCTTAAGCCTGTTAAAAATATGAAAACCCACACAACTGTTTCAGTTTTTAAAGAATATTTTAGTTTGTTCGGTGTACCTTCTCGAATAATAACAGACAGAGGCGCTACTTTCACGAGCTCAAAGTTTAGACAGTTTTTGTCAGAAAAAAGTGAAACATATTTTAAATGTGGTCGCTACTCTTCGCGCAAACGGTCAGGTAGAGCGTTATAATAGGACGGTATTAGATTCATTAAGGGCCATGACCTTCGGAAAAGACGAAACACTTTGGGATGAGTATTTGCTACAAGTACAATGGGGTTTAAATAATACCACCAATAAAGCAGTAGGTAAAACCCCTGCTCAATTGTTGTTTGGGTTGCGGCTAAAAGGGTTTGTCTGAAAGTGGACTGGCTTTAGCAGTTCAGGAAAATGATGATACTAATAGCAGTAACATAAAATATATTGGAAACGAAGCACTAGGACAAAATGGTATGTACTCAGGAAAAGCAAATGCAAATCTTTGATAAGGCTAGAATTCTCCCGCGTCAGTTTGATGTAGGACAGCTGGTTAGGGTAGAAAGAGAAGTAGGTCAGAAAGGGAAGAGTAAGAAATTAGTTCCAAAATGTCTAGGCCCTTACCGCATTACCAAAATATTACAGAATGACAAATACGAAGTAGAGGACACGCCTATTACAAAAAAAAAGGGTAAACAAAAATATGTAGGAATTTTTTCGGTAGATAAAATTTACTCTTGGCTTGTGTACCAGTCGGTTGACGAGAGTAATGAAGACGATGATGGTAATCATTCGGATATGGATACAGACCACTAAATTATGGAACAATTTCAATGAATTAGTTATGTTGAACACTTTATGAATATTAGCGTATTTCTTAGAGAAGGCCAGTTTCGTTATTAGTAGTTGCGAATAGTATAGCTTAGTTAATCAGATAGTATGGTAGTAGAGGTAAACGCCTTTAAGAGGCTACAATCTGCTTTTATGGCTAGTATGGCTAGTATGGCAGTATGGTAGTATGGTAGTATGGCAGTATGGTAGTATGGTAGTATGGCAGTATGGTAGTATGGCAGTATGGTAGTATGGCAGTATGGCAGTGTGGTACTATGGCAGTATGGCGGTATGGTAGTATGGCAGTATGGTAGTATGGCAGTGTGGTAGTATGGCAGTATGGCAGTGTGGTACTATGGCAGTATGGCGGTATGGTAGTATGGCAGTATGGTAGTATGGCAGTGTGGTAGTATGGTAGTATGGTAGTATGGCAGTATGGTAGTATGGCAGTATGGTAGTATGGCAGTATGGTAGTATGGTAGTATGGCAGTATGGCAGTATGGTAGTATGGTAGTATGGTAGTATGGCAGTATGGCAGTATGGTAGTATGGCAGTATGGTAGTATGGCAGTATGGTAGTATGGCAGTATGGTAGTATGGCAGTGTGGCAGTATGGTAGTATGGCAGTATGGTAGTATGGTAGTATGGCAGTATGGCAGTATGGTAGTATGGCAGTATGGTAGTATGGCAGTATGGTAGTATGGCAGTATGGTAGTATGGCAGTATGGTAGTATGGCAGTATGGTAGTATGGCAGTATGGTAGTATGGTAGTATGGCAGTATGGCAGTATGGTAGTATGGCAGTATGGTAGTATGGCAGTATGGTAGTATGGCAGTATGGCAGTATGGCAGTATGGTAGTATGGCAGTATGGTAGTATGGCAGTATGGTAGTATGGTAGTATGGCAGTATGGTAGTATGGCAGTATGGTAGTATGGCAGTATGGTAGTATGGCAGTATGGTAGTATGGCAGTATGGTAGTATGGCAGTATGGTAGTATGGCAGTATGGTAGTATGGCAGTATGGTAGTATGGCAGTATGGTAGTATGGCAGTATGGTAGTATGGTAGTATGGCAGTATGGCAGTATGGTAGTATGGCAGTATGGTAGTATGGCAGTATGGTAGTATGGCAGTATGGTAGTATGGCAGTGTGGTAGTATGGCAGTATGGTAGTATGTCCCTCTATTGACTTAAAATTCGCGTACTTTGCCCCACTTTTGTAACGTGGACGCGGAGCTGTTAAGTAAAATCGAATACGGTTTGCGGGGCAGTATATTTCAAGACTATCGAGCGGTATAGACTAAGACTACTAAGTGTAAGACTATCTGTGTATCTGACTACGTGTATTATATAGTGTTCATGATTAAAATAATTTACAACAGTATAAGTGTCTTTTCTTTCAGTATATACATACTAGATGTATATGTAATACTAAATGTATATGTTTGTGTGTATGTAAAGTTGATCATACGATCACCTTTACATTTAGGATAGTTTGTAAGCCTAAGGGGTAGGTTGCGTAGGGTAAAGTAGGGGCCCGCGCAGGCTAGGGCCCGGCTGGCAAATGCCACTTCGACTATATGGCCAGTCCGACCCTGCATAATAATATACCTAATTAATAAAGTAGGTACCGATGCTGCCAAGCTTGCTGATTAAACAATCAGCTGCAGTAAAGTTCTGGTTTGATGACTGCCGTTTATTCTGCCACTAACACAGATATATGGGTTTTAGTTACTTAGCGGTGTTTAAGTCAGTTTTAGAGTTGAGATTTAAGTATTCCACTCATTATTTTATTCATTATTCAGAGTTCGATGGCCGTTATGCACACATAACGGCCATCGAACTCTGAATAATGAATAAAATCCTAAAATATGCGTCACATCCCACAGGATTTGACGCATATTTTCCCCCAACTTGTCCTTTGTGTTTGTGTTCTTTCTCTGCGTCATGTTTATCGCAAATAAACGTATTTTGTTTCCTTTTTTACCTAAGCATTATAGGAGCATCATGTGGCTTGAAAAATATTCAATTTTCTAGACTTTTCAAGGACTGGCTAAACTAGACCTTACTTTACTAGACAAGAAACCAACATCGTAATCGCGAAAAAAATCACCAGCTGTCCCATAAAAATCTTCAATACCTACTCGAACCGAATGCACGCTATAATGTGAAGGTACATGTCATTTCGAAAACCTAAGTAAGTACAATACTCTGGCGTAGATTGCAAAGATTTTAAAATACAGGCAGCCGGCAAGAACATAGGCGCACAACCTGTTATCATGGATTCAGTACATTTTGACTACGACTTTATTACACTTTTCTATGAAATTGTATTATTTTTCTAGTCTAGAATCAATGCTGAATTCATGGTTACAGATTGCACGTCGATGTCCCTGCCATAAGCAAAAATATGTGTACTCACATTTGTTGTTTGCCTCTATCTCATTTGGGCATAATAATGATAATGAACTACATAATTCAGTGGTCCTCAAAACACTTCGATTTTGTTTTATTGATTTTGTTTAGTTTAATTATGTCAGTTTTCTTTACTAATTCGGATCATTGTACAAATATTTTAATGTTATGCATCATTATCGGCTCAACTTACTCGTTAGAATATATTAGTACCTACCTAAATAGAGTATTGACTATAATGTGCGTGTTGGGGGAATTATCAGGCCCATCGATGATTCATACAAAGCAATAATGAACGATGAGTTATTTGTAATAACATTCTTATCTGTTGTTGTTGTGGTATAAATTATAAACACCTCATTGCTCGAAGGCAATAATTACTTGCAAAATGAACAGAGATCGTGAGTCGTGACGTTCATAGGGTAGAATATGTATATTAGCATAGTACAATAACTACGTTTGCTCTGCACACAAAACGGTGTGTCGTGGACCTGACGTCAAGGTGATCTATGCTAGTTCCTCTTAAGAGGAAACTGTACATCCCAAAATCAACAATGCAAAACAATTAAAAATGTTCTAAAAAAGTTTTGGTTTTTCCCGTACGAACGTATATAACATGAAAATTGATTCAAAAACAGGTTTTCTATTTTTTTGTAATCTTATAACGTTGATGTATATTCGATATTGATGAATCCGGGGCATAACAGTTTAGTTTTTCTCTTTTTTTTAAGCTACTAGGTTTGTGTGCCGACGAGCTAAAAGCACGCATAATCTGCCTATAATCTATTTTTTTTAATCTGAAATAAATATATTTGATTTGATTTGATATAATGTCCACACAGCTGGGACAGAGGCCTCCTCTCATTGAGAGAGAGTAGGCAGTAATTGACCACGCGGGCCCAATGCGGATTGGTGTGACATGTCTTTAATTTTTGGTTTCCTCGCGATGTTTTTCTTCACCGTTTTGAGAGTAGTGGTGATGAAATTATTATACACAAAGTAATGCGCTTGCCTGAGTTCGAACCAACGACCTACAACACGTACGTCGGGTCACCACTGCGCCACCACTTCTCTCCACAAAAGCATGCGCAATATCACGTAGAACGTATAGCACGTGCTGATACCACCTGGCGGATAAAGTAGGCACAAATAGCAGGTATAAGTTTGATTGGATTTAATAATTATTATTTTATGAAGATTTTTCCATCATTCCATAGGTATCGGCCGTGACCTACTACCAAACTGTAGTAAACATACCAGATTGTTTTATTTAAATTAGTACTACGAACTAAGGACCGTATCTTCGCGGTGTTTACCTACTAAAAATCCTAAACTAGTTTTACTCACTTGGATGTGATGATACAATTGGATAAGTTATGACCACACCTCCGATGAGTTCGAATAGGGTCATGCATTCGTGCGTAGGTATGGGATTTTCCTGGGAAAACCCGAATTCTTCGTCGTCATTAGCATACTCACGCCGAGAAAGACTAAGGAGACTAATAAGATAAGTAATGAAATATATGTATGCTTAAATTACGTACTTAATTTGGAAGCTTTAATATTACCGGCCTTTTTTATAGGCAAGTGACACAATTTTCGACCATGCATAGTGTTTGTGAGATTTTTTCAGTCTAATAATTGTGTAATTACTTATGTAGATAATAAATATCTAAACAAATAAACGTATTCTGCCAGTACCTAACAATTAAATAGAACGCGAGCACTTAATTGACTATTGTTTATTATTGGTACCTAGAAATACTCATTACAAATAGACCGTGAATTTTAAATATTTTTTACCAATTAATTACCTACATTAAAATAATATTTTATTCATCTTCTCCTTCGAGTTACAAAGGATTTTTAAGTTTATTTATTTCGTACGAACCACTCAATGATTAATAGATGCTATTCATACCATCAAGTTGTGGTTTTAAACTTTTTCTGTAGTTTGAACAAAAGTATTTTTTATATAAGTACGCAAATATGTTTTTTTTTTGTGCACACACTTAGTTATTTCATTGTTGACATTCAGAAATCTAGATGACTGATTCTTTTTTTGATAGCATAAACTCATAACATACCGATAAAGTCTTTGTGATAAAACATCTTATAAGCTTGGCCCTGAAAACCGTAAGTAAAAAAGAGAGCAGATCATGAGTATTTATTTGAGTATAATGAGTATTTATTTATAATGATTCCATTGGAATTTACTTTAGGCACATTGTACAAATAGACAGTAATAGTAACTATTGAAAAAATCCAGTCATGCGTTTAGTTGTTGTATAGGTATTTGTTACATGGTACACGTGACAAGAAGTAAGCACCTATCTGACACAATCTATTGTTCAAAAATATATAATGTAGCGTAGAATTTCATCCGGCTTTTGTTCATTATCTAGATCGTATACACTCTATCAATCCTGCCTGATCATTTTGGAGCCTTCACTCTATCAAACGTTAACACTAATAAGTAGTTTATTTTTGTAACAGATATATCTATTTGTAACAAATAGCTAACTATTTGTAACTTAATAATCATAAACTACCGTGAAATGTTCAAAATAATATTTATCTCAATTATATTTTCATTACGTTAAACGCGGTTGCGGTCACATTCGTTTACCTTTCTTTTTAATACCGAAATACTGATTATCTAACTATTAATGTTACTTAGTTTGACTGAAAGAGTGTTAGGAGTGAGACATGAGTTTTGTAAGAGTTAATATATTTAAAAAAATATACGTGAAAAATTTTAAAATGAATGAATGTGAAAATGTGTATAAATGTGTTAATATAAAAAATATGGTTTGCAATAGGGTAAATCTCAGCTATAACATAAGTAACAGAGTAAATTTTCAGTGAAGTGCCGCGTGAGTAGTGATAGTAACCGTTGCGAAGGGACTCTCCTCTACCGTAGTACACCGTCCGTAGTGTGAAGAAGAGATCACCGAAGATGCGCGGCGAACCTTTCCGGTCAAATACGTTTCACGGGATTTATTTATAGCATTTTGACGGCTTTCGCAACAGTTCACGTTCGTCTCTCGCGGGAGACACCCGCATATTTTCAAATATTTTTGTATAAGTACCTACCACAAGTATTTACATAAACAAGTCTAAAGAAGCAAGACCATCCGCATTTAAATAAAGGTATGTAAAGATTCAAATCTTTTGTACTTGTGTTGATTGTCGTTTTTGCTATACTTAGATCATTTAGAAAATAGCCATAGCTAATTGATAATGATTGAAGATGTTTATTAAAAGTTATACTCGTATGAAATCTATATAAATAATGGTGTCGCGTATTTCTGTTTAACTATTTCTTATACATTTTCATGACGTTGTTATGTTAACGTTCTAGAAATTCAACAATGTATCCTGCTTGATTTCTACGTATTTTCAGTTATACAGGGTGTTTGGTACTTCTATCAAACACCCTGTAAAAAATTGTGTCGACACAATTTATTGAGGTATTGGGAATGTTATTTGCTAGCACAAAGTTGTTTTATTTATCATTTTTAAATTGAAATTTTTCGTTCCTTACAAAATTTTACAACTTTGGAGTTCAAGTCATTTTCTAGAACCATTTATACATAAATGTACAATGCAGATAACACCAAAATTATGGCGCTGTATTACAACCGCATATTATATTATAACCACATATTATATATTTCGGCTGTCATCATTCAATCAACTTTAAATTTGCTATTTCATGAATACATTTTCAAACATCATGTAATTATTATTTTTGAAAATTAAAGTTTCAATTTCTCTAGAGAATAAATTCCTTGACTTAAAACTAGAACTTAATGGTGCGATAAAAATAAAACTGATTAAGTTGGTACGGACGCCAGCACATCAAGTTACTACAATCTGTCAAATTTCTTTAATAGATTTTCACCTTTATCGCTAAAGCATTACGGTTCAAGGTTGATTGGGAAAATTTGTCAGTTTCGGGTAGCTTGACCTGCTGGCGTCTGTACCTAAAATATTTTTAGATAAAATATTATTGAGTAGATAAAAAAATGCAATTTGGTATTTAGGGCGATTAGGTCAGCTACATACATATTTGCAAATTGCTCATGCGCTAGGGTAGCCCGAAATCAAATTTACCTACGTCTTTGGCATTTTGTAGGTGTGTGTTTTGTAGTGTCAGGTTGTATGTTGATTAAAATATGATTGGCGACCGTAACAAAAATAACTTTACAGAATTATAATCATTACAATCAGCAATACAACTCCTTGAGTTAGAATTGGCCTCAAATGTCATGATTTCATGAAACAGTCAATGGGGTAACATGAACTATAAATAAATATTTGTTACGGCCGCAAATCATATTTAGATCAACATACACGCTGATACTGATCTGCAAATAGTGATGGAAAAATGCAATGGAGAAATGCTTAGTTAATGACTGTAGGTATCCTTCAAAGGTAAAAAAATAAAACAGTTTACCACTTGTCAGGCAATATGCAAATAAGAAAAAAAATAATGAGCGTGCAAGAGAGTTTCGTGTTTCTTACTTAAAAAAAGTACAAATAAACTTTTGAAATCAATGTAAATCAATTGCATTGTTTCAGTGAGTTAGTACTTAGTTGCAAGTACGACCACTGGGTAGGTCCTGGGTTCGATCCTCGAGTTGGGAAAAAGGTTTTTCCATAAAGTAAGGCTAAGCAGTCCGGGTCAAGCCATCAGTATGTTCTAATTGGATTGTTCGCCATTACTTATTCAAAATCAAAAGTCATTTATTCAAACTAGGCTGAGAATCAGAACTTTTTGAACGTCAACATTACAAAAGA
This sequence comes from Apamea monoglypha, assembly GCA_911387795.2. NCBI lineage: Eukaryota > Metazoa > Arthropoda > Insecta > Lepidoptera > Noctuidae > Apamea > Apamea monoglypha. The sequence continues at coordinate 10,770,314 of OU426922.1, forward strand.
CAGTCCCCCAAAATGGCCGCCGTTCACCATTTCCTAGTGCTTTCGCTGGGGAGAAGAAGTAGCGCAACAAACTCCCCAGCAGCGACTTATACCTACTCAACTGGCGAAATATTGGGTTTGTGGAGTAAATAATAATAACAATATATTGATTTATTAGAGAACTACACTGGCCTGCAAAACAAAGCTACACTTATAAAATTTCATTTTTTTTCTAAACTATAGAAGTTAGAGATTTAAACGTTTTATAGCACATTTTATCAGCTTTCTTTGAATCTAGTAAACTATACATTAGTAACAAATATAACTTAAAAAAAAGATAAAAGAATAAAAATAGCCATTTTTAGCTTAGTGTCACAAAACTCAATTAAGTAACATAAGTATGTTTTATATGTTATTTAATTTTTAATAACTGGTATTGCCTCCTCGGGCTGAGTCTGACTACATCTTCGAGCCGGTTTGGCATACTTAACACGAGGTTTCGGAGCCGATGTTAGGGAATATTCTCCCATTCTTCAATCAGGGCCTGTTTTAGTACCCTGAGGGTGGTAGGTGGTGGTCTGCGGCTTCTGACTACCCTCCCTAACTTATCCTAGGCATGCTCAATCGGGTTGAGATCTGGACTTCTTGATGGCCAACCCATCACGCTGATACCAACCTCCTGAATATACTCTTGCACGACCTGAGCCGTCTGTGGCCGGGCATTATCATGCATCAGCATCGATCCATCATCCATATTTGCTAAATATGGCCCTGCATACTCGTTGAGAATCTCTTGGGTATATCTTTCCCCAGTCAGAGTGCCATTTTCTATGGCCACTAACACTGTGCGACCTTCTGAAGATATGCCAGCCCATACATGTACACTGCCTCCACCGTACTGGACTCTTTCTGTGAAGCAGTCTTGAAGGTATCGGTCACCAGGCCGCCTGTAGACACTTCGCCTTCCATCAGAAGTGTAAAGGAGAATCGAGACCCATCTATGAACAAAATTCTTGACCACTCTTCTTCATCCCATGTGCTCACGGGTGTATCGCAGTCTCGCTACTCGATGCTCTCTCTCGAGTTTGGGGCCACTCGTTGGTCTTCGGGGTTTCAGATTTGCTTCAGCACGTCTTCTTTTCAATGTATTGTCACTAAGTAGTCCCTTCGGGTCTGAAGAAGCTGTTGCTGGACTTCAACTGCATTAAGGTGGCGATTTCACACAGTGGAAACAATATAACGGTCTTCTCGGGCACTAGTACACCTGGGTCTGCCATTACAATGTCTCCTCAGATGGTTTCCAGTCTCTTCGTACCTTCACTTCACCTTCTGGACCGTTCGTAGCGTCCATCCACCATTCTTGCAGTACGACGCACACTGATGCCTAGTTCCAGAAAAGTCATGATCCTAGCATATTCTTCCGGTGAAAGAGGCATGATAAATAAAATGTATGTGCTGTTGTCAAACTTAGTTTTTCTAACAAAACTCATCGATCAAGAAAAAATTTGAAAACAAAAACGGAACCAAAAAGACTGAATGGTAAAATGGTAATTTGAAAAGGATTATTTTTGTTTTTAAAGCTCTTTTCAGCCATTTCTTAAAAGAAGGTTCTCGACTATGAAGTTTTTATATACAAAATTAAACTCTTTTTCGAGTCCTTTTTATTTCGAAAGTATATCTTGTGTACTTAAAAAAATTTAAAAGTGTGGTACTTAGTTTTGCTGGCCAGTGTATTTCGGTACACAATTTTAGGCGTGCTGTTTTTATGTAAAAAAATAATCGGTCCGCTTGAAGGTCACTCAAATTGAGCACGTGCCAAACTAATCGGTTAGTATGATTTATAGGGATGAGATGATGTGTCCATTTTACATATACTATCATTACTAGGTCATCATCTGCCTAGCCTTTTCCCAACCACGTTGGGGTTGGCTTCCAGTCTAAGCGGATGCAGCTGAGTACCAGCATTTTACATGGAGCAACTGCCTATCTGACCTCCACAACCCAGTTACTGGGTAATACGATACCCCTTGGCAAGACTGGTTGTCTGACTTTCGGGCTTCTGACGGCCCGTAACCACTGTCATAGATCCTCGAATGCCAGCAGGGACCAACGGCTTAACGTGCTTTCCGAGGCACAGAGGGGTCTTGGCATATAAAGATGGTCACCCATCCACGGACCAACCGCGGCAAGCGTAGCTTAACCTTGTCGATCGACCCTTGCGGCTGTTATTACTTAGCCACAAGCCACCTAATCCCTACTATCATTACTAGGTACCCATAAAAAAGCAATCTAGCAATCAATCATTACCACAGTATAATTTTGATTAAGTCTGTTCTACGCATATCGAAGGTTCATTAGAACACTGCACCCATTTTTTGAAATCTTATATCTTTGTATACTTACTGTTAGTATCACATTTGTCACGACAGATATTGTAATAATAGATGGTTTTACAATCTAATCATTTATTAAAATATTGAAAAACGGACATAGGTACCTAACATGATATTATTATTTCTGTTCATGTTTATCAGACCAACAAAGTGTAATTTATCTATTTTTAAATAATGTAGGTACCTAATTGTGTGGTTAAGTGAGTATTTTGTTTATTTAGTTCATTAGAATTGCATCTTTTCTATGCCTATCCATCAAGAACCAAACTGAAAGAAAGCTGTGGCAAATTGGCAAATTATTATAAATCGATAGTTTTATAAAGCTGAATTTAATCACTAATAGTTGTTTACGTCTAGTGCATTGCGTATGCGCGCCTTTATTTAAATGTCCTGTATTTTTGCCGCTCATTCGTTGTTACAGTAGGGTAAAAACTCAGAACCGTACGTGTGCTGTCCACTTTGCGATGATTGCGAGTAGATTTAATACAACGAGACAAATTATTAAGCACAAGAAATATTAAACACTGTATCCACCATAAAGAAATATCTCTAGAGAGGGCTAGGAGATGGATAGGTATAGTAAATATATACCTACTTAGGGTGTAAAACAACGTGGGATGACCAAGCTAGAGTAATCTTTACTTCTATAGTAATATTATGAAGACGTTGTTAGTTAGCATGTATGGATTCCCGCAGGAAGCGTGCATTTTAAAAAGTATCTTATACGAGTGTGCCACTCAGGAATGCCTATGAAAGCTTTCCATCGTGAACGTTTTTTTTTGTAATCTATTACTAAAATCCTCTCATCGATGAAAGCTTTCTCCCTATTCTTGCTATTCCTGAATGACAAGATACCTCAACTCAGCCTATCGCAGTCCACTGCTGGATTTAAGCCTCTCAAAGGTTGCGCCAAAACACCCTGTCCTTCCGCATCCAGTCTGTCCCACCCACCTTTTTTAAAAGGCCATCTAGCTGGGTGTACCACACTACCCTTGCCAATACGCGGTCTCTACTCCAGAACTCGTCTGCTCCACCGGCCCTCGGCGCTACGTCGGTAACTCCTGTTTTTTTTCCGGATAAGTTAATTTCTGATTTTATCCTTCAAAGAATATGTGAGTATAGCCAGATCCAAATGCGCTGAACGCCTAAGATACCTACATTCAAGGTATCTTATTTTTTTATTATTTTTTATCTCCATACGGAAAAAAACCCTCAGGCTCAGGCTAGTCTTAGGTACATATTTCTAGGAAGGTGTAGACTCTAGTCTGTCACATACGAGGAGCTTTAGGATTAAATTCGTATTCACGTTTGCCCAAGGTGTTCATGTGAACTTTAATAGTTGATCTTTTGTCACGTTCGAAGTAGGAAGAACGAAATTTAGTATAGGTACAACAGAACTTGTCATATTGAATAGAAAATGAAACATTGTAAAATTCGCTCTGTTGCTCATCACATCTACTGTAGAAAGATTACTGTATGTGCTGTCTTTCATCTACATTAACAGCACTTTGTCACTACCATGCAGGATTTTAGAACAATATTATGTCATTTGATACTTTGTTGTACCTACTTGGAATTAAAAGTTTGATAACCATCAGAAATTGGGGTATTTCTTTAAAATATTATTCTATTAATCATCATATGACTTCTCCCGCTCTGGGCGGAGCGGGAGGGCGTGTGAGACTTTTACTGACTAAAACCCACCCTCCCGACGACGACTCCCGGCCACGGTAGGCGCGGGCCTGCGGGCGGAGAGCAATGGGTAGCTCACCGCCCGATCAGGACCAGGCCCGTGCCGGACGGCGCGTAAGTGTTCCACGCGCGCCTCAAAGAGATGTCAGCATAACGAGGGGCCCCTCAGGGCCGAAGCCTGCCGGGGCAGCGGGATTGTCCGAAAGGGTTACCGCTACCCCGGAACATAAAGGGCGAAGGAAGGAACATGGGTGGGTTTTAGTCAGTAAGAGTCTGACACTCCCTTCCGCTCCACCCAGAGCGGGAGGGGTCATTTGATGATTTCCCATCCCGGAAAAAAAAAAAAAAAAAAACCCTCCCTTCCTTCAGTTGCCTATGCCAGGGGCCACGGTATCTCTTTCGAACAACCCGCGGCCCGGGCAGGCATCGGCCCTAGCAGACCCCGTCAGTTCGTGCTGACAACTCTTTGAAGCGCGCGTGGAACACAACGCGCCGTCGACCCGGGCCTGGTCCTTGCCGGGCGGCGAGCTGCCCATTGCTCGCCGCCCGCAAGCCCGCGCCTACGGTGGCCGGGAGTCGGCTAGTGACTCCCGACATCCAGGACGTCTCCTACGGCGACAAGCTCCTAGGGGCGTGAGGGCGCAGATATTGCCTCTCCCTCACGCGCTGCGCCTCCTCCTTTGCGAGCATTACTGCTTCGCAGAAGGAGGTGACGGCTTCCCATGCACTCTCGCTCCGTACCATGGCCTGAACCAGGGCCGGACGCGAGAGATCGCCGCCACGAGGACGCGGCGGTGCTCCGCCCTAGCCGGGCAGACCTCCTCCGTATGCTCCACCGTGTCCTCCGGGCGATCCACACAGTGGTGACACCCCGGCCGTTTCCTCCCGCCTTATCCTGAACAGGAACCTCCCGAAACAACAGTGTCCGGCGAGGGCCTGCGTCAGGCGGAAGGTGAGGGCGCCGTGGCGCCTCTCCAGCCACTCCTCAAAGAGGGGACTTATCGCCGCAATTGTGGCGTGCCCATCTGGTGGTTAGCCATTAAAAAAAAAGGTTAAAGTCAGTAGCAGATTATTCTAGTCGTTTCGCTAATGATCGCTAATGTTTAGTTGGTATTCATAAAAATGATTTTAAAACCACAAATTTACATTATAACGATATTTTATAATCCACGTAAGTTATAATACCAGTCATGAGAAAAAAACGCGATAAGCCATACAGTGAACAACACCGTCACGTGTCCGGCCGCAGATGTCTGCTGTAATTATTGTGCTATGATGTCACTATTAGCTATTACGTACTATAATTTTAGTTTTTCATTCGACGAGAAATTACACCTCGAATATTGTAAACGTATTATTAGCTTGCCCAAAGTAGTAAAAACTTACCACAAACAAATGAATGACCACTGCGCTAACGGTTTTTCTAAAAACACATTATCCATACCCACCCAATCATATTGTCAAATGCTGGAAAATGCTGGGGCCTCTGCTGAGATGAGTACCTCTACCAATTCGTCACAAAGTCAAAGTCAAAGCCAGTCTGTTGACACTCCATCGGGTCAAATTACTTATTTGTTATTATTTAACTCGCATAACTTATGGATTACGGAATTAATTATGCCGAGTGGTGCCAAAGTTTAACGTAAGATAATAATGACAGAGTATCATTATTATTTCCTACTTATTATCACCGGAAAATGGAATTAGGGAGTTACCCATGCCAGAAGCTAACAGTAGAAACAAAGAGAATAAAGACACTTAATTTAGCGAAACATCTACACCAGTGCGCATACTGTAGACACAAGTGAAATGAATTGCTTAAACATGTATAACATTAATAGTATTTACAGAGTTACCATTTATTTGGTGCAAAAATGTCTATCATGCATAGTCACGAGCACCAATATGTCAACACTTGGCAACTTTCAATTGCAATTTTTTCGTGAAATAATGAATGCAACGTTGGAAAATGGAAGTAGGTAGTTATCCATGCCAGATGCTAACAGTAAAAAAAGAGAATAAAGACACTTAATTTAGCGAAAAATGTACACCAGTGCGCATACTGTAGACACAAGCGAAACGAATTGCTTAAATATGTATGAAATTAAGAGTATTTACAGAGCTACTATTTATTTGGTGCAAAAATGTCTGTAATGTACCTAACTGCTATGCCATTTGTCTGACAAAAAGGGTAATGACCTTTTCGTATATTCGTACTCACGTAGTAACTATACAGTTACAGTTACGTAGTAACTATTCAGTAATCTGTGGTTACAGTTACTAACATAACGAGAGGTGTATGTAGTACCTACATCCACATTTTGATTACGTGTATTTTATTTTCGAATTGCCATCAGTCGGGTACAATCCCAGATACCGGGCAAGGAACATTAAAAAAAAATATAGTCTAGATCGAATCTATGCTCAGCAGTCGTGCATACAGTTTCTTAGTTTGTATCGCGTTAAATGGGGGGTGGAAATTTGTATGGCAGTTAGACATTTTGTCGACGGGAACTCCCATCGGGCGCTCGGCTTGTATTTTTTCTATAAAGTCTTTTCTTTACCATGAGAAATTTATTGATGGAATATGGCATGGTACAGTCAACAGCAAAAGTAGATGATCAAAAACAGAAATTCAATACTAATGAACGGAGTTCGCGGCGTCGTGAAGTCGGTGGTTCAAAAGTATGTGATTTACAATCACATCCTTTTAAATCACTTCGACGCCACACAGTTCTGTCGCGAACTCCGTTCATTAGTATTGAATTTCTGATTTTGATCATCTACTTTTGCTGTTGACTGTACCTGAATATTTACTCATAAAATTACTTAACAATAATTATACCTTCTTTTTCTATCTCCGTGAAGTAATTGCTTACATAAAAAATATAAATTACCAATATCTTTTGATAATAGTTGCTTTTCCGTTGAAGTCGTCATCGACTCTTTTATTTATTTTAGCAATATGCCGATAAAATGTGAATTCTACAAACAACAGTGCACTCATTACTAATTAGGTACTGATAAGGCGATCATTATTTTCACTACTTAAGGTGGTGGTTGGTTTAAAATATAATCATTAGTGAGACACTAATGATTATATTTTAAACCAGCTACCGTTTTCCGCAATAGGTAAGTAGTTAAGTACCTGTGAAAGTTTTATTGTCGCGGAAGCACGCTTGAGCTGGTACGACTAAAGCTTTTCCATCTTTCGGTTAATCGGTCTCAGTGAGAGTAATCACCGGAAAAACAGTTTTTTAGAAGTTTGTTTTTCACCGTATCGAAAGTAGAAAAAGGTATTTATCAAAAAAGGTTCCTAGTATAATGTGAAAGGGTCACTGATCTACAAAAATACATAAAAACCGGTTTAGTGAAACCGATAAAAAAAAATTATAGCCGTTCAGAGTTCCGTTACTTATAGGCGTGTATTTTTGACGCAACCTACCTACTACCTATTACAATATTTGGTAATGACGTATGTATGGTCCTACCGATTTACACAGAAATGAAAGATACTGTACAACTCTTTTTAGAAAAGCTATATTGTCCAACTGCTGGGCAAAGGTCTTTTTTTTTTTTTTTTTTTTTTTTGGGATGGGAAATCATCAAATGACCCCTCCCGCTCTGGGTGGAGCGGAAGGGAGTGTCAGACTCTTACTGACTAAAACCCACCCATGTTCCTTCCTTCGCCCTTTATGTTCCGGGGTAGCGGTAACCCTTTCGGACAATCCCGCTGCCCCGGCAGGCTTCGGCCCTGAGGGGCCCTTCGTTATGCTGACATCTCTTTGAGGCGCGCGTGGAACACTTACGCGCCTTCCGGCACGGGCCTGGTCCTGATCGGGCGGTGAGCTACCCATTGCTCTCCGCCCGCAGGCCCGCGCCTACGGTGGCCGGTAGTCTCCAATGGACTCCCGACGCCCGGGGCGTCTCCCGCGGCGGCTGGGACGGGAGGCTCTCTCCCTCATCCGTCCCGCCACCTCCTTCGCTAGCATGACTGCTTCGCAGAAGGAGGCGACTGCCTCCCACTCCCTCTCGCTCCGGACCATGGCTTGCACCAGGTCCGGGCGCGAGAGGCCGCCGCCGCTGCCGATCGCCTCCACGAGGACACGGCGGTGCTCCGCCCAAGCGGGGCAGACCTCCACCGTGTGTTCCACCGTGTCCTCTGGGCGATCCTGGCAATGGTGACACCCGGGCATTTCCTCCCGCCTGATCATGTGCAGGAACCTCCCGAAACTTCCGTGTCCGGTGAGGACCTGCGTCAGGCGGTAGGTGAGGGCGCCGTGGCGCCTCTCTAGCCACTCCTCAAAGAGGGGTCTTATCGCCGCTATCGCGGCGTGCCCTGCGCTGGGTTGCGACAGTCGCTCTTTCCATGTCGCCATGAGATCGAGCCGGAGGTCCGTCCGCTCCGCAGCAATTTGCCGCGGGAGCGGACTTTCCCCCCGGCGTAGTGCCTCCGCGCGCCACTCATACAGGCGCGCGAGGACTATCGCCTCCAGATCCCATGGCGGCAGTCCGGCAAGGAGGCTTGCCGCCTCGCGCGAGATCGTGCGGTAGCCCCGGATTAGCCTTACGGCTACCACCTTCTGGGGCGCGTTCAGGTAGTGGGCGGCTCGCCGCCGCAGTGAACGCGCCCACACCGGGGCCCCGTATATGGCCATGGACCGCACGACCCCCGCGTAAAGCCTCCGGCAGGAGGCGTTTGGCCCCCCCAGGTTGGGCAAGAGCCGCTTGAAGGCGGCCCCAGCCCGTTCCAGTTTGGGGGCCAAACGTCGGAAGTGCTCGACGAAGTTCCACCGGCTGTCGAGGACGAGACCCAGGTACTTCATCGTCGTCTCGATGCCGATGTGAACCCCTCCTGCCGTTAGTTGGGATCCCGGTGGTGGCGCGTTCCGGGGCCCATGAAACGTCATGGCCTCGGACTTGTGCAATGCCACCTCGAGACCCAACTGCCGGATCCTCTCCACGACTATCGCAACCCCGCGTGTCATCGCGTCGGCCGCCGCCTGATGCGACCTCCCCTGCGCCAGGACCAGCGTGTCGTCAGCGTAGCAAACCACGCTGACGCCATCAGGGAGGTCGGCCCGCAGCACCCAGTCGTAGCCGATGTCCCACAGGAACGGCCCCACGACCGATCCCTGCGGGACACCGCACGACATCTCTCGCCGGTTCCACTCCCCATCGCGACCGGGGTAGCTGACGGCTCTGTCCGTTCCCCGTAGTTTTCCAATTTTCTTAGTGTTTTGTCTTCTCGGACCAATCGGTTAGGAATGAGTTCAAATCGACACGCCAGCGTTTCTTAGGCCAACCTCGTTGACGACGCTCGTCTTCAGGAACCCACTGCGTGAGGTTCCTGGCCTATCTATCCTGATACATCACCTGTTCTTTTTATGTACTTTTATGCTTAATGAACTCTCTGAAACGATTTAAAAAAACTGAACTTATTTCAACGTTTAGGAAAAAAAATGAAAAAATACAGCGGTTTGAGTAGTTTTATTCGGTAAAACGAAGCAGTACAATGAAGAATTTGGATGATCAATAAATCATTTGAGACCAGTCTAAAATACGAAAATAGACATGCTTAATCATTACTTAAAATAATAAGGATGTCAGGGGAAGTGTTAACGATTATATATTTTCTAAATATATTTCTGGAAATATATTCAGAATGACCGGTTTTGATAATACCTACCTGATAACATACGTGCGATCTACACTTGAACACAAATACCTACCATAAATTTATATAAATATATACTTTTTCGTATATAAAATTCAAAGTCCTGACTGACCTACTGATACATCAACGCACTGCCTAAACCGCTGGTCCAAGAGACATGAAATTTGGAGGGTGTGTTCTTCGTGAAGAGTAGGCATCCACTAAGAAAGGATTTTTCGAAATTCCACCTAGGGGTGGATTTTCGAAAAATCCTAGATCCCAATTTAGAGGATCCTAATTTAGATCCTAATTTAGAGGGTGAAATGGGGGGGATTTCATTTGTATGAAAAATCTTATTCCTTGAGTTAATAAACTTGAAACTTGGCACGAATACTTATCTAAATAAATTATGAAATTTGCCAGTTTTTTTTTTTAAACTACCCCTAACCAGGGATTTTGGGGGTTCAAAGTTACAAACTCTACCATCATTCAAGGACTAATTCGGTCATGCGTTCGGTATTGCCATTACTCCACACTAACCATCCCCAAGTTATTACTTGTCGTTCTTAAACGAATGACTAACTGTCATTCGACTTAAGTTCCTCTAAAGGAAGATAAATGGCGTTAATTTAAATTGAGGTTAGATACGCGATGTGTGCGTTGACGCTTCGACATATACGAGTATATTTATGAACAATCTTATTCCTTTAATTTATAAACTTGAAGCTATTCTGAATAAATTATACTACCTTTTGAAGGACGGAGGGGGGTCTTAAAAAATTTAGAACGAATAGGGTGAAGTGCTATAAAAAAATAGAATAGGACAGAATACTTCTGCCTAGCCTTTTCCCAACTATGTTGGGGTCGGTTTCCAGTTCAACCGGATGCAAATTTTGAAATAGGTACCCTATCTGTCTGTTTGTATTATCAAAATGACAGATTTTACAAAATGCGTATGAAAATAAATATGTACGATACCTACATATAAAAAATAAAAATAAATTTTTGCCTGTCTGTCTGTTTGTTCCGGCTAATCTTCGAAACGGCTGGACTGGTTTTGACGGGACTTTCACTAGCTGATGTTATGGAGTAACATAATTATATTTAATTATTTCTTATAACTTTTCGCACAGAAAAAAGGTACAAAGGCTACCTTTTAGGCTTTATAGGCTAATTTTGTCTCGATAGCATGTTCTCGTGGGATAATTTCCGACATCCACGCGAGCGAAGCCGCGGGCAGAAGCTAGTATGTATATAGGTATAAATTTGTGGTATAACTAATACTAACATAGAATAATAATAATAATAAATAATAAAGTATTTATTTGCAAAAAACATGGTATACATGGTGTTTAAATAATTACAATAAAGAGCTTACATGTTTTGCTAGAATTGTACTTAGCATGCAAAGTTTTACTTAAAACTAACATGAGAATTTATTTTCCATGAATTCTTTAAGACTATAGAAATTATTAGAATTCAACCAATCAAACAATTTTCCCTTAAATAATCTAGAGTTTAAGTTTTTTATGTTACTCGGTATCTTATTATATATGCGAACACAAGTATATAAGCAGCTTTTATTATATTTAGCAAATTTGGGAAGATCATGCAGAACGAGTCTCTGTGGATCACGCCGGCTCCGTGGATTAATATCATTAGCTGATATAAACAAAGCTTTATTTTTATTAACGAACATGCATATTTCAAATATATAGAGGGACGGCAGAACTAATTACAATGTCGCTTACAATTCAATGGCGTGTTGTAAATAAAAGAAAATATGATGCGGTAAAAAATAAACAATTACAGAGGTTACTATAAAAAGTTATTGAAGAGTGAAAGTGTTTTGTCAGTGAGCCCCATGGGACAGCAGTCCCATGGCTCCGGTCCGGCATGACAACTGTTAAATGCCCATGAAAGATGATAGATCAAGAAATTAGTTCAGCTTTACATAAAATATACAACTTTACTTATTAATTCTGTGTTGAAGATTGAATTTCTGAGGAAAATACACGTATTAATTAAATTGTAATTTTATACGCATTGAAGACCTAGAAGCTGGCCCTTGGCCCTTACGAAACCAGTCTTGTATTACTATGGTGATAATGTGGTAGATAAATACTTATGTTAGCAAATTACTTATTATATAGGAGCATATAAAGACATTTTCTGGAAGAAAATTGAACCGGAGAAAAACTACAGGAAACTGTTACGTTTAAATAAAACAAATAGTTTACTGTGTTGTCAATCGAATTTCACTTCACTGTCACAGGGTCAGAAGGTGCCATTGTTTTTCTTCTTATTTATTTTTTTATTCTACAATCGCGCACAATGTGAACATTCACGTAGATTGCGCCTAGAATGCCCGTATTTAGTGGTTGTTCCGTTTTCTGATCACATTAGTTATTCCCTACAATTAGGGCGGTCAGTCAGTGGAACTAATATTATTCGCTTTGTTAATAAACACGCTTAGTTATTAAAAACAAAAACATCTAAGGCTGTTGTTCATACATTACAAGCCCCTGCGATACGGAGACAAGTTGTGAGTGCGTGCGATTTGGTTAATATTCATAGGGGCGTGGCTTCATCATTTGGGACGGGCCTAAATAAATTGATCAGTAATTGTATCTCAATTATTTGTAAAGAATTGCGACGGACATTAAGTGTCGCAACTGCTTACAGTGTTCAAGAGTTGGGCTGCAACCACGACACCACAAGATTCAGTTAATAATTTGCGTGTAGTGTTTCGTGGCCTGTCTTAACCGTTTTAAAAAGATTTCCTTATTTATCATGAATTTTAATACAAAGTTTTGTGAAAAGTGGGTTGACAAGAATGTAGGATTATATAAGGAATATATTCGGAATGGAACCAGGTCCTACACAAGTATGTAATTACACACACACTATTTATAAGTTAAGTTCATAAAGCTACAGATCGAGTAAACTATTATTTTATTATCATGTAGGTCTGTAGTACTCTTTACTAAACACTGCTTATCTGTTAACACTGTAATTTTAAATCATTGTAAAAGCCAAATTTTTAAAAGAGTACCGTGAAGTTTCTTGCCGGCTCTACTCGATAGAAAACCATGAAGGTTTATGTGAAATAACATATTTAATTTTGACTTAAATGACATGTTGCTTATCATATTATTTATTATCATGCTATATTGTTTCGAATTAGTATGTCACACTATGAATTAGGGCTGATTTTCCCATCGCATCGATAATTTTTATTCGTGGAATAAATTTGACGTCTGACAGATTTTGTATGGAAGAACTGTCAAAAATTCAAAATTATTCCTCGGATAAAATTATCTGGCGTTGAAAAAATCAGCCCTTAGTAGATATGTATATCCGCGGGGGACTGGGGCTAGAAAGTTTACGAAATTGTTACCTAATATTACAGTTAAAGTAAAAGAAGTGATCACGTACAAAACTCATTTATCACGTAGGTTCGTTTACGTTCAGGATAATTCTATACATATAATTGTCATTGACACCCATCATTTAGACGAGGTAATTGACTAGGTCTACTGACACAAGGATCCATCAAACTATCCACGTCGGATGATCAAGGATTTTAATTAAATTATAGCGACTATAAATAACAGGGCAATGATGCTATATCGTTGAGAAGTTAAGAACAGGTTAGGTTAACACAATCTATAAAGTTATGTTAGAAATAAACGTGTAAATTCAGCATCGTTTATTTCGATCTTCTAAATCTAGAAACAATCACTAGGGGTTTTCCACAATTCCTTCAAGATTGTTGTATCTAATGTACTTCTACCATACCTAATGGTTTTCCTTACATTGTAGCCCAGTCTGTGTTTCAGTTGTAACTTGAGTTCCATCGCTTTCAGTTCTAAATAGTGTGGGTACGAGTTGAATATTAGTGCAATCATTTTCAAAACCATTAGTAAACCAAGTGTAAAAACTTAAATATCGTAACTTCAGTAAACATTAATGTAATTTAAAAAAAAGTTCCTACCTCAATTATTTTAGTTAGAAGTCAGTGACTCTGTTTTTATGTTACTTTATAATGACGTGCTTTAGTAAACCCTTAACTTGAATCAGAATGAATATTTTATCATAAAATATGGGTGAACGAGTAATCAAACATTCAAGATAACGCAATACTTACATAATTAATGAGACATTATTGTATAACATATGTTGCAGTAGGCTTTTTGACTAGTTGAGAGGGCAGCGAACTCTAAAACTCTGTGTGATTTTTTTACATTAATCATTTATTTTACACACACTTAAAACTTTAATACCTACGTAACATAATCTTGACTTTAAAGAATAGTTCATCAAGTTAAAGCAAAAACTACATACTTAAAGAAATAAATAAAGAAAGAAAAAGTATTTACAAAAGTATTTTTGTTTTAAGTTTTAAGATTTTTTTTTTGTTTTTTTTTTTTGTACTTCATCATCATCATCATTGCAGTTCACAATAATCAGGACGGTGAAAAAATTAAAGTGGTCTTCAATTAATTACTGTCTTAATTAATACAAATTATTACCTGCATAGCTCAACACCTGCATTGACATACCTATATAAGCCGGTAGTGTGGGGCCTTCGCCTTCATAATTTTATTCTTATTCATAATAAACTATGCGGAGCTGCATATCGTCTAGAATATATGGAAGTAGCCTGTACCTATAGCCCACCAAGTGGTCAGAGCCGACCCATCTGTAGTCAGTTTTGAAAGAAAAAAGAGTAGCGTCGGACGTTCCGCGATGTAAAGTTCATATCGTTCGCGTGACTTTCATAATAATTATTACATATTTTCAACGATATTGTTTACTGCAAGACAAAGTAGACTACATATATATAATAAGTAGAGTAATTGGATAATTTAAAAAATAATATGAACTGTTTATTAATTGTTCTGTAACCCTTTCATTGGTCAGTAATATTTTAGCCGAATAGACCAACACCGGTGTTTTTTGTGAAATTATTATTCAGATGATTTCTATGCATTTTTCAGTGATTTCAAATTTTATATTTTATTTTATCGTTTATTTAAAATTTGCTAGATAGTGTACATGTGAAAAATATTCTCTATTAGTGTTGTGATGGAGCTCCAAAAAGTGTGTATTACAGTGAAAATATTCGTGATATTTTGTCTACATCAAGCCGCGATGGCTCCATTTTATGAACAACAGGAGTACTGCGGAGTATTGCTGAGTCAATATGGTATTTTATTAATAATGTATTAATTACAATAAGTGCTATCTATAGAAGTCACATCATCTTTACTGCACCCTCGTCTTGGTTTTACTGACTCACCGATAGGTAACATTAAATTATGTGGCAAAACGCAAACTTGGGCATTTCTCATTCGAAGAAAACAAAAGTGCAGAAACGATGTCTGATAGAACCAATCACAAATGAAGTAAATTAATTTTATAAATGTGGCTGTCACAAACTTTTGTATCAAGAATATCCTGTAAGTTAAAAAGACGAACAAAATAGCACATTACCTTAAAATTCATTTCTCAGAGTATAAAACCGAAGCCCGCTTAAAACATGAAGCATTTGCGAGACCGAATTATTAATAAAGTCAGTAGATTGTTGTTTATAAATCTTGTGCAACCGGTGTAGAAGAATATCTTCCTCATGGACATATCACATGGAAATACCTTTCTTCCTTCAGATCCGCACTTGCTGGACACATTCAAATTGGAGATGTCGCAAGGAATTGAGAGGTTCTTCCTGCTGTCGTACTGCCTGGCGTGCTGCTGGCCCGGGCTGGGCGCCAAGAGTGACCTGCGCGTGGTCAGACAATGGCCCGAACTGCAGTTCGTGTTCCCCAACAAAACAGCTGAAGAAATAGCCATTAAAAAGCGTCACTATGTCCCGGGTAATTCCGTGCCCATAGACGTCGATGTGCACCATAGACAAGGTGAGTTAAATATATGAGAAGTTGATCTTTACTCTACTGGTCTCTCTCTAGTGTTTTTTTAGTATTGAAGATAGTATTATCAGAAAAAATCACGATTTTTTGTAAATTATACATGACTACATTGGATCCCATCTTGTGACAACTATACCTACCTACACTTCAATCTGCTTTGACCTATTGAAATGCATATGAAATCAATCCAGTATTATTTTGTTAGCATTCATTTTACGTGTCATGGAAACAACGGCAATATTATGTAAATTGGCAGAAGCGACACCCACTCACACAAAATGGCCGTTGACTTCGCAATAGTTCAAAGTAAAACAGTGCCTTGCGAAATATCTCCTTTTCAATTAATTATGTGATATTTGCAACTTAGTAGAATCTCCAAGCTTTCAACATTTAGCATGTTAATGAATTTGTGTAAACAATTCTTTCCGTTTGGTCAAATCAATGATAAACGAAGACAGGTTGTACATTTCTATTCGTTTTAGAGCGAATCCATGTTTTCTAGTACTACGGTACCATTCCACCTTAACATGATGTTATAGCTATCATCAACTCAAGCTTGACAGATTCCAATAATATTATGTCCCTGGTCTCTTGGCTACTTCCCTTTAGACCCGTTGATTCTGTAGGCCGAGGTATCAAGGTTGAGGCCAATGGTCTGTTTAGCATCCCATTCGCCGACTTTATACTAAACCATAAACTTGAAAAGGCGAAAACGTACCTACCTACTAAGGTTATTCGTTATTTTAAAATAATTTATGGTTTTTAACGCACACGCCTTTTTTCTTAAGAGCAGTAGGTATATCAACTGATAAACACGCTGAGTTTTTGAGGTATTTTTTTGCTTACAGTATAAAGGTTCTTAATGTGTGTCATTTTGTTTAAGTTGAGACGCAAATCTTGACATAACTTAATCGGTAGAGGTCATCATGCGCTTTGTTTTAATTGAGCGCTTCTTTAAAAATTATTTAAAAAAAAAATCATATCGGTGTCGATCATAAGAAAAAACTACCGCTTGATTGCCTGTCCCGTAACTTATATCTACATATAGATTAGAATTATTACTATCTAAAAGCTGTCTCTAATAAAATGACTTAAGTGTACCTAGTATGTAACAAAGTTAAATACGTAACTATAGTCAGTAAACATGTCTGACATCCGTGTAGAGTTTATTATCTTTAGAACATTACGACTTTTATGTTTTACTATTTAAACAAAAGTCACCATGACGTATCTTACGAGCCAAAAAAACATGTGGACGAAGAGAGCGTGTTTACCTACTGCATAACAAATAATAAATTATAAAACATCGACGAAAGACAGACGATCTCACTACTACGATATTTGCGGAATTTCGGATATTGACCATAAGTCGTTAACCTTGAAACAACTGGCTTTTGAGGATGATCATACTTGTTTCGTTAAATGCGACTCGTTCTTATCTCTCTTGTAGGTAGTTCCACTTACTTACTTAGTTCTCAGCAAAGAATATACCTTCCACACAACATCCGGCTACCATGAATGTAAGGAAGGTGCATCTACTCACTATCCAAAAAGCACTTGGGACGCTGTACAAATGATAGCTTTAAAGCTAGGTGCATGTGTGCTCAAGTATCTGAACTTGTACATGTTCTATGTTATGGGTTTGGTTTCCGCACTTAGTCATTCAAGTGGACCATTGTGCATGTTACATACGCTAATTGTATACAATTAGGAATTACGTCTCGGTGTCGTCTCCGCCAGTCTCGGTGATAGCAACCAAAGCAATCAACATCTACTAAGGGCTGATTTTTCAATCGATCGATGACTTTTATTCGTGGAAAAAAATTGACGTCTGACAGTTTTAGAACAGTCAAAAATTCAAAATTATTCCTCCGATAAAGTTATCTGGCGTTGGAAAAATCAGCTCTAAATAAAATTAATTCATTCATTCACTGACAGAAAACGAAGAAATCTTCCTGTAAAGAACGAACGACGAAGAATTCTTTCTGTAACGAAGGTGTAAATCAACAGAATTCACAATCATACATTAGATAAGTACCACATAACTTAGGGCTGATTTTTCCATCGTCATATAACTTTTATTCGAGGAATAAAATTGACGTTTGACAGTTTTTGTATGAACTGTCAAAAGGGGAATGCCCATCTCCCATACAAAAAAATGCCTGAAATAGACAAGAATGAAATCTACGCCAAATTATCCTTCAAATCGAACGAAACTCAATGACAATTTCAATAATTATCTAAAACTAGGGAGTACATTGTTTAGAATATTTTTGCTAAAAGATAGGTTATGTCTCAAGGTTACTAAAGGATTGAAAAAATAATTCAACACAAATCATTTTATTACTTTACCTATTCATCATTATACACTATTAATAAATCATCGAGGAACTGTGCAGGAGGACGGATGTTGGATTGGTACCGCGCCCAAGCTAAGTACCATATAATTGACATAATGTGGGCACGCAACGTACTTCATCATTTTGCATTGACAAAGGATTACGTCTCATTCGTGTTATATCGAGATAACAATTAATGCAATGAACAGAATCCATTTTTGTAAAGAAATAGGGGACAAGTCCAAAACACAAGCAGAGTCGTCGTCTAAAGCAGGTTTAAAGTCCGTGTTCAAAAAGCCAAGTCGTCGTGTTAAGCGGGTCCAATTTCAGTCCGGGTTCAAAAATAGGTATCATGTACAGATGGAACATCAGAATCCTTAAAATATGGCCAAAGTCGTCGTAAAATATCATAAATATAAAACACAGTATCGCAACAACTCAACGTCAAAACATTGTCACAAGGTTTTGTCAAACGGTAAAGGCAAAGGACACTTAACATACTGCCTAGGTTATTTTCTTTTTTGTGGTTTTAAAAATAATTTGATTTTATGTATTTTGATTGCCATACTTAGATTATGAGATTTATAAAATATGTTATTATAATTAATTATGAAGCTACTTAACGGTTTGCTGATTGATTGTTGATGGATGGTCTAACAAAGACCACAGACTAAATAGTGGTAATGTCAAATATGAGTGTTCTTGAATGTCATTGAAGAACTGTACGACGGAAATCGAAATAAATACTGAAATAATAATCACCTTTATACCCTACTTAAACGAACTGAAGAATAAATTGATGAGTTGTATTTTATTCGAAATAGAATTTATCACTATTGGGAGTTGCTGTCCATTTCAGGCATTTTCCTGGCATTCCCCTTTCAAAATTATTCCTCGAATAAAGTTATCAGATGCCAATGACAGATTCCATCGGGCATACGGGCTGTCAATAAATAAATCCGCATGCGTGGAGAATGTCAATGGCAATTCTACCTAAGGCCGAATATGACATCTTTTCATCTCACCGTGAAAACTTAGGTGAAGTGAGCTCTGCCAGTCCACTTGATGCTAGGGATTGACACTGCTGACAGCTCATTTCAGGCTCACTTCACCTAAGTTTTCACAGCGAGAATTTTACAGAATAGAGCGGCAGTTGTTATTGAAAGGCTTATCTAAAGCTTCGTTATTTTTACTTCCAACTTGTTTCACAAATTGTAATTTTACTTTTTGAAGGTCCCTACGCATCACGGATCTTCGTTACCATCCCGCGGTTCGATGAAGGGCGCCCGATCACACTTGGTACTGTAAACGGGGTGGGCAACATTGACGCCTATCCTGACTATTCCTGGCATGAAAACCAGGGCTCCAACTGTCTAGGCTTCACGTCCGTCTTCAGAGTTGCTGTACGTAAGAATTTTATTACGAACCTGATAAGTTACGTCCTCATCTAAATACATAAATAAAACTATTTTCTAGAACCCAACAGATGAAGCCATGGCGCAGGTCTGTCAGCATAATTATAGATTACTGACTGCTCAGTTCACGTCGCTGATGCTCCGTATACCTATAATGACCATCGCACCCGGTCACTCATGATGCTAACGCTAACACGTTCGCAAAATCCTAATACGATTGATGATGAACACATTTCAGCCTGTCTATTCTGTAAAAATCTCACCGTGAAAACTTAGGTGAAGTGAGCTTGAAGTGAGATGTCATTCCACCCGATGCTAGGGATTGACAGCTCGCTTTATGCTCACTTCACCTAAGTTTTCACGGTGAGATTTTTACAGAATAGATCGGCAGGTCAATAAAGTCGAAGATTGCTTTTAGTTTTAAAATCAGTGCCACATATTCCAGCAACAAAGTTGTTTCGACATATCTAACAGGAAAAGATCATTTAGTTCGGTAATAAACACTTTAATTAGGTACCTACTTACTTATGTTAAAGATGATGTAGTTTTTGTAATTAACACATTAAATGAAGACCAAAGGAAAACCTTGTATGTTCATAGGTACTTGTTGTTCAATATAATCAACAAAGGCTATTGTCAAGTTAATAACCATTTTTATGGACTATTGCATTGATATCTAGATAATAAGATGTCCTAAGCAACATTGAGACTTGGAATTATTGCGTGACATTTCCGTATCTGACGCAGTTCTGAAAGAAGTTAGGTGACTCAGGATATTGAAGATGTTTGTTAAGAACACGCGATGACTCTTACAGCAGGAACTGCATCATGATTTCCGTGGCTACTGACGTACTCACGATGTCCACACAATAACCATAATAGCTCGTCGTATGCAATAGTATAAGTACAATCACAGAACAGATAAAAGAGTACAATGGTATTTTTGAACAGGGGCCAGTATTGTGACATGCATAGTAGATACCATAGGCAAGTATTAGCCAGCGCTAATGAATGGCGTGTCAGCTAAAAACATTATTGTAGGTCAAAACAAAATCTAGCTTTTCAGTATACATGTGTAATTATGTATAGCTATTATGCTTTATCTACTCTTGTTATGGGATCATCCAAAAGTATTTTCCAGCCAAGTCACTTCTAACATCTTCAAGACAAAAAACACAGGACGTGACTAGTTTTCCTTTTAACTTTAATTAGTCATTGTGTTTAGTTATACAACAAACAAATCAATGACATCATCAGTAAGTAGTAGGGACGTAGGTCAATAGACCCGGATTTTAATGGGCGTTCAGGTCAAAATCGCTGCGACCATCATTCCATGTGTCGATTACTCTGTCGTTACACTGACCTGGGAAAGGCTATAACCTCAAATTGTGTTTGATCAATTGAGCTGCAACTTATGCCTTTTTTGGCAACTCTTGTCCGGCTTTACAAGTCGTGAGATAACTCATAATCCCGATAACTACTGATTCGATAAAGTTCTCCATTTATTCGAATTTTTGGCTTAATAAAGTTTTCAGAAATGCGATCTCAAACGAATGTATCGAATACATAAATTCCTATTAAAAGTCATACATATTATACAGACATCATGATTTATGGAAATCTTTTTTTAGGTTTATTGTTATCAGATACCGAAACCCATCACGTCTGTGAAGTTTCACCAGTTAATAAAAAGATCCCGGTGTAATTTAACCCTGAAACCAGCAGATATGATTGTCCTATTGCTACTGTATGGAGCAGCTGTGCACTATAGAGTTCAAGTGTCGCAAGTACCTGTTATTAAACGAAGTTTCTTCATCACATTTTCAGATAGACGAATGCCAGCGCCTGTGGGTGATGGACGCCGGCAAGATCGGCGACCAGCAAGTGTGCTCTCCTCAGCTGCTTGCGTTCGACCTCACGACCGACACGCTCATCTACCGCCACGTTGTCCACAGCTCCTTGTATACTGACACATCACTGTTCGTTACACCTGTAAGTACCTATTATAAAATGAAACGCAATGTCTCTCTGTTCGTCTGTTGTGTGCTCATATTATAAATTGAGAATCAACTTTCGAATTAACGTTTACAATGTTTTCTGGTTAGGTTTTAGTATATCTTTGTATGTTATAGCTATTAATTAAATTAAATCTAAATATTACAAGAAACAAATAAAATTAATAAAAAAAAAAATTAAATATATAGCTTGATCGACCTAATCAGCTGCAGCTGTCCATTAGTGTGCATAGAATGTAGTTTTTATGATCAGGAGTTGGATTATTGAAAAAAAAAAATCCTTTACCCTAACACTCTAGATGTAAATTTCATGTATGTGTAGGTGGTGGACATAAGGCCGCGCGGCGCCGGCGACTGCGCCAACACATACGTGTACGTGGCCGACGTGACCGGGTTCGGCCTGCTGGTGGTGGACGTGATGCGTGACATGTCCTGGCGCACCACCCACCGCCTCTTCTACCCCTTCCCCTCCAGAGGAACATTCACCATCGACGGTACGTAACGCTTCTATTCGAGTTATAGGTCGGCCAAAAAGTAATCTACCACATAAAGATAACATAATTAATTCGTTTGTTTGCTCATTTTTATTGCTTTCTCGGCCAAACACCGTAATCGAGGCCATCAGAATATAGCAGTTCAAAGCGTCTGGTAAACGGAAGACTCTCTCTGTAACGTAAGAAGCAGCGTCGCCCAAACTGCGTCAATGTCATAAACTGAAATGCATGTACATACTCGTAGGTTCATACGAGTACTTGAGTAAACCTCCAAGATAATAAATAAGATCCGACATCGGCGCACTTTGCCATGGAGGATTTTCCTTATGCAGGTAGGTATGGTTGGATACACAGCTAACGCGACAATGTCGGAATTGTGTACAAACATAACTGCGAAATTTTTATTAGTGAAATAAACAATATAACATGTTTGCATGGCCCTTTATTGTCACCGCACAAATTACGCGACCAAAATTATACTGTGACCGGCGACCATCTCTCTATGGCATGAAAAAAAAAACAAACACAGTAGGTATATCATTTACCTAAATCACCTTTAAAATTCTCAAAATTTTTGTTTCAGGCGAAAGCTTTGATCTAATGGATGGCGTGTTGGGAATGGCTTTGTCACCGTACCAGCCCGGCCGCGATCGCTTCCTCTACTTCCACTCGCTTGCCTCCACCACCGAGAACGTGGTGAATACCAGAATCATCAGGAACAATTCGTACTCTGGTGACCCTAACATCGACCCGGACGCTGTTTACGTAAGTTTGCGACAAAATGATGACAATATGTAATTACGTCAGATATAAAGATGTTTAAAAGCAATCTATTTTATTTTCAGGTATTCCCGGAAGAGCGCACATCTCAGTCAGCAGCTGAGGCCATGGACCGTAATGGTGTCCTTTATTTCGGCCTAATGGACCCGCCTAGCATCTGGTGCTGGAACTCTGCCGCCGAGTTCTCGCCTCGCAACTTCCATGCGATAGCCATCGATAAGGAAACCCTGCAGTTCGCCAGTGGCGTGAAGGTAGTCATGAATGCCAAAGGAGAAGAAGAGTTATGGGTGTTGACGTCAAGTTTTCAAAGAGTAATGACGGGATCTCTTTCGTCAGATAGGATAAATTTCAGGATTCATGCTGAGAAGATTAAAAATATTTTAGCTAACTCTCCTTGCAGAGATTCCCCAAAGGGGCAAAAGCCTGGCTACCATGCCAACCTTATCGACAGGGCCGGAGACGGTCATATTCCTCGGCCGCACAGGTATGGCAGTGTCTCGTATCTGTAGAGATTAGTGCCATGTCCGATCGGTTGCTCAGAAAATTCATGTGGCATAACTAGCCATATGTATAGACTATTATAAATTTTATTTTAAGACCCACACAGGCCCTCTTTATTTATTCGGTTATTGTATTTGCCGTATGAAACTGTTTTAAGTCGGTCATCTTTATAATAAGTTCATGTAATTTATTTTAATGACTGATGCGACCGGTATGAAAGAGTAAATGACTGAAGTCTTAGCTTAGAACATTTTATAAAAACGCTGTCGTGTTTTTATTTTATGAAAAATCCTTTAAATATTATAAATTGCTTATACACCAAAGTCACTTTTTAAATTATAATATCCCGTTTATCCTGCAATATTTCATACAATATTATGTGTTGTAATCATATTAATTTTAAATAATTATAAAGTTATGAATAAAAACCGTTTTAAATTTTAAATTAACCGTTTTATTTATAATGCCTTTTAACTAAACGTCTTCTATTAGAAACTAAAATACAACAAGCGTTTACTGTCGAATCTCAAATGAACACTATTTATTGGTATTTAATATAATATTTTATTCTTCCACGATACAAGGTGATTCTTTTTGCGATGGTCATATCAATGTGTTTGTCTTCAAATCCAATAACCACGCCACCAAGTGCATCTGCAGCTACTATTTCTTTGAGTCGAATTGTTTTCCCTTTTTGAATAAACCTTTTTAAAATGCTCACGAGTGTATTCCGGGTAGCATCGTCGAGTGGGTCCGCGGTGATGACTTCGCAGAGAGCCTCGTTCCTGTGCGCCACCATGACGGCAAGAAACATTTTTATAATTCGTCGTAACTGCTTCAAACGACCATTTTCAGCCACCAAAGCAAGAAAATTTGTCGCAGCTTTTGGCATTCCTGAACGATAACGAGTGATTAACCTAAATATCTACACCAGGGCCTTCCTGTCGAGAGCCCCTTGCACTTAATAAATATAATAACCTAATTTAAAACTCTTTACATACCTGCTTCGGTGGTAATAGCCGTCAATAACTTAGCTTTACCAGATCGAGATATCAGACTGGTTTCCATGAAGTCCACGACTTTAGGCTTTTTCAGTATTTTTTGGATATCACGCAGACTTTTCTCTACTTGATCCAATTGTTTCATTTGCGTAGCGGCGCTGTACAGCGCTGACACGTAGCGGCCTTCCAAACCTTTCCGTGAACAGAATTTTTATATGAAGTTCGTACAAAAACTGCTTTTTGAGTAATATGGCGTAAGTAGGTGTTTCTTAATTCAACAACTAACAATGCATTACCACACAACATCTTTGCCGATTGGTTATCACTAAACATAACAACATAAAAGTTTTTAACAAATACATTAAATTATTTATCTTAAATCTCTTTGGTTTTTAATACCAATACATTCATAAGGAGTAGAGCGAGTGTCGTATGTGGGAATTGTATTCACTCTATAATTTTTGAAGAGGAGAATTTTAGCGAAAGCCCAAGTAAGAATTTTAATGAAACATCAATAAATTTATCAAATTTTCCAAATATTGACTTCACACTTACCAAAAACTGCAAGCGGTGGTTTTAAACTCTGAGGAGCAGCTGTTGTCATAGTTCTTATAAACATACGTAACATTATGTAATGATTGTAGAAAATCTTTGATGAAAGAAGCGACAAAATTATATTTAAGAAAATGTCATTAAGTCTCAATACAGGTTATAAATGCATACTTTTAGTTATTATTTTTAATTATAACATAAACTCATTTTTCGTGCATGGAGTATGGTATACAAGTAATGTATAAAATATACGACTAGGTATAGCTGTTTCAAGTGAGCACATCGTATTGGAAAGCTTGGTCGGTTTCTAGTAGAGCTCTGATGTAGATGACCAAGGAGCCGAGAGCCATCGCTGATGTCAGCGAGTTGCACGCACCACCTTCAGACGTAGCCGCTTTCTTCACCCTGTACTCTTCCTGCAACGAAGACATTTAAACTCGAATGGTGTTTTCAATAGGATTTTCTTTTAGGTACCTATTGCAAGAAATTTCGGCAATTGTTACGTTAACGTTTTTTGACAGCCAATTAAAAATAAAGACTGCTACGATCATTCATTTGGGAAATATTGTCAAACTATGAATAATATAGCCGAAATACCTAAGTAACGCAGGTCTCATTTATAAAGTTTTTGTGATGACTTGTTTAACTTGCCGAGGAGCTCTAATGATTCAATTGCCTAGGTCAGGGCTGTCCAAACTACATAGATACGGTCCCGGGCCAATATAAATTTCTAAAGAGATCGGAGGGCCGCTGAAACAAATCCCTTAACTTTTTTAAGAAATGCATCTTTTCGATTTTAATGGAATTACATTGATGCCTAGACTGCGCTAAAGAAACCTGGGGACGGGAATCGATGAACTCATAAAAGGTGTTTTTCACAATTAAAAAAAAAAAAATTCTTAGGCAATGAGCCTAAGAATTTTGTTTTTTTTTTAATTGTCGATTTACCAACAAAAAATGGAAGTTAAGCTTGAAGTATGATGGGTGACGAAGAGCTTCCAGTTGAAGCATCTGTGATTTTGACAAGGTCCTTTGTGCGGTGTTTGACTAATCTTTAAGAAGGAGTAGATTAAAGCCATCGACTTTGATTGGGTTTCTCTGTCACCCATCGTATTCGCCACATCGCTTACATCAGCTTACTTTTAAAATGTTATTTTTCGTAATTTAGATAAGTTTTTACAGGAGTCAATTTCAACTCTAAAGCTTTGTGTCAATGACAAACACATTTCAAGAACTTGAGTTTGCGCGGCCGTGCTTTTGGCAGCCCTGGCCTAGGCAACGTAATTTGTTTCGGATAAAAATAGACATTTTCGATTCAAAACAAATCGAAGCATAGCAGAGTCAGTTACTGATTTTCTGGTGGTGTGCTTTCTTTTTCTTACATTAGACACACAAATAAAATTAATGGTGCATACAATAATAATTGTAATTGGACAGTTCTATTCAGAACAGACAGTTAGATTTTGTACCAAAAAGGATTGGTAATGTTTGGTGCTTGTACGCACGGCGGCACATCAAGCTATACATTTCCAGTATAAGCTTACTTCTCTTTGTACGAAAAGCCTATAAAATGCGAGGTCAGATGAAACTGGAAATGGATAGCATTGGCATTTCGTCGTGTTTACGTGTTGAGTAAATAAAATGAATGACAATAATGAACCAGATGGGTTAATGCAGGAATCTTCCTGAAATAAATGAAAGCTTCTAAGACTTCAGAAATTGAAGGACGCTACACAAACCTCTCTATCTTTAGCTGGTGGGGCTGATGCGGGCCCCACAAATCCAGTGAGTTTCAAGAACGGCTGACGATCATCTGAGTAGCACCCTTTCGGCTCCTGCCACGCCAGGATCCTGTTCATCCAACGAGGCTTTATGAACTCCCCATAGCCTTGTGTCGCACAATATAAAACTGAAAATATGAAACGAATACTTTTTTATTAGGTATGTTTATTAAAATCATTAGGAATTCTGCAGTTACTGTTCTGTTGGCAGGAGGTGGTTGTGGTACAAACAAATTATTAAAATGTAAGAATTCACAGGTACAAGTATCTCACTTTGTTGCATAAACAATGTTTTAGTTCCAGGTGGATGGTCCCAGGCTTCCAAGGACTTAGATTCTTTATAAACTTGAATACAAAGTTTATAAATGTGTGCAGCAAGATCGAGTCCTTCCAAGCAGTCGAACAAGTAAGCTAAAGCGGCTGCTCTGATTCTGCTAGTCTGCTGGAACGCTAGGCCTGAGCCCTTCAGTATTTGCGCTGAGCACTCGGGTGTCAGCTCGCACGTGCCGTCCGTCTGCGTCGTCTGTGACTCCATCGCCGATATTAACAGCTGCATCGTGCACGCATCTGGAATTATAAACTTAAAATAAAAACTGGGTTGGCAAGCTTTCACCTCATTTTCATTGTCACAAATGTTGATTAATATCAAGTGGCAATCAGCGGGATTGTCCGAAAGGGTTACCGCTACCCCGGAACATAAAGGGCGAAGGAAGGAACATGGGTGGGTTTTAGTCAGTAAGAGTCTGACACTGCCTTCCGCTCCACCCAGAGCGGGAGGGGTCATTTGATGATTTCCCATCCGGAAAAAAAAAATGTCAAGTGGCGACGCGCTGTGGTTATTGGCGGAGCTAAAAAAAAAATCGGCCTTCGAAAGAAGTCGACCGTGTCAGGGTCTGAATTGCAAACAAACTTTACATTGAATACTAAAATATGTTAAGCAGCAACGCAATTAGAATTCCTATTTGACAATTTCACCATTAATTTTAATTTGTTTAGCTCGAAAGGACAGTTCATTTATAATAATTTACTGTAGGTACGCACAGTTCGTTAGAACAGAATTTTACTATGAAAGTTATTCTAGATTACAATACATAATGCCCAACCTGCTGCCTTTCTTGTCGGCATCTTAGTTCTCGCCTCTTGCACGTATTGTTCGAATGCGAAGCGATAAGGCTTCTGTGTGCCCATTGTGCCGATTGTGATTGGCTCCATTATACTTGATAGCACCTCTAGGTTTTCGAATATCGCTTTTGAAACTGTAAATAATTAAAACAAGACTCAGTTAATTCACAATAAAAATCAGCGATTGCAAAATTATGGATATTGAATGACTTCTCTTTGTTTGTATAATGGCGGCTACATATGGCAACGATTTATCTTAGCTATTTATCGGTGCAATCTGTTTGCGTAGTTTTATTGTACGTGTGTAAGATACATAGTTACATGATAAATCGTTGTCGATTGCGTTTGCACAGTTTTATCGTAGCGTTTGGATGGCGTCGATTTATTAGATACTCAGTTCACGAAGGCATCTGTCTCTCATTATAGCGTTCATTTTCTGTATTAGCGGAGTCATTAAATTTGTGATTTAAGTAAGTACATCTCTGCGTTCATCGTATCGTAATACATAGTTATGCCAATCTTTTGGCGCGATATTTAACTCATTCAATAATTTTATATGAAAGTATGATGTCCGTTTTACCAGCCAGTCCTTACACCACACACTATGTGCTTTTTTCTTTAAGCATTATTAAGCCTAAATATGCAAGTGCGTCTTCATCATCTTCCGTTATTCCCGAAGACATGCTTCACGCGTGAGCTTCTGCGGAGAACTGACGATCGACGGATCGACGCAGATATCGGTGGCGTGTGGAGAACAGGGGCCGTCCAATATTATGACTGTGCAAACTCAAATCGCTACGATACATCGTTGCCTCGTGTAGTGGGCTTAATCGGTTTTATGTTACACATGCCTCTTCTTGATCTATTTTTTGCGGACTGTGAAATAATCAAAAAGTTACAAACTTACACTGATTGCGTCAACTAATCAATCCAGTACGTAGTCAATTACAACACACATAGGCCTCTCTATAGCAGTTAATGCAGCATCGACACAGATTCAGCGTGTAGAGAAGTATGAAAATTACCTACTTCTCGCGTGGATCTTGTTTTAAACGTCCGACATGGGTACCTATACAATCCCTACTATCCATGCAACAGGATTTGAGTTAACGCATTTGTTTAATATATATCAGTTAAACATGAGTATTGTTGTATAGCAATAAATAAATCAAGCGAAAGCTAGTAGAGGAATGATTGAATGATATAACTTCAATAAAATCCATTTATGAGAGAAACGCAATGAGTTTCACTGTCCTCCTACCGACGTTAACCATAATAGCACTCGCATTGATTTATAACGATTTGAGATAATGTTTTCTCTCCGTCAAGTTAAGCTTTGTTTCCACTGCTCCGTTCAGAAATGCGAAGTACTTAGCTACTTCAGATTATATCTAGTGAGTTAGTTTGGAAAATGTAGTAAAGCGGTTGTGTTAGATATTTTAATTATATAAATGACAACCAATAACAATTCTAGGTACTATAGCATAATCGGCCTATAATCTAGTTCCCACTGCTGGGACGCAAGCCTCCTCTCTGTGACAGGGAGTGGGCCATAATCCACCACGCGGGCCAAGTGCGGGTTTGCGGATGTCACATGTCTTCGAATTTTTGGTTCTAGGACGTGCCGGTTTCCTCACGATGTTTTCCTTCATCGTTTTGAGAGTAGTAGTAATGAAAAAAATTACACAAAGTTAAGTGCCTTAGTTAGTTAATTTGGGTTCGAACACGCGACCTACAACTATTGAATCATGGCCGTTACCACTGGGCCACCACTGCTCCAGTAGTTCTACTGTATTGGCGTAATATTAAAAAAAATAGTCGTATAGAGAGTCAGATACAGCAGATACATCGATCAAAGATACTCGAAGACCAGACGCAATATGAGTTCGAAAGACTTGCAGCTCTAGTGCACAAGCACCTCAACTAGAAAGCTATTACAGCCGAGTATGACTTTAGAAAAAATAAACTGTTTACTTAATACTCGTATATTGCCATAGCACACACTGAGCGTAACGCATTATTATAAATTACGCAAGTCAAATAATATTAGTATGAACCTACTTAGGTATACTGTCTTTATTAAAATTCATCTACGTATATAAATTACATGAATGTATTTAATCATGGAAATATTTTATTCTAAACTAGCTTCGGCTGCGACTTCGTCCACGTGAAATTTCTTGTTCCCTGATGGCCGCGTCGCATCGCATCGCCCGCCCGCTCTATTACTTCGTTTTCACTTAGCGTTCTTTCTGACTTTATTTCTTCTTGCTCGGCTCCTACGGCCACCTTAGGCGCGGGCCTGCGGGCGGAGAGCAATGGGTAGCTCACCGCCCGATCAGGACCAGGCCCGTGCCGAACGGCGCGTAAGTGTCCCACGCGCGCCTCAAAGAGATGTCAGCATAATTTGGCCCTAAGGGCCGAAGCCTGCCGGGTCAGCGGGATTGTCCGAAAGGGTTACCGCTACCCCGGAACATAAAGGGCGAAGGAAGGAACATGGGTGGGTTTTAGTCAGTAAGAGTCTGACACTCCCTTCCGCTCCACCCAGAGCGGGAGGGGTCATTTGATGATTTCCCACCAGAAAAAAAAAAGAAAAAAAAAAGGTCCTAGCGCTGGGCTATCCTAGCGTAACATCACGCTACGATAACCCAATTCTTGAGTACTATACATATAGCCGTACTCAAGAATTGGACTATCAAATGCAAAAATAATTTCTTAAATCGGACCGGTGGTCCCAGAGATTAGCGCGTTCAAACAAACAAAAAAACAAACTCTTCAACTTTATTATTAGTATATAGATATAGAGGAGAGAATGAGTATGGATGAGGTTTTTATGGATTAGTAAATTAATGCATTGCTCAAGCTTGATGCAGATTTGGTCTGGTCTGAGAGAAAAAAAGTAGTGCATAAAGTGTAGTGCGTAACATTTAGCTTAGACGCGGCCAGCGGTGTCGCAATCACAGCTGTGCTCTTAGCCAACATTTATATTATTAAAATTAATTTTAAAACTAACGAATTTACCCAATACAAGAAAAATGTTTAAAGTTCCGTATCCAATCCACCAACATCTGCTTCTGTCTCAGGGCTCAATCTGTAGATGTTTCTTTTGCTCGCCCTAACCTCCTCAAAAGGTTTATTTATCCAATAATCTAAGGCTAACTAAAAAACTATATAAGTTAAACTCCAATATCAAGTTTTCGCTATTTAGCATTGCATGCCATGTTTTATCATAGTTTCACCTACGCAGTCTCATTAAAAAACACATAAAATGTAAATAAGAATCATAATGAACACTGCCTTAGGGTAGGTCCCTGGGCGTCACCTAGATTAAACTATCTATTACGAATACATATATTATCTAAAGCCTTAACTTTTATTAGCTATGGTAAAATACCACGGCAATCGGGTTTTGTCGGAGCACCTATAACTCAATTCAGATGCACCGGTTTATATGAGATCAGTTGCTTAATTCCCAGCCAGGAGCGAATGTAATATCGGGCAACCTGCCCCGCTACGGGCGTAAGCTTTAACATTGTTCAAAGGTGGGTAAGCATGCGTGAACAGATGCCTAAATTATTTATTTTTTATGTACCGGCCAAGTGCAAGTTGAACTTACGCAATAAATGGTCGCTAGGCGCGCTATGAAGTCGGGTATGCTCGGAGTTTCTTTTAAGGATAAAATTAGGAATGAAATTATCCGGAAAAGAAATTAAGTGACTGGTTGGATGTTGTGTCATGCAATAGTTTAATAGAATGGCCAAGCCGTACATTTTGACCAAGATGTAAGGTTTGCAGAGTTAGGGGCATGGATCTACATTCGATCTGATAACAGTTTAACAGTGAAAGCGTTATGTAAGTCTTGGCAACCTACTTTATATGAAATGTCTTTGATGGGTACCTACCTCTTTTAATGACTTAGTGGAAAGTGCAAAATTCTAGATTAAATTGTTGTTTAAAAATTAAAAAACCGATTTATTGTTAGTTTGAACTGAAATATAAAAAAAAAACTTTCATTAAATGAGACTAAAACATAACTGGCAAAATGTGGATATACTTTATAATCCATCTTTGCCCAACCAGTAAATTACCCGAAAAAATATTCCACGATACTGTACCAACGGAGGAAGAGTTCGGAGTAAAAATAAAACCACAGAGAAGCCCAGTACCATAAAATGTTCATGAAGTGTTTCAGCAATTCGGTTCGTTTTTAATTTCCAACCTAAGCTGGCTATTAATTCTCAAAAACTCTTACGCAACTTTTAGAACGATGTGTAACAACTAGATGAGTATCTAACTGGGCACAGAACTAGCTTTTGCATCGCTTACTTTGGATGCTAAGTTAGGCAACAGTGAATTATTTAAGTAACGGTTGCTCCCAAGGATACAGGCTAGCCACAGGGGACTAACGCAAATGAATCTACATGAAATTAAAATCTAATTTTTGAGGTTTCGCTTGTTCTTTCGTCCATGACTTGACTTTAAAACATGCAACATACGGTACTCATATAAAAACTTTAACAATTCGCTTGAGGAAAAACAACATTATATTCCTAAAACGTATTAGTCAAGTCAAGTCTTTCAAAATAAAAAATAAATAACTGTTTGGGTATCTATTGCCATAATTATTCTTCCCAAGATAAACACTCGTAAAAACGTATAAAGAAACCAGCCAATCGAAATTAGAAACAAAAAATAAACGGACACTAGATATTTTTTGACATCATTAGATATGTATACTCAGACGAGTTTGAATTATAGTCACAATAGTCGTGACCGCAGACTAATGATTGTGCCTGATTGGGTGTTATTGTTATGAAGACACAAAAGCTTAAATTCTAAATACAACCTTCGATACGAAATGTTGTATAACATACCGATAGTCTCTCATGATCTCAAATTATTTATTTTAATTACATTTTTGAATTGTCTAGGAGCTAGCTTTACCTTTCTGACTGTTAATGGACCAATCCATTAATAGTCAAGGAAAAGCTAGTTGCCCTTTCCAAAGAGATAATGATTCCTATGGAAAATAACAACAGAGATACTCTGATGTAGATATAAGAATAGAATATACGTGGGTTGGCCCCACACAAGAAGAACCGAGACCAGGTGAAGGTTATCGGAATCCACTGGATGCAGAAAGCACAGGATGACAGTACCAGTCGTTGTTACGATCCTTGGGAGAGGCACGTGTGCAGCAGTGGACATCTTTCTACTGAATTATGAACTCTAAGCATATAATGATAAAGTACAAACCATATTCGTAATCTTTACTCCGGTACACGAAACTGGGTACGTCCGTGTTGTTTCTGATGCGATCCATGCGTCGGGTGATGTTCGTCAAGTTCTCTTTGAGCTTGCCTGGCACCGACTTATCTAGCTCATTAATTGTATACTCTAACTGGCCTGCAAAATATTTCACAGTTTAGAAAGGTCTACGCACATTTTAGGATTTTGATTGCCTTTCATTTTTTGCGCTGATTTAAATAGATGCATCTTTTAATCTACTTTTGTAATTGTGCGTGAGACCATGTAGACTCTTTGAATTTAAGCATTAATAAGTATTACAATGTTCTTAAAAGATCATTATCAGTAAGTAATGTTCAAGGATGTGCTGAAGCTCCTCCAGTGAACTTAATTCGAGAGATAATAGTAAGGTAGAGGGATAGTTACCTCTAGCCATTCCCAGGGCAATGTACCACTCAGGGTCTTTCGAAGGCTTCTTCTCATAATGTTCTAACAATTTGTCCAACGTGATAGATATTCTGTAAACTTTTGGAACGTTGTATATGAAGTCTTGAGTATCAAAGTATGGGTAGATACCGTAAGAGAACTCGGCAGCCACAATTGTTAACAAGACGATATATTTTACGTACATTTTGTAGTAAACTAACCGTTTTGTACAGTGGAAACTAAAGGTAATTGTAAAACCAATACAGCGGCCACCCGGCAACCACTGATTGGACCATTTGTACGTATTTTATTGAAGTCTATCGTAAGTTGTATTTTAGTGACTTGTGGTCTAATTTCCTAGAACTCTTTGATAAAAGTAAGGAACCAACAACATAAAACATTTATGAGGTAAGTTATTGCTACGCATAATTGTTTTATGCTTTTCATTTTAATTAATTGTTTGAAATTAAAATAATAACATTTATGCAATTAGTTCTTACGTCAGCACTCTCTTATATCACCTATACTCATAGACTATTTGCAAATATATACTGAAGATATTAATTTTAAGACTTAAATAAATTACAACTCGAAACCACAAAGAGAAGAAGGAGAGGTAGGTAAGGTACTGTCACTGATTTGCGGCCTACAAGACTAGTAGGGCTTATGTTATAGAATAAAGCAATATGATATATTGCTCATTTATTGAATAAAGACGTGATGTCGTCATTTACCGTGCAAATACAAAATATTAACCTACTTATGAAACATCTAAAAGTACAGATTCCCTTTTACATGTCACGAAGAGAACACATACTCGTATAAATAGATTCGCCAAAGTTAAAGTAGGTAATGGTAATACATAAATGTTCCGTAATGCCGCATTCTAAGGCTCGTTAAATTTAGAACGTTTCGTAATTAATCGTGATGTACTAGGTCCTTACGATGAAATGCAGAAGCTGCTCGTGTGTATGTCCAAATCGCGAAAGCTAACCCGAGAGGGGCTGAACGTGGTCTTATGGAAAGGGCGCGAGCACACCACACCGTCAGACAAATTCAAGTGGCGTACTTGTACTCACGTATTTTTTGCGATGCAGAGATTTGTACCGGGACCGTTCTGCTCACTTCATCGAATCAGTGAAAAAAGCCTTAATAGAAGTGAGAGGCTTCAGTTATAGTGTTTTAATAGATATTTGCATGTTACGTAAACCATGGCTGTGTCGCATCAGTGGTTCGTGCAATGGTCCGCCCCGCCAATGCTTTTCGCGGATATTACTAGTCAATACAACGACGTCAATGAACGATGGAAAAATGATGGACCGAAGTGGAGTGACCCTTTAGAAGTTCCTGAACAAAGTGATGATAGTTATAATGACGATCAAAACCAAGGAAGCCGGATAGAAAGTAATAAATATAAGTTTAAGACAGATAGATTCAAAAATAATGGTAAGTTACTGGTATGAATTCTAATACTAGGAATCTATTATTTTTATAATGTAATAGCTTTCTTAGACACACATAGAATGCCCTTTGTGATCATAGGGTTTCTTCTGAAAACCTTTGATCACATTTTATTTTATTGATTTAGGGCTGATTTTTCCAACGCCAGATAATGGCACTGATTCCCTTGTACAAGGGAATCAGTGCCATTATCTGGCGTTGGAAAAATGAGCCCTACACAAACTAAACTAAATTTAAGTTCAGTGCATCTTTTTCTTTCTATTTCATTACGAAAAGGACAGAAGGTAAATATTAGTTTAGTCCTGTCAAATTAAGATAATCTATAGACAAATTAGAAGTCATTAAAAACATGGCTACTAAAAATACGTCAATTTACGTCAGGCGCTGACTAATTTGACAGGACTAAACTAATATTTGTCTTCTGTCCTTTTCTTAATGAAATAGAAAGAAAAAAAATGCACTGAACTTAAATTTAGTTTAGTTTGTGTACAAAGGAATCGGTGCCAATATCTGAGGAATAATTTTAAATTTTTGACAGTTCTTTCATACAAAAACTGGCAAACGTCAATTTTATTCCACAAATAAAAATTATCTGTCGATTAAAAAAAACAGCCCTTAGTGAATATAGACTATTATGTATATAGAATATAGTCTATGTATGTATAATGATAGCATGATTTTATTAAATTTCACCGGCTTCAAGAACATATGTAGGTATACTTAACGTGGGGCCGGGGCGCGCAGCAGAAGTCTATAATGTCAATTAATCGAATCAGTCGTGCGCAAGATTGCGGGATATAGCACGGATTAAATTGCATATGAACTATACAATTATTTGTTCTAGAGCATAATCACGACAAGTTACAAAACGGAAATGCATTTTTATCTTGATGTACTGAAATTACAGTGTAGGTAAATCCAATGAAGTGTACCCACTTGT
Source organism: Apamea monoglypha (assembly GCA_911387795.2). Taxonomy (NCBI): domain Eukaryota; kingdom Metazoa; phylum Arthropoda; class Insecta; order Lepidoptera; family Noctuidae; genus Apamea; species Apamea monoglypha. The sequence continues at coordinate 10,806,041 of OU426922.1, forward strand.
ATAATTTAAGTTATTTAACTGTTCAGTCTAACGGTAGAATTACACACTAATTACTTGTTATTTAACAGTTAACGCTGGCCATAATGTTAACATATTATGGAATAATCGATTTTAATTAGTCCTTAATTATTACAGGATATTTAAGTACAGTAGTGTAATTTTCCCTACACCAGGGTACCTAATAGGAGTTTTTAGTGTTGTTAATTATGAGCATTTATATTGAGCATTACGAAGGATGGCGATAACGTGCCTACTAGCATTACTGTGCCTAACTTTATATCGAACACAGTTGTTTCTATTTTGATAAGATGCATTCTACTTTAACTCGAATTGATTTCTTCATTATTTTAGTCCCAAAGATTCTAGACGTAAAATATTTACAAAAATAATTTCGTTAAACCAGCTTTACTGAATTAATTCAAGAACAAATTAATGCATGCATACCTCCAAAGTTTCTGTCCAAACTGGAGAAAGAAACTTATAATTACTTTTATGTCAGTCAGGGCCAACTGTCTTAACACACTCACAATTCATACGAAATTCGTGGGATCGTTTTAAATTACGTTTTACTTTAGTATTAAATATACCTCGATATTGTCCTTAGTAATGAATACCATACTAACGCAACAGCGCCCAATAGCCACCGACCGTGGCTTTGTCAAATTGTCTACTTAATTTGTTTGAATCTATGCTCAGTATCAGGTTGATTTTGAAAGTCAAGGGTGGTGGAACATTTCGAAATCAATACTTAGGCATTATCAAATGTCAGACTATTCCGAGGATAATCAAACAGTACCCAATGATAAACATTTGCACTTGGGATTAGCATAACACAAAAAAGTTTCTATTTTAAATCTCCAAACGCAACTGCAATATTTACTAACATTCGGTGTCAACATTCTTTAGCTAAAGTTTTAAAATATTTGTTTCAAATCTTAAAATTTGCTGCATGTACAGTGTTAATAGTAGTATGTAGCGTACTCAACGTTTTTCTTAAGCAATATCGAGCTGGTGAAAGTAAAGTCCATTACACTTATAGGCCAACAAAGCCATAGCGGGTGGAATATGCCTCTAATTGTACTGCACCGCACGCAAATTTAAGAGTACAGCCTCAAAACAACTAAAGTGATTTGTATCTACAAAATTTACAAGTAAATTAGTTGTTGTGTAATGAGAATTAGCAATCCGACTGCTCAGTGTTCCGAAGACAATAGAATACTTAATGTAGAGCAAATTGCAGCTTCTTGTATTTTTTTACAACAATCAATTTAGCCCAGTGGGTACTTATGGGAATAGGAAAACAATTATATTTGTCTGATGCTTTTAAGTATTTACACAATTTAATAAACATACTTAGGTAGTTATTTTCTTCTCGTGAACACATATTACATTGTATTTACATAATGCAATCAATTATATTGCCTACATAAAGTAGTGAGGTTACAGAATGTACGCGGACGAGCAGATGCAACAATGTGCTCATCTGGCCGTCGGCGTCGGCTATCAAAGTTATGAGGCAACTGAATACAACGAATTGCATCTATCAACAATTATAAATATTCCTATATGTACCTCCATTAAATAGTTTCAAAATATTAACATTAAATTGCAAGCAACCCATGTCAAATATCTACCTACAAATTAGATAGCTTTTGATTTGTTAACACTTATCAAATGCAGTTGCACGGTTCAACGGTCTCAATATTGCTTTTATTTAGTACTTGCTACGCACTGCAGTTTCACCCGCATAAGACTCGATCCCTCCCACGGGATCGGAATCTATCGGGATAAAAAGTATCTTATGTCATAATCCAGGTCATGGTCTACCCATGTGCCATCTAAATCCGTTCAGCAGTTTCAGCGTGAAAGCGTAACAAACAAACACAAAAAATCAAATCTTTTCTCTTTCCATCAATAGTTTAGAAACATTTTGACAAGTTTGTCCAGGAAACATGCCATAATTCGCCAAGAATTTAACCTGTACACACACAGCAAAACTGCCTCCTGCCTCTAAAATAAAGGCAACCTATATCTTAAGAGACAGTATTCGGCTAAGATTTGTCTAAGTCGGAAGTGGAACATTGTCGATTTTTTATAATAAAATTTATATATTCTATAATTAAAATTAAAGTAACAATTAAAAGTGGGTGCTGGTGCATTTTACTTTATATTTGTCGGATTTATGTTACAACACCTTACTTGTGACTACAGTGTCAACTTCTAAATCCCTGTACAGAATGATAATAGGCTTGGTTCTATATCTTTCGAAACCTATCGTAAACAAAGACATACCAAAATTACAATCGTACAATAGAAATTCGAAGAAACAGAATCGGCCACGCATGAAATCGATTAACTATGTTTTTATGGATCTATTCCAATTGTGTGCAGAATGCGTGGACAAGCGACTTCGGACCCATGCCGGTGCTTGTTGCCCCCGCGCAGCGCATCATTAGGCACTGATCGCTCTATCCGATGGACATCCATCATTATCATCATTATCATTCGACGGGACGGAAATGTCTGTAATATTAGGTAGCATGTAATATTAGATAGTATTACATAGATATCGAATCAGTCATTACACGCAGGTTTTAATAACACAGGCATTAATTTAATCACACTTCAATATCTTGAGATCGGAATGGGCACAAGTTGTGGACGAGTGATTTGACATGGTCAACCAAATGATACCTTACTATTACTTCATTGAGATCATGAATGAAGGTAAATTGCGAGCCGGTATGTCATTAATGAAATGCTACCCCGTAGGTCTCGTGGCCGTAGCGCGACTGTTGAGCGTGGGGTCCTGGGTTCGATTCCCAGGTTTGGCAAAGTGTTTCCATTAGGAATTTCTTAACCAACTTCCAAACTTAGGGCTGCCTAAGTTTGGAAGTTGGCGGTGTAACACCCCCGTGCTCTGGAAAGCACGTTAAGCCGTTGGTCCTGCGCCTGAGCTCTCTCCGGTCATGTCGGATTGCCGTCCCATCGGACTATGACAGTGACGGAAGAGTGAATGCACCTGTGTCTGCACACACGCTTGTGCACTATAATATCTCCCGCGCCGAAGGCTAGTCTTCGCTGAGATTGGTCGCACTGGCCGAAATTCGGTCTGGAGGACTATTAATGGAATCCTGGAACTACCACCAATCAGTTCACCGAACGTGGTGATTGCGATTTTTTAAGAAGGACCTAAGTCACTACCTACTTAGGTAAGGCCTCCAGTTCTGAATTTTTAGCACCGAGACCAAAAGAACCTTTAAAGAAATTGTCAAACCTCCTCAGTTAAATTTGGACTGAAGATTGTTTCGTTGATGAAGACACGCGACGAACGACAGCTCATACTAATGTACATACTCTTATGATTTGTTACTCAAATATTTGGTTAGAGTACCATTGTTACAGTGAATAAGTATCATTATTGGGTCGAACTTTTATACTATTGCAAACTTATTTGTAATGTTTGTCGATATTGTAAACTCATTTGTAATGTTTGTTTGCCGCTCAAGTATCAGTTGTGACGTTTGTGAATAACTCCAGCCGATCGATTCTGTAAAAATATCACCGTGAAAAGTAAGGTGAAGTGAGCTTAGAGTGAGCTGTCAATAGTGTCAATCTCTAGCATTAGTTGGAATGACAGCTCACTCCACGCTCACTTCACCTAAGTTTTCACGGTGAGGTGGTTACAGAATCGCACTACTGTAACCGTGAAATGCAGTGGTCCTAGTTTTTGGATTTTACAAACGATTGGGGGTCTTTATGTTGTTATATTTATAAGTACCAAAGTGGTAATTTTAGCCAAATTATGATGGTTAGTCAGTTAATCAAATCAATCAAAAAACAGTAATACGGAAACAGGAAAAAAACTCAAAATAGTAAATACTGCTGCAAAATGTTTCTGCATTTAATCCAGTCACGTCTAAAATACCGGTGACAGCGAAAGTAGATAGGTATTTGAATTGATATAGAATCAGTTAGTAGATACCTACTTAAATCCATCTTTGGATTTTGTTCATTTGCTTCCTAGAAAGGAGGAAACGTTTATTCTGATACCTATATGTATAAGAATATACTCTTTTTTTCAGTTTTTTTCAGTTTTTTCAGTTTTTTTTATTTGAAGAACTGCTTTGTGTACTATTCTACTTACTTTTACTACTGAGTCATCAGCTTCACACCAATTAATGAAAGTGTCCAAGAGTTTGCGACCTATGAAAGTACGACTAATGGAGGGTTACCTACCCACAATTATTTCGATTCGATCGATTTCATGCATTAAACGCGTTGAAATTCAATAATTAAAATAATAATCTATACTTATAATAAATCTGTAGAAGTGAAAATTCTGTTGGGGTGTTACTAGACCGACACCGAACCCAAAAATGTGATTAAAAAAATTTTTGTCTGTCTGTCTGTCTGTCTGTCTGTTTGTTTAGGCATCACGCAAAAACTACCGGTTCGATTACGATGAAACTTGGTATAATTATTCTTTAATATCCTGGGCACCACACTGGGTACTTTTTATCCCGGAAAAGTATATACAATAAAAAACAAACTTAATTTTGCGGTTCGATCCCTAGACCCGATTACTGTACCAACCTCAAATAATAAGTTTGTCGTTGGTTACGTCACCCGCAGTGGAGTTCACTAAGGGGCGCTGCACGCGGAAGTACTGGTTCGAAATGAAAAATTATTTTTGTGTTGGATTTATCAAGGAAGGCTTTAGACTATATAACATCACTCTGCGACCAATAGGAGCGGAGCATCAATGGGCAATGTTGCAAAAACGGGAAAAGTGATTTTTTTTAAATTTATTTAGGTAATAAAAAGCCTTTAACGTGCTTTGCAAATGATTCCAAAACAAAAATGGGTTGGACATAAGTTTCCAATTGTTTATAGCAATTAGCCACGTTTATTTGCCAGTACTTCACATACCAGTTTCACAGTTTTTTGTACTAAATTGGTATTTTTCACGAATTTATATTTCAACGGCTCCAGCAGAACAGTTAGGATATGGTTATGATTGATTGATTAATTTATTAGGGTAGTCCAAAAATGACAAAATCTATTTAACACTCAATATTTCAAAAACCTATTGAAAAGCTAACAAGAACTCCGCAGCACGCGGCTTGCTCAGTGAGCTAACTAGGGGACAGTAGGCAGTACCTCTTCAAATAAGGCACACTATTAGCTATAACTACAACATTTTCAGCTGCACATTTCAATTTTCTAATGATTCATAATCCGCCCAGCCTATTCCCAACTATGTTGGGGTCGTCTTCCAGTCTTCTGGGTAACACGCATGATTATTCTTAATCCATGAAATAAACATACAACATTATCGTTCATCCAGACTCTTCGAGTGAGGTCCTTTGTTCGATATCCAGGTCGTGGAATGTGTTAATAGGATTTCTTATCAGGAATTTCTCAGATGCAGTCAGGGCACCGGGCACCTGCATTTTGTTCCGGTACTTGTTAGGTGAAGTACCAGTACCAATCTGGAACCGGTACCCAGGTACCGAAATCGCAAGAACCGCTTAATACCGGTACAGAACCTGTACTTTTAGTACCGGGTCCAACCTTCGCGGAATGCAGACGTGATGCTATGTTTAAAACTACTCCATTATTAACTTTAGGCCCTGTATTTTGTGACACAGAAAATTTAGAACAACAGCCAGGGCTGCATAGTGGATAGGTGTCAATATAGATATTTTTTTATTATTTCCTTTATTCACTATCTTCATTTAATGATTTATTATAAAAACATTAAATAATACTAACAATCCGAAAGGGTTACCGCTACCCCGGAACATAAAGGGCAAAGGAAGGAACATGGGTGGGTTTTAGTCAGTAAGAGTCTGACACTCCCTTCCGCTCCACCCAGAGCGGGATTTGATGATTTCCCATCGGAAAAAAAATACTAACAATAGTGGCTCTTTGGTATCGGGAGCTGGGTCCAAGCTACCGGTGGTTAGGGATTCAGAGACAAGAACCTCGTCACGCTACCAGCCGTATCGAGGAGTACTGCCTTCAATCAGGCCCTTGATCCAACCGCCTAGCGGGAGATGTTGATCGAGGCTTTCGGCCATCAGACCAGTGGCCGCTACAACAATCGGCATAATGAGAGCCGAGCTCACATTGCATATTTCAACAACCTCGTATGCTGTCGAGAAATTAGATTTTTTTCTCTTTCTTAGCTTTCACGAGGTTCTCTCAGTTTTCATGAGGATCCTATTGTTATGAATCTTGGTGACGTTCCAGATCATGCAGGTGCGGCGGGCGTTACGCTGTGGCTGACGATGCTGGGCGTGATGCGCGCGCAGTCCATGCCGGCTGATACCGACACGCCCCCATTCAGCACGCTCTACAAGTGGAAGCACGTCGACTTCGAATTCCCCTCGCCCAGGCATCGACGGCATGCACTTTCTACAGGGTAACTATCAAAATCGTTTCATCATTCATGATCATCATTCTGCTGCCTTTATCCCAATTTATTTGGTGTCGACGAAACATGTCTTTTTCTTCCATACTTCTACATATATTAGCCGTCGTCTCGGTAGTCACCCCCTTTCTAACCATATCATCATTATCTAGATCATCAACTGCAATTGCAACTGAATGCAGTGGTACTGCATCCGTCCTTACGACTTATTGGAATTACACAATGACCGAAGCAACTCCGTGTTGAAAAGTACCTACAATTGCCCATAAATTACGAAAAGTCAAGGGAATTAATTGTTAAGCAAATCGACGACCAAATTCAGTTGTACTTATATTCAAATCACAACTGTCATTCTTTGATAGTTGTATACAGTATACAACTGTATAGTAAATATAGCATAAAATGGCTATAACATGGCAAAATGTCGATGGGTTTCAATTTGCATATCAATTAATATTTCTGTACAAAAACGACAATGATTAAGTTTTATAGGGTTCTTGAATTCGTCATTTCAGAAAATTCGTGCCTGCTAACGTGCTTCCCCTGGGGTTGGAGGTGTGGGGCTCTCGCGTGTGGGTGACGGTACCGGCGTGGCGACGTGGCGTGCCGGCCACGCTAGCCACGGTCTCCCGACAAGGCGGACACGCCTCGCCACCACTCAAGCCATACCCCGACTGGAGCTTTCATAGAGCTTTCGGTGAGTTACTTTTTGGGATTTGCTGAGTCAATCATAATTTAAGAAAATAATTGGATAGCTTTAAAAAAAAATTCTTCTCCCGAGCCACCCCGTCGCAACGCATCGCACGCCCGCCCTATTACTTCGTTTTCGTTTAGCGTTCTTTTTTACTTTTTTTCTGTTTGCTCTGCACCTAAGAAGCGTGATGTTAAATAGCCTATCCTCAAGAATTAGGTTATCCAATACAAAAAGAGTTTTTCAAATCCTACCGGTGAACAGATATGTATTAGCGCCTTCAAACAAACACACAGGCAAATTCATCAGCATTATTATGTATGGGCTACAATATTTACTTGCAAATAAAAACACTGTAGCGGTATCTACAACGCCGCATGCGAACAACGCGTCATACTGACGTCATGCAAATCCTGCATCTCGCAAGCAGAGTTTACCGCGGCGCAATTAGCATATATACAATTTCCCAACATCAATCGTTGGGCAATTGCCTGCCAGACACAACACCCGTCTGGTTGGAGGATCCTCCCTTTTCTATAGAGGATGAGCGAACTTTACACCCCGTTCCTCATACCTCTATACTGGTGACCCCGAGTATGAACGTCAGCGCAGCCTTCATGCAAATACTTCAGCGTGACGTCATCATCATCACTCCCACAACCTTTAGCGGCGAGTCACCCATATATATGTAATTTTTTTTATGCTTTCAGGTGAAATGAAGAACTGTACAGGACTAACTTCAGTGTTTCGAGTGCAAGCCGACCCGTGCGGTCGACTTTGGGTATTAGATTCCGGACAGATAGACTCTCAAGATAATCCGAAACAGTTATGTCCACCAAGTATAGTGGTGTTTGATCTCCAAACGGATAAAGTAATCGCGCGTTATACGATACCAAAACAATATGTGTTGGAAGACTCATTATTCGCAAACCTCATCATCGACACAAGGACGACAGATTGTTCTGATCTTCACGTGTACATATCGGACACTTGGCGATTCGGCCTCCTAGTTTTTAGACAAAGCGATATAAAGTTTTGGAGATTCACGAATCCCTTCTTTTTCCCGGATCCACTAGCATCAAACTTCACTCTTCATGGACTTAATTTCCAATGGACAGACGGCATTTTTGGTTTATCCATAACGCCTGTTGATCCGTATGAAGAACGCATATTGTTTTTCCATCCCATGTCTAGTTACAGAGAATTCTACGTCTCAACAGCGGTGTTACGAGAACCATCTCGCATCGGCAATAGTTCTAAGGAGTTCAATATAGCCGGTGAAAGTAGAGGATTAACTGGCCAATCTTCTGCATCTGCTATTGATAGACGAGGAGTAATGTTTTATGGTTTAGTAACTCGGGACAGCGTTGGATGCTGGGACTCAAGAAAACTCTATAAAAAGAAAACCAACGGAGTAGTCGCTTTCAATTCAGAAACTTTAGTGTTTCCGAATGACATCAAAATTGATCAAGAAGCGCGGCAAAGCTTATGGGTTATTTCTAATCGGTTGCCAATGTTTCAAGCCGGGCCGCTGGACCCGGACGACTATAACTACCGCATCCTGTACGTTGACACCGCGGAGGCAGTGCGGGGAACTGTCTGTGACCCGGACTCGGACCTGCCGCCCGCCGCCGATGTCATACACAGGGGATTGCTGCCATAAAAATGTACCTCAAAAATAATGTTATTTACCTAGCAATAACAACCAACCTAGCAATAAGCACTTTTCGCTAGAACTACTTCATCAATTTAAACGCCTGCACATATTTAGATTGCAACCTTCCTTGTAGTGAGTTACTTTACATTTTTCCTCGGCGCTGATGCCTTACTCATTTTATTATTTGCTTCCAGTTGCTCTGTTAAAAACAATGTTCATCTATTGTATAATATTTTTTCTAAGTCACAGGATATACCTAAGTTTGAAAACATTATAAACTTGTCTGTTGATATCACTGTTTTATTTAATCTATACTTATAATATATCTGTAGAAGTGAAAATTCTGTACATTGAAAATATCAAAAAAATAAATGGCAGGGGGTGTTACTAGACCGACACCGAACCCAAAAGTGTGATTAAAAAAATTTTTGTCTGTCTGTCTGTCTGTTTGTTCAGGCATCACGCAAAAACTACCGGTTCGATTACGATGAAACTTGGTATAATTATTCTTTAATATCCTGGGCACCACACTGGGTACTTTTTATCCCTGAAAAGTATATACAATAAAAAACATACTTAATTCTGCGGTTCGATCCCTAGACCCGATTACTGTACCAACCGCAAATAATAAGTTTGTCGTAGGTTACGTCACCCGGTGAAGAAGAAGAAGAAGAAAATGAAATGAAAACGGTGGCACAGTGGTCACGTGCTGCCGTGCATAACGAGACTTAGGGGAGGCCCCTTTACAGTCTCCCCAGGGATGTGCCTTACAGGCGTTGCGCAGGGGTAGTTCCGGAATTGGTCTTTTAAGAGGAACCGGGACCACCCCTATGTGCGGATGGTGATCACCGGGGTGGTTTTAGTGAGGTAAAAATCCCACACTCCCCGACCTCACTCCCCGGAGGTAAGGTGCCTTTTGAAGGTTTCCCCCCGAAAACAAAAAAAAAAAAAGGTTACGTCACCCGCAGTGGGGTTCACTAAAGGGCGCTGCACATGGCTAAGATACTATAATATTTTATCTTAAGATACAATATCGCTCGCCATACAATTCAATATGGACTATCACACACGACGAAGATAATAAGTAAATAATATTTCATATTTTCGTATCTTAAGATGAATTTGTATGGCGAGCGATATTGTATCTTAAGATAAAATATTATAATATCTTAGCCGTGTGCAGCGCCCCTAAGTTATGCTGTAAATGTAGTGCTGAAGGTTGAATTTGGCTTGCACCGTTCGCAGCATACGCGTGGCGGGCGGCCTCCACGGATCGCTACCGTATCTAAGGACGGAATCAGAGCGTGAGGGCGCGCATCATACATTTTTTGAACTTTGATTTGAACGGACGTGTCGAGTGGCGAGCGTTCGTTCTTATTAGCATTCTATAAATTGTATGTTTTAACTGCTTCTTGCAATTCTAAGCCGTGCTTTCCAGTGCGACCTTTTTATTCCTTTTAGTTTTTACTAAGTACAGTTTAAGGTAGAGTTATTTAGGTTTATTTTTATAAGTCGTACGTATAGATTTTAACCTTAAAGTATAGGTAGTATATTTGATAGTGTAGGTACGTAGTGACCGTAGGTTATTTTATAATACTGTTAGGTAGGATTAGTCATTCGTATAGATATTAATTTTTAGGGATTTTGCTTATTTATTGAGTATAGATTAGTTATCATCAGATCAGGTTTCTTTAGGTAGGTAGGTATTTTATTTTCTGTTATTGAGTTTATTTATTTTTTTAATTAGGTAGGTACTTAGGTTTACTTTTATAAGGCGTAGACCGTATAGATTTTAATTTCAAGTATAGGTAGGGGCCCGCGCCGGGACAGAAGTATTAATACCGGTATGCTCGATAGATAACGTTCTACACAAATAGCACTTTACACAAAAAACTAATTGATAAGTTTCGTCGTCCACGCGAACGAAGTCGCGGGCACAGCTAGTTTAGTTTTTTATGTGTTGACTACAATATTACTGATACTGACTGATGTCCCTGCCACCCTGTATAGCTTAAATAGTCACATTCACTTAAGCGAATGCATCCTGTACTTTACATCCTCCCGCATTTATAGTAGTTTATATTCTTTAGTTTTGTCGTTTTTTTTTTACCACAAAGCCAACAGTTTTCCTTGTCGTTGGAATCCAGTTCGTCATGGCTGCGCAGTTTTACCGAAGAATGATAGCGTTTCCGTAATATCTGTAGATTAGCACAGAATATAGGAATCTACGAAACTTCTACAAAGAGTCTACGATACGTCTACGAAGTGTCTACGATGTGTCTACAAAGCGTCTACGAAGATGCTATGAGAGTTCTCCGACGTATCTACGAAGCTACTTCGATGCGTGAACGACACGTATTTGAAGCTGCTACGAAACTTCTACGACACGTCGACGAAACTCCTACGACGAGTCTACGAATTTGCTACGAAACGTCTACGACCCGCATACGACCGACTAACGCTTACGCTGGACAAACGTCCAGTGCGAAAATAAGACACACTAAAGCTGTAATGCCTCAATAAAATTCATCGTCTGTTGTCGAATTCATAAAGGCAATTCTGTAAATTAGCATCGAATTAAATATGATGCATTTCGAGACTAGTGAAGCAATTTCGTAAAGTTCGTTTACAGATAGATATAACTTATGTACTATGTCTTCCAGAATACAACTCACAGGTGCATTAAACACAATAATCTTCGTAGTTAACCAAGCTAGTCATTCAGTGTTATCACGAACGTAAAAACATTCCCTTCTCTGTAATCTAAACCAGTTGGGAGCATAAGGTATTACACCAGCTAGGCACGACCACTCTTTGAAGATAGTTTTGAGTAATAACAGACTATGAACTGGTTCCTCACGTCAAAACAATTTATGTAATAACTTCTTTAATTCGTATTTAGTCCTCAGAGTTATACATAACAGTTCTAAGCAGCCGACCGAACGGACGTGCTTCAAACAGATATGCATAAGTGAATTAGTGAAAGAGTTAATATGGAGAAGGTGAGTTCTTACACCTACTTATTTTTTTTTATGTAAATTAGACTTTTCCCACTTTTTAGCTTCGAGCCAATTTATGTACGGAATATGAAAGTTAGGTTTTGAATATTTTATTAATAAGGCGTCGGTTATGATCCACTTTTGATCAATTTTTTTTCCGTAAAAATATCTGAAGCCTTATTCAAATTTACATGCAAAGCTGATTTAAAACTACACCGGATATAATTATAAAAGAATGTTATTTATTTAAGCTCAGTTGTCAACAATGAAACAGCTGATATCCTCGGAGTTTAAACGTGACAAATAACGAGCATATTTTGATACAAACTGGTTCGTTAAGCCGTTGTCCTCGACAGTCACAGATAATTAAGCAATCCTACTAAGTTAACCTCCAAGTGAATGTTACAGTTTAGGTACCTACACACGGCTTGAAAAAAAAACGATAAAAACATAATTACTTCAATCAAAGTTACTAGAATAAGAACTTTATTAGGATGTCAGTAAAGTAATGCATGCAACGGTATATCGCAGACGTCTATTGATAAATAAATTGCACATGTGCGGTGTTTGGAATTATTCATAAACTAAGTGATAATCCTGTTTGAACAATCAGACATTCACAGTACCTATAGTTGAATATCAAATAGGTCGATGAGGATTTTAGGTGTTTGACCCCTGTGTTGTTTATAACATGATAATTGAATAGGTAGACGTTCTGTCTTTATGTTACCTATATAAGTATTTATTCAGATTATGTATAATAGAAGCAGAAAGAGGAATGTGACATTAAATGCTGGTCCTGCTCCATAGGACAATCGCTAGAGTCTAGACAAAATCAAACTGGTTGCTAATGTAATTGTATTTTTTTACATTCATTTACATTCTGTAATTACTTAAAGTCACACGCGGACTTATTACTCTTTTTTTATGAAAATCGTCTACTTTTAGAATGTTTGTAAATATGTGAGCACCACGTATCTATCACTTAGTTAATTTATATGTCATGGTTTCATTAATCCATTTTAATTCTTTTACCTATTGTGGTATAGTAATTTTATTTTAGATGCATCGTCTTCACATATAATTAACGTATGACGTTCAAAAGTGCTTTTTATGTGCCTGTTTGAACTAATTATTTGACTTTGAATAAAATTACTAATTACATTGCTTCTTTGGGGCTTTGTGGTGATAGGTGGGAATACTTCCCTAGAATGACGAGGATGTCTGTCTATTGGGAACCTACATGCTCGCATAATACATATATATATAATCTAGAAAAAACTATCAAGATTTTGCCGAGAAGTCCAGCAACCTAAAAACTTTCTATTGTCAACCTGACCTCTGTATCCGTTACGTTTATAACCATATATATAAATTAGTTTCTTAACATATTATTTAACGTTGATGATATAATTAAGAACTCAATACATCTCGTAGCTTTCTAGTATTTGTGCACATACTTTACAAGAAAATTATTGTCCCCGTAGTTAATGTCTTCTGTTAATATTGGTACTTCCATTAAGCTTTACATTCATTGATCATGAAACACATCTCACAAAGTGTTTTTGTAGCGTAGACTATTTACAAAAAATAGTACCTACCTATTTGCCTTGTATGAGGTATTAGCACATAATAATGTGTAACACTATGAACGTAATAACGCATAATATTACACATGAATAGTGCTGCTGTGCATGTAACAGTGGATAGGATCATGTTTACCAGCGAATTATTGGTATTTAACTTGTAAGTTTTTCTACTTGTATTTCAGATATTGTTATCTGTAATATTGACGAGCATCGCGACGACAAGCTTTGGATATATACAAATTGCTAGCAGGAAACCTCTAGGCACTTTATACAGATGGAAACAGATCGATTACGCATATCCCACGCCCCAAGATCGCCAGGAAGCTATCAACAATGGGTAATATTTGTGTGGCATTGCGATTTGTACATTGAAAAAGGAGTATAATTACAATTTAATTTCTCTTCAGGCAATTCAACGCAACAAACGTAATACCTCTTGGAGTGGAGCGCTGGAAAGACCGCGTGTTCATCAGCACGCCTCGGTGGAAGTCGGGGACCCCAGCCACGCTATCGTCCGTACCAATCGGTGCGCCGACAGAATCACCGCCCTTGGAACCTTTCCCTAACTGGGACTGGCATAATGCAGGTATGCGAAACTCATCGAGGTACTTTCTTACTATCTAAAAGAAAGACTGTAATGTAATTCTTTTTTTCAACAGATAACTGCACTGGCTTCACTTCAGTATTCCGCATGAACATAGACCACTGTGGCGTTATGTGGGTGCTCGACTCCGGTCAAGTGGAAGCCTTTGAAACGCCACGTCAACTTTGCCCACCAACGTTGTTTGCCATAAATCTCAGTACTGATACAGTATTGGGGCGTTATCCAATCCCGAGCGAATTTGTTCTTCAGAATTCACTGATCACTAACCTTGTGGTGGATTCTAGGGACGTGCGGTGCAGAGACCTGCACGTGTACATCGCAGATGCCTGGCGTTTCGGACTAATCGTCTTCAGACATGAAGACGCCGCTTTTTGGCGATTCACTCATTACAGCTTCTACCCCGAGCCATTGTTATCAAACTACACTTTACATGGACTGAATTATCAGTGGTCTGACGGTTTGTTCGGCATGTCCTTAGGTAAGTATTGCCAAGGCGATCGACCACTGTATTATCACTCTATGTCAAGTTCCCTGGAGTTCGTAGTGAGGACGTCTGTAATCCGCGACCCAACGCGCGTGACCGACTCCGTGGGCGAGTTCACGCTGCTCGGTGAGAGTCGCGGCGCGGACGGACAGGTCTCCGCCGCAGCCGTCGACCGCAACGGTGTTATGTTCTTTAACCTCATTTCGCGAGACAGTATCGGATGTTGGGACACACGCAAACCGTACACAAACCGGAATCTAGTAGTTGTCGCTCAAAACAATAATACAATGATCTTTCCCAATGATTTACGAATGGATCATGAAGTACCACAAATGGCATGGGTAATCACAAACAGATTACCAATGTATCAATTCAATTTGATTAATCCTAATGAATTTAATTACCGAGTAATGTATTTAGATCCAGTGGCAGCTGTGTACAATAGTATGTGTCAACCAGAAATTCGAAACTTAAGTGAAAAATAGGATATGACAGACTCCTAAATCATGGGTACCTTTTTATAGTTTTATTTAAGAATAATGTAACATAATAAAATACATACAATTTAAAGTGGTTGTTTTCTTGCTGCCGTACTGTGTAGTACTACTCCCCAATAAGTTTGTTTGATAAAATGTCCGGAGTAAGTTTGCTTCATGTTTTTCCTTTTGATTTATTACTAAGTATGTTTTCTGCAGTGGCAGTGGACAGTAGGTGCTTTACTGTCCACTTCGTTAGGTATTTTATCATCCGATGAGTCTTTATTTGATTTTACACCCAGAGAGTCTGTAATGTTATCATCATTTGATAGTATTCGAAGTGGTAATTCTTTATTTTTATCGTTTTTAAAGATTTGACTTTCAGTTAATTCTGTCTTTTTTTGTGAAAACTCTTTATTATTATTTAAATTTAAAAGATTACTACTATTTTCTTTAATAGTATATTTTAATTTCGAGTTGCTATCTTCTTTTGAAATTTTAACACCTATAGGTTCTTTTTTATTACTATTCGAAATCTGACTATCTGTGAAACCTTTATTATTGTCAACTTTAGGTATTTCACTGCT
This sequence comes from Apamea monoglypha, assembly GCA_911387795.2. Lineage (NCBI taxonomy): Eukaryota > Metazoa > Arthropoda > Insecta > Lepidoptera > Noctuidae > Apamea > Apamea monoglypha. Next base: position 10,821,567 of record OU426922.1, read on the forward strand.
AGTACCTGCTTTCGAGATTTCACTATAATAAGAGAACTTTTCATTGTTGTTGTTATTTTCTATTAGTTTTGTTTCATCTGAGGCTATAATTGATATTTTATTATCATTCGATTTAAATCCATTCTCACTTCCACTGGGCGCGAACTGTTCATTGTTTTCAACATTTAAAATTTGACTAGGCGCAGATTCTTCCTTCGTAGGTTCATCGTTTAAAATTGATATATATGAGGTATTCTTCCTGTCTTCACTTTGTATCGAAGATTTCTCCGCGATGTCGGTTTTGCCAAAAGCAAACTCGTCGTTGTTGTTTTCCTTCGATGTTTGATTTTCTGTAGCTGTTTTACTGCTTCCAGCATTTGAAATTGCAAAATATGTCATTTTTTTAATGTTATCATTATTCAATGTTTCCGTAGAATCTTTATTTTTGGTATCATTTGAATATTTACTCTCTGCAGATGTTTTCTTGTAATCACCTGCAGTAGTATTACTCTCTTGCAAATCATCCAATATTTTGTTAATAACTTCACTGGCAGACTTTTCAGACTCTGAAGCGCGTTGCTTTTTCAGTTTTGATTTTAATTTTTTTTCTTCTGCTTTAGTCGTTCGTTCTGTCTGCAATTCTGGAGGCAATGTTAGTTTAGCAGTATTATCCTCCGGTGTAGTGTTACTCTCTGATATTTTTATTTTCCTCTTGCTGGATACTTTTTCAACCCCAACTAATGAGATTTCTCCGTAAGATGTACGACTACTAGGCGAGTTCTGTGCGACTTTATTTTTACTTGTGGTGCCTTCATCAGTTTCATTATGACTCTGACCAGTTTTTAAAGTCGCAAATGTAAGTTCAGTCTGAGAAAGCCCGTTGCCTTGTTTCTTCATAAATATTTGTGGATATTCACGTAGGTACGAAGCTATATTTCCTTTGCTGCTACCTATATGTGGAGGCGTCTCAGTCTCGTCTCCGTTCATTGCAGCGCAATCAATATTGTGCAGCTGAGGCCACGACGCAGGTATTGCTGATTTTAATATCTGAGAAGCTGTAATAGATTCTTTCCCTTCCTTTTTCAAATAAGCACCTATTCGTAACAACATCAAAACAATCTGTTCTAAGATGCGGTCAGTATCACGAGGTATCATAACTTCGCTTCCGAACCAATCTTCGTATGCGTAAGCACCAATATCTGACCATCCTGTCATTAACGGCTTCATAACATCTGCCTCCGGGCCTTCTTCTTCAATGTTTGTATCTTTAGAAATTTCTATTCTCGATGAAGTTTTTAAGACCGGATGCAAATATGTTTTATTGGTAGCACTTGGAGTCGTTTCTCCGTAACTGTAATGTAAGTTATATCGATTTCATGCTATTTATATAACAAAAAAAGACACTTTGTGCTTTTATAAATTTAATAAAGATAACATAACGCAATGGGACATAACATAGAAGAACAAAAAACATAACACTTTTATTTCCCATGGGATAGAGAGAGGTTGATGTATTGGGTGAGGACTTTTTGCTAACTGTACATGGTAGAATGTGGAATACCAGTACTTTACATGGAACGACTGCTAATCTGACCTCCACAACCCAGTAACTGGGTAATATGATAAGACTGGTTGTCAGACTTTGGATTTCTGACTACCCGTAACGATTGATATAGGTCTACGAATGACATCCGGGACCAACGGATTAACGTGCTTTCCGAGGCACAGAGGAGTCTCAATAAGTAATGGATGGTCACCCATCCACCAACTGACCGCGGCAAGCGTAGCTTATCCGTCGGTCGACCCGTGCGGTTGTTATTATTTAGCTACGAGCCCCTTGTGGAACTACCAGTGCAATATTTTGGATTAATGTAGCTATGGTATAGTGTATTAAGTAGTCAGTTAACTATAAAGAGTATGGTGAGATATAATTATATTTACAAATTTGCGACCAGTTTTTTGCGGAGCTGCTCTTCCCCTAGCAGAGACTTGGTGCGCCTCCTCCGGACAGCTAGCTCCAGTCCATAGTCATTGTCATTGGGAGGCAGGACAGCCGGAAACGTTTTGAATGCCGTCGCCACTTTAAGAGCATGATAGTAGCTGTCAGATAAAGTTTGAGTAATTAATTGATGAGTCCGTAACATCCTTTTATAAGTGTTGCTAAAAGTTAAGAAAATACTTACTTACTTACCGAAACAACCTACCTTACTTACTTTAATACTTCAGATTTCTTTTACAATCTTTTGCATTTGAATCTATTATAAAGGTATTTCAAATCTGAAATATAACTGATTAATCTATTTTCAAAATAAAATTGAAATCACCTGAAAACAAGCATCCACATGTAGAAAGCAGGTATGATTAATGCGATCTTGAGTACGACAAACTTGATGCAAGGCGGCCTGGCGGGGCCAAGCAGCAAGCACGTGCCGAGGCCGAGGGCCAGGCTCGTCAGCTCACACAGCAGCTTCCTTACAGCAGCCAGCAGGAGCCACGGCAGCACCAACGCAGGCCGCTCCTCCTTCAACACAAAAGTTTTTTAACTGATCGTCTGCCTAGCCTTTTCCCAACTATGTTGGGGTCGGCTTCCAGTCTAACCGGATGCAGCTGAATACCAGTATTTTACATGGAGCGACTGCCTATCTGACTTCCACAACCCAGTTACTGGGTAATACGATACCCCTTGATAATACTGGTTGTCTGGTAGTGTGGTGTCTAATAAATGTCTTTTAACTATGAACTTTTTATACCATTTCAGTACAATGCAGTTTACGGCTATTGTATGATAACAATACAATAGACCCACGGTAAACTGACCAACTTCGCAAGGTGGTGTCAGATGTTCGAATTTGTCGGACTATAGAGTACCCCTTGTAGTCCGAAACTTTTATGAAAAGGAGTACCTTGTAATCTGACCAAATTCATATTTAGTACTATTTGCAAAGTCAATGCGTTCTACGATGCGACAGCAATATATGAACGCCAGCGATCACGTTCACACTCAAGTAGACACTACTGTCAAGCAAAATGCCGTAATAAATGTGTTTTGTATGTACTGCTATAGGCATTTCAGATTATAGGGGGTGCTGGATTAGACAGGTGTCAACTGTAGTGAGCATTTTAATTTTGAAAATTTTCGTAATGAGTATTTTATTAGTAGTAGTTACAGAATGTCTAGCATAATCAGCCTATAATGTTCCCACTGTTGGGACGCAGGCCTCCTTTTGAGAACACTGGTGATTTATACAAAGTAAAGCGCCTGCCTGGCGGTGGAGGTCTGCCCCGTTTGGGCGGAGCACCGCCGTGTCCTCGTAGAGGCGATCGGAAGCGGCGGCGGCCTCTCGCGCCTGCCCTGGTGCAAGCCATGGTCCGGGGCGAGAGGGAGTTGGAGGCAGTCGCCTCCTTCTGCGAAGCAGTCATGCTAGCGAAGGAGGTGGCGGGACGGATGTGGGAGAGAGCCTCCCGTCCCAGCCGCCGCGGGAGACGCTCCGGACGTCGGGAGCCGCGTGACGACTCCCGGCCACTGTAGGCGCGGGCCTGCGAGCGGAGAGCAATGGGTAGCTCACCGCCCGATCAGGACCAGGCCCGTGCCGGACGGCGCGTAAGTGTTCCACGCGCGCGCGCCTCAAAGAATTGTCAGCATAATTCGAGGGGCCCCTTAGGGCCGAAGCCTGCCGGGTCAGCGGGATTGTCCGAAAGGGTTACCGCTACCCCGGAACATAAAGGGCAAAGGAAGGAACATGGGTGGATTTTAGTCAGTAAGAGTGTGACACTCCCTTCCGCTCCACCCAGAGCGGGAGGGTTCATTTGATGATTTCCCATCCGGAAAAAAAAAAATAGCGGCTGCCTGGGTTCGAACCCACGACTTACAACTCGTAAGTCGGGGTCGTTACCACTGGCCCACCACCGCTCTCACAGAATGTCTAAGTCCAGAGTAAAGGCCTCCTGTAATAACTTCCATAGTTTCTTCTTCTGCAATTTCGACCCACTGTGAGCGTTAATTCATCTTCCCTTCTCTTGTATTGTCTTCCCTTCCCCTGCTCTTAATGTCGTTTCAGAGGTATCATTGTGTCACAACTGTTCTCCACTCGTCCTTGTAATGTAACTAAGGTGGTAAGAGCAGTCATTGTCCTGTGCCTAATATCGTTTAAATTACCTATCCTACTTTTCCTACTAATATTATAAACGTGAAAGTTTGTATGGATGGATGGATGGATGGATGTTTGTTACTCTTATTTTATTACTTATGCGGGCGAAACCGCGAGGCGCAGCTAGTAATACATAGATTTTCATTCGTGAAAAATGTTGACGAAAAAAAGATAGGCATCGAATTAGGTTTTAAACTTAATTTATTTCTGTTTTTGTTTTGAATCTGTAAATAGATATATGTATGTTAGTGACCGCTATAGCCGCACCATTTGTCACTAAGTATAGTTACAACTTGGGTTCCACAAAGGGAGGATGCCAGCAGGCTTTGTTGAAATTAGACAGCAAAATCTTGTGGTGACACTAGACGTGGTCTTGGCCTAAATTCGCTAACACGCTTGCTCACGAGTTTGTGCGATGATCAATACTTAGATTTCTCGACTGCTTCGTTGGTCTACTGGTCGCAATACTGCTGGTCCTGGGTTTGGCAAAGTGTTATTAGGTTTTTCCAGCAGGAATTTCTCAGTAGCAGCCCGGAGTCTGGATTTGTGCTCGGTTCATGCCAATGGGCTCGCCACCATTACATGGGACTGAAACATTGCACGGAAACTGGCGAAATGTGGGTGTTACTATAAGTACACTACACCCATAGATATAACAAAGATATTTATATGGGTACACCTCTACCTAACCCTTCGGGGATTACAGGCGTAATGTTATGTTAATTCTGTATGAGAAGAGGACTTTTTATTGAGCGCTTTCTACGGGACAGTTTTCCAGTTTCCGTGAGGTTGTTTTGGTAAGTAGAAGTTGCAAGACTGAGATACCGAAGTACAGACGCCAGCACATCAAGCTACTACAATCTGTCAAATTTATTTAATAGATTTTCAACTTTATCGATAAAGTATTATTAAGGTTCAAGGTTGATTGGGAAAATTTGACAGTTTCGGGTAGCTTGACCTGCTGGCGTCTATATATACGTAAATATCATGACTGGTCGTAAATACCTGCGAGGTTTCTTTCCATTAATTTACTTACTGTAAATGGGTAAAAACATGTAACCTCTGTCTGCAGACCATGAATCACAGATTTATAGTATTGAACCAATGCAATAATAATTATGTTCTTGGTGGGTCATTGCAATATAGCTGAACTCTTCTTATTGTTGATATTTGAATCAATGAATTCAATAGCACTGAATTGGATATTTAGTTTATCAAGAATTAGATAGAATGCAGACAGTTCAACGCACTCAAAGAGAGATTTGAAATAGCATTAGGCTAATAATGATTTTTTTTATACATTTTTCAAATAATAAATTAAAAAACTAGGACGAAGCGAATGTTGTTATTCTAGAGTGCTAGATATACTATCAATATGTTCCGAATTTAACTTAAGTGTACACTGCTCTGAAAATGTTTTATATCAGTTGTAAAATGGCTGCGTGTATTAAATTGAATTAAATGGAATCGCTCTCGTTTAAAACATGTTTCTTTTCTTTGCCTAAACAATACTTTTATTTGCGGGTTTGACGATGGATAGATTGGGTGAAAGATAGAAATAGCTACAAACAGAGTGAATACTGAGACTGAAGAAGGTGCTGCGTGAACGAATAAATGGGATAGGTAAGAGTGCAACCAAATTGTGATCTCCTGACGACAACCGTCGCCCCAATATATATAAACATAGGTATATGCAATAAGAATATTAACTATGTTCCAAAATATTATCGTGTATATCGTCGATCGATCGCAATCTAGTTGCACCCTTGGGACGGAGCATGACGATGGTGACGTACCAGGAACACAGGATAGAGAAGGACTATGTAAGCAGCGAGGTACACGTAGACGGTGAAGCACTGCACCAGCATGACGCCTGACACCATGGTACGCAGCGCGCGTTGCACCGGCTTCGACAGCTCGGCGGGCATGTTCATCTGCCACACCTAAAAACGGGAAATGAAGGGATTTTGAAATTGTATTCGTTAAATAAGTTCGAATAAGGTAGGTAATGTAGGTACCAGGACCGCGAAGCATGTAGGTTGGAGAGTTGAGTATATGTATCAAACATTCGTAATAATTCCATAGCTCTTGGATATCGCTCGTGAGTTTGTAAATCATACTCTGTGAGTATATCTATGGGATTTCAAGACCGACATACCTATAAGTAAACATTACTCCATTATAATATTATTCTTCCTGATCTCTGGGGTGGAATACGGATATCTATTAACTGCTTATCATCTCACGCAGGTCGTCAAAACTGACAGAAATAGGGCTATTCATAGACTGGCGATGGGATAGCAACTCGCCTCTATATACCTATATAATATTACCTACACCCACCACACTTTTGCCAAATGTATTTTTAGTATTGGTTCGATAATAACTGATCAATGCGCATGCCTTCTCTGTATGAGAAGAGGCCTTTGCGGGATTGTCCGAAATTAGCGGGATTGTCCGAAAGGGTTACCGCTACCCCGGAACATAAAGGGCAAAGGAAGGAACATGGGTGGGTTTTAGTCAGTAAGAGTCTGACACTCCCTTCCGCTCCACTCAGAGCGGGAGGGGTCATTTGAAGATTCCCAATCCAAAAAAAAAAAAGGCCTTTGCCCGGCAGTGGAACAGTAATAGGCTGTTATTATTATTATATTACTATTTAATTGTTTTCCTTAATATGTAATTAATATTGCACTTTGAAATTAAACTCTGTGTCAAATGTTTTCATAGTACCTACGTATTCATATTGTATCTGAATGAAAACATCGACAATATTCATCAGTTGTTTGTCGATTGAGGAAAATGTGACATCCTGTGAGTAAGCAATTACGTAAATATTGGGTACCTACCAGTTAAATCCTGATGATTAACTAACAGCCTAAGCAATGACGTTCAGCCACAAGAGGAAAATTATTACAATAATAAACCGATGTGTTTACTTGAATTTCACATTCACCATCTTCACATGGTTAACATCAGGATGTCATCATATGTCGCCATCCGTACGGTGTGTTCTTAAATTTCAGTTTCACTATTGGGAAAAATTAATATGTCACTGTTTAACCCTCTTCCCAATATATGCTCCCATCTACATCTGCATCGAAAGCAAATGACACTTCTCCTTAAAACAGAGAAGCTTAATATCTGCTTGATCTATCTGTGAAGTCATTCTGTCTCCCCGAACTCTCACGTACAATTTGTACAACAACACATTTTTACATTTAATTTTAAATCACAACAGAGATCTATATGACCTCCTAAGTTCCTATCATTTGGTTTATATCAATATATAGGTTCAGTAATTCTGAGATATAAAAGATGAACCCATTGAAAGAGTATTACTTTTTAATCACTAAAAGATGACCTTCACCTTTGTATCATGTCTTTGCTAGCGCTACACAGCTCTTACCTATACCTATTCAAGAATATCCATTGCTTCTAAGTTGAAAGAAAATACTTACTTTTTTAGTAGATGTACATGATGATAGATTTGTTAAATTAATCAATCATAATCTTATTAATATTAACTTATTAATCTCTCTTATTACTATGAAAATGATGCTGAAGTAATATGAGAAGACAACCTGCTAAACGGAGATCTGTTCATATTTATATTTATATTTATAGATAGGTATACATTACTTTTTATACGTTACTACCTATATGTCTACATTAATTCATATATGTAGATATAGGTACCGGGTATAAAGTATAAAGATAATCTCACAACATAGAGATACTCCTACTCCTGCAACACACGTGTGTGTCAACAGTAGGCGGCTCTGCTTCTACTTAATTATATTCTGATAGGATTATTTAATAAATCTGTCGACGGCGGCACGGCACCTGCTTTAGATTGGCGTTCACTTTGAAGAGCGTGGCGTCGAAGATGGTTCGCACGAGCCCCAGCAGGCACCATAAACAAACTTCGGACTGCATGTTCATGCCCACGTACGATAGTATGTTTATCATTTTGATTAACCCGAAGATTTTGTTACCAAGCTATGTAAATTTCGAAGACATTTTATGTAAACTTACTGATTTGTTAATGATTTTATTTACTTTAATAACTTTTTTACAACATTTTGTCTTGTCAGATGAGTGAAGTTTATTTGTTGTCATTTCACTTTTTTATAAGTCTTGTGAATGCAACGTTCTAAATATGTATTTCAGCCAAACACTAACCTTATCAAAAACTCCACTCTAAACTCTTTAATATTTCAGTGATTTTGCCCATCCAATTCTGCAATATCTAGGTAGTAACATGTGTTTAAATGTCGAAAAGTTACCGTTCCGTTGTTACCACAGCGGCTTACCTACCCAACCATTTTCTCCCACAGATGTAAACTACTAAAATTACTGTTATACTTATTTAGGTATATTGCTTAATAACCTAATGAATCCAATCCAAGAAAACGGGTGGTACAGTATGATTAGCGCTGTCATCATCAGCGTGCGTCAGCCGGCTGGCGGGCCCTGCGTACAACCGCGAGCGTGATTCCTTCAGACGATCTCTGGCGAGCGAACAGTCACATCGCGTACTGCCGCGGACAAACTCACTACTTACGAGCACGACAGACTCCCGGGTATCATTCACACTGTCCAAGTGATTAACAAGTGGTAAACAGTGATAAGCAGTGATTTACTTTATTGGTTTGAACCTCACATACAAGGTAAACAACTTAACTGACATCATCTTTAAAAATAACCTTTGTTTTTTTATTTCCTATTAAAACTATCTTATTTAATAGTTGCGCCGTGTGTGGTAAAGGCCTTGATTTTGTTTTAGAATATATTTGGGTTACGCTCCGTCCTTACCTTGAACAGTGCGACTCACAAGTTATTTTTGAAAATTCAGTCTTTACGCACCACCCGCCAATGTTTATGTTCGCGAATACTTAGACGTCATAATCTATGAAATATTCTTCTATGAAAATATCCAATTTGGAAACATAATGTGTTATTCTTTATTATTATTTATGTATTATTCCTAAGAAAAATCGAATAAATAATAGGATTATTCGGTATTCCACCCACCAACAGTCACCGAAATTACTAATGTAGATATTACACAAAATTAGAACTGTTTTAATACTTAATTAGGTACGATAAAGCAACTCATAATCCGCCTATAACGTTCCCACTGCTGGGACAGAGGCCTCCTCGCTGTGAGAAGGAATGGGCCGTAATCCACCACGCTGGCCCAGTGCGGGTTGGTTGCGATAAAGCAACTATGAATGACTAGTTACCCTATAATTAACGTCAACTGGTCGTTATTAAGTCGTACCGGATCAGAAAACATGATTAAAACGACTTGTGATGTTTTTGTAAAATGTAGGTAGTTAAACATAGTATAAGAAATGTCCCTTCTAGTCATCATTCGGTAATTTGCAGCGAAAATTGTGAAAACACCATATGTAGACATTCTGCATTAGAAAATATTATTTAACATTAAGTAGCTGGGGATATTGTACAAGCCTTCAAGATTTTACAGCAACGTAACATGACATGCCGAACAATTAAGAATGATGTGTGGGAAGACGATTTCAATGTAGCTATCGCCCAAATAAATAATTAACATTATTTGTGTATGACTTCTCGACTGGTGAAGCCGACAATGGATTGCCACTACGTATACCTTTAGAAAACGCAGATGATGATGATTCTGATGAAGCCAGTGCCGATATAGATGGACAGTGAGCGGTGAACGTTACAAGATGTAGCTACCGTTAGGTACGTGTCTAGTGCATATTCAGAATATGTTCTAATTGGTAGGACTCAATCCATCAAAGTGTAACTAAGTAATAGCACTTCGCCAATACAAGAACAGAATTTGAGTATGATGTCATTCGTATCCACAACGTAATTTAGAGTCACTTAGTCCCCATGTAACACAATTTGTCCAAGGATCAAATTGCGCGCTTATTTAGGATGAATGTCAATCGCAAAATTGTTCGTGAATTATGTAGAATGTCGATTTCTGAAGTTTCAATCGATAACATTGTATTTTAATATTTACAATAATTATAATTTTAAATACATAAATTGAATACAATTATTGTTATAACACTATTATATTTACACTAGTTACTAAATTAAATGACTAAGACATTACAATTAGAATTAGATCTTCGTGGTTCTAAGAAATGCACTTCAATTTCAAACTTAAGAGACTTCGATGATATAAAAACTAATATTAAAATATCACAAAACTGATATGAATGGTACAGACACCAGCAGGTCAAGCTACCCGAAACTGTCTAATTTTCCCAATCAACCTTGAACCATAATGCTTTAGCGATAAAGTTGAAAATCTATTAAAGAAATTTGACAGATTGTAGTAACTTGATGTGCTGGCATCCGTACCTTAAAACATTTAAATTTATAGCGATGAAATAGAGTTTTTTTTTATGTCCCAGTGTGAATGACCTTTAAACAACCTAGTTAAGTTTTATCTAATATTTAGCTAAAGTATTACTAGCTGTCTACTGTCTTAAGCCTGTAGCTTTCCTTATACACGGTTATCAACGCGCCTTTCAGGCCGTGTAAACATGGTTCCTACGTGACACGCACTTAGCAAGTTAGCATGCAACATTTCAATGTAACTACGTAAATAAATATCGCATCAATTTACATCTTAAATTTTTGTGTTTAATAATCTCAAATCGATCATATCAAAAGAGAGCTAAGATCAAACGGTTCCGTTACACAGAAAAAAAAATATGAAACAAAAAGTAGCGTCGTTAGAACAGTTAACCATAGCTAAATGCAAAGTAACTGTCTCACGTTAACGACAGTTAAATGCCACCATAAAACCATAGTTCAGCACGTTACAGTTTTCTGTTACGAAAACCATGACAACGGAAACATGTGTAGAGATATAAACGAAGCGGAATTCCTCAGTGATAGCTCAGCTACGCATAATGTTGCGTCAAGCTTTAGACTTGGTTTATCGTCAAAGTATTTATAAAACTGTTCCAGAACTATGTCTATTCATAAAACTCGATAAACATTAATATTTTCAGGTGTCAGAATAAGACATTAATTAAAATATAATATAACATTTTGGCGTTATTAACGCCAGATGTAAGAAGTAGGTACAGCGATATTGTCTTAAAAATGTGGGTCGAGTTGAAGGTTTTCTTTTCTTTACTGCTGCCTTAAGAGTGCCTTTTGTCTGTAAAACGGTTCATCTAAGCTGTTTCGTACAATTTCTTTGGAAAACAGTTGTGTCAATACCGGTATCAAATGGAAAACGGTACGAGCGGTTGTGACATTCTTGATGTACGTGAGAACACGTCTATGTTCCCGACTCCATCCATATATGGAGTCACTGCATATGGTAGTACTAACGTCTAACATGCCTTGAGAGCTCGCCTGGTAATTTATCCTCGTTTTCCCTACTTTCTACTTAACAGCTACATGAGAACCAGACGATTGCTCACGTATGTACCCTTCGTTATCCGCTATGGTTCTTACAATTAACGCCCCATGTTAACATTGATTGCCTGCCGAAACTAACACCTACAGAAGCATACAAAAGGATTTTGAAACGTGAAACCTTCTTCGGTCTTTGTTTCCTGGCTGACGAATCGTTTTGAATAATTATCATTGATCTAGAACAACGGAGCGTATCAACATTCCAAATTAAAGATACATGAACTGTAACTTGGTTTGGTTATCAAATTAGATTCAGTAAAAGTCAATGAACGCTTTAATTAACGATTAACAGGCGTGATTTTCAACCGAGCATAAGAATTTGCTAGATACCTACTAGAAATGTATAAAGATTTTATTATTCATCCCCACGAATATTATTTCCATCCAGCCATGGAGTTTGTGGAATCAGCAGTTCATATAATAACATTGTGCTTATGAGTCATTTCTGTTGCATATTGTATTACACATCGCTACAACACTGGTGTTCTGGGTGATGTCATCCACATCATTTATGTCGATTTAAGATTCTATGTGACTTGGGATTGGGAAGGTGACAGGGTCATCTCTTTTATGTGTTTTCAAAGTGTGGTTCAAATATTCTGACATACTGACTCCAATAAGACTGACTTGTACCTAGACCAGACGAGGTAAACATGATTACTAAACATGACGTCACTTAATATCGAACCTTGACCAAGTAATGAATACTGGGTAAAACTGAGGGTCGTCTTATAGATACCTACCTAAAGAAGTCACATTGACATTTGTGTAGCACAAAGAGAAATAAAGCCAACATACTTTACATCAGCCTACGATGGTGCTTTGTATCATTCTTAGTATAGCTTGACAACAACCAGAAGTGAGCTAAAATATTTATAGTTTTTTTTTATTAAATCAGTAGTCAATAGTGGTTAACCTTGGTCTCCGCCAGTAATCGCTGAGGTGTACGACCATATATAGTTTTTGCGTGAGTTCACTGCTTCGTCGAATCGTAATCTACTGACCAAGCTTGACACTGACATTGTGTTGTGGTTGCTACTATCGGGACCTTATTAGTCACTCTATAGTATTTATAGTTGTTTACATTAAACTAAAAATCATATTTTCTTAACGTTAACACTTAATCACTTTCGTACTTTGGGAAAGCTTCATGGGCCTTAATGCATAGCCAAAGGTTTAACATCAATCGTCAATAACCCATCACAAAAGCCCGAGAAATACTCACATGTGAGAACCAGATAATATAGATTTTTATGGCTGCTGTGAGAAAGTAAATCCTACTCATGATAAAAGAGGCCGACGTCTTTGTTAGTAAGAGAGCTCATTGTTTACAATATACATTCTTGTACGAATGAGTGAGCGTCACTCGACGTGAACCTGGTGACGTCACGCTACCTTCTGCGGCAGCGCGTGCGCCACGGCCTTCGCGTATAGCGTATCTGTCCAAAGCGAGGCAAACCGCGCTTCTCGTGGGTGACACGGACCGCTGTTGTCTTTACTCTGATCCTTACATAAACGAATTTCTCAAACTTTCAAGTAAATATTCCGTATTTGTGGTTCGTTCTCTATTGTTCCACTGTCGTGCACTGAATAAAGACAACGAACTTTAAGATTGGGTAATGTTTAAGTCATAGATAACAAAAAAGTGGGTCGGTATTCATAGTTTCGTTATTCATATCTTCTAACATGTCGGGCGTTATAAAAAGCCGTCAAAGACGTTTTTCGTTGAATGGTGCAGTGAACACAAACATATTATGAATGATGTAGGTTTGTATTTATACGCGGCTGGGTTAGTGTGCGCAGAGCAGCGCAGAGGCAAGGCCCCATGTTAATTAGTTAATGACACTGACTTTGCTCTACTGACTAGTACGCGTTTGACCTTCTAAAACCGTATTTATTTAACACATATTATGTATTATGCATAGTTACAGGACTAGCTAGTGGCTACACATATTTTTATGTAAGTAAGACCTTTGAATTGACCGTAATAAGAAAGTACATAAGTATTAGTACCTATCACGGATATCGATTAGTATACCTAGTAGTATGTTAAAGTACATATTAATAATGATTTAAAAGTCTAGGTTCTTACAAAAATGTTACCTACTGAACAATAACAACAGCAATGAAGTACTTCTTTTTAAATCCCTCGGTGCATTAAGTAATGCAAGTTCGATTCACACGAGATGACGAGACTCTCTTTATCTGAAGAATCAGTCTAACAGTAAAGTACTATCGGTGGGATTACGCGGTGTATGGGCGTTTTAATCAGGAGCACGCATCTGGGGCTAGTGTGGGCACCGAGTGGAATGCCCGGATCAATTGCATACAGATGCTTGCAATGGACTCTTGATTGCGTTACTTAACATCGATTAAGTGAATTGGGAGCGTGATAGTATTAGATGATACGGACATGTGAACAGCTGTAAGTGGATCTCGTATATTAATGTTTAGTTTGATTAATAGTTGTTACAGTACAGTCAAAATGCAAAGTTTGTTTGTTGTAATACTATGTAGTTCATTTGTGAGTGTGTTATTGATCATTTTTCTAGGTGACAGTGTGTAAATAAACGTCAAAATGTTGAAACTTTGACCAGGCATGGTCCAGTATAAAAATATGATAATAACGGGAAGAGCAAGTGACTCTGGGTTCCGTTAAGGGTATTTTACACCCATTACAATACAATATAATATTTTGATACAATATGAAATAAATAGTTTTTTTTTTTTTTAACAAATATGTAGTTTTTATCGGGGTGAGGTTTATTCTTTACTTGAAACTCTACCGAAAGAAGTAATCGTTTCCTGTTGAATCAGATCCCACGATTGGTTACAGTAGTTAGGTATCTCCCTAAATTATGAGTGCCCAGATTTTTTTAAAATTGTTTGCACAAGAAAACCCATTTAGCTGATGTGGACACGTTATAACTTCTTAAGAATCACTAGTCGTATGGTACCTTTAGCCAGAACAGTACAAGTTTCTCGTCCTTCGGTTATTTTCTGTACCTAATTCTCTTTCAACCTCGTCTCCAAACTTTTCCATCGTCAAAAATCCGAAGTGTCCGGTCGTAGTGGTGACAATGACACAGAAAGCCCTGCTGTAAAGACCGACCTTCGCTTGTTTAATGACCGATAGTCAAGAACGCACTCCGCTTGCCAAACACTACTTTCGATATAGTAAATATCTACTATACCTACCTATATGCTATATAACAAATCTATTTTGATTGAACGGACTCAGAAAGGTGAAACTGGGTAAGAAACAAATGTGTAGAACAGAATCAAGAGAGTACCTATTTTTGAGTGAACATGAATTAAATCTCATAAAGGGTCACTGCGTTTAAACTGATTCTCTGATTTGTACGAATCATCAGAAATTCTCATAAGGGCAATTTTTATGAGTTCAAGGCCCGTAACAAGTTCGGAATGCGGGGGATTTCTGAAATGCAGCAATTAATACCATGCTGTGTGCGGAAATATTTTCAAGTCTTTCATTAGCCACAGCATATTATGCCAGTACCAATCAACTACGCAATGCTTTAGATGTCGTTAAACAAATAATTGCTAAATAGTGAATGGTTGATTTGATACATTGATACAGCCCTATAAAAGCTGCCACAATTATTTTCATTTACCATTTCTCAGAAACTCCAAATTCTGTCAAAATAAAAATATTTAATTACACATAAACCTACATGGGCACTTATGAAACGTCAGAAGCTAGGTGCACGCTTCCTAGTCGTTTCCTATGAAGAAGCCGGCAAGAATCTCCACGTTTACTCTTTTAAAAATAATATCTAGGCTTTTACAATTTTTCAAATTACAATTTTATTTAGGTGTGGGAAGACAGTGTAGGCCTGTCAACAAGTACCAGTGCCTAACGACAACACTCCGATTATATTCTTGAATACTACCTGTTTGAAAATTACTGCTTAAGCCTCATATGAATAACTGCAACCACAATAAGCAAATTGCCTCTAGTACAATTGAACTGAAGCATGACAGGAAGGAGGCCGTTAGCCGGTAGTTACATCCTACTTGAACATTGATATAAACAAAGATAGTAGCAGCACTAGGTACGCAAAGATTGTACTCGTTACAATGTAACAAAGAAATCACGCGAACTGCGGCTCATGGAGCATAACAATTCTATATAAGTACTAAGATTACTAATGCAATGCACCAACGAAGCTCCACATGGAGTGAAAACCATACTAACTTCCTTTCGTGACGGGAGGAGCCACTAGAACTGTTTTATGCCATGACTCCTTATAAAATATGGCACAACTAAAAATGTTTCAGCTAATCTTAACTGTCAGCCTGTCGGTCGCAGCAAAACAGATTAATAAAGAACGGGCAAACCATTTCGTCTCTGCATTGTTCTGTGATGAATGAATAGCTATGTGACTACCATCAAATTAGTTTGGGATGTTGAGCCGGACGGAACAAGGGCAATACCATCTGTTACAACCACCGTATTGCGTAATGCTCCTGACAAAGATAAGTATCTTTGCAGTCAGGTACTACTGAATACTGCGCCGCCTACCGCCCGACACGGAAACTGCGCACTTTGATATTTATTACTCGTATCTCTATTTACATTCATATCAACTGAACATATTAATTCCATCTTCTAAGTTATATATTACGATACCTATTGTTATATACCTAATTTGTTTGTTTTGGGTCGCATTGTTTGTAGACATTATGTTGGAGAAATACCTGTTATGAATACATTGACACTTATTAACAACTAGCTGCGCGCCGCGGTTTCACCCGCATAATTTTCGATCCCGTTCGAATATCGGGATAATCATATATGTTAATTCTGGTTATAAACTACCAGTGTGACAAATTTCATCCAAATCCGTTCAGTAGTTTTTGCGTGAAAGAGTAACAAACATCCATCCATCCATACAAACTTTCACGTTTATAATATTAGTAAGATTAATCATCAATTCATCACTTATGTGCGTGCCTAGGTCTGCAGGCTACACATCCAAAAAGTCGAGCTAAACCTAGATACGGCTGAACATCTAATGGACCCAGATTAAATTTGCAGTAAAAGCTTTCAAAGCCAAACATTGCAAATGGTAATGGGGTGTAAAATGTCTAGGTGTGTCCCGTAGAGTAGCAGTATAGGCGAGGCATTTGTTCTAATGGGGCCGATCTGCGAACTGGGTCAGGCCAATGCCAGCCATAATGGAGCGAGGGTTATCGTCACCCTACTGCAAACTATTTGCAAATCCGTTTCAATCCAGTCTATAAAAACCGTTACGTAGACACACATTTACTGTGTAAACATCACACCTGTCTGCAAATGGCTCTTGGATACCATTACCAACTCATGCGGAGGCTAATGTCAGATCTCCTAGTACTTAATATCATAAGGCTCTTATGAACTCACTTTTTGTTGGGTTTTTTAAGAATTTAAATTTTTTCACAATCATAATAGCCTGCTTATTTTTTTAAGAAATAGTCCACTATGGTGAGTTAAGCTTTCGATTCGATGGGCCTGTAAACAAAAATACTTGATAGGTACCAATGCAAGTGAATGGACGAGCGTTATTATTGATTGATTGCCCAAATCAAAAGGGAGCACAATAACGCAACATCCCGTCGCGTCGCCACAGTTTAAACCAATAAAATACGTAATCGAACTACTAAGCGTGATCCACAATTGATTTGGTACCTGTTAGGCAATGCGTCTAATTCCGGACCGCAACGTAACTGCAGTCAATCAAAATGGATCGCTATTGCGAAATTTTTAATGCAATCCCTCGGGAATTGGTTACAGTCGCTTTGATATTCAACATCTGTTTAATATAATAAAAAAGATAAACATTTATCTATTGACATTTAAATTGGAGTGAGCTAAAACCGGTCGGGCAGGAAGCTACTGTCGTGGGTTTTTTTTATACCCAGACTTCATGACATCAATAATAGAGATATATTACGGTTACGGTCATACCATACCATAATATTTATCTATGTACATAGGTACCTACCAAATAATTTTGTCGGAATTGGTGTCATGTGTCGGAATTGAACTTTGTTTTCCACGGAATGCGGTTCCCGATTTTGGGGAAACAATTGCAAATTATTGATTTATTAATATGAACTAATTGATATAAATGCAAATACTTGTACTTAATAAAAAAGCAGTGATCAAGTCGACAGAGATGCTGACTAGATATGCGATACTAAGATCTATGCCACAGTTGAAACGACTAGATTACTCCGATGAAGTTAGGTATTGAAACTATCTCTATCTACTTATATGTACACTCGGTTATAGCTAAGTCGCTCTAGGTCATCTACTTTACATAGGTTAAAGAATGTCAAATTAATCTAAAACCCACTTATTCAGATAGAGGAAAACAAAATACAGTTTGTTAAAATACTTAGCTGCCACTCCCGGAATAGATTCGATTCCAGAATCGAAGGCATAAACATTTTCATGTTGCCTTAGGTATACCTAACCCACGACTCTACATAAACAACTTACAAATAGGCAATAAAGAAACGCGACTTCTTTGGAGCTGGGCAGAAAAACCTGATATATATCGTTTAGGTGTTTGTATTTATGTCGCCTCTGCCATCTACCAAGCGCTTTATATGAAAGAAAAATAGCATAATAGTCGGCCGTGGGCACGGTGCTGCCCGTGTTAATGAGCTGCCACGTGTCACACGATCAGAAATAGCCCCGAACACTGAGGAACCGATAACAGCGGTGTCGCACTCTGGACGACATGCGAACGGAAGTCGCCGAGGTGCCACTGATGCAATGTTTTTACGGCTTTCTACTCGGTTTGTGACGCCGACGTCGATGTTTGTCTTTTCACTTCATAAATATTAAATGTTAATGATGAAACATATTAGGTAGTAGGCTATTATTATTTATTTAGTCTCGGAGAAGGCACAACTGCGCCACCCATTATTATTCCTATCATCACTATCCCTCTACGTACCTGGAAGTACCTACTCTCGAAGAACTGCAGACGGTTTTAGCTAAACTTTTAGATATGTAAAAACGTTTCGTACATTCTTAAGTGTCTAAACATTTAAATTTATGTGCGGTGTTGCAACATCTCGAATATCAATGAGTAGACTGTTATGAGTTATCTAATATAATATTAGTGATATCCCAAACATGTAAACCCGTAAGAAATCACTAAGGCAATGGCGACGCGGAAGTAACGGGTCAAGCCAATGACGGACGCCCACGCCTTGTAGTTAGCTAGCTACATTATTTTACAAAATACAATCAGCGTGATAAAGATAAAACTACGACTTTTATGTCGGCATCGTACATTCACGTAGCTTAGTTAAAATTGCACATGGATGTTATGTAAACAAACCATAATAACGCGCACGTTATCAGACAAAACAGACGTTACATTACACGATATAATAACTTTTTGATGAAAGCAAGCTGATAAACAGATATTTTAATTTGGGAATTTATCTACCATGCAGGTACAGCCATGCTTCGCGTTCATTACACGTCTGTTAATTAACAGATGGCAGCTAGGCCAGAATGCATCTAATATTCTAGAATAGTTTATCACTGAGTACCCACCTAGCCACCCACTATCAAAGTATTTAACTAAATATAAGGTACTTAGTCCTAGTTGCATTAAGATTATGTAGCAAAACATGTTCTTATCAAAAAACTATTTTAATGTTTTTGTTGCAGTCATGAGGCGGTGAGACGTAGTCCAGGAATTATTGGGATTTAAAGTGACGTATACCAGACACCATGAAGCGGTTACAGAAATGCTGCTGTTGTGCATCGACGCGCACGGGCACCCTCGTCACAGCAATCCTCGGGGTCATACTCTCTATCGCCACCATCATCGTAGTATGGGTCGTGAAGAGGCACCGAATCACATTCAGCACATTCATATTTGATGAAGACTTTGATAGGAAACTTTCAGATTTAGACAGTAAGTAGCAAGACGATTTTGTATACGACATATATATATACTTTAAAGAAATTAGTAGCGTTAGACTTTTCACTAATATTACTTATTTCTGCTGATTATAGGCCATTATTCAGATCAGAAAAAGACGTTGTTAGTATCTAGTATATTCGCAGTCAATCAATAGCTAATTAACGATTATGCTATTATTATCGATGCGCAGTATCGCTTCACTGATCGCATCACCCACAACTAATAAATCGAAATTAATCTGACATAACTAACGTCTTCAAGATTACTTGATTAGAATTCTCAATAAATGGTGAATAATAAAGGAACACATTAAGACCCAAATTACCTAAATGATAAATCAAAAATAATCTCTATTTTTCTTTTCGTTTCCAGTTCCGAGGATAATATTAACAATCAATTTATGCTTCACGATACTGATATGCACGCTGCTGATGGTAGCAGTACTCAAAGTAAGTGAATACCTTCCTTATTGTCGAGTTGACCGCACATCACGCGTTAACGATTGATTGATAACTAACATTACTTTGATATTGCATGCTACTGACAGACATCGTATTCGGTAAGTTGTTGAAAAATCCGACGATCATGTATAGTTAAATAAAAACAGCTGCACATTCCGGAGAGACATTGTTTGTATAATATAATATGTTGGTGTATAGGCTGTCTCTAATAATGGCTTTGTTATTCAAAACATAAGTCGCAACTTGCTACAACGTAACACTTCGCGTTGCTGTTGCAACATCACGTGGCAACACATCGTGATTCTTTACGTTTACTGTTACAATGGGCGATAAGTTTTTCTACATGCTGGCAATTTTCCCGCTTATCAATGACCTGGCGCTGTGATCTGCATTCTTGCCTTACAGATTCTGCAAATCGTAGGTACTAATTAAGAACACCGCTTAACGCAGAAAATTCGGATGATAATACCCTGCCCATAATCAGAACCAAGAGGCAGCTAGTGCTAAGTAGTTACCTACCCACTACTGATTATTGCTAACCTTGCCTGATCTTATGATTGTCAGGTCGTTTACGCACACATAGTTGTCTAATCATTGCGGATTCACCTATCGTTTTATGCTTCACCTAGATATTTTATTCACTCTACCAGTGACCTAATTCAAGTCTTTCCCTATACAGCCTTATTTAATGTGTTTTGTTGTGTAGCGCCGGTCATGGTTAATGCTGCCGTGGGTGGTGCTGGGCATCGTGCTGGCCATCGGTCTGCTGATCAGCGTGCTGCACACCTCCATCACCTACTATCTCGACAAGGACGACCACGTCATCACCGCCACAGTCATTCTCATCGGCGGGCTCTTGTATTTATGTAAGTAGAGTATCTCTAAATGGCCCCCTTTCCGTTTAGCTTTATTTCTTCATCTACTGTCGTCATCTCCATCTATTTATGAAATTCTCATCGCCTATTATATCTCTTATTATTATCTCTTGTTATGAAAGTTGAGTAAAACGATTTTTATTTTCTATTTCCAGGTCTGTACCTCTACCTGTGGGCAGTGGTGTTCAGTCATTACCTGGAAGTTCGCGACGAGGAGGAACGAGGCCGGTACCGGAAGGCTCCCTACAGACGATAAGCCTTCACATGCCTACTACTCGACTAGACTGCTGAAGTGCATAATATTTGAAAATCTCGTCAACATCTAATCTCAACGCTTTTATTCGTACCTAGGTATTAAGGACATAATGACGAATGTCAAAAATAAAAAAAAAACGATCTAAAAACCAAGTACAGTCTCGTACATATTAAAATTTAGGGGAACGTGAAGTGTCTTAACAGTGCCTTAACTTGACGTCAAAAATTATATTTTTATCATTGATATTGTCGTTAACAATTTAATATTTAAAAATATATTTATCATACAAAATCTCTGTAATTTAATTGATTGTAGGTATGACTAAACAGAATATGAGGACGGGCTACGAAAGAACTAAGTAAACATTTCTGTATAATACCTATCTAGATTGTGTTGAGTAAGTTTTCTATGTGCCTATAGAAAAACAAAATTGTTTTCGCTCCAGCAGAAGATCTTGAGAAGCTCAACGTAGATTGACATGTTTTTTACAATATAGAGTTTTACTACTTAGGTAAAAATCGTAAAACAAAAACCAAATCAGTAGCTGCTCTATACCAACTTGTTATGTTATATACCTACCTAAGTAGGTACCTACCTATTAAGTTACCATTATGGTTGATTTATCAAATTACGAAGGCACCCTCTAAGATAAACCTGAATACTTTTGTTATATTCTATCGATTGTTATTAACTTATTTTTATATTTAATTAACAATATAATTATAGAGATACAAAATATTGATATGCATGAGTGTAAGAATGTATGTATAATAAACGTTTAGGAAAAATAAATATAAACAGATATTTTTGTTACAAAAACCTTATCACTGGGTCTATAAACTTAAGAATATTCAAGAATATCAATATTCCATATCAGAAGCCTGAAAGTTTGACAGTCAAAAAATATCGTTTTTCCCATTAAGTACCTAGATGGGCTGTTGAGGAGGTCAGATACTCAGATTACAGAAGCTCCATATAAAATACTGGTATTCAGATGCATACAGTATTTCGGTTAGACTAGACGAAAAACCGCAACACAGTTGGAAAAAGGCTTGGCTGATGATGAAGTAGGACAGCTACAGCTGTTGTCTATTTTCCTATTCATCATCATCATTTCAGCCGAAAGACAGTGGACACTGCTGGACATAGGCCCAAGCTCCTCTACTTCGACGAAGCACAGAACCGGTCGAACGGGTTCCTTCAGCCTTTACAACTTCCCTAATAATTTATTGAAATCTCAATTGATCTTATTGATCAAGAATTTAGATAAAGTACCTACAAAGTTATTCAAAATCAAAATAAAATCGGGATAAAACTGCTCGTTGTAGGTACATTTGCGAAAAAATATTTTGGAAAATTTTATTAAAAAAACAAGATGGCGGATGCAATCTCAATCTCGCGAAACTATGAGTTTTTAGGGTTCTGTACCTCAGAAGGAAAAACGGAACCCTTATAAGATCACTTCGTGGTCCGTGTGTCTGTCCGTCCGTCCGTCTGTGAAGACCTTTTTTCTCAGGAACCCGTAGAGTTATCAAGTTCAAATTAATATGAAATACTCAGGGCTGCAATCCCTTGAAGGAGTGAAAAAATCAAAGTTTTAAGTAAACGCAATCAAGAGATACGGGCGTTTATGTTCCGTTTATGCCGCATATTTTGACACTCGCAAGGGAATCAAAACCTAGAGGGTACTTCCAGTTGACCTAGAATCGTGAAATTTGGCAAGAAGCAATGTTATGTAGCACAAGTAAAGGAGAAACATCCGAAAACCGTAAATTTGTAGTTACATACCTACAAATACGGAATCCTAGGTGCGCGAGTCCGACTCGCACGTAAACGGTTTTTTTTTACCACTGTTTGTGGGGTGTGTAGTAATAACACTTCTAGATTCTGTCTCGTGGGAAGACAATCTATTTCTTGGAATCTCGACCGTAGCACAGTATAATATAATATATTTATATTGCGACCGTAGTGATCGATATTTCGAGACTCAGCCTCGTGCGACTCAAAACACGGCTTCTTGAGAAGCCGTTCGTAATTTGCTATCTAATGAATTTATAATGTGCTGATTTGTTGCGTTAAGAATGCGTAGTGCAGATGATTATTTCTTAAATAAAGGTTGATTTGTTTGAGATTCATTGTATTTTTATTTACAGTAGGTATTAGTTGGCCTCCATCTGGGAGGAGTCGGAGATGACTGTCAAACTGACGTCTTCTTCGACCCCTCCTCCGCCTTCGGAGCGGCGCCGCGTGAGGATCGTCCTCCCGCGCGCGCTCCGCCGCCTCCTTCTGGGACATGACATGTTCGCAAAAGGAGGCGACTGCCGCCCAGGACCTCTCATCCGCCAGCATGACGTTAACCAAACCGGGGAGTGAGAGGTCCGGTCCGATCACCGCAATGAGACTACGGCGCGGCTCGGACCACGACGGGCACACCTCGAGTGTGTGCTGCGCCGTGTCCTCCGCCGTGCCACTGTCGTGGCACGACGGCGTCTCCTCCCGTCCGATTCGGTGCAGGTACGATCCGAAACGTGTCCGGACAGCACCTGCACCAGACGGATGGAGAGGAACCCATGCGACCGATCGAGCCAGTCTCGCAGGACCGGATCAACCGCATCGAGGGCTCGGCGGCCGAATGCTGCGGTGGCTAGGTCCCCCGTCCAATGGACGACGATGGCGTCCCCCGCCTCCCGCCGGACGGCCTCCCGCTCTTCCGGGGCTGGACGTTCTCCTCTCGCCCCCCGCCCCACCGTCCATTCATGTACAGACGCCAGCACATCAAGCTACTACAATCTGTCAAATTTCTTTAATAGATTTTCAACTGTATCGCTAAAGCTTTAAGGTTCAAAGTTGATTGCAAACTTTGACAGTTTGGGGTAGCTTGACCTGCTGGCGTCTGTACTCTGGCTCTGGCGGCTCTGGAGGGGCGCAGGCCAGACCAACCGTTTGCTGCCGTAAACCCCACCGTGCGGTAGGCCCGCGCCACCCGCTGAGCCCGAGCCTGCCCTTTGGGGTGCTCGCAAGGCGGCGGCATTCTCCCTCCTTTGGAGAGAGTCCTCCCAGATAGGGGCCCCGTAGAGGGCCATACTCTTCAAGATAAAGGCGTAAAGTTGCCGGCATCGTGCGCTGGGCCCCCCCAAGTTGGGCAGCAGCCACGACAGCGCGCCCGCGGCCTTCAGCAAGCCCGACGACAGCCCCCTAAAATGCGGACCGAAGCCCCACTTGCTGTCGATTACAAGGCCCAGATATTTCATCTGGGCCTTGACTTCGATTCTGACACCCTCCACGAAGATGTGGGCGGCAGGTGGGGGGCGCTGCCGAGGTCCGTGGAAAAAGACTGCCTCGGTCTTGTGCGCAGCGCCACCTTTAAACCTAGGCGGCGGATCCTCCCCGCGACCAAGGATCCGCCCGCCGAACCCCGAACCAACCCTGGCGGTACGCGTCCAGGTCATCTCACCACCGCTTTCTTGGCCAACCTCAGCGACGCCGTCCAATTTCAGGAACCCATTGTGTGGAAACTTTTGGCCAACGTTTTTATTTACTAAGTTGAAGATTTTTTGTTAAAAACTGTGATCTTCGTTACG
Organism: Apamea monoglypha; assembly: GCA_911387795.2. NCBI lineage: Eukaryota > Metazoa > Arthropoda > Insecta > Lepidoptera > Noctuidae > Apamea > Apamea monoglypha. The sequence goes on from OU426922.1 coordinate 10,846,262, forward strand.
ATAAGATTGAGTTCCTGCTGTCAGAGTTCAAATAACTGTAAAAGGACTGTTTCTTTTTTATAAATACCTATAGGTACTTCGTTTTACCCTATGTGCAGCTGTTGACTGCAACAATACCTATGTAAATTCCTTTATTTCCCAAAGATGTCAAATAGAAGGAAATTATTGAAGAATAAAAAAGCCAATAATTTTCCAGTAAATCAGCTTTTTTAACAGTAGACACTTTTACAATGGGTTACTGACCGAATCGTTTGTACCTTAACAAATTCACAATAATGACAGTGATAGGCCATTCACTAGTGCTGCCATCACACGAGCAAAGTTTTAGTTTTTAATCTGGTTTAACCAGAAACGAGTAGAGCTATCAACTAAAATCGAGTTGTTTATTTGACACAGTCTGCGATCAATTAATTATTATTATATTTTACAAACATGGGACCTTTTCTCTTATACACGTTTTTCAATCGAGTAAATAGTCGATAGCAAATCGCTTCCTCTTCGGCGGTGGGACAGGTGCCTAACGTCCACCTTCTAATAAAATTGATCCCAAAAACTCAATATTATTATTCTAAGGGCTGATTTCTCAATCGACGGACAATTTTTATTCGTGGAATAAAATTGACGTCTGACAGAGTTTGTATGGAAGAACTGTCAAAAATTCAAAAATTATTCCTCGGATAAAATTATCTGGCGTTGGAAAAAACAGCCCTAAGATAACGAAACGCAAATGTGAAGGTGACTAGGGTGAGTTCAACTACTATGTTAGGTAAACACACGGCGACTTTAGTAGCCAGTGGCAAGTCTGCGTGTAGAGATTTAGATTTAGAAAAGGCCAGTGAGTCCCCGGCGACTAAAATTGCTGCGTTTGTACTGCTTCTTTCGCCGATTCACAGAGAGTACGTTAAGTTGTTGGCAGTTGATCGGTCAAAAGCACCCTCAGCTCGTCGGCAAGTTCGACCGAGTGTAATAACTGAACGTAACCCCACGTCAAAAGTCACTCTCAACCGTCAAGTCTTAAGTCAGGCCGCAGGCGAATTCTGTCTGACTGACTGTCAAATCCACGTCAAATCAATTCAGCTCGAACGGCTGTGTGGACCCACTGTTTGCTTATCTACGTAAATTAAATTACAATACTATTGCTGGCGTACTAATTCTAGCTATTACACTGCGGCTGAAAAAGAATATTCTGTTTTAATAATGGAAATCTCATTTAAAGGCAAGCGAGTACTCGTTACCGGCGCTGGCCAAGGTTAGTTTGCAATAATATCTCTTTTGTTTAATTTCTTAGTCATGTTATAGCTATTAATTTACAGCATTGGAAACAACGTACACGGTGAATTGCTACAGTTCATAATCGCATTCAAAAGTATACGCGTGCAATAATAACTATTGTAAAACTGCAGGAATCGGTCGGGGCATCGCTGTAGAATTGTGGCGTGCTGGAGCAAACATAGTCGCCTTGTCTCGAACAAGATCTCATTTAGAATCACTTCAGAGCGAATATCCTTCTATAGACATAGTGGACGTTGATATAGCTGATTGGGAAAAAACACGGACTGTAGTTGAGTCTCTTGGCCACTTTGACGCATTAGTGAATAATGCCGCAGTCGCTATTTGCGAGCCTTTCCTCGATTGCTCACCTTCGGATTTTGATAAGTATGCTTTCAGATTTTATTTTCACATACACACATCAGGTATATGACACACTGTATTCAGAAAATATGCCTACCCAAATGAATAACATTTACACCATATTTTTTGTTTCCAGAATGTTTAATGTCAATGTAAAGGCAACTCTTAATATTAGTCAAATTGTTGCAAGAAAGATGGTTGAAAACAAAACTCCTGGTGCCATAGTCAATATCTCTTCTCAGGCTTCAAAGGTAATTCAATGTTGTTATCAATTCAATTCCTATCATTGTTGTCTTGTTATCATCAACAATCAGCTGGGCTTACATGTGTAATCCTTATGTCTCACAAACATTGTGATCTTATTCATATCCAACAAGGCTATAAACTGAGACAGTTTCTACTTAACATGCCAAGTAATTTTTTTAAATAAACTTGTACTGTTGTACTACTATGATACTTGGAGTAGGTATATTTAATTTCCTGTAAAAGATCATCCTTAAACTTTAGGACACTGTTCTGGGGAACAGGATTTTTTTTTTAAATATTATTGTGTTAGAGTATGCATAATATAAAAGTTATAATTAATTCATGCCTTGTTATTTCTCGGAACCGAGATCCTAGGTCTCGGGCTTTTGGAAGGCACATGAGGGGCCGAAGCCAAGTCTCAGAAGCCTGTTAGACTTTTAATTAAATCAGGCACCAACCGATGAGTATCCTATGCAAGTGCACCCAAGGACAACCCCTGGTTGGTGTAGGAATATTGCAGGATATAAATAGCCCATGTTATTATTATGATTGCAGGCTGCATTGAAAGATCATGCTATCTACTGTGCATCTAAAGCAGCTTTGGATGCTCTAACTCGTTCTATGGCCCTAGAGCTTGGTCCCTACGGCATTCGAGTGAATTGTGTGAACCCCACTGTTATTATGACTGAGATGGCTAAAGTTGGATGGTCAGATCCAGCCAAAGCTAAAGAAATGCTTGCTAAAATACCATTAGGAAGGTAATACACATTTCTTTTCAAAAAGTGCATGAATTATAGTCATACTGATATTAAAATGTCATTCAAAAGGCAGCAGTGTAAACTTCGTTCTTTAAATGTTTATGATAATGTATTACCTAAATAAATGTGCAGTTATCACATCTTTGAATGGATAAGTATAATATTATTTTGCATGCTATAACTTAAAGAACTTAAGAAACAGAAAATCAAACAAAGAGGTAGCAGTTTTATAATACAAACATAATAATATAGAGATAAAGAAGTTATCAGAAGCAAGAATAATATATATTTTTTTAATAATTTCAGGTTTGGAGAAGTTTCTGAAGTGGTGAATGCTGTAGTTTTCCTCTTGAGTGAGAGATCTAGTATGATCAATGGTGTGGAGCTGCCAATAGATGGAGGTTTCCTTGCCACATAATAATAAGACTTGCTAAATACATACTTTTGTTAGCAAAGTATATAATAACATAATATTATTATATTTATGGTTTTTAATATGGAATATTTTTTTAACAATTGCGTATTTTAGTTTTAAATATATTGGAACTATGTTAATTAGTGAATCAACCAAAGATGGTACTTTATAATAAATATTGCCATGATCATACTTATCATGTATGTTTTACTTTGTGATAATATTGTTATCAATTCTGGTTAATTAACGATACTACATTAACATTAAGAACATTAACACAAATCATTGCGAACCCACCATACCACTGGCCATACCCCTGGTGGTATAGTTTTAGACCCACCATGGGTCTATAACTGTACCACTTAGAAAATAGTGTTGTGGTAAACTAGTTTATTAGAAATTAAAATATGTCAAATACATACCTACTCCTATTACGCAGTTCGCCATTAACAATCATGTTCGGAATTTGGCCAAGGCATGGCCTACTAATATTCCTCTGTTTGTTAATTGCATTTGTACATTAGATGATTCCTAACACACTGCGAAATCATGTTTTAGGAATCGTCTTTGCCTTATGTATATCTTGCAACACATTCAATAATAGCATTAACGTTTTGGTATTCTTATTTAGTAATTTATTTATTTTAGAATGAAAAGATTCCAAAACATTTGTTGTGCGATGGCGTTCACCAAACACACTGAATATTTTAGGTGAATGAATTTTGAACCAAAGCGTTTCGATATACTTTATAAACTTTTCCATTTGCTTCAATTGTTCACTTTCTGCTTTTATATATTCAAATCCTTGTAATACCTCACCATCAGGAAGAAGCGGTAAGGCAGCAGTTAGGGCCACTATTCTTCTTTCAGGTTTGTTTTGTGTATTTTTAAACGATTATAATATTATTAATACGAAATATTACGAACCCAGTGGTAATAACAGCCCTTTAGAGTAATTTATGGGAATACTTTTAAAATTGCGTTCATTGCCGCTTTTTCGTAGTCACAGTGTATTTTATACGGACTCCAATCAGGTATTTGGGACAGAATCATATGGAATAAAATTATATAACTAGTTTCTTTTCGGTCGAACATGAGTGCCTTCAGTTGTTTCCGAGGTACTGCTTATATCGCCATGAATATTGAACAATTGAGCGAAAGTTGCTGGACAACTATAAAATGTGCCGTCAACAAAATATTATTTGATATTAGGAATTTTCTTTCGGTTATCATTGGTACAAAAAACTATAAGAGTTTCGTGGTCCCCCGCGCTATTGTGGTAATAATCGGCTAAAAGAAAATCTTTGAACTGTACCTGGACTTCAACAAAATTTTTGAACATACATATTATTTCTTGCGTCATGTAGAAAATGTTTCACGCATTCGTACGGTGGTAAACTATGGCAATGGGCACATTGCCTAAATCCATTGTCTCTAAAGTCATTATTTTTCTTTTAGTTAATGGTGATTTTATAACTAATGTACAAACGCAGTTAATAAACAGATAAATATCAGTAGGCCATGCCTTGGACAAATTCCGAACATGATTGTGCGTAATAGGAGTAATAAACTAGTTTACCACAACACTATTTTCTCAGTGGTACCTATAGTTTTAGACCCACCATACCACCAGGGGTATGGCCAGTGGTATGGTGGGTCCGCAATGAACACAAATCTCAACCATACTTTCTAAGATGCTTTATGATGAAATATGTAGAACAGTTACTTATCTAAAGAAAACTTATGTAAACATAAACATTGCTTGATTACAAAAATAACCTCTGCTATTCAATCATAACTTGCTTTTTTTTTTTAATGGTTGTACTTGGTTTTATTAGATCTGTTTCATTATCACATCTATTTGAATATGGACTGCATGCTTTATCTTATTATTATAACATTACATTAACCTTTTAGTATGTAGGTATAAGCTTAAGTCAATATTATATGCTGATTGTGGTTAGTCCAAGAAGAAACAAAATATTATGTATGAACATTAGATAAACTTACTGCTGACTTATTTTCATAAGAAATTGTATCGCACCAATATTGTCACAACTAATACATAATCAGAAAAATATGTATAATACTTATACAAAAATAAACCCAGTAGACTGGTGAACATTATTAGTATAAACAAATATGAATAGCATAAACATTGGACAAATATTACGCCAATTTGACTTGAATAATTTTTTGCTTGCCGATGCTTTTTTTACAGTTCATCGATCGAAGCCATTACATGAAAGTTTAGTTGTTGAATAAATGCAATTTGTTAAAAGTCACTTATTTCATTTTTTCCATAATATTTTGATATTTATAACTTTCGTGAGACACGTTCTTTAGTAGGGCCGGCGCAGACCTGGCGAATTGCAGCGCAGTGTTGTTTTCCCTGCCAAACAAATATGGACCTTGCAGCTATACAAATAAATTTGAATTTGCTTGGCAGTAAAACCCGCTCTAGACTTATTTGTGAGCTACTGAAATTGATTATTGATAGTAGGTACGTAATCATTACAAACATAAACAAACCTCTTATCTGAGTAATAAAATAAACTGTACTAACAGCACAATTTGAGATATGGCTTATCGAATACGACACAGCTCAAGAATATTATTTTACTTAGATTGCTTTCTGTAAATAACCTCAGATCAGAAGTAACAAGGTACTACATCTTACTCATCCTCAAGCGACCTTGTCAATAATGGATAAATATTTTAAAGGAAAACGAATACTCGTCACCGGTGGCTGCCAAGGTAAAAACTTATCTAAAATATAGTTAGGTACTTACCTAATCATTGTTTTCATATTTAAATACGCTCGGATCCGAAGTAAACGTGATATTTTTACAGGCATTGGTCGTGGAATAGCCCTTGAGTTATGGAGACAAGGCGCTAATGTTGTTGTTCTTTCCAATCAACCGGAAAATTTAGAAAAGCTTAAAAAAGAGTATCCTTCTATAGAAATAGCATGTGCAGATCTACTGGACTGGGACAAAACTAGAGAAACGGTAGATTCTTTGGGCACCTTCGATGGACTTGTTAACAATGCTGGAATTGCTATAATCGAGTCTTTTTTAGAATGTTTACCAGAAAGTTTTGACAAGTAAGTAGGTAATTGAAATACTCAGTCATGAATTCATGACATGTACTTAGTTGTGTTTTCAAATTATAATATAGATCTATTTTCACTTTTGCATTTTCAACAGAACGATGGCACTCAATGTAAGGGCTACACTTAACGTTAGTCAAATAGTGGCAAAGAAAATGATTGAAAAGAATTTAAAAGGATCCATTGTAAATATTTCATCACAGGCATCAATAGTAAGTTTAATTTGTACCTATTCACCTACATCAATCATTCTTACTGACCCAGCCCAGTCCACAAGTGGTGCTAGCGTCTGGTCATGGCCAGTTCAATTCTCTGGAAGAAACAAACGTTATACATACCTAATATTTGTTCAGTTACGGTATCACAGTCAGCATTATTAGTATATGGAGTAGTTTGTATATTACCAAATAATCGTTACAGGAGCTAATTTACTGACCTGCAAACTTACTCACACAAATGCTAGGTAGGTATTACCACTTGATGGCGATTACAGCTGCAGGAATGTGGCAACATGTGTATATATTTACAATCATAATATTTAACAACGGTATACGTAGGTACTGATTAAGTAGGTACCATTATTTTTTACAGGCTGCTCTGAAGGACCACACGGCATATTGCGCGTCCAAAAGTGCAGTTGATTCGTTGACTAGGGTTATGGCGTTAGAACTTGGGCCACATGGCATTCGTGCTAACACAGTTAATCCAACGGCAATAATGACTGATATGGGCCGCAAAGTCTGGGCGGAGCCTGCCAAGTCGCAGGGTATGCTTTCAAAGATACCTATGGGCAGGTATGTAGTGATTTCTATTGTGATTTAGTTGAATTCTAAATACCTAGCGAGCGCGTTTGAATATTAAAATGTTCCCTGTCACTGAAATAAGATCATTATAGTTAGTTCGAGAATTTTATAACCAGAAGCTATCCTTGCTATAGCCCGACGATCTAAATGAGAAAGGAACATCCACACTAACTGAAAAGTGAAACATTTTATTGCCTCTAGGCCTATTCGGTGAGGGGCCCCTTAGGGCCGAAGCCTGCCGGGTCAGCGGGATTGTCCGAAAGGGTTACCGCTACCCCGGAACATAAAAGGCGAAGGAAGGAACATGGGTGGGTTTTAGTCAGTAAGAGTCTGACACTCCCTTCCGCTCCACCCAGAGCGGGAGGGGTCATTTGATGATTTCCCATCCGGAAAAAAAAAATGGTATACCTCTGTTATTAGTATGTCTAATTAAGTTAGTAATGTAATGGTCATCATAAGGAAGAGCGCTGATGTCTGAGATACAGATATTTTTTATCTAGTTCAGACACAGATGCCGTCAGTATAAAATTAAGAAAACTTGAATGTTGTCCTGTATATCTGGTCAAATGGAACACATGTTCTGTGTCAATTTTTTTTTTTTATTGATATATCTCGGAACCCTGGAGTCCCGGACCTTTGAAAGGCACACTAGGGGCTGAAGCCAACTCGCAGAGGCCCTTTAGACAATTTTAAATGATGAGGAGCCACCAACCGACGATTATCCCTGTATGCCAGTATGGTCATTTGATTTCCCACCAGAAAGAAAAAAAAAAGGGCCTATTCGGTTTAGTTAATAAGGAGTTTGTAAAACAAAACTTTTCCTTATCGTTCTCATTAACACCCAATAAATCGTTCTATCTTTTTCTTTCAAGGTTTGGAGAAGTACAAGAAGTTGTCAATACAGTTATATTTCTCCTGAGTGACAGTGCCAGTATGATCACAGGCGTTCAACTGCCTGTTGATGGAGGATTTCTTGCTACATAGATCATCATTCTCCTGCCTTTATCCTAATTTATTTGGGGTCGGCGCAACATAAGCATATTTAAATATACTAAATACTTCAATAATAAAGCGAATAAAACAAATTGTTAATTTTACTCAGTTTATTGTGCCAAAGGAATTTATACATACTGGACATAGAAAACAATGCAAGCATAACAATTTATTTATAATGCATATGCTAAGATAGGCTAGCATATTTTGTATTGTGGTGAAAATATACCATATTAAAAGGTAAATTAAACATAGCATGGTTAGACTACAAGAATTAAATTAGTCTCATGTTATTAGTGCATCTTACTCGTCTTCTTTGGAGGGAACAAAACGTACGGACACTTAAATTTAAATTGTATCATATGCAATAAAAGCCACGATGTTTTTCTAAGTCCCTTATTCGTTCTAAAACTACTAATTTAGATTTGTTCCCTCCCCTATAACAGTAACTGAAGAATATTAAATAGGCAACTTTCGATCTCCCAAAGACATTATTAATTATATATCGTATGGTACGAGACACGTCTACAAAAAAATACAATAACAGCAAAATAATTTCAATGACATTAACGCTACAACAGTTATGTATGTATTCCATTACCTAGGATATTGTAAAAAACAGTGTGTCTGCTTACCTAATTACCTTAAATTTATTATTTACAAAATTAAGTCCATAAAGTCTTTCGTCGTTTATAGCGTACACTTAACTTTAGAGCAAGCCACGACCTGCCACGACCACGCCAAAGCATTTGAGATACATGTTGCGCACTCCACACACTGACGACAAGCACGGGATACCATCAGGACCCCAGGCCCGCGCGCGCCGCTCCACCGCGCCCGCCGCTGACGCGTCACTTCTATTCACGACATCGTTGTCGCCTCAATGTATTTGAACACGAAAACATCATCTAATATACAATAAGTAATATAAATTCATAAGAATTAGTAACACAATATCATTAAAATATTTGGGTACTAACATATTACGAACTCTCCTAAAAGAAGGAATTAACTTAAACACACTCATATTGTAAACGCTAAAAATACACTGATATCAATATTGGCACAGCGTTGAAAACTAAGACGACTGTCACTTTTACTTGTGGATGAAATCTTTGAACTGTCTACAAAATTAATTCAAACAGAAAAAATATTGAAATTCTCAAAATGCTACAAAATACCCTGTAGATCTAATTAATTTAATATTGGATTTAAACTTAAAATAATGTGCATTACAAATACACTACAACGGAACAATAGATGATGGCTACAATATCAACAATTTGATTATAAGTCATACTCTCAAGTGCCTGATGGAAAAAATCATGCTTAGACGATTTATTCTAAAATAAACCCCTATCTATACAATATCATGACATCAGGATGATTTTAAAATCTCAAAGCTTTGCGATAAAAACCCTTGAAATTAAATTGAATATATTACCATTATGTATTTACATAAAATTGAACCTAATTCTCAGTCATATAAAGAGGTGACGCTGTCTACATTACGGTCTAATGAAAAAATAATTTCAATTCGTAAAAAAATCGTAATATTTTTTTAAAAGTTGTATATTTACAAATTTTTCATTATTTATTAACAATAGCTAGATATTATTGACAGAGAATAGGACATTTTACAGCTCTGCATTTTAAAGCAAATGAACAAAAACATTTTGTCAGAATATGAGAATGGTAACAGATTTAATTGAACTAGGTACATTGTGTATGAGAAAATTTGGTAATTTTTATGAGATCATAGATTCCTAGAAGTTCTAGATCGGTTAAATGAAAGTACATAATTTAGAGGAAAAAAATTGCTCTAACGGGAATGTAGGTACGTCTACATGCACGCGATATTATAAAATAAACAAAACTTCAAATAATTTTATATTTTTCTAAATTTGTCAATGTTAATATTTTACAATAGAAAAAAACAAAATAATCTAACAATGTTTTCTCGGGCCAATTATTTCCGAATAAACTTACCTAGATAAAACTATGGCAGTGGCTGGACATACATTGTAAGACTGACATAACATTACCACTTTAGGCCGCCTATCCGCAAACAAAGGAACAATCAGAGACCTACGAAATTGTGTAAACATCCATCATCGATAGAAAAATGGAAAAAAGATTCTATCGACTGAATTTTACGCAATCTCGCTCTTCTCATTGACGGCCCCTTACGTCAGACGCCCTACACGTCACGTACATAAAATTACTTCTTTCGGTACAAAAAGAGACAGTCATATTTGAATTACTCAACTTGGAAGACAAAATGCTACATTCAATACAGCTAGTATTGAAAAGAAAATAAAATAATATATTGCACAAGGATTTACGAAATCAAATGAAGATCTAGCAAAATCAATTAAAAAAAATAAGATTATTTAAGGAACCAACCACACTTATACTGCTCTGCTCTGTTCAGCTTTTGGATGGCAAACAACGATTTTGTATGGAGATGCGTACGCATCCGTTCTGCTTTACGGATGCGTACGCATCTCAATACAAAATCGTTGTTTTCTATGGACAAAAGCTGAACAGAGTTGAATAAGTGTGGTTAGTCCCTAAAGCCTACTGATAGAATTAATCTGTCTAAACATGGTTCCGCAAAAATATCAGCCCATGGAAGTCTTGGATCGACGTTATGGATAATATTTATTTACTACTACATTAATATTTGAACATACAGACACCTCCAAATTAAGAACATAAATCAAAAATGCTTGTGTTTTAAATGACAGCCTGTTTGTCGATTAAAGTCAGTAACTGATGTAGCTATGAAACCAATCCTGTTTTTTATTCAACAATGATAAGTTCGGACCATTCAATGAACTGCTTCGACTTTCAAAGTATTGCTAGGATCGTTGCCTATGGCTTCAACCGAAAGCGTCAGTATACAAAATAAGTTGGAATGCTATAGCAAGACTGTCAGATCAGTACATTTAAATGGCAACATTATTATAATGTATCTTATGGCTATTTACTTAATTGTGCCAAGATGAATATATCCATAAGTATATCTTTCGCCGAGAGTAGATGCTCACTGAAGCTTGTCAGAATGGTGTTTTATTTACCTACGAATTTACAGAGTCAAGGCCCTTGACCGATTTTTTTTGGGACCAATTGACAATTCACTGTGTAATCTTACCAATATGATAGAATATGTATCTTACTTCTAAATATAACTGAGCATAAAGTACAACGATGCATGGGTAGGCCTATCAATTTACTCTATGCTTAAGAGTCTCATTCAAACAGAAATTAATTTTCATTTCTCGGCCCACTCATCATCATACTTAAGTCTATTATTAAATAATTTACAATAATATGAATGTTAACACGAATGCATACAAAATTGTTTCTTTATTTTAATACAGAATCTATATATCGAAACGTGATAACGTCCAACGACGTCCACGCGCCTCAATTCCTACCGCGCGGCTCGATGACGTGATAAGTCGTCGTTAAAACACACCGTCTTAATACGTGAATATATCGAGTCTGTGTTATGTTTGTTCGGGAGAACAGAACATGCAGGTCACAATACGAACGTGGTTCCATAGGGGTGGTGTTAACACTGCGACGACAGCAAGATCCCTCACCGCCACTCCGAGATGGCAGCCACCGTGGTGCTGGGCTGGCCGGCAGCGCCCGCCGCTGCGAACACGCAGTGAATAGCTGAACCGACACGACTCAAGCAGGCATGCTGTCCCGGCCATCTATCATTATCGAAGCAAGTGAGGCTGCTTAGATGTTATTCTATTCAACGAGTCGGTCACAATAACGCGACCTAACAATCTGGCTTCAGGGGATCGGATTTTTGTAAATATGGGTTCAGTAAAATCATTACTGTATTATGAGTCAAGTCAAATTACTTACTGTTTTCAGGTTCCTGATTTTGATCATGACGTCTTAAAGTGCGGTCATTGCCGCCTGATTGATAATTGCCGCGCTGGCCACCTGCAACGCATTTTAAAATAACGTTCAAACATTTTTTTTTTTTTATAATAACTAATGTTCTTAGGGCCCGTCCCCATCACCAACCACGGCGCGGCGCCGCCACCGTACAACGGCACGGCGCCGTGCCGTTACACGGTGCCGCGAACGGTGCGCTGCGCGCGTCAATTCTCATTCGATAAGTTGGTCTGCTCGAACGTGCATGGATCGCAAAAGAGTTATTCTCCTGTTGTTACTAAGACGACGAATGAAAAAAAAAACAGAAACAGGAAATGTTGGGTAAATCCATATATTTATACAATGAACCAAGACGGAGGTCATTTCAAAAGGAAATATGTTTAAAATGACCATATCAAGTTTTGAAGAAATCAGGTAAGAAATAAAACGAACTTATCATAAATGAAAATATGTTTATTTATTATTTGAAGAATATTTTTGAATATTGTTAAATTGTTTGTCTTTGTCAAAAAGGCTTGATGAAATTTTAATATCGGTATATAAATCCCGACACACAAACTTTACTTAACTTAAATGTACAAACAACCTTAATTAAAATGCACACGGTTCTTGTCATTTTGCACGAGGTAGTTAGATGATTTAAGAAAAATCGTATTCGGACTCCTGTGTGTTTGATAAGATATCGCTGAAATTATTTGATGTGTCTTCTAAGGATGGATTTGGCGAAGTCTGGCCATGGATGCTTGTGGATGATGGATTGAGAGTTGTTCGATAAGTCACTGTAGCTTGTTGTGATCTTTGGTAGCTACTTTGAAATGCTGTTTGGTAGCCGCTGTATGACGGTTGATTGTATTGATATGTGGGTTGATTGAAATCTGTCAATATTTGCATTACGCGACTTTGATAGGTCAATGTTTGGTGGTCGTCTAGTTTTTCCAGAAACGGTAAAATTGATTTAAAAAATGATACATGTCTGTTTTCTGCAGTTTTCAAAGTTTCGAGAATTTGATTCTCAAAATCATCTTCACAGTATTTTCTTTTACGCGAAGTTGTAGCATAAGGTTGGTAACGCGACCTTGTATTTTCACTTGTCTTTGGATCTTCAGACTCTTTTTCCAATATACTACTGTCAGTTAGATTTGGTGCATTTTTTTTTTCCAATAACATCAGCTGTTTGTGCAAATGATATTCTTTAATTTGTTTTGCTGCTGCTCCAGATTTGCTTGCAAGCTCTTTCTTTTTCATGTATTTCACGTAGTTGTCTTTGATATGTCCTTTTTTAATTATGTCATTTCCTGGAACAAAAAAATATTAGATTAATATTTTCATGACTACATGTATTTATCATAGGTATAGGTAGGGCCCAATTTCATAGGTGGGAACTGCTTGTTTTAAGCAGGTATACATTAACTATAAATACTTAGTTAAAACAAGCAGTTCCTTTTAGTTAAAGTTTTGAATAATAGTCCTACTGACGGAACCCGTTCCACAAGCTGTCAAAGTAGCTAAACTAGGGATTGCTTTGTCTTAAGTTAATCCTCTAACAAGTGTGTATTATATATGTTATCCAAGGCAATTCGAAAATTGATATGCTTTAACAATTTGCGGTCACCCCGTTCTAAGTCATTATTTAATATATTTTCTCCTTTCAGGTTTTTGGCAACTGGGAATTCATTTAGAGATATGGAATTCACAGATTATCGAGACAAAAGTACAATCAGCAGAATAGTGCGAGAAGTATTTCGTGCTATATGGGACATTGTTTTATCTGAATGTATACCGACAATAACCGAAGGCCTAATAGAAACACGGTGGAGCATAGGGTGGAGGTCTGCCCGGCTTCGGCGGAGCACCGCCGCGTCCTCGTGGCGGCGATCTCTCGCGTCCGGCCCTGGTCCAGGCCATGGTACGGAGCGAAAGTGCATGGGAAGCCGTCACCTCCTTCTGCGAAGCAGTAATGCTCGCAAAAGAGGAGGCGGAGCGCGTGAGGGAGAGGCAATCTCTACGCCCTCATTGCAGATGAAGGACTACCGGTAATGAGCAATCCAATGCGTCCATACTCAGAGAAACATTTGAATATAGATCAAAGAGTTTTTAATTATCGTTTGAGTCGGGCTAGACGAAATGTCGAGTGTGCTTTTGGCATACTTGCAAATAAATGGCATATATTTCACAGGCCTTTAAACGTAAAATATGATTTTGCAATAGACATTATCAAAGCATACTGTGTATTGCACAATTTTGTTGTATCTCGAGATGGAAGTAAAATGACCGAAGAACTGTATATTGATGACTCCCTTTTGGACTTGCAACAAACTATAGATGACGTCTCTTTATCAAATCCAGCAAATATAAGAGTCGAATTTTCTAAATATTTTAATAGCGATGTCGGCGCGCTTAGTTGGCAATTAAACAAAATATAACTCGAAACCAGTCACGGAAAAAAAAGAAATTCCTACCTGGCTTCTATTATCAAGACTGTATTCCTGTGTGTGAAGAGATGACGTCAATATAAAATATCACAGTGTGAGACAAGAGACAAATAAACACGGGCATTGCACGACATGGTTCTCTTTGTTCCGCGTCTGCGACCGAGCTTAACGCATGATCCTAAATTGTAATAATATTGACCATTGATTTTTTAAACCCTTAAGCGTTATATTGAAATTTATGTGAGTTGTGACGCTTTAGATATATTAGAATACATTAATGTAATTAAGCAACAGTCACAGTCTCATCAGCGTACCCATTGTCTTATTACAACAGCGCAAGTTCTATTTCTCGACAAAAATATAATATACGACTGTACTCCATTATCATGAAAACATTAAAGATAAATAAATGTTAGTACTTACCCAGTTTAGTTTTTTCTTTAATGTCCTTGTCATCAAAATTTTCAAAAATTGTTCGGCGAACCTCTTTCCCCTCTTCTGTTTTTAGAAGTTTGTCCTTATAATTGAAGAGTCCACGGAAACAATGATCAAAGTCACTTGAGGGGAATTTTAAGAAAACGGAATTATTAAATTTGAAACCTTATAATTCTTTATAAAAGCGATATTCACAAATGCTGTGTGACTTAAAATCACTGCTGATATATTTATAACAGTATTTTATATAATTAAAAAAAGAACTATGTCTTTATGTTATTTAGGATTTTCTTCAGTTAGGCTGAAGCATAAATTACATTAAAGATCAAAGTCTTATTGAAAAACGTACGTACTTAACGTAGATACTTTAACTTTGGCAGATTACATATTATAATTATAGTTTTGGCAGATTGTCATAATATTCCTGAGCATTTCTTGTACAAAATTGTTTCAAGTGTTGTAAATCTGTGTAAAGAGGCATTTTCACTGGGATAAGCTCGCTGTAAGACTTCTTAGGTTGATTGGTTTCCTGAATTCTTCTGCTTATATGTTGTTCAAAAACTTAAAAGAAAGATCAAAGTAAATAGACTCTGATCGTTTTTAACTTTTTCAGTACGGACCTTGATCATTATAAACTTTTATGTCGAAAATTAATAGCTCATTTTTCGGAACTATGAACGTTATTAGCCTTTTTATGATTCATGCCAGGTAAGTTTAGCCTTTAGTGAACTAGATAGCGGTAATAACTAGCAACTCCTTTCGGGGTGACTGATCATTCTTTCCGTGGACTCTTCAATTGTCATTTCTCTTATCCCAGAGCACTAGACGTGCCTCCACTAACGAAACAAAGAAGTCTGTATCGATATTTTCCACCATTTTGTTTTAAACACATGCGCGCACGCCAACTGCGAAATATCAACTGAGAATACGAGCGCGGCGCGCTGTTCGCGGCACTGTGCGACGGCACGGCGCCGTGCCGTTGTACGGTGGCGGCGCCGCGCCTTGGTGATGGGGGACAGACCTAACAGACTAATAAGCAATTTAACTCTAACTTAATATTTTACGAGATAGATTATGTTATAACTAAGAATAGTGTCAATTTGCACTTTTACACAGTTTCGTAGCACATTCTTAGGGTCTGATAATTGATAAAACGCTTTTTTCATGTGTTACATGCATAGCACCATTAGCATCGCACTATTATTCATTCACTATATATATATATATATCATTTCTAATATAATGAACCATGGAGCATTTACAGCATCCATGAGTACTTTATTTTTGAATTGTTGGATGCCATACGTCCAAATTGGCATAAGAGTATGCTTGTATATTATAATTTTATTAAAGGTATTTGGCTGTGTTAGCATAAGGCACTTGCATGCCGTTTATATAGATTGGGTGGTAATCGCAGTGTTTGTTAGTGAAGTCAATATGAATTGATTTTGACTCATTCAGTTTGATCTTCCACTTTTGTGTCCAGTCATAAACTTTGTTCACAGCTAGTTGAACTTTTTCTACTGCTTCTTTGTGGCTTGATCCGGTAGCCATAATAGCTGTGTCATCTGCAAAGGTCACAATGGTGTTGTTTTCCAGCTCTGGGATGTCACAAGTGTATAGCAAGTAGAGGAATGGTCCTAACACACTTCCTTGTGGCACCCCAGCTTTTATAGTTTTTAGCTTAGAACATGCATCCTCTTGCATTCTGTTACTTATATATGATTCTAAAATGTCTGCAAATTCTGGAGGTAGCATGCGTCTGAGTATAAATACCAGACCCTCATGCCAAACATTATCAAAAGCTTGCGCGACATCTAGGAATACGGTGGCGCAGACTTGCTTGTTTTCGAGTGTTCTTTCAATAATGTTAGTTATTCTGTGTACCTGGTCTATCGTAGTGTTTTTCTCTGAAGCCAAATTGATGGTTTGGTATTAGCTTCTTTTTTTCTATTATTGGTTTTAACAGTTTTAATAACAGTTTCTCGAATAGTTTTGATAATACTGGCAACAGGGAAATGGGTCTATATGATGATGCTTCATGGGGTGGTTTCCCAGGCTTCGCAATCATAATGACTTCAGCAACCTTCCATGACTCAGGCATATGATTTAGCATAAATGCAGCATTAATAAGTCTGGTCAGCTTTACTATGACTTTGCGCGGGAGATGTTTTAGTATTTCTCCTGTTATGAGGTCGTAACCTGGAAATTTCTTCGAGTGATTCAGTTGATTGGGTTTCAGTTAGTGAGTCGTAGAACATTTGGTAGTTCTTAACTCCATCTATTAGGATTGCGGTGGTGGAGACACTTTTTTGACTAATGTCTGTTCTTTCTCACATTTTTATTCTTGTTAGGCGCTTGTTCCGGGTTGTTGTGGTGGAGAGAGGGAGATGTTAAGCTTCCTTTTCTTCCTACTTTTAGCCCTAATCCACTCAATCTCTTTAGCGAGGTCAGTATTCGAAATTTCCCTTTTCAGATTGAACAAATTGCATGTTGCTCTTAGCTTCTAACTCCTTAGGGTCATTATTTCCTTGTCCCTTGTGTATTTTGTTGCTTTTTGGAGGCTTTGAAGTTATTGCTGGAGGCCTTCTATTTGGATCTTCAGGTTATTAACAAGAAGTTCCAGCTGTTCTCTTTCCGATTTTTCTTGGATGTAACTGTCATACAACAGCTTTTCCAGATCGGTTTTAATTTTTACCTTTGTTGAAGACGTAGTAAGGTAAGTAGAAACGTCACCTTTACATTTATTTAATTGCACTTTTTACACTATAATTAATAACTGGGTCATCTTGGCGACCTTCATAAACCGATTTCGCAACGCGGAAATGACGGTGTTATTGTGATGCGCCAGCGAATTACTCCAAAGTAGAGCACCCGCGCGCGAATGATACACGTCCGTTCTCGGTAGAAGCCAAACACGGTGTTTAAAACATTAGCAAGTATAAATAAACTATTGTGTCGCATTTAGGAAAAATTATATCTCACCGAATTTGAGCATATTCCAATCGAACACGTAGTCATATGTGAATCCTTGTCGATGGAAAAGTGTACGGAACAACTGACGGAGATGACTGTAGTCAGGTCTCTCCTCAAAACGCAGCCGTCGGCAGTATTTAAGATAAAGTTGAAACTCAATAGGGTGGTTCTGGAAACAACATAATACCATAAAAGTAGTTTTGATTGCAATTATTCACATGATCATAAATCATAATAAACACACATATTTCCTTAAACTACACCGTCATAAATATTCAGTGTACTCAAATGTGTAACAACATCAAGTTGGGAAAGTAGTGGTGATTCTATCAACAGTTACAAACTTAAGAACTTACTTTGCAAAGCTCGTCAAAAGGTGTTGACAATTTCTTTTCAGATATTCTCTCGTATTTCTGGCGTTTGGTAGCGGCTTTAAGCCCTTGCCAGGGAAGGCTTCCACGATTGAAATACATGAGTACATAACCCAACGACTCCAGATCATCGCGGCGTGATTGTTCGATGCCTAAATGTGTATTTATCGATGCGTATCTCGCTGTTCCTGTAATTGACAAAATGTCTTATTAGTATTTTAGTTTAAACAGTACTACTATTCAATACATTGCTTGCTACACTTGCAAATGTTGAATCGCAAAAAAGGTTAGAATGAACCGAGTAGGAAGATGGTATTTAACAAAATGACATGAGGCAACATCAACTGCTTTTGGTTTGAAATCTGACATCAACATTTCAAAGAAATTTATCATAACTAGTTTAATTGCACAATTCATCCACACACACTTAATTGTTGCCAATGGAAGGCCTGCACACCTAAGATGTGATGCATTATGTGAATTACAATAATAAATAAATTATCAAGACATAACATGATGCTTAATGACATCATCAGTTCGAGTGGAATGCATAATGCATACAAGGAATGAAATAAAACAGGAATTCATGTCTATCTGATGTGACGGTAAATTGACAAGACATTTAACAAAAAGTGAGGATGCTTATTAACTTAAAAAAAAAATTGATTTGAATTGAATTGAAAAAATTAATTATCTGTGAAATCATTAGCCAAAAAAAAGTTACCTGTTAAGTTTTTGTTTTCTCTGTATGGGATATGTTGCAGTGTGCGGGCATCTTTGTACTTTTTCGCTAAGCCAAAATCTATTATGTACACTAAATTCCCTTTTTTACCTAGGCCCATAAGAAAGTTATCTGGTTTTATATCCCTGAAAAAGAAATGAAAAATATGGCAAGATTAAGAAATTATTATTAAAAACTTATAAATTATTATATGTGTTCTAAGATTTTATTATCTTGCATATTATCCTATATAGGCACATTTTAGGTGCTACGTTACTTTTGGACATTTTGTATGAATCATCACACACTAAAGGCTGCAGCAGGATTTTATTGTAAAAATCCAGATGTGGATGCCTGATACGGAAGTAATATGTCCACAGCTGGCTGGGTCATTTTGAAATATTGCATTTACGCAAGACAATAAGACTTTCGTCTGATCAGCTCTGAGCAGCAAAATCGTTTAAACAAAATACAAGCACTATTTCATTAATTGATTGTTTCACCTAAAATATCAGTAAAATTATTGTTTTGTAACATAGTATCAGCCACATAATTTTGTTTGATTAGAAGACATACAACCATGCAATACCATCCAACGTCAATGATAAATGCAGAGTAATGCTAAGTAAGCTATGTAAACAGGTAGTTACATATTATCTTTTACCCTTACATCTGACCTGTAACGTGCATCTATATCAACTGTCCTTATTACCAAAGATAATATAGATTGATTATCAGTTTACATGACAATTTATATCAATAAAATAACTACTAAGCAAGTCATTAAAAAAACCAGACATCTAACTAACACGAGTTATCAAATCACATGGATTTTCAATTAATATCACCACCCGCTGACACTAATTTATATTACAGTTATTAAAAACAAAAAATACTCTTGCTTTACTCAATTTCCAGAGAATTCAAGTACAGACGCCAGCAGGTCAAGCTACCCGAAACTGTCAAATTTTCCCAATCAACCTTGAACCTTAACGGTTTAGCAATAAAGTTGAAAATCTATTAAAGAAATTTGACAGATTGTAGTAGCTTGATGTGCTGGCGTCTGTACAAGTCACTAAAGCCTCAGAATATGAATATTTTATACTTTTGTTTTGAATTATCATTGTTTAATAACTACTTTTCACACAAGGCCTAAATCAGATCTATGCAATCTAAGGTTATATGTTGCAATTCGAAAAAAACATAACACAATGTCAAGTAGATCATTGTTATGAGTAACAATGTACTAAGAGTGTTAAAATTTGATCTATAATAAAATGTGTCTGTCCTTTATTAAAACATGGGACAATTTTTTCATTATTAGCTTCAATGCCTAAATGACACTAGCTCAGCTAAATTTTTAATTAATAAAGATTAAATACCAAATGATCTCGTACCTATGAATGAAGTTCCTGTAATGTATGTCCTCAATGCGCGTAATAAGTTGATCAGCAAGGAGTAGAACAGTCTTGAGGGAGAAGCGACGCGAGCAGAAATTGAAAAGGTCTTCCAAAGAGGGTCCAAGCAGTTCCATTACCATAACATTGTAGTCTCCTTCTGAGCCGCACCATTTTATTGCAGGTATACCAACTGTTAACAGTTCCAATTTAGATTATTAAGAGTCCACATGTTGGATATTATTTTAATTCTGATTATAACATAAACATCTTACTTTAGTTTGTTTAAAATGTTTGCCTAGCCATGAGAAAAACAGTTTGTGTATGTATTTCTTCATTTCGTGCATAAACACAGAGTAGTGACAAACTTCACTTCCTTTTCATGGAGCTACATTATCACATAGAAATAAGTTATTGTATCTTTCTACAATTTACTGTATGTGTTACAAATATGACATGTTGGGTCTGACTTTATAGCAGTCCTCCATAGCAGCATAATGTAAAAGATAACATAACACCACACATGAATATATTTGATCCAAGCAGTAAATGCTTTTACAATAAACAACCCATAGAGGTGTTATTGCAACTAAACTGTTTGAAGGTTTCCACTTACACCATGCATAATAGTGAGATAATATACTAATAACTTACCACCTCCTTGCATTAGTTTATAAAACTTGCTCTCTATGTGTAGTTGTGGGTGTCTTGTCTTTATACATTCTAATTTGATAGCTACCTCCTCTTTGGTGACAATATTTGTTCCTGAGAATCACACACAAATTATTATACAATCACAAAACAAAACCTAAGTCAAATCAAAGTCAGTTTCCATGCAAATGTAAAACCTTTTAAACTGTGATTCATTAAACTAACAAATTCAAGACTATTCCTGTACATTTTCTTTGAACGTTAAGGTAGGTCGCTACATAAAAAGGCATAGAAGCAGTACTAGGGATTCAATGGTCAATTACACCATGTCTGCTATCATTCATCTTTGACCAGGACTCAATAAAAATAATTTACTTTATTAGCTACTATTAGCAATTAAGAAATACTTGTGATCAGTTACTAACAATAGGCTGCAGATATAAAAAGATATGCTAGCTATTTCGAAACGAAAAAAACTGCAACTGGCCTACCAATTGACCACTTTTCTTTGTTTACTATAATCTCTCAACACACTCACCAAGATAAATGTCTCCAAAAGATCCTGAGCCGATTTTACGGCCCAGTCGGTATTTATTACCGACTCGAAGCTCCATTTTGGTATTTAGCATACAATGAAATCACAATAATATACTGGCCACCAAATCATTACAGGACGGCCATATTGCGATAGACGCAGAATGTATCTAAGTGAAGTATGTAACTTAATTTGGGTGGAATTGGTTACAAACTGTGTTTTTCTGCAAGCTCAAATCGTTGATTACTTGTATACTCAACCTTAAATCGCATATAAAGTTTCTTACACAAAATTGCTCTAAAATTGATCTAATCTAACTACACACGCACATGAGGATTTTTTTCGTAGACAATCAGTTGGTAGATGGAGCTGTCTCGCTTGGCTAGTAAATTGGAATCGAGTCAAATCGAGAAAAAAATATTACAATTGGAATCGATAACAAGCTTTTACTACTAAATACAAAGCTGGCAACACTACCAATATTAGTTGGTTATTTAAGGTGTATGCTCCATTAAATCTGAATTCTGGCCTAAAAAAGTTATACCAAGCAATTTTAATATATTTGGACAAGAGAACTTTTGGCGTGTAACCAAAATTGTTTTTATTCGACATAAAAAAGGAGGAGGTTTGTAATTCAAGTTCTATTTTTGAGGATCATCTTCTTGACTGAAAAACTTCAGAGATGTTAATTCTAACACTGATCTAATATGTTAATATAAACAGACGCACCTTTACTATAATTTACTTATTATTATAACACAACCAGTGCCTGTAGGTAAAGAAAACAGTCTTAGTTTTCCTGGGAGCATCACCTTTATACGAATTTCAATACATGGGTCCCCGTATTTTTGCAGTCAACAGCTGCACAAAGGGGCACATTAATAAATTATGCGTAAAAGTCACTTGTTTAGAAAAAAATGTATGGATTGTGACAGTTAGCTGTTAAATTCTTAGATACGCAGTAGCAGTGACATCTGTAGTGAGCAAGTGGCAGTTTTTATCCCTAATAAGGAACTATTTTGATTTTTTTTTATTTTTTATTTGGTAGAAGAAGTGGCAAGGTGGTCCCAAACAAATTTTATTAACTTTGCTTGGGTAGTTTTTGACTTAGCTTCAATAATAGGAATTTATTCCACTTAGTGCATGTTGATAATGTTATAATAACTTCCTGAAATTTACATAGGAAGTAGTGGTATATGAATTTGTGCGGGATAAATAAATATTTATTGTTGTGAAACAAAGAGATTTATTTTTATAGAAAATTTGTATGAAAGGATGCACGGTGAAGCATCGCCACGCTAACAGCCAGTCTCACCCGCCGCATTACATGTTTCAGACTTTTTTTTTACTTTTCTTGTCTTTCCTACCTAGTTTTAGTTTGCTCAAAACCCAAGAAGTCAAAACTCAAAATAATATTCACAAAAATGTTTATGTTACTTATTTGCACTATGATATGATCTGTAAGTAAAAAGCCTGGTTCGGACTATGTTAGTAAGTTAATAATTGAGCCACTCGCGCCGTGCGAGTAATATATTAACTAAATATGTCTAACCAACACAAATTTTATCGAGTAGTTTAAGTGGTTTAGTCGAGTTAATCCATTTGTTCTATTTTTTCGGGTGGGTAGCGGTAGGTATTTGTAAATAAAAAAACACAATAATAATTAACGATAACCTCAAATAAATTACTACCGATGTCAAATCCATGGTTAAACTAGGGGTCTCGGCGGACTAACTTTTGTACCCTAGATAGTTCATGAACTAGTGATAAACTCCATTTTATAATAACGTTTTATTTAGTCATGGTTTAAACCTAGTAACAATCCCAGTACTAAATTTAGATCGTGTTTTGGAATAAGACGGATCAAGTCTAAACCTGTCGAAATTAGTCGAGTTCATTCATTAGCTGTCGCAAAAATGTTTCGCTGGAGAGAAAAAACAATTTGAAAATTTGTTTCTACAATATAAAAACAAACAAATGATTCAAATGTATTTGCTTGATAGCTTCACAAACTTCTGTGATGAATTCGAAAATAGTTCATTATCCGAGTCGAAATATGTGCGACATGGACCTACAAAAAAAGGTCCATGATGTGCGACTGTTCTTAAACTACATACCTACAGCAGCAAAAAAGTAAAGAACTGCCTTATTATTATATATTAATTTACTCGCCACTTGACTAAATTACTAACACCGTCCGAACCAGCGGGGTAATTGTCCGTTTCCCGAAAGAAGTCCCGCGGAAATAAGTGGAACTAATTATTATTATATAGTTAGCAACATTCCAACAACAACTCTCCTACCCCAGACACCTTTCTCTATTTAAGATTGTGCATTTTATTAACCTGTGCCTGTAAATGATATCGAGATAAATAAATAAATCAATATTTATGATTCCGTCCTACGACAGTGGCGCCGCGTCTACGAGACTTCTTTTGTGAAACGGACTTTAACATACAAACAGTAGCAATGGCTTTCATTTTGACAGTTCAACAACACGTTGTTGAGCGGACAAATTCGAACAAATGAAGCAATGAATTAGCAATATCCTTCAAAATGATTCAGATTGTGATTGATAGTGTGTTACGCAATTAGGCTGCGAGCATTACGGGGGGAACCTATCTTAATGTCATTAACACAATCGAGTTAATTCATTTACAGAATATTTAGATAATGAGTAATATCTTATTACGAGGGTGACACTGAAAGTTCTTAGATAAATCAAAAACTGAACAAACTAGCAAGTTATTAGTTTTATTATATCTTTTCAAAATAGTGTCCATTTACATCAATACATCGCTGCATCCGATGGAATCACTGAGAAAAGTACTTTGCCCACTCGTCCTTAGGGGTGTCTTCGACGGCATTTTGAAACGCAGCCACTGCTTCCTCGGCGTCCATAAAACGTTTTCCTCGAAGTTTTTCTTTTATTTTCGGAAATTAATAAAAATCGCAAGGTGCGAGGTCGGGGCTATAGGGCGGGTGACCCAGTAATTCCACGTCTGACGTCGCCAAGTAGTCGATTGTTTGCTTTTCGGTGTGCGACGAGGCGTTGTCGTGGTGAAGAAGCATCCTACTGCGAGGTCGTTTCTCTCGAACTTTTTCCAAGACAAGTGACAAACAATTGTTAGTGTACCACTCTGCAGTAACTGTTTTTCGATCCTCTAAAACAATTGTTGCGTAATGACCTGTCCTTCCGAAGAACGAGGCCACCATATTTTTTCCCACGCTTCGACCTCTCTTCACTTAAGTTGGCAACTCCTCGGAAGGAAACACCCAGACAACAGAGTGTCTCTTAGTTTCAGGATCATAACAATAAATCCAGCTTTCGTCACCCGTAAGTATGTCGAACACAGCATTTGAGTCACCTCCTTAAATCTTTGAACCATTTCACGACACCAATCAACAAGACGGAGCTTTTGGGCCTCTGTCAAATTATGTGGTATCCACCGGGCTCAAAGCTTCCTGACCGCTAAATGTTCATGGAGGATTTTGTGCACTCGACTCATACCGATGCCCAAACTTGTCCGAATCTGCTGATAAGTCACTCTTTTGTCAGTCTCTATCATACGCGGCACAACACTGATGTTATCTTCAGTCGTCGCCTTAGAAGGCCGTCCCTCACGCAGATCATCGGTGAGATTAGTGCGACCACGTTTAAACTCATTAAACCAGTTGTCAACAGTGGCACGAAATGGGGCTTCATCGTGAAAGGCCAATCGAAGTCTATCATAACTTTCTTGTTGACTTAATTGATATCGAAAGTCATAAAAAATCATTGTACCGACGCCAGCACATCAAGTTACTACAATCTGTCAAATTTCTTTAATAGATTTTCAACTTTATCGTTAAAGCATGAAGGTTCAAGGTTGATTGGGAAAATTTGACAGTTTCGGGTAACTTGACCTGCTGGCGTCTGTACGAAAGTTGTCTCGCGTTAAATTCATGCTGACGTGACGCAGACAGTTTTCGATTAGCCGCCAAATCGTAAACAAATGACAAATGAATAAAATACGTATACACAATAAATTTGGCAAAGAGTTCCATTTTCAAAATTTGAACTTATTTTTTTATGATATCGTCTACCGGCCAGTTCTAAAATCTTTCAGTGTCGCCCTCGTAAACCTGTCTAGTTATAAAAAAATATGCAGTGCCTACGCCTAGTGTAGTTTTTTAAATGACTAAAAATACCAAAAAAATACAGTTTAAGTTTTTTCCAAAACTGCTTTCATGGTTTCATTTGGCCAGTAACCATTTTGTTAGATATAAGGTACCTATCATAGTTTCGATAATTCGGTTGTCGCCCTGAAGTTTCGTATAAATATATGTACTTACCTACCGAACGCCTAATTTAAAAAAAAAAAATAGCCATATCAACGTAACAACCTTGTTTACAATTCAAGTAGGTTACAAATAAGCAGTAAAAGTAGGTACAAATACTTACCTACATAAAATCACTCCAGTATTATACTTAGGTAGTGCTATTCTGCAGTCTTCTCGCTACAAATAAAATAGTCTCTTGGATTTCGATCAACCTTTTTTCATTGGTGAAGAGCAGTGGTGGCCCAGTGGTAACAGCTGCGAGTTAGGAATTGTATGTAGGTCGTAGGTTCGAACCCAGACAGGCGCTTTACTTTGTGTAAATTATTTCATCACCACTGCTCTCTAAACGGTGAAGGAAACCATGTCCTAGAACCAAAAAAATCGAAGACATGTGACATCTACCAACCCGCACTGGGCCCGCGTGGTGGATTAAGGCCATACCGTACCCTTTCACAGAGATGAGGCCTGTGTCTCAGCAGTGGGAACATTATAGGCTCGATTATGTTTTTCCATTGAAGGGTGGGTGCATGCTCTAGCACCTGTTGCTCTAGACCTGTTGCTAGCCATTTGCACGTAAACCCTCGGTGCGGTACAAAACCTGGCCATGGGTTTGGACCATCATTTTAGCTCTTCGGTTAGTTATTACTTACATACATAAACTCAAGTATTCTTCCTATAGGGGTAGGGTGAGACTACAGAACGCCACTTGGTCCGATCCTTACATACAAGGTATACTTATGTAAGGATCCGAGCAAGTGGCCTTCTGTTGTCTACATACTCGGTTCTGTTATTATTAAGTAATATAAGTAGTAGGTACCTACCTACAACAGGTAAGCCATTAGCGTGCCGTTTAGTAGTGTGACGGGTTCTAGAGGCACTCACAATATACATATTTGCAGGGTCCTGAGAAGGGTTATTGAAAATATCACTTTGAACAACTTTTACTATGGGCCTGAAATCAATCGGGAAAAAAAAGCCCCTTCATACATTTTGTCGAGTTATGTGAACATAATTGTATGGAACAGATGATTATTTCTTCGCGATTTCCGGGTTCCATAGTAGGTAAGCAAGAGTAGGTCAATAACACTTCCACAATATACATTTAATATAGGACATATCTTTACAACTAGGTACAGCCTCTTGACTGTTATTTTACCTAAAATGTGGAAGGACCCATATTTCTCCATTATTAGAATTTCGTCTTAAAACTTCGTCAGTATTAAAACTACCCATTGCCTTTAACCGGACTCAAAGTCAGAATTCGGGTTGCTGTTTAGAAATTCCTAATGGAATAATCCAGTAACACTTTGTTCAACCTGGGAAATGAATTTAGGAACCGCTCAGTTCAGTAATGCTCAGTCGGTATTTTGGTTATTCCTGTGTAGAATATACATATACCTACCTACCTACTTAGGAAGACACTGCCAGCTGTCTTATCTCCATAGTGTAAGAGATAGGTAAACTTTACTCGAGAAATGAAGCCAGGACCTGGTTTGTAGCGCCATACTTCGATACTGTACTAATGAGCCGATTCTACCGCATTCTTCGCAAATTATTAACCTAAAATGGCCAACGATCAGTAGGTTGGGTTTTTAATAACCCACGTACCTGGCTCACCATACATACACGTTTCACATCTATAAACCAAAATAGTGATGCAAATAAATAAAGCATGTCTATAATGTTCTCGCAGATATAATTGTCATATAATTTAATCACAAATTGTTTGCATAATACAAAATAAAACCATTTGCACATTTTATATTATAACTAGGTACCAACTTTATACATCATATATTATAGCTAAGTCACAATGACTGTAGAAATGCTTAATTAAGAATGATCAGTTACCATCAAAGTGGTTTTTGCCAACATTCTTATTGTAGGTATGTACTTAAACAATTATGTACCTATTTAAATTATAAACTAAACTTAAATAAACTCAAAGGTAGGTAGGTAACTATAAGTTGAGATTTCGTTAATTATAATATTTTAATAACGTAAAAGATCGCACTCTATGACGATGCTTTTAAAATACGACGTAGGTAAATCTATGTAAACGAAAATTGTTGAACGCATCACAAATTACTGACATCTTTTTATTATACTTAATTCATCAAAAATTCTATAAAGTTGAATTGACTATTTACCTGTAGACAGAATTGATATTTAGTAGGTAGATATAATAATAGCAAAAGCAATTTTTATGTTTGGCATAAGTAAGTAAGCGATCATTTTGGCACCATGAGAAAAATCAATTTACAACAGACGATAA
This sequence comes from Apamea monoglypha, assembly GCA_911387795.2. Taxonomy (NCBI): domain Eukaryota; kingdom Metazoa; phylum Arthropoda; class Insecta; order Lepidoptera; family Noctuidae; genus Apamea; species Apamea monoglypha. The sequence continues at coordinate 10,874,261 of OU426922.1, forward strand.
ATAAAATTAAGTATTAGCACAAACACTTTACTATTCTAACTCTGGGTAATTGGAATAACTTTGAGATCTGATATTTAGTTTCCCTTGATCGTTGTTCTTCATTATTTTACTATACATAATGCTGTAGGTTAGTTAAGTATGGGTAGGTGATAGGTCTATGAATTAATAATGTGTAGGGTAGGGTAGGTACAGTAGATTTTTTCAATGACGAGTTTTCGTAATTTTACATTTCTTTGTTTTTTGTTAAGTTTCATTCTATTGCTTTCGAAATAAATAAAAATTTTAGATCGTTCGAATATTATTATTTTATGGCCTTTATGTAGAATTTGACACATACATGAAGAGATTAGGCGTCCGACTTATCAATCCAGCTACCAATCTTGTCTTTTTTTTTTTATTTTTTAATGTAATTTTAATAACATGCTTAAATAACGATTACAATATTTTAACATCTAGCAATTAATTCGTACCATTGGTCTTTGGGTGTGCTATTACAGGTATCGAAGTATGTGGTTGTTTTTTAATTGTTGGTAAATTTCATAATCATAATACTTCTTTTTGAAACAACTTTATCTAAATATTTTCTCTGGCCGTAACTTATAAGATTAAACGCTTTACTCGCTCTTATTACTTTTTGTTGTTACTTTACCTCAATGTTTCCTTTTCGTCCCCTAGGGCCTAGCTATAGGTATGTAAGTAAACATCCACATTATCTAAGTAGGATTCAGGGCTACGTCTGCTACGAGTGTCATTGTGCTACGAAAACTTTTAGCGATAAGAATGTTGGGAATATAATATGCCTGGACTGCAAAAATATTGTTCGATATTTTTTCTTATCGATAATAAAATATTGATATAATATGCACACATACTAAGACGATGCACAATGCGTGCAATTTTCTCGCATGTTATCCTTTAGTAATTGTGTTTGTTCATGTCAGTATAGTGGGAGAGCTGGCGGTGCACACGAGGAGAGCGAGGCGAGGACTAGTGCGTCTGTGTCAGAGGCAGCTGCGGGAGCCCGGGCTGGAGTCTTCTCGGTCTTGATCACTTGGCACGTTGTTGTTTTGTTCCTGGTCTCGATTTAACACGAATACAGGCTCTACGTTTTCATCGTCACTGTTGAATCTGAAAATGAGATTAACATCCTTATTAATTTTTCAGATGCTATTATTCAAGTTAATGTTACAAATCTAACCAAAGTGAAACTACTAGGAGGTAATGTAATATACGTACTGGTATCGGGGAACTTCTCCCCTCATGTTGCAAATTGCATTCGTTAAGGCCTTCACATAATTTTTGGCTAAAGTTAGGGTTTCTATTTTAGATAAACTCCGGTTGTCCTTCTTGACGTGTGGTATTACCCGCCGGAGATCCTAGAACATGAAAGAATCTAAGTCAAGCCAAAATGCTTATTGTAGACGGATACGGATTGCGGTCGTTGTGATCTGATTTTGATTGATGCTTACCTCAAAGGCTCTGTTTAGAGAGTGCATCCTCATTCGTTCCCGTTCATTGCTCTCGAGCCTGCGAAGGTTGCGCTCCCGCGCAGAGATGCCACAGCGCCGCCGCCGGCCGGGGCCCGCGGGGCCGCTGCTGCTAGCCGCTGACGACGACGAGCCCGCCGCCGCACGCCTGGGCCGGCACACGCGACGCGCCACTTGCTCGTCGCTGCCACTGCCGCTGTCGTAGAATTCTGAAACGTTATTTTTCCTGTTTAGATTGGTATGATAATTATGTATGTAAAGCGTTGATAAAAGTCGTTTCAATTAATTCTAACTATAATGTTATAAATGGATAGATAATGCAAATAGTTTGTTAAAGAACCTTCTATGCACACTTTGTTAGTCACAAATACTAATTAAATAGAGATAAGCCACGTAATAAAGAAAGTAAAAACGTGGGCGTGAGTTTATTAAAAATAAGCTGTTGTATACATAATGCATACGTCACCTCCGCGACTGAACGTTAGTACATTCTCCGTCACGAACCGTTGGCAACCGCGAAGCTGGCAGCGACACGATATCGAAGTGGGAACACTTAAACATTTGTGCAACAAGTCAGCTGCTCTGTACGAAACTTGGGCATTACGTGACGCGGCTGCACGCTTGATAAACTATTTGCGTAAGAGCGCGAGTGCAGACTAATCGATTTGTACGCACGGCTACGGGTGATTTTCGAAATGCCCTTATCTGCTCCGTGCTTTCCGACGGTTGTACGTATTATAATAATAAATTAAAATTCAATATCCATGTAGATAAATTTCTAAAATATTATTTCCTATAATTATCGTCACACTTGTGCACTGTAATTCCTAAAATTCGTTAGACCAATGTGAAGTTAGAGTTGCGGTAGACCACAGACACCCACATCCGCGATATGTAAGATTAAACACCCACGCCAGTGCTACGCCGTTGTAAAGGGTACCCACATCTATCGTAATATTCCATTGTCAGAAACTCATTCTTTTTCATAAAAGCTTCTTATATCGTTTCGAAATCCGATATTCAATAGTATAGATCTACAGCGGAGCCTTTTGCCATTGCAAAGGTCCATGGCAAAGTTAATCACTAAGTAATCTTAGGGATTAATTTTTTATTCAAATCTCACCTCCTGCTTGTTCAATTTTATCAGCAATATCAGGTTTGTTGTCATAATACTGAGAGGTCTCGTCCTCGTAGTACAACATCATCTGGTCGGGCGACTCGGCCTCCGATCCCCCGCCCTCCGCGCTCGCCCACTGGGGCATCTTTATATCTGAAACAAACAAACTTTTCATTACACAGGTGCACCTTGTTATTTATATTTTAAACCGCATGTAGCTGGAGTCATCAATGTATGAAGGTAATACTTGTTCTATTTAATTATATACTTTTAATTATACTGGCAACTTTGTTGTAGGTAGGTAGACATACTCGTAGTAAACAAAATGAAAAAGTTTCTTCGCATTAGCAAAAAACGCAGATTAAAAAAAAAACATAAAACCGATTTTGGCTGAAATCTAGGTTTTCAAGTATCTTCGTTAACGTCCCAGACACCTGTTGATTGTTTGGCTGAATATTTTCAAGGTTATCACAATTTCGTTTATTTACGTGACAGGGTTACATCGTCAGAACTCAGAACTCCACCTCACAGAAGAGATTATTTTGTGACTGTTTACTGAAAGTATTTTTTGTTTACGTTCAATTTATTTGTAACAGAGTCCGTCTAATAAAAACCTTGTTTTGGCGTAACTCCAATAAAGAACATTCAGTATGCAACTACCTACTTACTTATGTATTCTTGCATTTGATGCATGATACATGTGTGGACTTACAAGTACATATTTCAAATATTTTGAGCCTTTTTAGTATCCTTATCACTTTTACGTTTGTGGGTATAAGTACCTACAGTGTACCAACCCTACACAACAGTTTATTCAACAAATCCGTATGAAAATTTTGTCGCCCTTCAACTTGATAACAATTTGTGACGTAGTCGATGACGTCCACTGGTGAAATTTGAATAGCCGTTAATAACCAGTGTCGGGTGGTGACTCTGGCCAGTGGGCTGTAGCTAGTTGAACGTAATGACAGTGATGCGAGATGTCGTACATGTACAGCTGGGGCGCCGGACATTGTGAATGGGTCAGAAGAACCATTCCCCAAGCCAAAATATGTTTCGCATTGACAGTTGCTACGGAGTATGGAATAGTCGAAAACTATACGGAAACTACTGAGCTCTGCTTAGACAGTTGCTGAAAGGTACTCAAGATTGACCCACGATAGTGATTAAGCTGGTCAGATAGGCACTTCCTACCGGTGGTCATGATATTGTTGGTTAGCCAAAGGGTTATCTTTAGCTGACCACGCTTTGACGGTTGAGGAAGCTTCAGAACGTTTAAAGGGCCGCAAAAGTAACTTCTGTCAGTCCTAACAGATAGATCACTGACTGGTCCTCACACCATAGATATCCGAAGTCATTCTTTACACACGTATTAGCGGTTATTCAACTGTTTTATTTATGTGTAGGTAAGGTGTAGTTATCATTGTTCTAAATGGCGCTTCTGTATCCTTTTTCCGGACGGGGGTGCGGGCCGGCCGCCGCCGGTGGTCGGCGACAGGCGCGGCGCCCACGCGGCGCCCGCCGCGCTACAAATGACACGCTTATATACTAAATACACTGTATACATAGTACCTACATACCCGGCGCGTTAATGGAAAGCGCCATTTTAGTGTTATGATTCTCGATAAGCAGTAGAAGTGCTTGATTAAGGGTATACTTGGATTGTTAGTGTTTTGCTCATTCCATTGAACCGACATAACCTGCCACTGTTCAGTACTCATAATTCTAAATTAAATGATATCTATGAATGCCAAGCAACAACTCTACATTCAGAGATAAGTTAACCATCGTTTTTTATTTTGCGTATAGCAATAGGTCAAAAACAGTGGTACTCTAGTGTAACAGCTATAAGTACTTCCGGTAATACCGACCGTGTGCGTGAGCATGAGAGGTCTTGTAATACCGAGCTACATATTCAGCATTTGTTGTAATTATTCTTGTTATACATAGGTTTAATTAAAATTTCAAATCAATCGGTCGGTTCTTAGTGATTTCGAGCGATAACTTTACATACATAATGGACTTACTTAATGCCTAACTAATTAACCGAAGCAATAGGCGGCAAGTCAAATTGTTGGCGGTTTTGCAATCTGAATAAGTCACACTTACTATTAGCACGAATTTAAAAATAATTATGATTGTAAAATTATAACATACCATTTGTATCTAAGTTCTCACTACGAACGTGCTTTCTAGCTGACAGGGATCTGGTAGAAAGCTGACTGGATCTGCACTAACTAAAACTTGCATATTATCTACTAGACAACCCGTTTACCATTATTTATAGTTGCTAAAATATGCATAGCTCTGTTGCTAACATAAATTGTACGAAGGAGTGAGCTTTCTGTGCCACGTCATCTTCGCTACGAAAGATGCTACGCGGCTACGGCGTAACCCCTAGGGCTACGCGTTTTTATTTATTTTTGGTTTTTCTTTTAAACTTGTTGGCAGATATTCGTATATAACTACTGCACTCTGACGAAATGTTATTCTAGACTACAGCTAGTTATACTGAAGCAATAAGTTAGAGCGACTCTCACTTAATTTATGCTGCGAGTGGAGCAGTGCAAGCACGTGTTTAATTATTCATTTAAAGAACCCCACCCGCAAGCCCTGGTTTCGAGATTGACTGGCCAGTTTCGCTCGCCAGTAACTATGGGTATCGTTCCACTTTAAATAGACCGGTTTCTAAGAGTTAATTTGTGTTTCAATGAAAAATATCAACTTTGAAACTAATTATTAATTACTTTTAGTATTAAAATTATTGTTTTAATGACATGTTTTTAGAGATTAGTTATTGCTGTTATTAATTATTAAGCAATACAAGTTTAAAATACAGTAATAATTCGTAAGCATTTACTACCTAATCATTATTAACCGTAAGTTACAATTTATGTTACAATCCTATATTTAAAGGTTTCAATGTTTGACACATGATTAAGAAAATTGTAGCTCTGACATTTGACGATAAGTTGCAGTTACATGAAAATATATTATCCGAAACGGGTATACGGTATTTCTGTATATTCTTTTAAACCAATTGTGTCGTAAAATAATAGGTTGTCAAAACAAGATTTACGACTCGATCAAGACTCAATTAATGTATCCAGTATCTGTTGTTCACATGTTTTACGTCCACTGCGTCGCAAAATTGGGTTATGTAGCGTGTCAAGTCCTCAGAATGTTATTGAGAAATAACTAAATACGGCAGCAAAATGCAGCAGTGCCTACATCCGGATGTTTTGGTTGCGGAGTTCTCTGGCTCGGTGCAGTGCGCGCCGCGGTGCGCTCCCCGCCGCCACTATCGCGTGCGGTTCGCACGTGCACGCTGAATCAACCACACCAATTATGCACACATTTGCAACACAGCATTATATAATAGCAGTAATACTGATTTACAAAACAACTTAATTACACTTCTTCTTCATTTAGTTGCTAAAACCATGAAGGTTAGTTAGCTAAATGGATAACATATAAGATTGAGGCTTTTTTTTCTGGGTGGGAAATCATCATATGACTTCTCCCGCTCTGGGCGGAGCGGGAGGGCGTGTCAGACTTTTACTGACTAAAACCCACCCGTGTTCCTTCAGTTGCCTATGCCAGGGGCCACGGTATCTCTTTCGAACAACCCGCGCTGGCAGGATAATGAGTGAGGCTGGAGGTGTTTTTCTATAATCGATATGGTGCAGCTCTCGTGGCGGCTGTGCACACCTATATAATTGAAAAACACTATCTATAGAAAAAAAATCATACATTTCATTGTCAATCGTGTATTTAATACATAATAGCGATAAAGAGAATCGTATGGTATTAATTCAGACATAATACACTAACGTATTACAATCAACCATTTGCGTCACTCGTATCAATCTTGCACCTGTTCTAATAACAGGGAAATTTATTTTAATGGATGTTTTTAAATATTTTGCAACGCTGAATTTGTGGTACAAACATTTTCATGCAGAATGCAAAATGCAAGCGATGGTCGTTCCTCACTTGCATTTTCATCAAGCAACATTGTGCATTGCCATAAACACGATCGTTGATTCCGTTGAAAGGGTTTATCTCGAGTTAATATTTGACATGTAACAGCTTCCGTGTCCACGTTTTGAATTGTATTTACGACTAGCGGATACATTGTTAGGTACAACTCTACAATCACGAGTAAACGTTGACATTTGCATGACATTTGGATCGGTAATGTCAGCGATGGCGATGCGTGCGCGCCTGCCCGGAGAGCGCGTCACCGCGGCCGGCAGCGTGGCGACCTTCGCGGACCCGCTCGGACACTTTCACCATACTTACCACTACTGTTAGCCCACATACGCTTATCGTTTCCATTGTTATTGTACTAGAGCAGTTGCATAATTATATGAGAAGGCAACCGAGGGGCGAATTCCATTCTATGTATGTCAAAATTCCAATTTTCGAGTTTCGCATTGTTCGTTCTTGTTAATTACCGGATGCTTTAGTTGCGAAAATGGAATGCATCACAAAGTTGTTTATGCTTTAACGAATGCCTATCTATTGAAAGCTCTTAAAGACAAATACGTTAGCTCGTCTGCTCGGATCATGGCTCGGATCTCTTGTAACGGAGTTTTCCTGGAAATATAATTTAGGTTTTTTTACCTATACCTGTATAAGATCTTGTTTTCATTACAACCACATGATATTTTAATAGTAATAAAAATAGCCAAAATTATACATAAATTATGCAATGTTGAATGTTTTAAAAACTAGTTTGAAACGGTTTCCTTGCAAACTCCATTACATAGCGTTATGCTTTGATTTGTAAATTGTTTCTAACCGATTAGAAACACTAGTAAGCTTACACTTTAATGTTTCGAAACTAGTTCCTGTAGGGAGAGAAAATGTCTTGGGAACGGAGAATGTATGCAGGAAGAAACTGTATAATAAGTTATAAATTGTAGTTCCGTGCATCTATGCATTTAGATTTTTTGTAGGTAGGTAAATAAATGCTACGTAATCAAATTAAATAATTCGCGCATGTCGTCTAACGTATGAAGGTATATGCCTAGACTACAAAGTACGTGTATTATCGTGTTTTTAATTCGAGTGTACGTAAGCTGTTTTGAACGTCGTTAATAATACGACTGATCAGCTGGTTAAACATTAAACAATTGAAGTAATTTTATTGTGAGCATGCAATTACTTTCTGGCCTTTTAGTTACAAGTTTCAGTAAATAAAAAAGATTTTTCAATTCATTGATTTTCTATAGTTTATTTGCTATGTTGAGTTTATGAACCGCGCCTGAATCCCCGAACTGTTAGGCAGTGGTGTACCTATAGTACACCCCCATTTCTCATTTTCCTCCTACTTATAAAAAAAAATAATGGTTCAGTATTTAAATTAAAAAATTTCATGCTAATTACCTAATGTGTTGTTTCTGTGTCAATAACATTAATTCAAAAACATTCACACAACCTTTTTTAGGAAGTGAGCTCTTTATCTTTATTTTAGTTTCTACATACCGACCATAAGTAGAGAGCCAAAGTGATTAGATAACACAACTTCCGTTGAAAATATTTACTTTACTATACGGTTTTTTTATGTAGGTACCTATCTAGATTACTTCTATCACAGTAACGTGCTAATATTTTGCATAGGTCATACTCGTAATAGCATAATAGAAGTCGGTTTTCAAGGATTTATGTACTATTCTTGTTCCCACCGCGCCGCATCGCATCATCTGCCCGCGCTGTAACTTCGTTTTCGCTTAGCGTTATTTCTGACTTTATTCTTTTTGCTGGGCTCCTAAAGGCCATAGCGTGATGTTAAATATGCCTATAGCCTTCTATAAAAAATGGGCTATCATATATGTCAAAGATTTTTTCAAATCCGACTGGTAGTTCCAGAGATTAGCGCGTTCAAACAAACAAACAAACGAATTCTTCAGCATTTTTATTAGTATAGATAAAGGTTTTTATGTTTTTTAATTAATAATGGGATGACGTGTCGTAATAGTTTTGTGTTCATCGTGACTCATTTTTATTAATCAATCTTAAAGACAAATCGTGATTTTTCAAACGTATTTATGCAGATAAATGCATCTATTGTTTTTTTTTTTTTTTAATTGGTGTGGGTAACAACCTAAACTTGGTAATACCTAATTCAGAATTCAACAAGAAAAACTGATCACTATAAAATAGAGGTTCGATGAATGCTGTTGATGACTACAGAAATCTACTGCAGTGAAAATATTTCGTTCCAGAAATACGCCCACTGCTTTTGTAAGTAGTTGAGAAGATTTAAAAGTCAAGTCATGTGCAGACCTATAGTTAAACACATCGTTAAGTCTATAAATATGAGAGTTTTAAGCACCAATTTAATATAAGTACCATCATTTGTAAGTCCGACCTCATCTTTGTACCAGGAAAACGTAAACAAGAGCGGGAAAATACCGTAAGTATACGTTTATCAAGAAAAGATCGAGGTAGGGCTAGGCTCGTGCTGTACGAGCCTAGCCCTCATTGACTCAGTTTTTTCAACATTGAGGAATTACTAAAACTTGCATAATCAAAGGAGTGTATGTATTAGTTTTCTCGATTCTTAAAAAATCAATAATAATATGGTGACTTGAGTACTTTGAGTACTATATCAACTATGTCATCATCTGCCTAGCCTTTTCCCAACTATGTTGGGGTCGGCTTCCAGTCTAACCGGATGCAGCTGAATACCAGTATTTTACATGGAGCGACTGCCTATCTGAACTCCACAACCCAGTTACTGGGTAATACGATACCCCTTGGTAAGACTGGTTGTCAGACTTTCGGACTATTGACGACCCGTAACGACTGTCAAAGATCCACGAATGACAGCCGGGACCAACGGCTTAACGTGCTTTCCGAGGCACGGAGGGGTCTTGATATGTGAAGATGGTCACCCATCCACGGACCAACCGCGGCAAGCGTAGCTTAACCTGATCGATCGACCCATGCGGCGGTTATTACTTAGCCACAAGCCTACTATATCAAGTATGTGATCAGGTGAAATTAGTAATAAAGTGCTAAGAAGCCGTGAGCAACAATTGAGTTACAGTTTCCATAAGCCTAGGCGTCGTAAGTAATTGTTTGCTACGTCCGTCTAGCGCGATCTTATCAGCGGTCTGAGATTGGATTTCTAGTTGAGGGAATAATGCGAATCCGGCTGGGATAGCTCCCTGAGGGTTCTTTGCACTAAACACATCGTTTCACGAATAGCTTTCGTTTTGATAATAATCCTTATACTTATTTTTTTTCTTAATAGTTTTCCTTTAATCCTTACATATTTTTTTTTTCTCGGTAGGATATCATCATATGACTTCTCCCGCTCTGGGCGGAGCAAGAGGGCGTGTCAGACTTTTACTGACTAAAACCCACCCGTGTTCCTTCAGTTGCCTATGCCAGGGACCACGGTGTCCTTACTTCCTTACGTCTCATCTTGAAAATGCGAGTGTGTTTGTTAGTTTGTCCATCTTTCGTGATTTTTTTAAATATAGGTAGGAAAGTGACATAGGCTTCCACGCGAAAATCTCTATTCCTTTGACATTACATCACCTTAGACATTTGTCGTGTAGCGACAAGAAAATCCTAACCTAAATTTAAAATTAAATTAAGAAATTATATATATCAAAAAAATATATAAAAATATATAAAAAAAGAAAAAAGATAAGTTGAAATCAAATACAGATATGGAGATGGTGGGAAAGAATGAAGATGCTTGGTAGTTGGAGATGGAGTAACTGAAGGTGGTGGCCGACGAGAGGCAGGTAGATTCGACGGCCACGCGCGGAGCAGAGCGCGTGTGCGGCACGGACGGTACCCGTGGAGGGGCCCACGCAGCAGGACCCGGACTACGGCTGCAGTCAGGCTACGCTGGCCGGTCCACAGGAACGGCGGGCTTCTGCAGGGACGCTGTTAGCCCGACAGGTGTGGCAGCCTTCGGGTGAGGCGCGCTGATGGCCCGACAGGTACAGAACCTTTAGTTGACGCGCGCTGGTAGCTCGACAGGTACAGGAAGGCCTTAGATGAGGCGCGGTGATGGTCCGACAGGTACGGCAGCCTTTAGATGAGGCGCAGTGATCCCAAGGTAGGCAGCCCTGGAGAATCAGGCCTATTTTAAGTTTTCGCTTCAGTAGCGAAGCGTGAACTGACCCTAGAATTGCGTGAATTTATAATGTGAACTCGTAGAATAATATCATGTCGAAAATATGAATTTGAGATATGTTAGTGGCCATGTTTAATTTTGAAGAAGTATGAACGTATAATCAGCTAAAAAATAACCGTCCGACCGTCGTATCAATAATTTGAAAGAAAAGTTCTCATGGCAACGTAGTAAACAGCGTTGTCAAAATTGTCATGATCTAATATATGTTAATAAAATACAATAAAACCGGAGTTATATTGTGTTTGATGGTGTGGTGATATCAACCAATACAGGCGAAGTTCCCAGCCCAATGTCACTAAGTCGTCGTAACTTTGTGTTAAAATTGAGGGCTGTGTCTGTGTACTGATTGTGGGTAAATAACGTGGCCTGGTGTCGTGAAAGACAATCAAAACAGCGCTTAACAGTAACGGAATGCTTGTTCTGACCTGGAGGAATGAATGAAAACAAATGTGAGTATGTACATTATGTCACACATTAAACCCGACGCAACTGACTGAACTTTAAATGAACCAACCAACATCATCTCGTAAGGATCAGCCTTACCTACGCTAAGGTAGACTTTGTAATTCTGGTAATCGGAACGTATGATTGAAGTTTTACTGAAATTCAAGCCTTCGCCTCTTTTATTCAAAGTTCACGTTCACTCACTCGCAAATTGTGTAAACCTGTTTTCAATTTCTTGTTCAATAAATATTATTATTATTATTATTTGTTAGTATACATTTTTGTATCTCGGCACTGATCTGCCGGTTTTTTTTGGGTAACACGGGCCAAAGCCAAGTGCTACCCTTGAGAGTCCTAACCTAAGTGATAATTGATGATGATATGTGGCGTGGTGATATAATGTGTTCACTTTGTGTTGCGGTGGTGAATGATGTTTGTGGGTGTGCTATTTGTGCATCATTGTCGTTCTGCAGGAATTTCCGAACAATTCTGCAAGTGTTCAGGATAGCAGCTTTCTGTAGGGTTTGATAGGTGGAGGGAGCTACGTCCAGCGTTTTTAAAGACTGATGAAGTTGTTTGGGAATGACACCCGTGGTTGAAAGTACTACAGGAATAATGGCAACGCTACCTAATCGCCACATTCGACTTATTTCTATCTTTAAGTCTATATATTTTGACAGCTTTTCTGCAATTGTGTTTTGTAGGTTGTGTGTATTTGGTACTGCTATATCAATAATTTGCGCAGTTTTATTAATTTTATCTAGTAAAGTTATATCTGGTCTATTATAATGTGTTGTTTTGTCTGTGAGGATGGCTCGATCAAAGTATAACTTGTGCGTTGTGTTTTCAAGAACCGTTTCTGGAGTATATTTGTAGTAAGGTACTGGAGGAGTAGTAATTAATTTAAATTTAATGGCAAGTTTTTGATGAATTATGTTGGCTATTTGATCATGCCTGTGTTTATAGTCAGTCTGGACTATTGCTTTGCATGCTCCAGTAATGTGTTGAATAGTTTCAGAAGAACTATGACATCGCCTACAGATGTCTGTTGAAATAGGGATTCGCATGATGTGCTTTTGGTAGTTACGGGTTTCAATAATTTGGTCTTGAATTGCTGTCATGAACCCTTCAGTCTCAGGGAATAAATCTCCGCGTCTGAGCCATTCGTTCGACGCTAACTTGTCGACGTTAGGTTGGCAAAGGTCATGGCGATGTCTTCCATGGAGTGACTTCTGGGTCCATTCCGATATTTTAGTCTGTCTATCAGTCTGTTTCTCATTCATTTGTGTTGTTTTGTCAGACATGTTTAGCGGGGTTAGTTTACGATCATTATAAACTATTGCTTTGTGTAGGGTAGACATTGTACTTTTCGTGTTAAAATATTTTCTAAGGATACTGATTTGTTTATTGTGTAGGTTCGTTATATCTATTATTCCTCGTCCTCCTTCTTTCCTGGGTAGTGTTAGTCGCTGTACGCAAGATCGAGGGTGGTGTTTTCTGTATTTAGTCAAACTGGTGTTAATCACGCGTTGAAGGTTCTTAAGTTCCGTCTTCGTCCAGCTTATTATGCCAAAGGAGTATGTAAGGACGGGAATCGCGTAGGTATTTATTGCTTTGATAGTATTTTTGGAGTGCAGTTGAGTATTTAGAATGGATTTTAGTCTGTGTTTAAATTGTTGTGTAAGTTTATTTTTTATTGTCTTATGTTTAATTTGCTTCGCTTGGATATATCCTAAGTATTTGTATGTTCCATTTTCATCTAAGGAATCGATGGTTTCACCTGACTGTGTGGTATATGAATGTTCGTATGTTTGACCTGTCCTGACTGAATTGATTTTACATTTATCAATTCCAAAATCCATTCCTATATCATTCGAAAATTTATCTGTGGCATTGGCGAGTTCATTCAAGTCCTCTGGTGAAGCAGCGTACAATTTTATGTCGTCCATGTACAGCAGGTGGTTAATTTTACAGTCGTGTCTGTCCGTCCGTATGTCGTCTATTGTGTCATTATAATTGAGTTTATATCCTGGCATTAGTGAATTTAATTTGTTTGATAAGGGGTTTAAGGCAAGACAAAACCATAGTGGGCTAAGCGAGTCACCTTGGAATATGCCTCGTTGGATCTTGATAGATTCTGACTCAACAATTCCTGTAGATGTCGTAAGATGTAACCGTGTTGTCCATTGTGTAATTGTGTTATTCAAAAAGGTAATGATTTGAGGGTTTATCTTATATATACGTAAAATTTCAATTAGCCAAGTGTGTGGAACCGAATCGTACGCTTTTTTGTAGTCTATATACATAGTATATAGATCTTTTTTCTTTCGCTGAACCTGTTTGAGAATAACCGAGTCTATTGTAAGTTGTTCCTTGCAGCCCTGACTAAATTTTCGACAGCCTTTTTGTTCTTCGGATAATATTGAATTTGATTCAAGGTGTTTGTAAATGATTTGAGTGATGCATGATGTTATTATTTTATATATAGTTTGTAGGCATGTTATTGGTCTGTATTTTGCTGGGTTGGCGCTATCATTACTGTCTTTTAGTATCATATACGTAATTCCTTCCGCTATGTATGTAGGCATCGTTGTTGGATTTGTAATAAAGGTGTTAATGTAATTATATAGGTATGGGTGAGTGTATGTTAATTTTTTGTACCAAAAGTTGTGAATGTAGTCAGAACCGGGTGCTTTCCAGTTGTGTAATTTTTGAAGCACGTCATGAAATGTCTCTATCGGAACTTGATCGAACTCCATTTGTTCAGTGTGTATATGGTTTTCTGTTTCTATTTTAACCCACTCAGCTTCAGTATTATGACATATTGGCCTCTCCCAAATTCTTGACCAAAATTGTTGAAGTGCATCTACCGACGTTAAGCTATGGTTGGTGTTATTTTCGTTACTACTGGTTGCTGTTTGGTTTGTTATTATTATTATTATTATTATTATTACTCTACTTAGCAAGTACTCACGTTAAAATATAATTAAAACTTTTATCGATGGAACAAACAAAAAATACCGCTTCATTTATTAAGAGCGCCGAGTGTCGAAATAGATTGTGCCAAATACGTCAACAGAGTTTTATTCTAACACGATCCACCACAGTAGAAACTTCATTACGATTTTAGGTCAGCCCTGTCACGAATCGCGTAGGTACCTGGGACAATGTTGTAGCTAAAAAAAAGCTAGTCCGTATAGACCTGTCACGCCTACAATGTACGAAAGGTTAAGCAGATGTTTGCTACGCTACACCCACAGTTCTACGACAGCAACATTGTGCCCGTGACGTCAGAGCGAGCTTTACCTTCTATGTATACGAACAAGAAAAATCAGACAGACTTTGTACGATCTGGGAATTAAAGCTCAGGAACTAGGAAGTGCCTTCTACTATCGATAGTTTATTGTTGAGGCGGTATAAGCCAGTACTCGTAAATAATGTTAGTTACATACAAATAAGCAAGTGAGCTGAAAGTGAAGGTACCACTTTCGCTAGCATTTCCGTCCTCCCCGCGGAGCCTCTTGCGAGTTTAGAGTTTTTATTCGTTCGATTAAGTCCAACACTTTCTATAAATTAAAGCGTCATCTTTATTGTATTAATGGGATCCTAATTTATTAAGTCTTTATGTCGACACAAAAGATTTGAGAACCGTGAATTATTGTTTTGCTATTTTTTTTTTAAATCCTGAATCAACTGTAATATTGGTAACAAATACAAAAAGCAAGCTATTATCAAAAATAGACGTAATCCTAGAGTTTGTCTGGAACAATGCTAGCTTCAAAACTTCCTTTCGTCAAAACCTGCAGAGTCGCAATGGTAAACTTATTATTATGAAAGGATTACATGATTGGTGGATGTATAACGTTGTTGCAACTTTGCTTACATGGCTGGTGATTTTACTTTATTTTATTTTTTGTAAAGCGTTAGACAATATAGACATTAATATATTAATAATTATTAAAGGTGTTATAATTGTGGTTTAAATAAATAAATAAACTAGGTACGAGCGATATAATGATATACATAGAAGGTAGAGTGTAACAGTTATAGCGTTTTAGGCTGCAAGTCCCTATCAATAACCTGAAGGCCAATTGTCGTACTTCAAAATCAAGTCGCAATCTCATCTCAGCGACACTAAAAGTCAAAAACTTATCAATTTAGGGAAATTAGAGGTACTTTTGACAGATTAACTGAGATCAGACTGTGAACGTTCTTAAAATTACAGGAACTGCACCCCTTTTACCACGAACTATTAAATTCAATTTTATAGTTACTGAATTATGCACATTATAATTATTATCCTCTTCAAAAAGCCGCTTTGTAAGGCCAAAACATACTGGTGCATTGTTGACTGTAGTCAGGTAGTGAATTATATAAATACGTAATAGCTGATACTAAAAGCACATTGCTAAAATATAGTGTAGGCGGTACTTTCACAAGTACATTGCATACATGCGCTCACTTGATCTTGGATTTGATAACATTCCTTTTTGTTTTACAATTGTAAATTTTATTCGTTTTGTTTTTACTCAAACGATTCGGCAATCTATATTACGATAACCATAACATGAGGGCACTGTGGCACTCACAGATTAATTATCTTTGGAACAGCCTAAATTAAACTGAAGACCGTGCTGCAAATTAAAATATTTTGAAAGAAGGAAGCAACCTCTGTTTTTATTCCTAGTAATTAAAAGTTTTTATTTATGCACCTTATTTAATTTAAACCCCTTCGTTGGTAAGTGTTTGAAAAACAAGAGGAATTATTCATGTCAAGAAATCAGATTTTTCGTTGTTAAATGACATGTCTGTAAAGATAATGATCTCCGTGACACATGTCCAACGATGTTTAGTGTCTAGTGAATACAAGTCTTCAAATGTATTAATGTACCAGAACTCTATTACATTACTTTCCCTAAGGGGTGAGCAATTCAACTGGTGCTGGCATAAATTACATCGATAGC
Source organism: Apamea monoglypha (assembly GCA_911387795.2). NCBI lineage: Eukaryota > Metazoa > Arthropoda > Insecta > Lepidoptera > Noctuidae > Apamea > Apamea monoglypha. Next base: position 10,890,440 of record OU426922.1, read on the forward strand.
GCTTGCAATAACAACATTTATGTCCATAACCTGTTGAGCTAAAAATTGCAAAGTGCATAGTGACTGGTTTTTTATGCATTTTGGTCTCAAGCACTACTTAATAGATTACTCCATTTCTTTACGTAAGAAGTGATTGCTGGATTGTATCAGTGGGATGGAAAGCAATCATCTCATCTTGGCGTTTCTTAAGATCATTGCAAAAATATTTGGAGGCTGTGGTTTAGGTGTTTTATGAATGATGTAGATTATCTGTTTCTTGGATGGTATGACACTAAGTGGACTTGTGACTGTAGAGTTGATCTCTAGTTTGATCAGAATTGAATAAGTGGCTCACCAGCCTGATTGTCATCTGATCTAGTACTTATTTGGTGTTTGACCAGTCAAATCGGATTTTAAATAAAATTACTTTTTAACTGCACAAAAAACAAAGTCGTTCACGTTCTTTATTACAAATCATTAAAGATTTGTTGACGAATCCACGTCCTTCTCATTATAGAATCCTTGATTGTTTATTGTAAAATATCCAATACAGAAGCTACATTAGATCTCTACATTAGATCTACATTAGATAGGATTTCCATGGGATTTCAACTATATTGAATGGTTGTAATAATTCATCTAAAAGTCGGACCAGTGGAATCGCCCATCAATTTCCATTCACTTCCCGTTTGTGCCGTAAGAAGCTATTAAGGGATTATGTGAATAGAAAGGGTAGCAGAATGCACCTGTGCTCTCGTTTAGAACACAAACAAGAAAGCTTGTAAAGCCTAATGGTTTTACACGCTTCACTCAACTTAACGCCATGGCCGAGACCATAATGACAATAAAATATGTAGATACCTACATACTTTTGTGAAATAATATAATCGTGATATTTTAATATAATATTATAGTATATATGTATACATCATAATATGATTATTATGATGTTGTTATTGTTATCCTATGACATAACTGTTCAAAACACGTGTAGGTATTACATAAGTCACTTCAATCAATCAATTGTCAAAATCAGTCAATTGTATTAGTTATAATCTACACAATTCAACCTAGCTCTCTCATGGTCACAAAGATTCAGTAAAATTCTACAACTGCATGTGCATTCTAATAGACCTCAACATTCCTCTCAATGTACCAATAACTATTCTGTTTTGGCTCTAGGTATCTTACATTAGAGGCAGGTAATAATTATACCAGATAATCAGTTCATCCGAGGCAATTATAATCGCTAAGGTTCAACGTTATAATTCGAAGGACACGCTTCACTTTTATTACCTACGTGTTGCTCTCACTTTTTATCGTAGGATGTACGAGTGCCACGGTGTGCACTAGTTATGTAGGTAGTGCAGATCCACGTCGCGGCAAAACGTGACGCACACCATATAATCAGGCACTTAACGTGCTAGATATAAAGATTGTATTAGCGCGAGTGGCGAGAAGACTATCGCGTTCAACTTATCATCAAGTCTTCGCTCGGGGCTTTCCGACCCACACGTGCACAATGAAAATCAATACACATACACTGTTCACGGAAATCGTCTAACTTTGCGTGAAATATAGCCATACAAACATAAATAATTACTAAGTCCTAACCTTGTCTACTTACTAATCTTATTTTGAAGGACTTCTGTATTTCAGTAATTTATGTTTTTCTTTAATACTCAAATAATAAATAATGTATATCTGTCCCACGATTATTTTTATTACCCTTTGATATGAAAGCGATATCTAATAAGTTGGAGATTTTCATGATTAACATGCACAAGATTAACTTCTAACTTTGTTTACGGTTAATGAATATTTTGAAAAATATGAATGGCCAAATAAACTAATACATATAGTATAACTAATAACTAATTTATCTTTACTGTACGTGCTTATGCTTGATAGGTTTTTCTTGTAAAAATATGTATTAATCGATGCAATGCAAAAATTACTTTGATAACGACACAATTTATTCACTCTGACATTGTTGTTAGGGAGTTGCACGATGCACGTAATACATATTAATTAAAATTTTGTTTTCGTTTCATTATCTTACTAACAGACGAACAAATTGGATAATAGACGTTATTACAGTAAGTAAGTATGTAAATATTACGTTGGTATGTTGACTTATGGCAATAAACTAAAACTGTAAAGATAAAGAAAATTGGCGCAACTTACTGAATGTTTTATTTTATTCAGTAGTTTCAGGCGCAATGTACTTTATTGGACCTCAGTTTTATGTACAGAAGCTCTATATTTTAACCCGAAAAGAGAAATACTCAGAAAGTCTTATAAAAACACAAACAATCATTGTTTTATTTATACCTAATGCATGCAATTATATACTGAATACAATAAACATGTATAAGTAAATATATATACTACATGTATATATATTTACTTATACATACATTACATTCGTTATAATTGTAAGCCGCTACTTATTTTGCGTGGTTTAAACTTGTAGGTACATTTCACTGCGTAAACTGTACATAATTGTGGCATTTCAGTTTCAACTGAACGAGATATGTACCCGTATATTTAAAGGGAAATGTACTATCTTTCGGTATGTTAAATATCAAGGACAAAAATGTTATATGCATGTATCTATTAAGAATGTAGGTCAAATGATCAAAATGATACCTTAAAGTAAGCAGATAACATAATTCGCAAATGTAATCAAAATTACGAACAGTTAGTAATTCATGGAGGAAACATGATTTATACAACAAACATTATTAACACGCGAGTTACTTTACTAACAATTAACAACTTTAATGATTTTTTTATTAATATCCTGTTACAATTATCGAAAGTAAGTGCTTTTCGAGATGCTCTATAGTACTCGTTGTCAACCTATCCACGTAATTTAACAAAGAGTTTGCCTTTCACTTAGCATTCGGAACTGACACGTAGACTCGATTTTGATTCTGACCATGGAAGTATAGATCAAATAAACTCACCTACCTTGCGATGCTGCCGTGGTGGTAGAGCCGGACGGTGCACAGTAATCAATTCACAGTGTTATCATGGTTGAAACTTGATTGTCATCTGGAGTGAAAGTGATAGTTTCCGTGTAATGCGCGGTGAGCGAGTTCGGTTCGAGTGAGTGTCGGCGTGACGGTGGGGTCGCGGCGCCTGCACTCGGCGGCTGGTCGGCGCGGAGTGAAGCGCGGGTGCTGCGGGTAGCCGCGGAGGCTGACGCGCGGGCCTCCAGCGCCCGCCATTTGCCACCACACCACCACCCGAGCTCCCAGCACCCGACTTGCTCCAGGGTAACTTTTTTTAAATCAAGGATAGGTAGACTTATTCAATAGCACCGTACCCTAGAAGGGTCAAATAAAACATACGAAATCAAATACCTTAGAAAAGGGAGAATCAAGTACAGACGATGTCCGTACTATAGATAGACCCAGTAAATAACATTCTGAATATATGTAGATAAGACACGATGTAGAGTACCTACGTAGGTAAGTGTCGAAAATCATCAACGTCAAGCTATTGCGGAAGAAGTATTACACATTCCCGATTGAAACGGCATAGTGTCTCTACACTTACCGTGAGATTTGGTGACACCAGATGAAAGGGAGTCATAGGGAGTCATAGGATGAGGTATCTCGATCTATGTCTTGTTAGCAGAAGGTGCTGACAAGACATAGATCGAGATACCTCATCTGAATTGCTTATTGTGTTAACACAGATTGCCAAGTCACAGAATTCATTAAAAAAAATAATTAAGGAAAATTAATCTGAAAATATTCTCTTACTTAGTAGTTATGCTACATGGCGAGATAAATTTATAACTTAGTTGTTGCTATGGCCATTATTAATTTGCCTTTTGTAGGTACCTACCTATCGCCTAGCTCTACTCTCCATCATAATAATATTTGATATGAAGCGAGTGTATTGATTTTTAATAGCGCCTGCAACTTCCATGAAACGACATCAATAATTGTGTACCTACCGTATTCAGACATGGCTTACGTCATGGCTGACCTATTTCTTGGCATCATTTATGTACATTTTGAGTTTATTCATGTTGCTCAAACTCTTGTCACTTATCTTCGCGAATTCCTACGTACCTATCCACCTACCTTCCTATATTTTCTTTCATATTCAATTACATATTTCTATTTTCATGAAACTTAATCATTTTGATTATTGCGGAAATCGACGTGTTAGTTTTCGTTCGTAGCTAATCCAGTCGACGTTTGCATTATTAAATATTAAGGTTGATATTGCTTAGGTATAACTTCTTGATTCGACTCGCACGCGGCAGAGCATAGCATATTCAGCCTATAACATTCCCACTGCTGGGACATATCCTGCTGGGCCTCGTCTCTGTGAGAGGGAATGGGCCATAATCCGCCTGGCGGGCCCAGAGCGGGTTTGTGGATGTCACATGTCTTCGAAATTTTAGTTTCAGAACATGCATGAACATGGTTTTCTCACGATGTTATCCTTCACCATTTTGGGAGCAGTGGTGATGAAATAAATTACACTAAGTAAAGTGCTTGCTTGGGATTGAACCCACCAGTAAGTCGGAGTTGTTGCCACTGGGGCACCACTGCTCAGCACAAGGCAGTACCGGTAGTATTCCTAAATTGTAAACATTAGAAATAAGAATAAGAACAAGACTTTAGTAAAGTTTACTCCTTGATGGAGGCAGAGGTAAGCAATCAGACACCTTTATTTAAATATCAAAATGATTTGATATACTGCTTAGCTTTTTATTTAACAACTAAGTATTTAAAAAAAAATCTGCTGTTTCGATTTCAATGAAATATTTTGCTATTTAAAAAATCAACTTTCGTTACTGACCTGACGGGACCTACCTATACGCCCCCGCTCCTCTACCTATTCTTATTTAAACAAAAAATATTTTGGGTTTCGATGGTCGACTATGTAATCAAAACGAACCAAAGTGATAAACAATCAAATATACATTCGATTAACAGAACAACAACGAAAATTAATGCGCTAACTTGATAACGATTATTTGATAACGATTCCAATATATTACTTATTATACGGTATTTAAATCCGAAATAGCGACACTACACTTTCTTATAGGTATGGGGTACAGCTTTATTTACTAGTGGCAGTTGGATAGAATTATTTATTTCCCCAATACCGAATAATTTACGACTACGTAATTTCGCTTTGTGCCACCCTAAATGTTGACGACAGTCTCGTCAACCTGTTGAACTGTTCGAGACGACAGCTTAGCAACAAGTGTGTCGCCGGGGTCGCCAACCCGAGGACCATTCGTTACATCATGTCACCTACCCGCCGCACGTTCACGGCCCCTGGATAACTTACTACCATCAACTTAATACTTTCCACGATATCCCACTGTGCTTGACAACGTCTTATTACTTTATCTTCGGTATATCAGGTCGTATGTGTCGGATACACCAGTCTAATTAAAATCGAGTAACTAGTCAAGCCACAGAGGTCGATCGAAGGTTATGCTACGCTTACCTTGGTGAGCGTAGCATAACCAGTATCCATAACCAGCATCCAGTGACTCACCTTGGTGAGAGACCATCCATTACATAGCGAGACTCCTCCGTAGCTCGGAAAGCGCGTTAAGCCATTGGTACCGGCTCTCATTCTCATTTATTCATATATTTGGCAGTCGTTACGGGAATCAGAAGCCTGTACATCTGACAACCAGTCTTAACAAGGAGTATCGTGTTACCTAGTAGATAACAAGGTTGTGGAGGTCGGATAGGCAGTAGCTCCATATAAAATACTAGTATTCAGCTGCTTCCGGTTAGACTGGAAGCCGACTCCGACATAGTTAGCATAAGGCTAGGCAGATGATGAGTCAAGTACAGATAGAGTACAAATACGTTTTTGCCAGCAGCATTAAGTACCCTGTTAAATAAGCGTCTTTGGACTACTAGTCAAGGCAGTAGCTGAGACAAGACCAGATTTAATCCTTAACTTTGTACGAGTACCAACCACGCTTATCTGCGAGGACTGCAAAAGATAATTTGTTGTTTTGTCATTTTATAGAGAGTGGCACATCGACGCGCTATCTGTTACCATGGATAGTTATTGAGATAACCGACAATGAATTTATACCCTAAGGGGGGCCTAAAATCAAAGGGTCATGGCCGTCCGGCTGATACCGCACGGTCTCCGCCGAGGCGGCGAGCCTCCTTGCCGGATTGCCGCCATGCGATCTGGAGGCAAAAGTCCTCGCCCACATATGGGAGTGGCGAGAGGAGGCAAAATGCCGGGGCGTAACTTCGCTGCCGCGAGAAATCACGTGTAGGTGTGTAGGAGTGTAGGATCGGGACCAACCGAACCAAACAGTAACTTCGTAGCAGGAAACGGCCGAACATTCGGCCAATACCACTTCGGAGTTCCACGCGCGCTTCAAAGAGATGTCAGCACTAAATGACGGGGTCCGCTAGGGCCAATGCCTGCCAGGGCCGCGGGTAGTTCGAAAGAGATACCGTGGCCCCTGGCATAGGCAACTGAAGGAACACAGCTGGGTTTTAGTCAGTAAAAGTCTGACACGCCCTCCCGCTCCGCCCAGAGCGGGAGAAGTCATATGATGATTTGCCACACAGAAAAAAAAAAGGGGGGGGGGGGCTTAAATCATGTGCTGAATTCATGGTTACCGTTTACGCGTCGCTGTCCCTGCCACCCTGTATATCGCTAAGTTAGCCCGCAATATTCAAGTTTTCATAAGTTTTTGGTTAATCGCAGGTCAGTGTCAAATTGTATGTTCAAAAAAATATGATTCGCGACCGCAACAAATATTTGTAATTTCAGAATAAAAATCATTAGAATCAACAATACAACTCTCTAAGTTAGATGATTCATGAAATAGTCATGCAATAGGTAAATATTATCTTGATTAAGTAAATAAATACATAGATATCTGTGCAATAGGTTAATTTGAAATTAGACAGTTGTATTGATGACTTTAATGATTTTTGTTAAACAAATTGCAAAAAACCTAAGAAAATTTTAATATCGCGGGCTTCTCTAGCGCTTCCGCCTTAATTAAATATGGACAGGGACGACCTATGATTTTCAACCACTCAGAAAACACTTAAGAAATTAGGACTTTATAAGTGCATTCGCACAAGTAGATCGCATGTTCAATGTGTAGTGTTTATTTATAAAAGTACTTATTTATTTGTCTTGATGAATGATTTTGTTTATTTATTTGGTTCACCAACAATAGTTTACACTAACATCATGATAAAAATAACATCTTTAAAAAAAGGTGAACACCACAAGAACTAGAATTATATTATTTTGTAAGCCTAGGTACATGTACAGTTTACAAGCCAACTTAAAACTAAAGAAAAGATATGTAGACTATGTATAAATAAAGACTTAGTTTTGAATGCGAATGGCGCCGAATCCCCCGTCCACAAACCAAACCAAATCCAAGTTCAGCGCACCTTCCTCCCGCCCCCCTACCCCATCAACAAAAGGACAGAAGACAAAATATAAAATATGAGTCTAGTCCTGCCAAATTAAGACACTCCATAGACACTTTAGACGTGATTAAAAACATGGCTACTAAAAACACGTCAAATTACATCAGACGCTGACCAACTTGACAGGACCAAACCAACATTCATCCTCCGCCCCCTTCCCAACGAAATAGAAAGAAAAAGATGGACCGAACCCAAACCTAACCAAGCTCGCGAACAATCAGTGGGCTTGTCCGAAAGGGTTACCGCTACCCCGGAACATAAAGGGCGAAGGAAGGAACATGGGTGGGTTTTAGTCAGTAAGAGTCTGACACTCCCCTCCGCTCCACCCAGAGCGGGAGGGGTCATTTGATGATTTCGCAACAGAAAAAAAAAAAAAGCTCGCGAACAAGGGAATCGGCGCCATTGCTAAAGATAGGTAAGTAACAAAATAAAATAATGAATGCTTTACAACACGTCTGTTATACAACTCAAGATTTTAGATTTCTGCTTAGTCAGAAAATCAAAGTGGAAATCGTTTCGATCGCTGCAACTATTCGAAGCCCTACAGAACCTAGCGCATGGAGAGTTAGATCTCAACACCGTTCTTCTCTGTGGAGGACGAAGTGGAGTTATGGTTATTTTAAGTACGTCAGTACTTATAATATGCTACCGTTAAAGTACATTAAGTGGTAATCTGCTGATAACCCAGAAAATATGCAGCCTAGCGGCTCCCAATCTTAAAATCGTATTTCAAAACATTAAAAGAAAAAAAAAACTTTTTAAAAACAAGCTTTTATTACTTGTTAATAAAAAGAACTAAAAAGTTAAAAATAATTTAAACATGATAAGAAAAACCCACTTTTTTATAAATAAAAGCGCGTTACATTTTGATGGAACATTAAAGAAAATTTAGCATATTACCTACACCTTCATTATTTTTCTTTTGCAATCACAATGTAACACGCTTTTATTTATAAAAAAATGGGTTTTTCTTTTCAGGTTTAAATTATTTTTAACTTTTTAGTTCTTTTTAATAACAAGTAAAAAAAGCTTGTTTTTAAAAAGTTTATTTTTCTTTTAAGTTTAGTTTTAACTTTTTAGTATTTTTTTTTGTTCATGTTGTTCCCACGAGTATAGGACAAAAACGATCCATCCCCCAGAGGTCCATTATAAGGGCTTCAGTACAACAGGGTTCGCCCTGATACCCTCAAAGTCAAAGTCAAAATCAAATCATTTATTTCAAATAAGCACATAAAAGGCACTTTTGAACGTCCAAAATTAAACTAAAATAAAATTGATTCTAGTCGCCCTTTCCAAAAGGTAGTTTTCGTATGGAGAAGAACGGGCATGAAACTCCACCGTTACTCTTTTAAAATGTTTTCCAATATTTTGCATACATTAATTGTATAATTATATGTGAAGACGATGCACCTAAAATAAAATTAATATACCATAATAGGTAAAAGAATTAAAATGGATTCATGAAACCATGACATATAATTTAACTTTGTGATAGATACATGGTGCTCACATATTTACAAACATTCTAAAAGTAGACGATTTACATAAAAAAATAAACAAATAAATAGGTCTGGATTATCCACTGACAGCGCTATATTGAGTGTGAAGCACACTGTGAAGTACTGCACGGATACTACTTTTATCTGTTCTGTGGCACGGATCGCCACACTTTAGTTTACGCATGTTTCCTTGATTTGAGCAAGGCTTTTGACTTGGTTTCCTACGACATTTTATGGACAAAGATGGAAGAGGTTAATTTGCCACCAGCGGTGACAAATACTCTAAAACACTGGTATGGAAACCAAGTCAATAGTGTGAGGTGGGCTAGTGCCTTGTCTGGGCCGTATGGGTTGGAGTGCGGGGTGAGGCAGGGGGGTTATGCTCGCCTACGCTATTCAACCTATATGTGAATGATCTGGTTGGCGCGCTTAGCAGCATGCGTGTCGGGTGTCATATTGATGGCGTGTGTTGTAAACATTAGCTACGCAGATGACATGGTGCTGCTCGGTAATCTGCGGGCTTAGGACACTCGTCGCCACTTGCCAGCAATATGCCTGACTACATGGTTTGGCATATAATGTTAAGAGGAGTGTCGTCATGGTCTTTGGGTCAGGGGTAAATACCCGGAAGCAGTACCTTCAGTTAAGCTGAACGGTATACCCCTTGTGAGGGTAGACCGATTTAAATATCTGGGTCACTTATTGACCACTGGCCTCAAAGACGATGAGGATATTGACAGGGAGCGGAGGGCGCTGTGTGTGAGAGCTAACATGATTGCCCGCAGATTCAGGCGTGCCTCTAAAGAGATCAAGCGCACTATATTTAGTGCGCTTTATTTTGTACGTCTTTTTATACTTGCAGTCAGTGGGTTCATTATACTCAAAAATCATACGGCGCCCTTCGCATCCAGTACAATAATGCATTCAGGGTGTTGATGGGGTTTCCCGGTACTGCAGTGCATCAGGGATGTTCGCTGAAGCTCACGTGGACTGTTTTTACACCGTGATGCGGAAGCGGTGCGCATCCTTGGTCCGTAGGGTGCGGGGCAGCGCCAACAGCATCCTGTCTATGATAGCGAGCAGGCTTGATTGTGCGTTTGTGAACCACTGCTGCAGGGTTTCGGCTGGGCCTGTCACCGTGCAGCAGTGATGTCACAATCTGTTTTCTGTTTTTGGTTTTGTTTTGAAAGTGTATTACTCACAGGTATTACTAACATAGTTTGTAAGTATATTGTTACTAACACTATGAGTCTTGTTGCTCGAAATAAAATTATTATTATTTTTTAACATATCTCGGGACCATAGAGTCCCGGTCCTTTGGAAGGCGTAAGAGGGGCCGAAGCCAACTCGCAGAGGCCCCTTAGAAAATTTTATTGAAATGCGGCACCAACCGACGATTATCCCTGTATGCACTATGCAAGTGCACCCAAGGATAACCCCCGGTTAGTGTAGGACTATTGCAGGATATGGAAAAATACAAATTTGGGCTATGGGTTTTGGGTGCCTAAAGTGGACTGGTTATCAGTCATAACTATGTAAGAACTATGGCCCCTGCCTGATCAATGTTTTATATATACACGGATAAAATGGCAGGGGGTGACTTGCACACTCAATAATGGGCCCTCGGAAACTGTCGCTAGCACATAGTGACGTAGCAACAAGGGGGCAACATGTCCTGAGGTGCTTATGAGGAGTGGAGAGGTATTCCACGGCTTTCAGAACAATCCCAGAGCCCGGAAGATGGTCAAGATCCCTACGAGCACTTACTGGAATACTTCCTTCCCCCGAGCACGTTTGCTCTTGCGAGTCTCCACTCAAGCCAGCCAGTAAAGGCAAGAATGAGGTGGGAGCTCTGTTCCTCGTCATTGTTCACTCCAGCCGGCCAATAAAGGCAAGCCAGAGGTGAGGAACAAGATTTCTCCCGGGAGATAGGGTCCATGGGGTCGCTACTGCCCAACAGCTCGCCACATGCTGCCCTGCGGGTTTTTGTATCTCTCTTGGTCTGTCTCCTCACCCTAGACCTGTTTCGGCAAAGTAAACTCTTGTGACGCAGGCCCAGAGTTCGGAGCGCGCAAGCCCCACCACGACGTCAACGTAGAGATTAATCGAGCTACGATTACATTTTTTTGAATTCTTTTCAAATACAACTAGAAACCTCTGCCATGCAATTTAAAGTATCGACCTGGAGTTTTTTTTTTTTTAAATATACATATTTGCATTATCGTATTCTGAAACAAATAAGTACGAGTATAAATAAAATAGCAACTTTATGAAGAAACGGAGTATTAATTTAAATGAAGTCACGTGTGTTAGGCGTTAGCGGATTGATCTTAGTAATTGTGTTCATAAAACATAATTTTAGTTATTAATAATAGATTTTTTTATTTCCTCGTTATGTTCGCAGAACTGGGTAAAAGTACGCGTGCGCATTACCGCCCCCGTACTTTTACTGGCCGTTACAGCAGAAATTCGCATTAGCTGAATTCCAGTGAGGTTTCAGGGTAAAACGTTATTATTGAGAATTTTAATTAGTATTTAAATCTCGCATCTGATAATCTGTAGATTAACGCTATTATCACTTTAACGTATGCATAGTTTATGAAATTACTATTCGCAAACCCTTAACACGATATTATATGTCAATAGCGATAAAACAACAATTCTCACAATCAGATAAAATTCAAGCATGCGGCGATAAAAATCTTTTGCCTAAATAGATTTACCAAATTATCCCCGTTCTCGTATGTCGATGTGATTGATGATTTAGAGAACGATCAAGTGTATGTGTGACCACCAGTGCTTTATTCGTTTCAATCACAATAAACGCGGTGCCCGTAGAATACAGACGTCGGAGGACGTCCATGAAAGTGAAGAAAAAGTGCATAAGATTTTGTGTTCCTAAATGGAGTTCATAATAGTAGCCAGCATCTTAATTGTAATAAATGCTGTATTTTTAATTGGATCTTTAATATAAGCATTGAAGGTTTCTAAAAGCAAGGTAAGTGGTGCTATTAATCCATATTATGCTTTTTTTAGTGGTAACTTTTTCTAATGTTTGATATTTTTATCTGGTTGTGTATGTTGGTTGTAATAGTGAGATTTTATCTAAAAAAAATATCGCTTTTATAATTATTTGTATTCTTTGATTTTCAAAATTGTGTGCAGCTGAAGCTACGGATACAATGCTATCCAATCTGGGTACGTATTTCAATAGGGTAAAACCGGGATAGATGCCCCACTTTTTGAAATAGCCTCCTTATATAAAAAATATTAATTTTATATGAATAATTTCTATGAGTATAGCTAGTTTAATCATTTATGTTGAATTATAATTATTATTTTTTGACCTATCAATAATAAATTTTGCAGAATTTAGCTTTTTATGGAAGACTTTTTTTGAGGATAGATGCCTACCTGTATGGATAGTTGCCCCACCATGAAAATACTAAGAAGGATAGATGCCTGCAGTGCGGGATAGATGCCCTTTATACTGTGTGAACGAAAAACCCAACCAAATATGAGGTCGAATTACGAAAAACCATTTTAATTTTTTTTTTATGTTTTTATTTTTATCGTTTTATGATAATTCTAATACGATACAAACAAACATAATAAAATTTCAAAAACATTTGTTCAACAAAAATATTAATTCTTATTTATATTAATTATTAAGTGTCAACATGCATAATAATACTTTTTTTTTAAAATTAAAATAACACATTATCATTCCTTATCCTACTTAAATGAAGTTGAACCGGATAGTGCTTTCAGTTTTCCACATCTTGAGCAAAAATTTCTGAAGTTCTGAAGTTTCTGTAGTTGTTCTACAGTCCAAGAACATACTCGAGCTTGCACTCCTTCCTTTCTTTTGTACTTTCGTGGCATGGTTCTGCTACAAGTAAAGAGTCCAAATATTAAAATACGGAAAAACATAAAAAAATATAACAGAACACTAAAAATAGTTACACTGATACCATTATAGTGTATGGAGGGATAGATGCCCTTAAGGGCACCTATACCTCGAAAAATCAGGGCAACTATCCTTTATGATAGGGATAGATGCCCAAGTATTTTTTAAATAAATTAAAAACAAAAGTGCAACTATTAACACCCAGATGAACACTTAATGAACCAGTACATTGATGTAATAAAAAATATAATGGAATGTATTACTACTTATAAAGTTATACAACGGCAAATACTAACCTTTAAATCTTTGACGTGTTCGTGAATTTTGCCGCGGAGATGATTGCACACACGAGCGAAACGCGTCCTCACCGTACGACAGCCAGGGTGCAACGGAGGTGCAGGGTGACTGCGGCTCCTACTTATACTATTAATTCATAGTTGCGAGTTTGGGAAGTTAGGTTTTTTGAAAATGAGGCATCTATCCCACTGCGGCATCTATCCCGGTTTTACCCTATCTAAAATTAAACTAACATAAAATAACCTACGTTCAAAATCTCTAAAATCTAAATACCTAATGTTTTTAAATACCTAAGCAACTAAAACCTACCTACAAATTACCTTTTTTTTTTTTTTTTGTTTTCGGGGGGAAACCTTCAAAAGGCACCCGACCTCTGGGGAGTGAGGTCGGGGAGTGTGGGATTTTTACCTCACTAAAACCACCCCGGTGATCACCATCCGCACATAGGGGTAGTCCCGGTTCCTCTTAAAAGACCAATTCCGGAACCACCCCTGCGCAACGCCTGTAAGGCACATCCCTGGGGAGACTGTAAAGGGGCCTCCCCTAAGTCTCGCTATGCACGGCAGCACGTGACCACTGTGCCACCGTCTTCCCTGGGGTCGCTTAGTAGGCGGACAGAGTCTCCACTCTATGCGCCCACGACCCCAAAACCTACGAATTACCTAAGTTTAAAATACTGATTGGACTAAATATCTATCATTCAAAAATATGTTTCTGGCCGTTTCGTTGTGTGGTCACAGTTCTAACCTAACCTAACCTAGCTGTTGGCCAACAAGATATGAAATTCAGTCGTGCCAGCGACACCAAGAAGAAGACCTAGCTGTTTCGATTTAAAAAAGATATATGCGTGTTACTCATGCGGGTACAGAAACATATAACGGTGAGGTAAACCAATTTAAGGAACTTTGTACATAGGAATTTCAAGTTTTAGCTTTATGAACTTCAGAAACATGTCCATTTGACATTTTAAGCTTTCGGTATTTTGAATATAAGTGAAACAATTATTAGGTACTAGCTGTGCCCGCGACTTCGTTCGCGTGGATGACGAAACTTATCAATGAGTTTTTTGTGTAAAGTGCTATTTGTGTAGAACGTTATCTATCGAGCATATCGGTATTAATACTTCTGTCCCGGCGCGGGCCCTTTGTGGCTAATTACAATAGAAAACCAATTGTGACTCATTAGCGGTGATTTAGAGGTTATATGATATCTTTGCTCGCGGCATCGCTCGCATTCTGTAAGTTTTTTTGTAGTAGATTTCTACTTTGGTACCTGTTAAGCAGGATAACCGATAGCGAAGCTGACGTTCATTGCAACGAATGCTCACAAAGATAATGGTAACGATCTATACGCTCTACCTTATAAAAGTAAATCTAAGTACATACCTAATTTAAAAAAAAAAAACTCAATAACAAAAAATAAAATACCTACCTACCTAAACAAACCTATTTCTGATGATAACTAATCTAAACTCAATAAATAAGCAAAATCCCTAAAAACTAATATCTATACGAATGACTAATCCTACCTAACAGTATTATAAAATAACCTACGGTCACGACGTACACTATCAAATATACTACCTATACTTTAAAATTAAAATCTATACCTAAGACTTATAAAAATAAACCTAAATAACTCTACCTTAAACTGTACTTAGTAAAAACTAAAAGGAATAAAAAGGTCGCACTGAAAAGCACGGTTTAGAATTGCAAGTAGCAGTTAAAACATACAATTTATAGAATGCTAATAAAAACAAACGCTCGCCACTCGACACGTCCCTTCAAATCAAAGTTCAAAAAATGTATGATGCGCGCGCTCAGACTCCGTCCTTATATACAATGTGTAACTGAATTAATGCACATTATGAAAGTAGTTTGTTCAGAATCGTTTACTGAATCGATTTCTGTAATTTTTAATATAGGTAATATTTTATCCCAAAAATAATTAAAACTACGTAAATTACTGTCACACTTCCGCTGTACAGTAAAAACAAACCAAAATGGATGAAATACCTACTGCGCTAGACCCTTATACGAGTGCGACTGTTTGCATGCGTAGATTTGTAATGTGACCACAATTTTCTCCCACAATCAGTGTAACTAATTTATGAGAAAAACAATGTTTATTACATAATAATAAAAATTCAGTGTATGTATTATGATTATAACATAACATTCTAATTGGGGTGTCTGGTGGTGTGCGTTAATTCCGGGACAAGTTGTATACGGTAGCGATCCGTGGTGGCCGCGCGCCACGTGTGTGCTGCGAGCGGTGCAAGCCAAATTCAACCTTCAGCACTACATTTACAGCATAACTTAGGGGCGCTGCACACGGTTAAGATACAATATTATATATTACACTACAATAGATAAAATATATAATATTTTAAGATACAATATCGCTCGCCATACAAATTCATCTTAAGATACGAAAATATGAAATATTATTTATTATCTTCGTCGTGTGTGATAGTCCATTGAATTGTATGGCGAGCGATATTGTATCTTAAGATAAAATATTATAGTATCTTAGCCGTGTGCAGCGCCCCTTAGTGAACTCCACTGCGGGTGACGTAACCTACGACAAACTTATTATTTGCGGTTGGTACAGTAATCGGGTCTAGGGATCAAACCGCAAAATTAAGTTTGTTTTTTATTGTATATACTTTTCCGGGATAAAAATTACCCAATGTGGTGCCCAGGATATTAAAGAATAATTATACCAAGTTTCATCGTAATCGAACCGGTAGTTTTTGCGCGATGCCTGAACAAACAGACAGACAGACAGACAATTTTTTTTTTAATCACATTTTTGAGTTCGGTGTCGGTCTAGTAACACCCCCTGCCATTTATTTTTTTGATATTTTCAATGTACAGAATTTTCACTTCTACAGATTTATTATAAGTATAGATTTAGATTTTAGGGATTTTTAACGTAGTTTATTTTACGTTGGTTCTTTTAATTTTAGATATTGCAATACGTACCCATCCAATCTACCTACTTCCTGTAGAATTTTCCAAGTACTCAACGAAAGCAGGTGTTTTTAGCTTTCAGTTAAAACCTGCCGTAGTTTCCTGCACATTTGTTGTTGTAGATTGGATTCGTATCAGTAAACACAATACTTACTTTCATTCATTAATTAATCTTCTCATCAGTCTCCCTAAATAATGAAAATAGCTTTGATAACATGCCAAACGTACTACTGTAAAAGTTTTGTATGGAGAAGAACTCAATTCACGACCGATCAATTCTATTTTCATTTATGTGTATTGGCCTATTTAAAATAAATTGTTTGCGCATTCACTTTTTTGAGCTTCCATAACTGGATATGCTCAACATATAGGTATACCTACGACCATTTAGAATTTTCTTATTAAAGGGATGAATAAAAAAAAATTCTAAATGGTCGTAGGACCATCTATCAAAAAATTCAATTGCCCATGGCATTAGTTATTGTGAGATTTATTTACAAAAACATGCTTACCTACCTATGTCATAGAGTCTATTATTAGCCCTGAATCGCGAGTTGGCGTCAATAGTTTCCACCACGCCCACGCGCGGCCCACGTCTTAAATTGAGGTTCATAACTTCGTTTCAAAGTTTATATATAAACTAGACTCACTGGAAATTATTATACTTCAGAGATGCAGGCTAGGTTAAAATTATATACAGTGTACTTAAAGATAGCAGCTCTAATCGGTTTTTGTAAGCATTTACGTAATTAAATCTACGATTTGAATGTATGGCTGCTTTCTTCCTTTTTGCTGATTGCAAAGCGTTCAACGCCTAATTGCGTCACAGTTTCAATCACAATCCGAGAGTTTTGAAGGATATTTATAATTAAATTCGTCTGCACAACAACGTAAACAACGCAATGAACGTGTCTGAACTGTCAAAATGCGATCAATTGTCATTTTATGTACGCTGCTACCCCGCAGGTTGTGTATTCTGAAAAAAAAAAGGTTTGGGTTTCTTGTTTTAATCAAAGTGTCCTAGTTAAAGCATGGTGAATACTGTCAACCTCTGTAGTTGTTAACGAAAAGTATTAAAATTATAATAACTTATGTACCCACTAATTGAGTAGGTAACAATAATGCTATTGTGACTGCGTATTTAGTTAAAGTACAGGTTTTTCATACATACCTAATGTTTAAAATAGCTACTACAGCTTCACATATAAAGTAGCAAAATTGATTCAATTAATACAATGGATATTGAAAGTCAATTAAAGGTTAAACGACAGTAACAATAAACTATCTAAAGACCACCTGATGTGACTTAATAAACGCCTGGTATAATGAATGATAAGACCTTGTCTAGGGACGTTGTACACCTATAGTATATCTTGACTTATTTTGTAAACTATAATGGCGTTCTGCAACACCCTCGGGAAAAGTCTCGTAGCACTGCGTAGCATTACTGCTACGCGTAGAATTTCTTTTGCACGTAGAATGCTACGTCGCGTAGAAGAAATGCCTTCTACGCGTAGCTTCCTGTATAGCTACTGCAACACCCTCGGGAATAGACACGTAGCACTGCGTAGCATTACTGCTACGCGTAGAATTTCTTCTGCACGTAGAATGCTACGTCGCGTAGAAGAAATGCCTCTACGCGTAGCTTCCTATATAGCTACTGCAACACCGTCGGGAATAGACACGTAGCACTGCGTAGCATTACTGCTACGCGTAGAATTTCTTCTGCACGTAGAATGCTACGTCGCGTAGAAGAAATGCCTCTACGCGTAGCTTCCTGTATAGCTACCGCAACACCCTCGGGAATAGACACGTAGCACTGCGTAGCGTTTCTGCTACGCATAGCATTCCTTCTACGCGTAGTTTCCTTTCGAAGCGTAGCATTCCTTCTACCCGTAGCATTTCTTCAACGCGACGGCATTACGTGAAACACTCTTTTGCATTATAATATTTCTGATTAAATCCGAAGATTTAATTCTTGTCCATAGGTAACAATTTTGTTCAGTATTCGAGGAGATACATTTTAGGTAACCAGGATATCTTAAATTTAAAATAAGCGGTATTTTAGATATGAACAAAGCAAATATTATAATAAAGTGAGACTTCGATTTAATGAAAATTAATGTTCGTTTGATTCGATACGTACAGTTTTTAGTATATTATGTAAATTTATTTATTTATTCAGTAGTACACGCGTGTTTGGAAAAATACTCTACCTAATAATGTTTGCCATTTCACAGTTTCCGCACCGAAGGAAAAATCACAGCAATCACAGCAAACTCATTGTGACTTATTATATTCAGCTTGCTTACCCATATTATGAACATTGGTTGGTTTTCTATGATACGCATAAGAAAAGCCTGCGCAAATAAAATAGCATTGTATCTTAGTTCGAAACAGTGTTAGGTGCAGTTTTAGCGGCGCTCTCTTTTCGATCAAGTAGTGTATTCTTTAATGTATAATGTATTTATCGTTTTACCCAGTATCTGGGTAGCGGAGTCCTGATAGGCAGAAGCTTGAAGTAAAATACTGGTATTCAGCTGCGGCTGGAAGCCGACCCTAACATAGTTGGGAAACGACTAGGCAGATTGATTGATTGATATGTATTTATAACCTGACTAATAACCGAATAATAAAATTATTTTTTTATATTTATATTTTTTTCTTGAATAGCAGAAGCCAATTATCATAGCATCGTTTTAACGATTGAAAAAAATTATGTAAACTTACAGGCGCTCGCTTTTAAAAGTAATTTCATCCTTTTTTGTTTCCGTTATTTAATAAACACGCTGGTTTTCTAATTTGCACGGATTTATTTGCACTCGTAATATTATTACAATGTAGGTCTCTATAGAGTAACTAAATTTCCTAATACATGTACAAACTAATAAACTCAATAAATATATGTTCTCTAATTACTTAAATATTATGTATTCCAGGGTGATCCTCGTCTATCAACGCTAGGGTCTGTCCTGGGCCCCCGCATGAGTCTGCAACCCCAGGTCGTCTGTGCTAAATAAATGTTTTTTTTTTCTTTCTTCTACGATTTGATTCCTGACCATATAACAGTTTTGTATAGCTCCCAGTTATATTCATTTGTGGTATCTTCCAAGATATCTTGATTTTGAAATATGCGGTAATAAAGGATTAAACCAAGCAGATCTAAAAATAAACGTAGCATACTTAGCTAATAATCACTTTTTGCCACTTTAAATTGCCGGAGTGACCTTCAAGAATATTTGGTTGTGAACGTTGATTACATTGTTTGGAGATTCGAGTCGGTGTCGACTCACCGCGGCACTCGTGTCATCGCGGCGCGGCGTAGGCGTTCCATCTTCAAGAGCATATTCATGTAATTTACGCGCCGAACAAGACATTCGGTTTATGGACATCGTAAAATGGCATACCCGTATTGTTAAACATGCCTTCAGAAATAAAACAATAAAATCTCAACACTAAAATAATAACAATTTATTGATTAATATTCAAAGATTTATATTCAAAATTAATTGAGACTGGAAATAAATGTATTGAATAAAAAGCTAATTTTAATGTATTCAGAGCTACTTAAATATATCTTCGATAAATAGTTGTATCTTATCAATAGTAAGTAGGAATGAAATCTTAGATAAATAAGCGCATTAGGAATTGCAAATGTTGGCAAAAAAAGAATGAATAAATTGTTAAGCAATCATCATTCCAATTTTATCAAACTTTGTTTTTAGGGTTCCGTACCTCAGAAGGAAAATCGGAACCCTTATAAGATCACTTCGTTGTCCATCTGTCTGTCCTTCGTCTGTTAAGACCTTTTTTCTCAGGAACACGTAGAGTTATCAAGTTGAAATTAATATCAAATACTCAGGGCTGCAATCCTTTGAAGTAGTGAAAAAATAAAACTTCTAAGTAAACGCAATAAAAAAATACGGGCGTTTATGTTCCGTTTATGCCGTATATTTTGACACTTTTGATACTCGCAAGGGAATCAAAACCATCAAGGGTACTTCCCGTTGACCTAGAATCATGAAATTTGGCTAAAAGCAATGTCATGTAGCATAAGTAAAGGAAAATATCCGAAAACCTTAAAGTAGTTACATTCCTACTAATTTGTACGGAACCCTCGGTGCGCGAGTCCGACTCGCACTTGACTGGTTTTTTTTACCACTGTGTGTGGGGTGTATAGTAATAATTTGAGCGAGTGGTAGCCAAACTACGCTCTAGAACAGTTTTTCAGGACTCCTGAATACAGCCGGGTTCAGCTCTGTTTAGAACAGCAGCTCGACTAGAAACAAAAGACAACTGCAGTTTTGTACTCCAACTTTCTCTAGACCCCACACTATCTCTAGGCAACCTGCTAAAAAGCTGTAAATAATGGCAGCTTACAAACACGGTACACTTTCTCTATTCTGCTAATTAAGGATTGAGGAAACCGCTTGTAATGAAGATAGCCTAAAAATAGCCTGATAGATACCTTATTGGTGATGTTCTTTAGAAATGTCAGGTGCGGAGCACTCGCAACCGGCGTGTGTATCTGATTCAGTGGCGTGCATTAGATATAGGCATATAAACAGTGCCTACCTCGATAAATCGATAAACCATAAGACTGTCAATTACATTTTAGAGTGTGTGCCCCACAATTAAGAAACTCACTAACTAAAACACACTATCATACCTAAAAAAAAGCAAAATCTTCCAGACGGCCTACTTGGCTCCCGTACTATTCGCACATCGTCATTGGTCTTTACTCGTTCAAGTTAATACGACGAAATTAAAAATACGTACGTCTCACGCGGAATACTATGTCGTTCGACCATCGCAATTTATCACCCTAAAGTAGGCATGCCTACTCATAACCAACCGAGTGTGAATATTAAAGTAATACTTCGTAATTTGGCTGTGCGAAGAAAGAAAGGCATGGATAATGACGTCGCCGATAGTGAAGTAAAATTTAAAATCCAAGATGGCGGCTGCGAAAATTTTCAAATTTTTCGTCATGGGTGTCGTTTTCAAGGTTTTCGACGATGCTGGAGCCTTTAATAAAGTCAAAATAAACATCCAATATGGCAGCTGTAATTATTTTAAAATTTTTATTTATGTGTGTAGTTTTCGTGGTTTTCGAGGGTGCTAAAGCCGATTGTGAGGTAAAAATGAAAATCCAAGAAGGCGGCTGAGATAATTTAAAAATTTTGTCATTTTTTAAGTTTTACAGCTGCCATCTTGGATTTTTATTTTGAACGTCGTTCCTGCCGGTCCGGCCTTTATCCCACCCGCGCCTCATTGCCTACCCCTCTCATCAAAGACGACAATCACTTCCAAGTCGTGCCCGGCAGCCGGCTGCCCGCAGCTTCACTCAAGTGAATAGACATCCTATGAATTTCCACTTCCGGATTGAAGGATAAACTTAATTAGGCAGTTATAAAATATTGAAGAGTAAACCGACTTGAATGAAATAAAGACTAAATGGTACTTCAAGATACGGCCTATAAATTTCTGAATTGAAGGACCAACTAAACTTTGTAGTAGAGAAAATATTCTCCCATAAATTTTGTAATATAACTACAAATGATCGGTTTTCGGATATTTTCCTGTACGTATTTCTGCTGTGAGACCTTGTTTCTTTCCAAATTTCATGATTCTGGGTCAACGGAATGTACAGACGCCAGCAAGTCAAGCTACCCGAAACTGTCAAATTTTTCCAATCAACCTTGAACCTTAACGCTTTAACGATAAAGTTGAAAATCTATTAAATACATTTGACAGATTGTAGTAGCTTGATGTGCTGGCGTCTATACCTACCCTGAGGGTTTTACCCACAGAACAGATAAAAGGTTTTACCCACCACTCCCCGAAATGGTTTCAATGAAATACTCAGAAAGCGAGCGGCATCATTGCTCAGTCGTGCCCGCGGCAGTGGCAACAGCATTCTTAGTGTTGTAGCTGACAAAATTGACTGTCCAATATTGTGGCATTGTGTGCAGTTGCATGTCAATAAGAACTGACTGAAGTGATGACGGATGATACGATAATTATTTTATATTTCTATTTATATTATTTTGTTTTATGGTTTTAATGATTTTTTTTTATTTTAAGCTGTATTCATTTTAATTAATTTAAAATGTAAATATTTTAATGAATTTAAAGATTATTGCGATTTTGGCTAATGAATTTATTTTACAATTTGATTTTTATGTATTCCGGTTATTTAATTTTAGTTTTAGTTATATTAGTATTATTGTGGCATGTATTTTAATGTTTGGTTACTAACATAATTTTTAAGTATAGGTAGTAACATGAATATGGATATATATATATGTGTCTGAATTAAATAAATAATAATAATAATATCCTATGACTTATTTTTGAGATGATATGACAGTACCTATTTTGTTTTAGTTCACGCACATACATAATAGTTCTGATGACAGACAAATCTGGTGATGGGACACCTATAGCTTCTCCTATAACGTTTCTTAGATTTCCTACATTTTTTTTTCAATAAAAGGTGTCTTCGTATTTGTTCATCCATCCATTTCCGAGTTTATCGTCGTTGTTTCCGCAAACCTTCACGGAGCGACAACCCGAAGGAATGTTAATGTCCGCCAAGAGGATATTCGTCAGTCGCTACTTCTGTCATTGAAGTGCACGTGAATATTAGGTCAAGACTGTAGGTCAGTCGGGCATTTTTAACCCGTATGAAGTAGTTTGTCTGCTCTAAATGTAATCCTTGAACATGAATTTAATCACTTTAAATGAACAGGCCAGCGACCTAAAAATGTTTTTTATTACTTACTCAATAGAATAAACGTTTTACAATCACACAAATAGCGTATATCGTTATTGCAAAACTCTTTCGTACTTGCGTGACGAAAGAGTTTTGCAATAACAATAGCTGAGTTATACAGCTGTTTAAACCGTAACTGTTGATGTACTACTTATTGCGAAGACGTAGACTAATAGTATAATCATTAATAATATGGATATTGGACGAATCCTTTTACGGGGCCAGGCACGCAATCCAACATAGGAAATGATGTTGAATTTGCTATCTACGGTTCAAAACGGTTATTCTATTTCAGGTACGATGTAGGAATCGTAGGAATGCATTTTTTCTTTTTGACAAATTAAAATACCACTAAATTTAATTGTTTATATCCCTATAAAAACTTAATGTGCCACACTCGTAGCTTGAAAACCCATTTCCGACTGCAAGATTTTCCGGATTACTTATCTACTTAGTAGGGAAGGTGGGGTAAGACGGGGACTTAAAGGTAATTCATAAATAAAACCCTCTGTTTTTGATTGCACAAATTAGGAACTTTTATTACGAAACTCAGTCTTTCTTTCTTTAATTATAATCCTTCAAAACAAAAATATAAAAATCTTCTCATAGAAATAACAACTTAAAAAAAATAACAAAATCTCCCCATCTTGCCCCACCTATAGGGCAAGACAGGGTACCCCTTAGGGTAAGATGGGATATTAAATATTTAATCGTCGTCATCTTCACAAACAGGGCAGATATGGACAGCCTCATCATCGTTATCTTCCACTCCTGCACACCCACAATGCGCCCACTTACCGCAAGTCTGGCATGTGATCCATCCTTCGATAGACTCGAAATATAAGCCGTGGCAGTACAGAGATTCTGTATCTTCATCATCTGATGTCTGAGCTTCTTTGTCAGCTTTCTTGGTTCTTTTATATGTTTTTTTCAATTTCTTTTTGTTTATCGCCTTTGGTTTCTGTTTCTTACTGTTTTGTTTTTCTTCTAACTCTGTTTTATAAGGAGAAACAGTGATAATAGCTCTTTTTCCTCTTCTTCGAACTGGTCTTGCCCTTTATTCGGCCATTCGTGGATAAGGCATTAACTGTTTTGGGCTAACCAGATGAAATGCTGCATTATCCAGAGAATACGAGTAAACAGTAAGTTTACTGTTATTTTCTGTACTAATGATGAGGTTTGAGGAGTCGGTTGAGGTGTTGCTGTGGTCGTTGTAGAATTTAAGGCGGTGCAGGTGGCCGTTTGGGTATCATGGGCTGACGATGTTACTGATGATGGGACTGTCAGTGTTGGTTGTGAGGTTGCTGCTATCGATGGTGTCGAAGCTGTATCAGCCGCGGAATCCATTTCAGCGTTCAATACGATATCGGTGGCCTCTGCAGCAATAAAGTCGTCTTCAGTAAAAATGTGTGCATTGTAAGGCGAGATGTCACATGCTTTGTTGGCATTGTTACTGCCCGAATAAACGCTTGCCCGAAGAGTTCAGCTACTTGAAATTGGGTCACTACTTTTCCAGGATTTGACCTTACCCATGCTGTTATGATCTAAGTCTTGCTGGCTAATTTATAACCCTTTTTTTCCATCTAAAACCTCTTAAATAGTGGCTAATTTCATTTGATTTTCACTCCACCCTCCTCTGTTAGTTTTTCTATTGTAATTTCGAACCATAATCTATGTTAAAAAAGAAAAAATTAATCCAAATAGTGACGATCATATTTAATTATATCGAAATAAAAGAATTGACCAATAAGCGGGTGAGATGGGGTACCACCCCATCTTGCCCTCAGGTAGGTACCCCATCTTTCCCAAAGTGGACTCCCAAGCTGTATAATTTTTTTTGATGGTATTAATACAAACAAGCCGGAGCGATTTTATGAGTTTAGAGTAGTAAAATAAATAAATATCAATAAAAACATATGACACACATCTTGTATACCATGCATTGTGAATAGTCACGCACTTAATATATGTCAAAAATTAGATAAAACCACTCAAAATTAAAAAAAAAAATACTTACCAAGTTACAACGTGCACACTATCGACCAAAATTTTTGTGACGCTAAAAACTTCTTCTAAATGCCGTCAGATGCGTTAAAATGTTTTTTCTGGCGACATTGTATAATCTGTTTTGGTATGGTCCCCGTCTTACCTCGCCACCCCGTCTTACCCCACCTTCCCCTAGTAAAGTTTTTTTTTTTTTTAATGAAAACACTCTTACGTTTCAAATGGTTTTTCTTCTAATTAATTTCTAATCAATAGATAAGGATTTTTATCGAGAATCGATTCGGTTTATCTTACATTACGCCACACTAGCCTGCTACTACAAATTGACGACGACTATCTTACAAGTTCACGTTACATAACTGTTTAATGTTTTGGATACGAATGGACAATGTTGAAAACTACAGACGCTTCTGTTAACTTGTGAGTCACCGTCATCGCTCGGCAGCGTTGAGGTTGGCTTCGTTATAAAATCAACACAAACGCTCAGGATGTCGTAAGCGGTTCTCGTGCAGTTTTGGTTGAACACCGTCAGACGACACACGACTGTGTGCAATTTTATTCAAACTTTATACGACGAAAAATAATCATGAGCTACGCGTTTTTAATAGTGGTGTCTGTAGCAATTACATTGAAATTAATATTTTTGAATCTGTCTATGTATTTCACCATGAAGTACAAGGAAGTTGATTTAACTCAGGTGAGTGTCGCTTAGAAATAAAATTTCGGACGTTTCTTGGTGTTATTGTGTCTTTGAACCATAAGTTTGGAATTTAGGATCTACAAGCGAGTTTGGTAACCCGTTTTGCAACACTACCTAACTGTTATGAAAGCTAGCACGTTTTAGATACTAGTGTAAACAAAATAACTTGAAGCATATCTTAAAAGATTCACCTAATTTTGAAATGTACCTGTCACTGTTTCTGTTGAAAGTAACACTGTTCGGTACTTGACGCTGCCTTCACCTATAAAATAGTTATTGGAAACCTAGAATGCTTATCGAAATAATGTAACATTTAATTTCAAACGCAAGGTCGAATCATATTATGTCTGGTTTTGGTTACGGTAAGGTACAGTTGTCCACAAGTCTTTGGTAACACTTTGACCTTGAGCGGGCCTAGCGTAGTACGAAGCGTACTTACATTCGTTTATGAGTGGTTAGAGTCCATTTAATAAGTAAAATACCAATGTAATGTATTAATGTATGCTGCTTATTCATATACCTATATCGATAAATCTAGCAGAATGATAAAAATTAATATCGTTTGTTTGTGTAAAAGTTGTTTTCTTACGCAATGTCTTCTGTGAGTGTGATGGTGTGTAATTGTTTGTGTTTACATGAGCTGGATGTGCCACAACTGCAATTGTTTACATAATATTATTATTTCGTATTAAGAGTCATGGAATATGTACCTCCTACATGTATCTAGTCATTTCTTAAAGGCTGACGTGGATAACGTAAGGAGACCAACTTGTGGGTAACTAATAGTCCGCAATGGCCACCACACTTTAAGCAAGCGTGGTGATTAATGCAATTTTTTCTCTGTAAGTAGGTATAAGAATAAGATAAGATTTCTGTAATCCGCGGTGGGACTCATGTCAGCAGGTATGAATGGATGAATGAATCAACCTAATTGCGGTATTTTTATTTTCGGTTGTAACCAATGTCGTCGGATATACTTAGTTGAAGTTTAGTAAGAATCCGAAAGGATGTTTTCAAATTTTTTTTTATTTAATAATTGGAAACAATCAGTTCATTTATCAAATTAAATTTCATTCGAAAACAACTATCGGTTTCTTATTAAACTACAACTATATCCGACGACGTTACTTATCTCCTTTGGAGACTGCACGTGGATGATTCTTGAAAATTGTTTATAAACTACTTTTTATATTTAACTGCATCATTTCTTAGAAATTTTGGTTTCAATGAAAGGGTTGCTAAAGTATGAGGTACCTGGAACCCAGGTAGGACTTAGAAGTCCGGTTGTCGCAGTGGCTGAGCAATTAGATCCTCCGCACGGAACAAATATTTGTAACGTGTACAAATAGGTGTTAGAAACGTGTCTCGGAGTTCTGCATGAGATTTGTGTCACTACATTTCAAGTCGTGCATTAAAAAAAACGTTTTTTCTCTCAATACAATCTAGAATCTATATAAGTATACATATTTATAGAGTCGTATTTATAAAGTCGTTTTCGTTTCTGTGTGACCGCGCTGTCCTACCAAACTACTCAACGGATTTTGATGCGGTTTTCACCAACATTTAGAGAATTTGTTGCGGAACGTTTATGCGTATTATATAAAACTTCCATATATTAAAGAAACCTAGATGCTTTTTACAGTCGAAAAAACCGTACGAAGCAGGGGCGGATCGCTAGTATGCAATAAATGACTAAATACAGCTTTATTTTACAGACCAATACCCAGACCAAGGCGAAAAACAAGTCCATGCTCATATCGTGGAAGGAAATCCCGCGCATCATCCCACCGAAATCCATGTACTGCCCTAATTCGAACGAACGACTGTCCCAGCACATCATGAAAGGATAATAAAGTAATTCTGAAACCTAACTGTGATGTCAAAAAAGAAAAAAATATGTTTGTGATTGTTCCTATTGCTCTAATAGCTATTAATATATCAAAATAAAGATAAACAAAAACTTAACAATGTTTTTTATTGCAAATTGTACTTCATTACGTCTTATTTTACGTATCCACAATTATGTACATTATAGAATTATGTATATTTCATTTATCAATTAAATTACAATGTCCAAAAATCAATAATAATAAGAATGACATAATGTATAATAATAATTAATAATTTTTAAATTAATCTATATTAACAAATTTTATGAATAATGATAGCATGTGACATTAATTAAAACCTATCGCCTATACATTGCTGTGCCCTAGCAGGGTTCATTGTTTGGAACTATCATAATGTAACAACCTGTAAAAGTTCATGTCCCTGACGTGGGTCGCCCACTTCACGGTCTTCTTCCGTAGGTAGTTTCAAATTTCGTTTTTATACTCTAAAGCTGTTTTTACGATAAATCTATTGAATTTATGCACATGCGGGTGAGTCACATACTCTTCTACTTCCATCCACTTGCAATTGTTTACTTCTCTTTCTGACGGTATAATTTTATCAGACACAGCCTTCATCATAAGAATTACATAAATGTCTGAGTTTTCGAACATCATATTGTGTGTATGCCGAAATGTGACAAGCGATTCAAATACAGCGTCAACTCCGGTCTCTTCTTTCACCTCTCTCACAGTGTAACATAATGTACATACTCACAGTTATCTTCATTCATTCCTCCAGCTCAGACAAGCGTTACCGTTAGGCGCTGATCTAACTATTCCTCACGACACCAGGCCACGTTTTATCCATAATCAGTACACAGACACAGCCATCAACTTTAATATAAGACTACGACGATTTAGTGACATCCAAGGGCTGGGAATTTCACCCACATTGATTGATATCATTTTTCCTATAAACACTATACTTTTAATACAAAATAAAAATAGATTTAATTGTATTTTAAAAACATATATTTTATTAAATGGGCGCCAAAATGTCGTATAGCGACAAGTAACTAACTTTAAATTAAGAAAGTAAAGAAAGGGAAATTGAAGTTAATTAAAGTTTTATTTATAAGGTATATAAAAGATGGAGATGGACTTGTCAGTGGTGTGTAGTGTGTGGGTAAGGAAGGATGAAGATGAATGATATGGGTTGAGGAGGCCGTGGTGGAGTTGCAGATGGAGCTGAAGAGGTAGACCGACGCGAGGCAGGGGCACCTGCCTCGCGTCGGTGCAGGTGCGTGTGCGGCCCGGGGGATACCCGTAGTGAGGGCCCACCCAGCAGGACTAGGACGCAGCACGGCAGCAGGAGGGAGTAGGTACGGCGGGGACGCTATCAGTCCACCAGAAGAGGCGGCCCTCGGATGAGGCGCGGCCCAGTAGATTCAGGAGGGTCTTCTGAGGCGGCCCTCGGATGAGGCGCAACCCAATAGATTCAGGAGGGTCTTCTGAGGCGGACCTCGGATGAGGCGCAGCCCAATAGGTACAGGAGGATCTTCAGAGTACTCCGGCGTAGCACGGCAGCGGTCCGACTGGTACGGAGGACGGAGGTTTAGAGAGAGTCCGTCAGGTACCGAAGCCTTTTTGGAGGGGCACGCTGAATGTTCCCGGGATAGGTGGCCCTGGAGTACCAGGCCTATTAAATGTGTTCGCTTTAGAAGCGAAACTGGAACTGATCCTTGCTTTGCTTGGATTTATAATGTGAACTCGTAGAATAATACCATGTAGAAAATATGAATTTGAAATATGCTGGTGGCCAGGATTAGTTTTGTAGGAGTATGGATGTATAATCAGCTAAAAAGTTACAGCCTGCTAAGAACCTACGTTGTCATGGCGACGTATTAAACGTCGTTGTCAGAACTGTCATAATAAAATACAATTAAATCTATAGTTATTTTGTATTAAAAGTATAGTGTTTATAGGAAAAATGATATCAATCAATGTGGGCGAAATTCTCAGCCCTTGTATGTCACTAAAATGTCGTAGTCTTATGTTAACGTTGATGGCTATGTCTGTGTACTGATTATGGATAAAACGTGGCCTGGTGTCGTGAGGAATAGTCAGATCAGCGCCTAATGGTAACGGAATGCTTGTCTGATCTGGAAGAATGAATAAGATAACTGTGAGTATGTGCATTATCTTACAATAGCAGCATCAATAATATCTTCACCTGCAATTACGAAAGAAAACAAATAAAAAAATAACTGCATAAAACCAATTTTTTTGAATATTTGAATATAACTGAATAATTGAATATAACATCCCGAACATGTTTTAACTATTACAACATAGATCTACAATTAACCCCCTGGCTGCTATTTGGGTTTGATAATACGAAAAATCATATTTTGAAAATTCTAATTATCCTTTTAAACATTAGCATATTAGGTACAAATCGAAAATCCGTGGAAATTAGAGGTACTCGTATCTTCGTGATGTTATTACCGAGATTTTTTCTATATTTTCATATTATTTTTATTTTATACCAATGTAATGCACAATGTAATTGAAGATAGGCAATTTTGCATAATATCATCCCCTCTTAGTCCGGTGTGACTGACCAAGGATTCACCACTAGGTGTAGTCACAACGAGGTCTGCAATATCCTATGACTTATTTTTGAGATGATATGTCAGTATTTTATTTTAGTTCACGCACATAGTTCTGATGACAGACAAATCTGGTGATGGTGCTCCTATAGCTTCTCCTATAACGTTTCTTAGATTTCTTCCATTTTTTTTTTCAATAAAATGTTTCTTCGTATTTGTTCATCCATCCATTTCCGAGTTTATCGTCGTTGTTTCCGCAAACCTTCACGGAGCGACAACCCGAAGGAATGTTAATGTCCGCCAAGAGGATATTCGTCAGTCGCTACTTCTGTCATTGAAGTGCACGTGAATATTAGGTCAAGACTATAGGTAAGTACTGATGCCCAGCAGTCGGGCATTTTTAACCCGTATGAAGTAGTTTGTCTGCTCTAAATGTAATCCTTGAACATGAATTTAATCACTTCAAATGGACAGGCCAGCGACCTAAAAATGTTTGTTATTACTTACTCAATAGAATAAACGTTTTACAATCACACAAATAGCTATGTACTTGCGTGACGAAAGAGTTTTGCAATAACAATAGCTGAGTTATACAGCTGTTTAAACCGTAACTGTTGATGTACTACTTATTGCGAAGACGTAGACTAATAGTATAATCTTTAATAATATGGATAATGGACGAATCCTTTTACGGGGCCAGGCACGCAATCCAACATAGGAAATGATGTTGAATTTGCTATCTACGGTTCAAAACGGTTATTCTATTTTAGGTACTAGGTATGCAGGTATCGTAGGAATGCATTTTTCTTTTTGACAAATTAAAATACCACTAAATTTAATTGTTTAAATCTATAAAAACTTAATGTGCCACACTAGTAGCTTGAAAACCCATTTCCGACTGCAAGATTTTCCGGATTACTTATCTACTTAGAAGTAAAGTTTTTTTTAAATGAAAACACTCTTACGATTCTAATCGTTTTTCTTCTAATCATTTCTAATCAATAGATAAGGATTTTTATCGGGAATCGATTCAGTTTATCGTACATTACGCCACACTAGCCTGCTACTACAAAATGACAACGAATATCTTACAAGTTCACTTTACATAACTGTTTAATGTTTTGGATACGAATGGACAATGTTGAAAACTACAGACGCTTCTGTTAACTTGTGAGTCACCATCATCGCTCGGCAGCGTTGGCTTCGATAAAAAAATCAACACAAACGCTCAGATGTCGTAAGCGGTTCTCGTGCAGTTTTGGTTGAACACCGTCAGGCGACACACGACTGTGTGCAATTTTATTCAAACTTTATACGACGAAAAATAATCATGAGCTACGCGTTTTTAATAGTGGTGTCTGTAGCAATTACATTGAAATTAATATTTTTGAGTCTGTCTATGTATTTCACCATGAAGTACAAGGAAGTTGATTTAACTCAGGTGAGTGTCGCTTAGAAATAAAATTTCGGACGTTTCTTGGTGTTATTGTGTCTTTGAACCTTATGTTTGGAATTTTGAATCTACAAGCGAGTTTGGTAACCCGTTTTGCAACACTAGGTACCTAACTGTTATGAAAGCTAGCACGTTTTAGATACTAGTGTAAACAAAATAACTTGAAGCATATCCTAATAGATTCACCTAATTTTTAAATGTACCTGTCACTGTTTCTGTTGAAAGTAACACTGTCCGGTACTTGACGCTGCCTTCACCTATAAAATAGTTATTGGAAACCTAGAATGCTTATCGAAATAATGTAACATTTAATTTCAAACGCAAGGTCGAATCATATTATGTCTGGTTTTGGTTACGGTAAGGTACAGTTGTCCACAAGTCTTTGGTAACACTTTGACCTTGAGCTGGCCTAGCGTAGTACGAAGTTTCAATGGAATGAGAGACCAGCTTATACAGGTTTTGTTATCACTGACGTGGGGCCTAGTGTACTTACATTCTCGGATTTATGAGTGGTTAGAGTTCATTTAATAAGTAAAATACTAATGTAATGTATTAATGTATGCTGTTTTTTCATATATATTCATACCTATATTGATAAATCTAGCAGAATGATAAAAATTACTACCGTTTGTTTGTGTAAAAGTTGTTTTCTTACGCAATGTCTTCTGTGAGTGTGATGGTTTGTAATTGTTTGTGTTTGCATGAGCTGGATGTGCCACAACTGCAATTGTTTACATAATATTATTATTTCGTATTAAGAGTCATGGAATATGTACCTCCTACATGTATATAGTCAATTCTTAAAGGCTGACGTGGATAACGTGAGGAGACCAACTTGTGGGTAACTAATAGTCCGCAATGGCCACCACACTTTAAGCAAGCGTGGTGATTAATGCAATTTTTTCTCTGTAAGTAGTAGAATAAGATAAGATTCCTGTAATCCGCGGTGGGACTCATGTCAGCAGGTATGAATGGATGAATGAATCAACCTAATTGCGGTATTTTTGATGAAAGATCATTTGGTTATTGTCGAAGAAAGCTGGTGCTAGTGTTTCGACGCGCTATAATTTAAGTGTCGCTATTAAAACGCCTGAATGACAGAGTGACGTTTAAATAAGAGTAGGTGTTAAAATATCAAAGAACGAACAGGAACACAAACCGATCACTGATTACATATTTTACGCAATAATGGCTTGAATGCGCCAAAGATTAGATTCATTGTTTGCATTTATATGTATGAAAATCTATATGTAAATAGGAATGTAAGTACCTACGTAAGTTAGAATGGAGATTGTTTTTTTCAAGTAGCAAATTGTTTTAAGTAAGAAATAGAAATGCCTTTTTTTATTAGGTTTCGTTTATTTAAGTAGGTAAGTAATTAATGAATTACCTAAATAAGTCGTGAATTTAGATAAACGGCCATTATACCCACGATGAAAACACACACGTGCAATTTGATTAATATGTAGGTACATCGCGTGATTATTGAAAATCATGTGCTATATTACCTTAATATATTCATAAACATTGCAAATGGGCTGGAACTTGGCCTAGAACTAGTCCGATTCGCAGTACCTACATACTACTACCTAACTTAAGTAGGTACTAAGTCATCATTCTAGACCTACCCGCGCAAAAACTATCAAAATATTCCACTAATAAGTACCTACACCTATAAGTAGGTACTGCCTATTGCCATAATTATGGAGGTACCTACAGCTGTTGTAGCTATGGGTATAAACACGTCTTGCACGGTACGGTACATCCCCAATTTAGGAATGATGTATTAGATCATTGCTTTTACCTATCGAGAACAATTAAGTTCAAATAATCGATTTTTGCGAATAAAACGTTGGTAAGTGCTAGGTACCTATACAACTACGCCGTTGAAACTGTGGGGATATTGTTACCTATCTCTTTATAATCATTCAAGATTGATTCTCCTTATCATATTTATTCTTTTTTTATCTGATGGAACGAAAATCAGAAATGTTTTTGTATTTATCAACTCGTTATTATATCTAATATTAACATAAATAATCTAGTCTTTGTGTTAAATAATTAGTTAGTTAATTGTTGCAAATGGGTCCCTCATTTACAACAATTAACTAACTATATAACTAACTAACTACTAACAATAACTAATTATCACTTATTAGTAAAATTTTGAGATAAATGGTACATACCAAAGTTCATGTACGGTCACCAAAGGAGATAACTACCTAACCGATGTCGTCGGATAAACATAGTTGAAGTTTAGTAAGAAACCGAAGGATGTTTTCAAATATTTTTTTTTATTTAATTATTAGAAAACAATCAGTTCATTTATCAAATTAAATTTCATTCGAAACCATCTATCGGTTTCTTATTAAACTTCAACTAGGTACCTATATCCGACGACCCTGGTTACTTATCTCCTTTGGTGACTGCACGTGGATCATTCTTGAAAATTAATTATAAACAGTAGTTTATAATTAATTTTGCCAACCAAAATTTCTAAAAAATGAAACAGTTGAAAATAAAACGTATTTTATTTTTAACTGTTTCATTTTTTATAAATTTTGGTTTCATCGAAAGGTTTGCTAAAGTATGAGGTACCTAATGAAATAGCAGTGAAGGCCAGTCGATTAGCGAGTTTAGAGAAAAGTGATGTTTGACAAATTCTGGGACATTTTAAAAAATACATAAAAATTGAGTTTTCTCGAATCCCATGAAATTTTACCTAGGCTTATGGCTTTATGGGGTGCTTAACTGTTGCAAATGGGTCCCTCTATCACGTCCTGCGAGGAATACGTCAAAGTACAGACGCCAGCAAATCAAGCTACTACAATCTGTCAAATCGATTTAATAGGTTTTCAACTTTATCGCTAAAGCATTAAGGTTCAAGGTTGATTGGGAAAATTTGACAGTTTCGGGTAGCTTGACCTGCTAGCGTCCGTACAAGTCATCCTGTATAATATTGATAAAGCATCGAGCCTTTCCAACGTCAACGCAACAACATCTCCCGCCCACAAAATGCGTGGGTTTTCAAACAGCCTTGCTTTTCATGTGCTAGCAAATATTTTTTCGGTGCCGTTTATGGTGCCCCCCGAGACGTGATCCCCTAAGCAATAGGCTAGTTGACTCTTTTTTAAACTAGGTCCTAAATAGTTCATATTTGTTCTACTAAGGTAAAAAAAATATTACTACATTTTTTCAACACCTATGAAACTACAAAACTGTAATTTAAAAACAAACTCTTCATGTGGGTGCGAAAACGCTGTCCGCCATTTTAGTCCATAGATTATCTGTGCTCTGACATCATACGTATTGTAAACAAACATTTGACACACACATTTAACCGTGGACAATTTTCCAGTTTACTTTACTTTAAAAACATGATTTCAACTAATTTACATGAAAAATACAGTAATTATCGTCCGAGAATGCAAAAACACATCGATAAAGACCCCAGGAAAGTTGTGGATTAGAGTGCCTAGTGAAACAAATATTCGCAAAACATGGCTAAGACTTGCTCAAAGGGATCCTGAATCATTATCAACTGTAACTCAAATTTATTTTTGCGAAGATCAGTAAGTACCTACCAAAGTACAGAAACTTTTAGTTACTTTTGAAATACTTTTTTAGGTTATTTAAATCATTCAAGGCAAAGAAATTACCAACCATTAATGTATCAATTTTTGGCAAATTTGTGCTGTCTGCTTTTGTGAAACCAACGTCCATAATGAATTTATTATTGTTTTTCAATAAAGCAAATAAATTATATCGAAATATTTATACTTGTAATAACACCACGTCAAATCAGGAGTACCTACTCGTTTTGTTTACAATTTGTATGACGTCACATCATGGACGACAGCGTTTTCGGCGATTCAAATTAAAAAAAAAAAAACACATTTTTTAAATTGAATTTATAAATTAATCTTACGCTTTTTGTTATTAAAATCGATATATTTCGTTTTCGTAAGCTAAATACTGTAAGAAATACTCATTTATTGTATGAAATTAGATAAGTGTCAAGTAGCCTATTGCTTAATTCGCTCAGGGGCTAATCCGGAACTGTACTTGAGGCATTTTCTACCAATCAACCTTAGGGTGATGCAGAGGCATGACAGGTGCACTGTGCAATATAAGGGATAAATAACTCGAAAAAGAATAAATACTAAAACATAGATACATACATACCTACCTATAAATAGAATAAACTTTGTCAGGATAAATAACGATGGGTAGAGGAGAAACGAATAGGTACAGCAAATCAGCGCTAGGATGATTCTACGAACTTCTGTTCACTACTGTGTTCTCGATAGAGACAAAGAACTCCGAACTACTTACATCGCAACTGAACCCTATAGTAGATACCCAACCTATAAGTGTCCGTCCATACAGACCGGCTCGGAGAGGAGAGTATCATTTTTATCGCGTTTAAAAAAGAGTTTTGGGCCTTTGAAATAATGTTGATTTTTTCAATATCAAATACTCAGTATTTGATATTAATTTCAACTTGATAACTCCACGCGTTCCTGAGAAAACTTGACAGACGGACAGACAGTACGGAACCCTAAAAACGACATGCCTACCATTTCCTGTTTTTTTCTCCCTGAATAGGTAGGTAGATGTAGATGATATTCTTGACAATTTACTAGGGCCACACCTAATATGAGGATGTAGCCTATGTAATTGTAATGAGTCGTTAACTCAGGTCGATAATTATTGTTCCTAATTAGTCTTGTAAATTCTAATCCTTTGTTTTACCTTGATTATATGAGGAAAACGTAAAAACGAACGAAGCTGTTTATTAGCACCTTTACTGTGACTAGGTATAGACCAGTATAGACGATATACCTACCAAGTAAGATGAATAAAAACTGGTAACTGTTGAAATCGATCATTGTAGGTAAATGAACGAATAGTAGGTGAGTAGGTGCCTTATACCAGCCTGCAAAATGTTTGAATGCAAAGGAGAATTCTTATAAAGACAAATAATCTTGCACACTTCCTGTTGCCGATTTTAATTTGCAGACTATATCTACATCTCGGTTTCCTCACAAATAATAAAGCAACTACCATTTCTAACTGACTTCAGGTTCTGTTCTGTTTAAAAATTGAGATGTTAAATGAAACCAGTAGCTAAGTTGTAGATTCACTTGCATAAACACGGTCTCGAGATTTGAAATGTATAATTGTCTAAGGATTATTCTGAGAATTTATAATTATCAATCAACTCAGCCTATCGCAGTCCACTGCTGGACATAGGCCTCTCCCAGGCTGCGAAACTACACCCTGTCCCCCGCCTTCCGCATCCAGTCCATATTATAGATGATACTAAACTTCAATGACTCAATGGACTCCGCAGTTGTCGCAGTCTGGTTGTCGCAGTGGCTGAGCAATTAGATCCTCCGCACGGAACAAATATTTGTAACGTGTACAAATAGGTGATAGGAACGTGTCCCGGAGTTTTGCATGAGATTTATGTCTGTATATTTCAAGCCGTGCATTAAAAAAACCGTTTTTTCTCTGAATACAATCTAGAATCTATTTATGTAGGTACCTATACATATTTATAAAGTCGTTTTCGTTTCTGTATGACCGCGCTGTTCTACCAAACTACTCAACGGATTTTGATGCGGTTTTCACCAACATTTAGAGAATTTGTTGCGGAACGTTTATGCGTATTATATAAAACTTCCATATATTAAAGAAACCTAGATGTTTTGTACAGTCGAAAAAACCGTACGAAGCAGGGGCGGATCGCTAGTATGCAATAAATGACTAAATACAGCTTTATTTTACAGACCAATACCCAGACCAAGGCGAAAAACAAGTCCATGCTCATATCGTGGAAGGAAATCCCGCGCATCATCCTACCGAAATCCATGTACTGCCCTAATTCGAACGAACGACTGTCCCAGCAAATCGTGAAAGGATAATAAAGTAATTCTGAAACTTAACTGTGATGTCAAAAAAGAAAAAAATATGTTTGTGATTTTTCCTATTGCTCTAATAGCTATTAATCTATCAAAATAAAGATAAACGAAAACTTAACAATGTTCTTTATTGCAAATTGTACTTCATTACGTCTTATTTTACATATCCACAATTATGTACATTATAGAATCACATATATTTCATTATTTTCATTTATCAATTAAATTACAATCTCCTACAACCAAAAAGTTCATGTCTCTGACATGGGTCGCCCACTTCACGGTCTTCTTCCGTAGGTCAAGTTTCAAATTTCGTTTTTTGTACTCTAAAGCTGTTTGTACGATAAATCTATTGAATTTATGCACATGCGGATGAGTCACATACTCTTCTACTTCCATCCACTTGCAATTGTTTACTTCTCTTTCTGACAGTATAATTTTATCAGACATAGCCTTCATCATAAGAATTACATAAATGTCTGAGTTTTCGAACATCATGTTGTGTGTATGCCGAAATGTGACAAGCGATTCAAATACAGCGTCAACTCTGGTCTCTTCTTTCACCTCTCTCACAGCAGCATCAATAATATCTTCACCTGCAATTACGAAAGAAAACAAATAAAAAAATAACTGCATAAAACAGAGAATCGGTGCCAAATGTTGTCTCTCTTGAATAGGAGAAAACATTACTTATCAGTGGACTTTAGACTTTTATCTTATAATGCTTTAACAATAAGACAGGTACCTTTCTCTACATAGCCTCCAGGAAGCTTCCAGTGTGGATACTCATAGTGTTTCTCAGATATAGCCAACAGATGGTTCTGATTGTTGAACACCATGGCCCCCACCCCAAGGTTTGTATGGCAAGCAGGAGGCAGGTTAGGCTCCGAATCCCCGGGCAGCCACTTGTACATCATCACAAAGTTGTCTCTTGCATGATGGAAATTAAAGCCTTTCTATGAACAGCAAGCCTTAATTAAAAACAATAATAAACGGGTAAACAAGTTTAATCAAAAACTTTATTAGATATGGAATACTTTTAAAAAAATATACCTGTGCTAAAATAGGAACGCAGAAAGCATCATTTATGTCAACCTTGAACCATATACATCTATGTCCTTCTGATGCCCAGATAGATAATGATTCTGAAACAAGAAAAAAAAATACATTCTTATTATTTATATTATTATACTGGTTTATACATGAGAAAGGTACAATAAAGTTTACAAATAAATATATAGTCAGTGAAATCAGGCAAATACTAAATAAGTCTGTCTATTTCTAGATTCATAGAATACAATAATGTCTGAATTCTAAGCATAAATAATGGCTATAGATGAAAAATCTGCTGACATACCCCAAAGGTTTACAATTCCAGCATTATTTCTATACTTCCTGTTACTTTTGAAAAATGTAGACAAAATTTACCAATTCTTTTGATGGTGGTGTGATTATCAGCCTGCCCAGTGAAGTTAAATGTTTTTACAAAATTATTAGTTACCAACCTTCAAGGTTTTCAGTAAACTTTTGCACATTGAATTTCTCATTTCTGGAGTCGATTGTGAGGCCATTGTATTTGTCTTTAGCACCATTAAATATTTTATTGGATGTGTCAGTAGAGTATGCATAAACGGGATATCTTCTGAAATCAAATGTATACAAATTCAATGTACCTACATATTAGCCATAATTTATCATGTCACTGTATTTGCTATACACGCTATCATAATCAAAGCCTGACAGACAGTTCAGGATGTAAATAAGTCTACAAATTTAATATCGTTTAGGCACTTGGCATGGGTCAAATAAAATTGTTTTGTTTTTTGTACAAATGTATTCAACATTGTCAGACATTGACTGTGTAGTCTTACTTTTTAGATGAATATTATTAATTATAGGCTACCTACCCCAGGAATATACTTTTCTGGTTAAGGCGTGTACAAAAGAATAATAATTTATTAATAATCATAATAATTGTTGATTACAACTGCATTATTTATGAAAAACTGTAGGTAGAAACTGGAATCTGCAGAAATCTACAAGTCTCAAAGTTGTGCATAGAGCGATATGATATATTACTTTACTCTAAAGATTGTGAATGACATTATTCGAATGATTCGATTGTAGAAGTCAATCAAATCATTCGAATAACCTTACAACTCATTCGAATTTCCAAAAAGCGAGACAAAAATAAGAATGTATTGCGTCGTCTCATTCCTTCCGATTCAAATTTCATTACTACTGTTTATATCGCACACCTAGATCTAAACAGCGATTAACTCAAAATAACACTTTTTTCAGAAAAGTTGAAAAACTGATTATCATCTACCTGTGCACTGCAGGAGTTTGCTGTATTGATCAATACTTCTTAAATTCAGATAGAACAATGATGTTATAAGAGCCTTGTGGTTTAATCGTATATTGGGGCTGAAAATCGACTTTTTGTAGTTATTTCCGTATTGCTTAAGAGGCCTCTTACAGTCCACTAGCGCCGCCAATCGAAAAAATGTCATAACTCGTAAATAGAATCAAAAATACAAAATATGTTCTATTATTACTGTGGAAAAGGCAATAACGTAATTGTATAACACCTTATCAACACTTGAAATATAGCTGTTTAGCTAAATCGTGCATTCAAAACATAAACGGCCGTTTTTGTTACAAATGCACGATTTAGCTAAACAGCTATATTTCAAGTGTTGACAATGTGTTCTACCTTTAGAACAGGAGTTTGAACAAATGTCACAGAAAGAGATACTTGTAAACAGACCACAGCTAGAAGATGAGCTCCATATGTCATTAAGCGATGAAGACTCGTCTACAGAACCTCACGCTCCCTTATCCGTGGTTGATAAATCTATTCCGAGCACGTCTAAACAACAACAGCTTGGTACATCAAATTATTACATTTCACCAATCCGAAGTGAAGAAAGTGACTTTGACAACTCAGATGAGGATCCCAATTTCCGATTAACTCATAAAAGTAAGACACCAGCCAAGGTTGTGCCTTCTAGTTCATCGTCGTCTTCGTCGAGCACCACCAGTAGCAACTCCGAGAGTTCATCAACTTCTAGTAGCTCTTCGGACTCTGAAGATAATAGTGCAAATATACAACCTCAACCTCAAGATGCTGTGGTTGCTGAATTTAATGCGCAAGAGTGCGTGATAGAAGAAAAAAAGGGTAAAAAGAGAGTACGAAAACCAACAATGTGGAAATCGAAAGTTGCAAAAGTGCTGAGAAATTCTGGTAAAGCGTACCAGTCTTTGTCGAAATCGAAGATACATATACTAGAGAGAAAAGTTGGACCCCCCTGTGGAGAAAAATGTCGGCTGAAATGTAAAGATAAGATCGATGCAATAACAAGGCAACAGCTTTTTGATGCATTTTGGGGACTCGGCAATCTTGAAAGGCAAAGAGAATTTGTAATACGACACTCCCAAAAAATAAAGCCCAAATATCGATACTCAAGCACACAATATTTTAGAGCTCTTAACACCGCCTTTTATTTTGAAGTTGATGGATCCAAAATTAGGGTATGCAAACCGTTTTTCAAATCCACTCTTGACTTGAGTTATAAAGCAATACAAACGGCACTTTCAAAGAAGTCGGAATCAGGAGTCATACAAGCTGATTTGAGAGGAAAACACGGCCATCAACCAACTATTGATCCACAAATTAAACAGAGCGTTATAGATTTTATAAATTCTATTCCAAGGATTCCATCTCACTATTTGAGAGCTCAAACGACTAGGGAGTTTATTCCAAGTGACAAATCATTGGCCGATATCTACAAAGATTATAAACAACTGCGTGAAAAGGATGGTTTAAGTTTTGCTACTTCTTCCACATTCAACAGGATATTCAACACCGAATTCAACATTTCTTTTTTCGTACCGAAAAAAGATCAGTGCGATCTGTGCGAAAGTTAAGCCAAGAATATGAACAGCATCAAATAGATAAATCTTTGGCAAGATCTGAAAAAGAAAATGACAAAAATAAGACCGATGGTACTATCGTAGCAGTTTACGACTTGCAGGCAGTATTGCAGATTCCAAAGGGACAAATATCCTTATTTTTTTATAAATCCAGGATCAACTGCCTCAATTTTACCATCAGCGATTTAAGGGTAAAAGAAGTGATGTGCTTCTTTTGGGATGAAACCCAAGGAAAGAGAGGAGCCCTTGAAACTGGCAGCTGCATACTCGACTACGTTAAAGCTCAGGTAGACCAATATCCTAATAAAGAAATTGACATAATTTTCTACTCGGACAATTGTGGCGGTCAACAAAAAAATAAGTTTTTGCTGTCTGTCTATGCCTACGCTGTAAACAAGTTAAGAGTCAAGACAATTACTCACAAGTTTTTAATACGTGGACACTCTCAAAACGAAGGAGACAACGTTCATAGCGTCGGAATACGATGGTAAGCATACCTCAAAAATTGAGATTTTAGAGTTAGCTCTATTTAGTTCCAGGTGTGCGATATATTCGAATCTCCGTAACCCCATCTAAAAGTAAACTCTATGCACTGAGAAATAATACTCAGTTTCCTGTGGCAAATTGAATCATCAAACCATCGACTACTAGTTTGTATTCGAATATTCGTAGTTTTTATTGCGCCCGAATAAGAAACTATTTTGATTGTAACACCTAACTAACTTGTACGAGAGAATAAAAAGATAAAGTAGCTTTCTGAAGTACCTACCTACTCGGAAATTAGTCGTATCTAATTATTGCTATCAACTAAAAGTAACCTTTATAATACGAGAAAAATGCTCAAATTTGGATGGCAAATTGAATGAATGAACTAGCGGTTCGCAAATCAGTAACTATTAACTTAATACTACGAATATCAATGAAAAGTAGACTTTATTATTACTACGAAACGGACCCGTTTTGTATGGCAAAGTAATAGTAAATGAATGAACTAGCGGTTTTATTCGAATTTGCAAACTAGCGATCGATTGTTTTTGCATTCGAATGTTAATATTAGTAGTATCAAACCATTCGATTATTGGAATCAGTAACAATCGCCCATCGCTACTTTACTCTATGGCTCAAAGTCCTCCTCAGGTCTCAGCCACAGAACACACACAGCTTACACAGCTTTAAAATAGTAGTCTATGGAGCTGTTGTATATTACTGTACTCTATGCTTACTCAGCTTTAAAATAGTAGTCTATGGAGTTGTCTTCAGCGCTGTCATCTGTCAGTTAATGGTTACACAGGAGTAGGTAACAGTGTTCTGTGGTTACTTGTCAGCAATGTCAGCTGTCAGAGGGAAACATTACTTTCGCATGGAATTAGTATGTACAGGCGCCAGCAGGTCAAGCTACCCGAAATTGTCAAATTCCCAATCAACCTTGAACCTTAATGTTTTATTGATAAAGTTGAAAATCTATTAAAGAAATTTGAAAGATTGTAGTAGCTTGATGTGCTGGCGTCTGAACTACAAAGTATAGACGCCAGACACCAGTGGGATTCGATCGTCACCATCGACAAAGTAAAATAAAAAACTTATACTCGCGTTTTTTAGTTCTCGCGTATGGCACCAGGTGGCGCTAATTCAGCGCCATACAAATCAGAGTTAACTCTAACGCGATGGTGACGTTTAAAAAACTCGCACTAAGCATACAGGTTCAAGGTTCATTAGGAAAATTTGACAGTTTCGGGTAGCTTGACCTGCTGGCGTTTGTACAACTGAAATGCTTACAAACACGGAGAAGTCGGCCTTGATGCCCAGTTTACATCCAGTCCAGTGATCCAGCGAGAATCCAGTCCAATGCTGGACTGGATCTGTAACGTCTACATTATTCCAGTTATTTAGAAGCCGTTGAAGTGTGAACACTACTGTGACAATGATTTCAAGAAGAGATCAGTTTCGAAAATGTTTCAAACGTGCTCAATTACTCTTGCTACAAGAAGTTATTAATGAGGTTGATAAGGAACTAAGAAAAAAGGAGGGTCAGTAATGCTTTTGCAACAACTGAAGTTAGAAGATCCCACTGAATATAGACTGGCATTGAGAATGACAGCAGAAAACTTTGAGGAACTGTTATCATTAGTTTCAATTAATATTCAACGTAACAATACATTGTTCAGAGATGCTTTACCTGCAAAAATAAAATTAAGTTAAGTCACTCTGTCTTTTTTAAGTACTGGAGATAGTTACAGAAGCCTCAGTCGTATGTTTCGATTGCCAAAACCATTTCAAAGAAGATAACTTCTTC
Source organism: Apamea monoglypha (assembly GCA_911387795.2). NCBI lineage: Eukaryota > Metazoa > Arthropoda > Insecta > Lepidoptera > Noctuidae > Apamea > Apamea monoglypha. Next base: position 10,934,116 of record OU426922.1, read on the forward strand.
ACCATTTCCTTTCTTCGCCGCAGTAATCCGCGAAAACAACCAATACGTGTTTACTGTGTCAGCACTGGAATGGCACTGGATTAGCCGTCTAAATTATTCCAGTTGCACTGGATTGGTCGCACTGGATTCAAAAGTAGACCGCCAATCCAGTTAAGTACTGGACTGGAATGCTATCTGGATTCAAAGCATTCCAGTGCCGGTTTACATTTTTCCAGTAAGCAATCCAGCGCTGGACTAATGGACTGGAATAATGTAAACCGGGCATAAAAGAGAAAATTGAACTGTAGAGTGTCCTTTTCTAAAAAGTAACACGTTAAAAGGTTGAAAACATCACATGATGGAAAAGTTAATAAGATTATGTTATTAACGGAATTTATTAATTAGTCGGTAAAAAATATAATTATGCTAACATATGTAAGGCCTTAGCCCAATAGTGGGTCACGATAAGGGCTAACAAAACAAAAAGAAAACTATTAACATATACCTACTAAAAAAAACCATTAACAAACCAAAATAGATGTCGAGAAATTCCTAATTCCTCCGCATCGCTTTCCACTAGCAATGTAGCCAAGAAACTGCTGGCATACCCACGTTGTACAGCGATGCTTAGCTTCCGGACAAAGTAAAAGCCAGATTGTGGGTCACGGAAAGTGTCAACCGGCCGTTAGATTTCATTGAAAAGACCATGAACACTGGGACTCCACATCTCGAGGGTTTCAACACTAAACTTAGACCATCAAAACGGCTCGAAAATATAATAACCGATATGGTTTATCGTAGCACTTTAGTGTTACGAAATACCTAAGATAAATCATTTACCGATAGAACATTTTTCTACCGTCAGTTACCATTTTATAGCAATACCGTATACGAACCTTAGGGTCAGTTCACACCGAGACGCGACGCGACGCGACGCTGCTGGAAGAGGCCAGTGATTTCGCGCTGCGGCGCGCGGCGCCGCGCTGCGCCGCGAGGCGCATCGTAAAATCGTTGGCAACACGACGCCGCGCGGCGCAGCTAGACGCCGCGCGGCGCAGTGGGACGTGTCTACATTCGCTACGTGCTCCCGCCCCGCCCCGCGTCCACCCGCAGTCTACCATTTGAAAGCGCATGAGAACGACGTATATTTGGCGGGTGCATTATGGAGATCGTAACTTTTTGTAATCCATTTTCAAATAATCATAAAAAAAATTCTGGATAAGTGGCAATGTGGTCATAAGCCAAGGTATGAAATTCACCATGAATTAATCTATTTCTCCATAAATTATGCACCCAAATACTCCTGTGTGATGTTTTCTTTTTAATTTTATTTTTGTATTCTTCTTCCTCTTCCTCTTCTGCAAGAAGTCCGATTATAACAAGATCCCAGTCTATCATTATAATATCACTCGATCACTCGACCGTACTGCATCAATTCTGCATGAAGTCTGGACGGAAATAGTAGAGACAAGTCGCCACGGCGGCCTCGGACTATAATCGGACTTCTTGCAGAAGAGGAAGAGGAATCGAAGGCGCGCGCACCGGCGAAGTACCGCTGCGTCGCGCTACGCCGCGAGGCGTCACGAGGCGCAGCGCTGCACCGCGCAACGTATTCTGAACTCTCACAATGGAATGTGTACCTTTTCGTGTAGAAAATAAAGTATATTTTAAGTCACTCTTTTAAAGTTTGCGCGCAGCGTCGCGTCTCGGTGTGAACTGACCCTTAATAGTCGAATCGAACGGTTGCGAATATGTGTTGTATTGTATAAGGCTTATGCAATTTCTAAGAAACATATCTGATGCAATTATTGCAGAAATAAAATTGTGAGAAGAAATGGCAAAATTTTGTAAACAAAAATATGCTCAATCGTAGGAAGCAGACGTCCTTCTGAAAAGTAAGTAAGTACAGACGCCAGCACATCAAGCTACTACAATCTGTCAAATTTCTGTGATAGATTTTCAACATTATCGCTAAGGGTCAGCTCACACCGAGACGCGACGCGACGCGACGCTGCGCGCAAACTTTTAAAAGAGTGACTTAAAATATACTTTATTTTCTACACGAAAAGGTACACATTCCATTGTGAGAGTTCAGATTACGTTGCGCGGCGCAGCGCTGCGCAGCGCTGCGCCTCGTGACGCCTCGCGGCGCATCGCGACGCAGCGGTACTTGCCGGTGCGCGCGGCGTGCGAGAGCGGCGCTGCGCAGCGCGGCGCCGCGAGGCGCAGCGCGACGCCGCGAGGCGCAGCGCGACGCCGCGAGGCGCAGCCGAGGCCGCCGTGGCGACTTGTCTCTACTATTTCCGTCCAGACTTCGTGCAGAATTGATGCAGTACGGTCGAGTGATATTATAATGATAGACTGGGATCTTGTTATAATCGGACTTCTTGCAGAAGAGGAAGAGGAAGAATACAAAAATAAAAATAAAATTACTGAACCTATACTATACAATCTGTAACGGAAAGGGTATATACAAACCAAGGACACGGCTTCTTTGGATGATATCAAACGATATTGGAAGGGTTTTTTAATCCTATCTCTACACGTTCGGAAGTTATGAGATTTTTTAATACATTGATACGAGAAACCAAACTTTTAAAATTGAAATAAGCACATCACTAGCACTAAGTCAGCTGATCGGTGTCAGCGAACTATTTGTAAGTAAAAATAAACCTCTTACTTCTGGTAATTCTGAATAAAAGGTTCCGCATGTTTATTTTTTGTTTACAAAATTTTATTACTGACTTTTCCTAAACTTTGATTATGTTTGTGAACTAGCTACACTACAATACAATTAATTGGTCTTGGTATCAAAATTTAACGAAATAATATTTAGATTCCTGCTTGCATTGTCACGTATCATTAACACACTTGTTGATTTTTACCTGCCCTTTTGTAGAAAATTGTTAAGTTGGATAATTACGAGAGCAACTTGAAAATGTGTTTTTTTGTTTATCGAAATATCTTAACGATGTTGGTGTCAAATGAAAGGTCTAGGTCTAAAACCATTTCTTCCGTTTGAATCATGTAAATCGGTCCACACGCTTAGGAGATAATTAAGAATTAGTATAGGGAAAATTTAAACAACCATAATTTTTTATGATTTTGTTCTACGTACTTTTTAATTAATGCAAAATGTGAAAATGATATTATTGTACTATGTAAGTTAATGAGGAATGTTAAATAAAGAGGTAGGTAGGTATCTAGGTAGTCTAAAGATTAAAGGTTTGTTTTCAATTGCTAATTACAAATGACGGACGTTAATATTCATTGTCTATCTACCTAGGTAATTGACCGTGTATTATATGTAATATTTACAAAGTTCAAAACCTACCCGATAAACCCATTTGTTCACTTATCTTATCCCACGCATTATTTTTTGCATTTCTATCACTATACTGTTTTGATGATACGTTATACAAACATTCGTAGCGCTGCACAAAAAAAATTAACTTTTCCTCGATCTCCATAACGCACCCGCCAAATATATACGTCGTTCTCATGCGCTTGCAAATGGTAGACTGCGGGTGGACGCGGGGCGGGGCGGGAGCACGTAGCGAATGTAGACAAGTCCCACTGCGCCGCGCGGCGTCTAGCTGCGCCGCGCGGCGCCGCGCGGCGTCGCGCGGCGTCGTGTTGCCAACGATTTTACGATGCGCCTCGCGGCGCAGCGCAGCGCCGCGCGGCGCAGCGCGGCGCAGCGCGAAATCACTGGCCTCTTCCAGCAGCGTCGCGTCGCGTCGCGTCTCGGTGTGAACTGACCCTAACGCATTAAGGTTCAAGGTTGGTTGGGAAAATTTGACAGTTTCGGGTAGCTTGACCTGCTGGCGTCCGTACTTACCCACACTTGTTTGTGAAAATCAAGGATCGTCGAAGATTAATATGCAGTGATAATGTAATTAGCTTAATTATGATTAAAAATGATAATTACTTTTTTTTTTTTTGTAATTAAATGTTTAGGGGAAAACAAAATCAAGGAACACTGGCGGAATGTCAATTGTCACTTGTCAGTGTCATCTAACCAGTGGATGACATTTATTTATCAATATCAATATCACGAATAGCACACATTGTTAAGAGCAAATAAGTATGGGTTATCTAAGTATATCTTATATGACGTAGTAGAACCAACCTTTCAAAATTTAAAGCGGGATCCCATATTCAGCTAAAATAAAATTAAATGTATCTTTAACAGTACTTACCTAAATAAAAATGGGATCTAAAATATTCGAAGGCGAAACAGACCGATATAATGGAATCACAGTAGATTCTCAAAAAGAACCTTGTGAAATTAGTCAACTTTTAAACCAGTTGAACGGTAAGTTCTTTATGTTTTTTAAATTTTGTCCCTAAATGTAGTCTCACAACTTATAATCTACCAAAATTATCTAATAGTGAGTGCCTACCTAGTGTAATTAACTCGTACTTGTCTCAAATTCCATTTCCAGATTCGCTAAAAAATTGGTCTGAATTGAATAAACGGTGCATTTGGTTCAAAATTAACATCAAAGACGCAGCATGGGTGCCACTTCTAGCTAATGTATGGTTTAATAGTGTTATTTGATTATAATAAGAAATCAAAGATTACTTATTCTATTTAATTTAACATGCTTAATGCATCTATTATAATTAACGTTTATTTCACATTCAGGAAGGCTTCAATTTTCACCATTCACGAGGAGATTTTGTCATGATGTATAAATGGCTTCCTAATAGTTCATCTAACTTACCACCAGCCTGTCATACAAATCTTGGCGTGGGTGGAATGGTTTTCAATGATAAAAATGAAATATTAGTAGTAGCTGAGAACTATATCGAAGTGCCGCATTGGAAACTTCCTGGGGGATATGTAGAAAGAGGTAAGCTGAGAACTTTAAACTTACTATTACTATTTAACAATACACAACAGTCAGTTTACCTTTTACATAATTACAGGTGAAGATATCAAAGATGCAGCTGTGAGAGAAGTTAAAGAAGAAACAGGTATCGATGCCACCTTTGAATCAATGGTGACACTCAGACATACTCACAACATGATGTTTGAGAACTCTGATATTTATGTGATTGTATTGTTAAAAGCTACATCAGAAATAATTACCAAATCAGACATAGAAATCAAAGCATGCAGGTGGATGCCTATTGAAGAATATATGAATCATCCTGATGTCCATGAATTCAACCGATTTATTGCTAGACAAGCTTTAGATTTAAAGGCCAGAAACTTGAAATTGGAACTTCGTAAAGAAACATTCAAAATAAAAAAGTTCTCTAGAGAAATGACATCTCTGGTAATAGAAGATCTTGATAAATAACATTTGTGGCAATGTTCAGGGTCAAGTGATAATAGCAAAGTTGTTACAGTGATAAATTTATATCTTAACATGTAAATGATAACAATAAGGAGCTGGATACTTTATACATGTCACATTATATTAAACTTCCGTTGACTAAGTACCTAGATAACAGAATCACATACCCTTAAAAATGTAATGTAACGTTACTTTTAAATATTCATTAGTTCATATACACATACTTTATACTATGTATGTATGTGTATTAACCAATACATAATGTTATATTTTTACAATTAGAATTGATACATCAGTAAATCTTGCTTTTCCTTTTCACGTATTGTTAGACACTGAGTTGAAACAAAATCAATTTTCCTACCTTTTAATATAATTGACTGTACAAAATAGGGTTGATAGTTTAGTCAATAATAAATTCAATTAAAATCATTACCATGTATTTATGATTATTGTGTTACATAATTCAGTTTTACAATTGTTTAGCTCACAATGGTATGGAATTCAAATGTAATTTATAATTTATGTACATCTAAGTATGCAGCAGTTGTCTACAAATTGTCAACTGAATTACCTACCTACTTTAATAAAAATGTATCTATAATGATTTAATGACTATAAATTTGTTATAAATAAATTAAAAATTAAACAATTTTTACAAAGTAATCTTTCCACCTTATATATTATAACTTCCTAACAAATGGTTTAAAATGACAAAGCAGAAGCAAATTATATTTACATAGCAAGTTCGATAAATTGACCTCTTAAATCATTCATTTCTAACACTATGGTTCATTGTTGTTTTTATTTCTATCTTGTAGCTAGATTTTAAAACTTAAATCACATAGTAATGAGGATTTGTTACACAAAGATTAATGATTTGAGTGAATGTGTCAACAATGAACAAGTGTCTGGTACATTGCCTTTAGTAGTTTAATGTGTGCATACTATGCCTTAGTGTGAGTTAGGTATTGTAGAATAGTGAGGCCCACTTAAAAAGAAAATATTTTCTTGCCTTTCCTTTTTTTGCATCATTTGATCACTAAAACCCAATCAATTTAAGAAAATCTTAAATTTTGTTATACTCTCCACAACTGCTTACTATAACAATTTAAAAATATATTAATAAAGAAACAGAATGCCAATAAACAAAAAAAAAAAATAAATATTATGAAGATATTGAATATGAACATTGCACAAGTATATTAGCAGTACTGGTATGTATTGAGGTAAACCACATTCAACATGTAAAACAATATCAATTAACTTCACTATTTATAGGTTTAGGTATTACGGGTGAATTGGCGCCAGATGTATCAATAAAAACAAATGCCATATTAACTGATTTACTTCCGTTGATTTAGTCTAGGTCTGGGGCAGCAGCATTTCTTCCTACATAGTCTCCATCTTCATCAGAACTATCAGCTTCACCTATTATAGATTTCAGGAGTCCTCCAAATACTGAATTAGGATTCTTGTTGTCAGGTGGTATTTCTATGCCAAACCAAATGCGACCAATGTTATCTAAATACGTTGAATAGTTAGGATCCCTTTTAATACTTATTGCATACCAACTTCTAAGTATTTTAAATTGATGTGAGTGTCTCCTGAAAAAATATTTTATATGTTAGTATGTACAAATGAGGATTAACTCTGTATAGCGCAATTTTACTGCAAAATAATATTATTTACTTACTGTTCAATTGCACGTAATAAAAACCATAGAAAATTTAATAATGGAAATATATATGGAGGCCCTTTATTATTGTTTATCGTGGGATGTAGGCCTGTGTACTTATTAAAAGTTTCTGTAGCCATTTTTATATTACGCAGACAAAGAATCTGCAACACTGGCTGGGCAATGAACAAATCTATTTCTGATTTGAGTCCTTTCGTAGTATGGAGTTCCACAAGCATACTGGCATATGCTGTTCCATCACATGAGTGCAAAAAATGTCTGTGAGCCGCTGCATACTTCTTCTCTTTCCAATAAACTTCAGCAATTCTCTAAAATAAAGTATGATGACCGTTATCCTCAAGTGTGATAAAATTTAATATAGAACTGCTGGCAACTTCATTACACCGTTATTATTTGGCTATTGTGTCTACTTTGTGGACAGTGAGTGTTAAATATTAGTGAGCTACTGACGAACAAGTAGGTTAGTGAAGTAATGTTGTAATGTAATGTTTATTTGGGAATCCTACCAACACCAGCCATACATAAAATTATGAATTTGATATGAAAGAAATGGCTGTACTGTTTACATCGGCAAAACAATTCACACATTTTCCCCCATGTAAATAAACCTGAACATGGCAGCAAAGACAAACCTTTGAAGTCAGGTTTATCTAGCATTGTCAATTTTTTTTTTACAAATAGGGTGACATGAATTCAATAATAATGCAGCTGGAAACCACTGTAAGTAATGAATTTACCTGGTGAAGAAAATGGTGTCCTTTTTTGTTATTGTCCATAGACCATTTGACAGCATTGGTGAGAAAAGATTCCCTCTCAGGTATACTAGCACTCATCAATTCGAATAACTTTGCTATTTTGTCAATCCATTCGTAACATGGTTTAGTTACTGATTTATTCAAAACATCTATGAGTAATAAAGCCAAGTCTGCGCCACTCTCTTGTTGATCACGCTGTAGCAACAACGTTGAACCTTTGTAAAGTAGATTTAGTAAATCCGCATATTTTTTTTGACTTAGGTACCTGAAAATTCATAACAAAGTATTAATAATCCATGATAATACTTCCTTGAATATCATGAAGCGTAAATTTCTTATTGGTACCTGAAATATAGGGTTCTATACATTTGATGTGCCTCATAGTAATGACCAGAGTTTACCGATGCCTCTAACTTATCTAGTACTCTTGAAACTCCTCTGTCTCCTCGTGCAGCCATCATTTAATTTCTAGAACAATCTGTTTTTCTTCTATTTCTATTTCACATACACCAATTTACGCCATATCCATGAATTGTATGATTTTTATTTTAAAAAAAATTATCGGACACCACATCTTTTTAGCCAATTTGTTAACAAAAATATTCAACTCAGATTTGACACAGCATGTACACGATGGTCCATGCTACCATTGTGTCTTGTAATGCCAGATTCGCACGCTTGCTAAACGCCGTTGCACTTGTATTTCTTCGAGTCCTGTCTCGTCTTGAGTTAGCTTATCTTTTCTATATGCACGAAAGAATTTTCTTTCTATCTAAACTTTGACGAACTTGTAAGGGCTTATAGAGAAGCATTTGTTGCCGATCAGATAAAATGTCGGCTTTAGTGTAACTTGAGTTGTAATGTATACACACGTTTGTATACATGTGTTTTTAGATTGCGGCAATTACTGAGTGTGGATCCGGCACAATCTTATCGTTGTTGGCTAAACAAAAAGTTGAGATTCAAAAATCTTAAAAAAGATAACATAGAATCAGACAATGTGCGAAAATAAATGTAACTAAATTAAATACATTATGAAAATATTGAAAATCATGGATTACAGCTTTTGCCACCACAGTGATCACACACGCTGTGATCGTAACTTATGTGTGCGAAATAGTTTTATGAAATTGTGTTGAAAAAACAAGACGTTGCCGTTAATTCCTATTTTGGCCCCGCGCCAAAAGATTCTACTACAGCTACACGCCACCTCTTTTTACATAAGTTGTGGTTAATGAATTCCATGGGTTAATGATATTAAAAAAAATAAAAAATTAAAATGACGTTTCTCTATGGTTGGGACGAGGTCAGCGATGGTCAGGAAAAGTAGCGGGAATTTAAAAAATGTGAAGAAAAACTCCTTATCGTAAATGCGGCGCTACAGTCATCCGACGGAATGTTGCGAACTATATAATAATATAACTAAATAGTATCTATCACTTATTGCCGCGGGACTTCTTTCGTGAAACGGACTGTTTATTATTTCTTACAACTTTCCGATTAGGTACTTTATAGCGCCTAATTCACGATGTATAGGTATCACTGTACGTCCTGCCAAGGTCACGGATGATCCACGATAAAAAAACGACAAAGAATATTGTCGACTCACTTCGGAAATCTGAACCCTCAAGTCCGTTTTTGCATCCAGCATAATCCCCCCACCTCTGGCTAAGCCGTGACGTACGTCGCTGGTGGATAATAAACAGCCCGGGGACGTACGTCTACCTTATCTTCACACATGCGTCAGGTTCAGGGCGTTCCAACTTATTGGGGTGGTCGTACATCGTGCGTGTTTGATTGTGCTGTACAGCAAATTCACCATTTAGAGTATTGTTATAACTTGTTATATTATTATTATATCTAAATGGGGTGGATTAAATAGCAACATTCAACATACTCTTTGTGACATAACTTAGGCTTCCCCCATGAGCAGCAACAGAGGTAGGTAGGTACCTACCTACCTATACCTATAGGCCATAAAAGGTTCCTGCTCTATAATAAAGGTTCGAATCACTGTAGAACTACTATTAAAATACCATATGCCGAATAATTCCAGCCCGGAATAACGCTAGCCCCAATCACTCTATCCCAAACGAACGCTAGCCCGAAACTATGATGCTGGGCTAGGTTGGACGTGGATTACGGGGCCACGGGAGCGGAAGATGATCAAAAGCAAATAAAGGACAAACGCACCGCTCTTGTCTTTACGTATGTAGTTCCATTAGTTCACAACAACACTGAAAAAAAATATGGATTCGCATTTTCACAAAAATAATTAAGGTACAGAAGGGCAATACCTATACCTAACGTTTTGCAATGTTTGATAAGAATGGGAGCGATCGCAACTATGTAGAATCAGTAAAATGTTTCTTCGCAGTGGTAAATCTTAGTAAATAATACATTGGTCGAGGATTTACGTAGGTGAAAAGAAAAGACATGGTTCTGGGGCGATGCCCCTAAGGAGTCGTTTATTTTATTTATGAATGAGCGTTTGGTAGATAGCTATATGCGTGAAAAGCTGTCTAAAGCACTCTTAGTTAATAATTAATAAATACAAATGATCGAACAAGATCGAATTGTTAGGTACTAAAGAGTTCATATAATCAACGTTGATTAAAGTTAAGAGACGTTTAAACGTCAAAAAAAGCAAACGTTAATCATCACATAACTGTAAGCAACGTTAATCAATTTACTCCCAATCTCACCTACCTACATAAAAATGTCTTTGAACTTTTTTGTAAAGCCATCTCTTTATTTTATGATTTGGTACGAGGAAATCGCTATTTGTTAGCCATACCTACCTAAGGTAAGGCTAACAAATAGCAATTTCAAAGATTGACGAACTGTGGAACGATTGAAACTGGTGGCGACTTTGTGTAAAATACTTGTGTATTGTCTACCGCATTGCGGCAGCAAACTGTTTTTTTTCTCTGCCAACATCTAATTCTCGATACCTACATATGTCTAGGTTACTGCAGATTTGCTCGATTTATGACGATCGATACTTGTGCTCAAACAAAATCGAGTAGCTAAATGTGTAGGTAAAAACAGACGATGGATATCGTAATTTTTGTCGATCGCCACTGTGGATCGCATTAGTCAGTGAGTAGGTACTGTATTTAATTGAAATTGAAATGGTTTATTGAAATAATTGACAAGAGATTTAGTGTCGTCACTAGATTTTAATTTATCTATTGCACAAATAGCAATAGCACTGACGTTATTGGGGCGCAAGTAATATTTTTTATTGGTTTTGACCATGTCAGGGAACGAAACTTTTTCTGCCATCGTTGGTTTAGCGAAGTTTTCTTAAATGCTAGTTTGAGTGGTTTTCTCGATATTTTCGAGACAATCCTTGAGTTCTAAATTTCTTGAGCTTCAATGGTAGTAAACTGCCATTTGTGACACGCCATGTCCAAGGGGGGTCAACTCTTCCGGACTTCCCCTACCAATATTGTAGTACCTACCTATAATAGTCTTATCACTTTTTATAAATATGAGATCAAATCTTAATAGGCTATTAAACAGGTGGGTAGATATTTTGTCAAAGTTCAAATACCCACCTCAATACTCACCGCACCTCACCACTGTACCTGAAGCATCCCAAAAGTTGGTCTCAGAGGGAACTGTTGTTACTTAATTTTATGCTCATAAAGGGGAAGGGCGCTTGTCGATAGTAATAATAATAATAGTAACCCCACCGCCGTATCTCTACGTTGACGTCGTGGTGGGGTTTGCGCAGTGGATCATAATAGGAATCTGAATTCCGAGAGAAAGAGTTTTCCTACCAATATAAAAAGGATTATTTTTTATTTCTGTGCTTGCAACCGTAGTATCTGGTAGCCTCTCTGGTACAGACGCCAGCACATCAAGCTACTACAATCTGTCAAACTTCTTTAATAGATTTTCAACTTTATCGCTAAAGCTTTAGGTTCAAGATTGATTGGGAAAATTTGACAGTTTCGGGCAGCTTGATGTGCTGGCGTCTGTACAAACTTTTCTCTCTTAAATGTTGTGTCTTAATTTAATTCGTAAAAGCTAAGTCACGCAAAAAAAGAATTTTAGCAATCTACAATACGATATAATGTATATGCGTATCTAAAACGAAGCTTTCTTTTCCCACTTTTGCTGTCCGATTCGGCAGCCCCAGCCAGGGAATTCTGGGCCTCTCAGGTCGTCAACATAATACTGCGTCTAACGCGTTCATCCGCGTTATCTCATCACATACCTCTATCATTCCATTCGTGTAGGTACTTTGGTACAAGGATGTCCATCAAATTATTTAGAAGACCATTCATAGTAACTGAATCGCTTGATTGTCGGCCAAGCTGTTCTTACGACGGGAAATCAACTAAATTTAAGTAACAACAAAACTGTTGGATTGAAAATTGAGTTCCAGGTATAACCCGAACACATTGATGAGTGTTTGGCAGTTCAGCTAAGGGTATAGGTTACCTACCTTTAATACTAGTTGAAACTACCCACTTGTTTATTTACAGCTGATAGTAATTCTGGAGATGTGAAGTATGTTATGTTTGTTACTACATAGTAACAGGTATGTAAGTACCTAAATACTAAATACGCATCAAAAAGAACAAAGAGAAACCGAATAAAAACAAACATCGAAACACTACAGCGTGGATATAGATGGGACGTAACGTTGCAATCCTTAAACCTCTTGGTAAATAAATGCCGGGACCTAAACAATAAATATTTTCAGACAATCCCATTGGCTATGTGAACAAAGCCGGACAAAATGTAGTAGGTATAGTTGACCACACGTCGGTGGTAACACTTTGATCTTGAGCTGGTCCACCGTAGTACCTACGGAGTTTCAATTTAATAAGAGGCCAGATCCGTACCTTCCTACGTTACTTGTAAAAACCCAGTATACCTAAGACTGGTTATTTCACCAGTATCGTGCGGCCTACAGGACCTACAATGCGCGACCGTTAATGTGGCTCTTATCTCCGTTTTCGGTAACAAAAGGCGCCAAAAGTTGAAAATCCAACAGCGTTCATTCATTTGGGTCTCGCTTAGTATTGGTGAAAACGGGTAATAGAGATTTCGAAAAATTACGACTGTGTAGAACGTTGGCATCGTCTCTGCCACACGAATGGTATGACAGACAGCTTCTTTCAGTTATTCTACCTCTGATGTTGCATCACTGTCAACGTCACAGTGATCTTTATTCCCATTTTATTATGGTTGCTGTTGGGTTGCTGCCACTGACAAGTCTGTCAAAATCATTGTGATCTTTATTCTCATTACATTAGTGCTGTTAGGTTGCTGCTGTTAGAGGTAAAATAACTGAGAACAGACTGTACCTAATTTCAATCTACTCAACGTTGTCTGTAGATAGGAGCAACATTTTTCTAAGCGTAATTTATTGTTGATCTTAGTTTTTGTTAATAACTCCATTGATTTCATCTCTCTCAGAGCAACCGCTGCATCGCTTTGGAATGAGGCCAAAGGATCTCCAGCCGGCAATTAGAGTCTTTTAATGTCTGCAAAATTCTGTTGGAGAGTTTTTAAGCCTCATAATTAATGGCTTTTTTTCTTAATATCCATTAAGAGTTAGCAGGTTTGGAATATATAGTATGAAAAGGACGTACAGCTACTCAGGGTATTGTGTCAATGAGTAGGTACCTACCCTAAGTAGTATCTATAGTACCAACATTGAAAACTTTTCAATTTTCTTCCTAGTGGGCGGGCTGCCAGCTTGAATGGAGTCTTTACTAAATTTTTTACTTAAGATTAAAAGCTCAAGGTACCTTTTTATATAAAACCTTTATGTGCCCACAGGTACCCTACGTGGCGCATGTTTTTTTTATTTTTATTAATGTGATTTCTATGTCCAAAGGCGACCTAATTGAAACAATATAATTATCCGCATGTCCGAAAACAAATTTAACTTTGACTTTTAACACTTTTGACTTTTTTCACAACAAAATGTAGCATACATTTTGTTATGAATCTTTTCGATAATTTTTATGCAAACGAATGATTTAGAAAGTTAATCTCAGCTCAACCGAGGCCTATTTGAGAAGGCAGCCTTGTAAGTAATCCGTTCAAACGAAGCTCGTCGAACCACCGGAGGAATCTACCTTATTTGTAAAACATAATGCCAATCTTTTTGCGCAGAAAACAAATAAGTAGCTAGGTATTTTGACATCACATAAAGTGCAAATACCCCTACGTATTGCACGTACTTCGAATCCGCTCAGTCCAATATATTTCAACTTAAATCTTGATTTTATCTGATAATTGCATTGTTTCCGTACTTACCCTATCTTTGGAAATATGATCGAACCCATTTCGCTGACCAATTAGGTGGTGTTGTTTCGTTTTTGTAAGTCTGCTAAGTATTTACGAGACGTGCTGTTTTAAAGTAAGGTAAGTATATACCCTGTTATCTTTCCTTGCTTGACAGTGCTAATAAATTAATTTTACGCTTGCGCAAAATGCAATTTCCTGTAGAATTTCATAACGTTCGATCGATAAATATCAAAACGAAATAGACTGGATTTTGCGACGCACGCCGCTTACGTGATAACTGGTGGTGAATGTACGAACATGACGTGAACGAAAGTTCATTTAAGAAAGTAATTAACAACGTAGGTAGGTCCCCCCAATCGATTTTCTAACATCGTTGGCGCCTAAACGAAAACTACCTAGTGTACCATAAACAATAAAGGAAGAAACGGTGACCTGTGATTAGTTCACCAAAACAGCTATCTCTCGCAGAATAGTAATCTTAACCTCTTCATCAAACAGTTTCTAAATCAGGATCTAATGAGCAATCAAAAAACTTTTTAATATTGATGTTATTATGATTCTGTTTGGTAAGTTTTTCGCCTGTCCCTTTCTGCCGACATCGGCGTACTCGGCGACAAGTAAAAACAAAAAGTTACCACGAAGCAGTTTCTCCACAATAATCATATAATCGTTTTGTTTGTCAGGCAACATAGAGAAAACGCGTAACATTATTCGACACAAAAAACACTATAGAATCTGTACTGTATTCGCTGGTAGTTGTGTAGCGTGAATAAATTTTGTTTTGTTCGGTTTTTCCCTGTCCGGGAATGCCAAGAACAGCGAAATGTTGGAAATATAGAAACAAGCTCGGTAGCAGCCCTCTGTCTGAAATTCAAACATGATGCTGGCGTGTAATGTCTGCGCTGCATTCGTATGTAAATTATCTCTCATGGTGCTCGAACGCTGAACTATGATGGGAATGTTGCGTTGCAGCACTTGCAGCACGATAGCCTCCTTTATCTGTTCCCCTCACTCGAATTCGGTATTTAATTAAGCCCAAGTTACGGCTGCTCTAAGCAGAAATTTGAACATAATATCATAGAAACCACGTCACATTTAGTTATTTGCTACTTATTACTTACTATGTCACTTAAACTTCGCAGTTGCGCGCTAGGATTCGGCTGCATTTAATTGAATATTCTGTGGAAACTACGTAACTAGCAAGAACGTAAACACATGGAATGCATGACTTTTATCTAGTTAGATTATTCTATCTGTTTTGCTAATGTTCTTATTTATTTAACCATTTATGCACACACATATAAATACACAAGAAGAAAGGAACAGATACATACGTACAAAAAGGTGATGCTTATTTCTAAAGAAATCTCTCCCAGGATACCTGCGATAGGAAAGTAGGCAAAAAAAGAGATGTAGACAACGTGTGTAAGAGAGACTTAAAATACGGTGGGGCTACCTAGCTAGCATCCACGTACCTACTCGTCTTTAACCAGATAGCTAGCGAGGTAACCTTTTAATTTATTAGCAACACCTATTAGAGACTACCACACATTAGAGAAAAGGAAGTTTAATTAAACAAGCATGCCCCGTGTTAATACTTATTGTAGAAATAGTTTGTCTCCGAAATATCATTTGCGGTCAAAGTTGGTCGTTATAATACACCACATTTAGTTCATGTAATTGGAAAACTTTTTCGCCTGCAGAAATTGACTTAAAATACTATAGAACAGCTGTCTCGGCAGTGCATTTGCGGAGCGACGGAGCATTTTTCTCATAGTTTAGCTGCCAAAAATGTAGTGTTATGTTGAGTGCACTTACAGTAATTATAACGATCGTGGTTGTTTCAATTACGGATGGCGGGCTGTGTGAACTGGTTGATGTTTCGTACCAGCTACGTGCGTGACGGAACACGCACAATGATGGAATCCATAGTTGGGATGAATTTACCCCAAGAACAAACTTTAAAAAAATGTTCTCCCCATACATCGATATACGTCACACTCAATTCTCCAACTGCAAATTTAAGTTTGAAATATACTACAAATACAAAATTATGCAATGTACGAGTATTGAACACATTTTACTTATAACTTTTCGAACGAATCCGTCATTGGCCAACACTTTCATGACTGAATTTGATTCTAATATGCAGAACTTAAGCAAATCTTGCGATGTGCTACTTTAGACAAATTTACGTACGAGAATTCCCGATAGGTTGATAAGAGTGAAACCTGCACGAGGAGATACAGTTTGAACGAATCATCAAGCAAATGAACGATAGGAAAAGCCCGGGTTACGATGGGGTTGTAAAGATGTTAAGTATACTTTAGCTAATCTAATTCCAGTTATTACACATTTAATAAATGGCTGCTTGCACACTGGTACGTGTCCCGACCTTTTAAAGATAGGGGTGATATGTCCAATAAACAAAAAGGGCTCACGTGATGACGTCGTTAATTATCCTCCTGTCACTATATTGTCTTGTTTAGACAACATCTTAGAACGTTACATTGGTAATGAGATAATTAACTGCTCGCAAACACACGGAATAATCAACAATAAACAATATGGATTTCAGAAAAATAAGAATAGGTACGACACAATTATTACGAGATATTATCGATGAAGTCAATAAACAGTTAAATGATAAAAACATATCTTGGCACTTTTTATAGATTTTAGAAAAATATTCGATATGCTCCGTTGTGGCACACTTTTTAACAAGTTGTCACAAAATGGAATACAAGGGGCACTATTAGAACTATTAAAAAACTAGCACACAAACAACACGGTTAAAACACAAAATGAGTACAGTGCAAAGCTTCCTTCCACGCAGGAAACGGGCCAGGATTCAATGATTCAATTCAATTTATGGTCCGACGGAATACTTTTTTTTTGGATTTTTTACTATGGCTGATGACGTAATTAGTAATAAACGCAAAAAAAAACAAAAATGGTTCACATACATTCATCACACAATAAACGCTCGCCTGCAGTCATAGCACACGAACACTCTTGTCTGCATAACTCGCCAAAGACTTGAAAATGCCCGTTATTAGAAGTAATTGATATACAAATGTATATCGGACTATAGGTTGATAGCCGATTCTGTTGGAGCCTGCACAAAGATTACGTATGCAAAAAACTAAGGTCTATTCTAGGTAAGCTAAGCCTACTTAAATATAAACTGCGTTACTAAACGCTTAGAATTTTATATATGGCCCTAGCATACTAGGTTATCAACTACGGACTCAGCAGCTATGGGAGTGCTTATCATGCAAGCCTGAAAAGTAATCACGCCAAAACATTTAAAAAAGGAATTCAAAAACAGTGACAACGATCTCTTAATAAAGTTGATTTTTTTAATCTTGCGGAAGTCTGTTTTATTTTCTATACCTGAGCTGCTAACCGAAAAAACAAGACCTAACTTTCTGAGAATGATACCACTTAAAAAGAAATACATCCTACCAAAATTTAATAATGTGTACGGGATGAGGGCTGCGGAATATTTAGTACCTTTTTTCTTAATAAACTTCCAGAAGACTTGCAAACGTTATACAAAACGAGTTCGAAAAGTTTTCTTACACAATTTTTCTTCTAACGTGCGTATGTATTAATGTACCTATAAATTAATAGTCATTATAAAAGTAAAACGAAATTGTAATAGGTTAAGTTTTTGAAGTGAACACTGACGAGGAACAAAGCCCCCACCTCATTCGTGCCTTATTGAACGGCTTGAATGGAGATACGCGAGCAAACATGCTCGGAGGAAGGAAGTATTCCAGTAAGTGCTCGTAGGGATCCTGACCATCTTCCGGGCTCTGGGATTGTCCTGATAGCCGTGGAATACCTCTCCACTCCTCAAGCGCCTCAGGACATGTTGCCCCCTTATCGCTACGTCAATATGTGCTAGCGACGGTTTGACGGGGGCAATTGAGTGTGCAAGTCAGCCTCTGCCATTTTATCTGTGAATATTATATTACCATTAGGCAGGCACGGGACATAGTCCTTCCATAGATCAAAGTTACCGATCCACTTTAGCCACC
Source organism: Apamea monoglypha (assembly GCA_911387795.2). Classification (NCBI taxonomy): domain Eukaryota; kingdom Metazoa; phylum Arthropoda; class Insecta; order Lepidoptera; family Noctuidae; genus Apamea; species Apamea monoglypha. The sequence goes on from OU426922.1 coordinate 10,952,180, forward strand.
CAAACCCATAGCCCAATATATTTTGTTCCCATTTTCTGCAATTGTCCTGCACCAAACGGGGGTTGTCCTTGGGTGCACTTGCATAGTGCATATAGGGATAATCGTCAATTGGTGCCTCATTTCATTGAAAGAGTCTAACGGGCCTCTGCGAGTGGGCTTCGGCCCATTATGTATTTCAAAGGTCCGGGCCCCAGAGTCCCGAGATATGTCGAAGTCACAATAAAACTAATAATAATTTGTTATGTGATAAAACTACTTATTAACAATTTTTGGACATTTTCCTTTGCTTGTGCTGTGAGACCTTACGTTTTGCTAAATTTGATGATTCTAGGTCAACGGGAAGTAGCCTATTTGTTTTAAAGAGGATTTGATTTATTTACGAGTATCAAAATATGTCACATAAATGACCATATTTTTTTATTGTGTTGCGTTTTTTTATTGCTTATTTTTTTATACCTCCAAGGGCCCGTAGTCCTTCGTATTTGATATTAATTTCAACTTGATACCTCCACTTGAGAAAAAGGGTGTTGACATACTGACAACGGGATTCCTTTTTTCCTTTTGATGGAACCCAAAAACATAGTAAGTATTAAGGAGCATAATTTATACAGTAGATAATTAATTAGGTATTTCGTGAAGATATAATGTTACGAAACCTGCCCACAAAAAATTTGCCTCTCACGACATCTCTATCAATCAGATGACTTAGCTGAAATATAAATGAAAACAGCCAGAATACATAATAATGCCTACTGCCTACATAAATACCTACTTAGCGGTAATTTTCCGTACCAGGCTTATTTCGGCGTATGAATAAGTAGAGATAGCCTTTGATTAGACTATGTATTAGTATGTATAATGTTATCCGTCTTGTTGTTGCTGCTTCTAATTAACATCGTGTTCGCGCGACATTCGACGTCACCGGATGTTCGTAAACTAACAACTACTTCAAACGCCGACTAACTACTTGTGATTCGCGGCTTTGAACTTTAAATAACTATACGTAAACGTACATTGTATTAAGTACATAGAGTTATCTAAGTTGAAAAACGAGTAAAGCTAGCTACTTCGTCCGCTCGAATAATTTACATAGGTGTGTACCTTATGCGGCCTTCGCCAGTATCCAAGCCAAGTTATCTATGTCAAAGTTTTCATATCAATCTAATAACCCGATTTTGTGTCGATCCCTAACTTGCAATACGTATATCCTAAACTTGGGGACAAAATGTTTCAATTTATGGTACCTGTATATTAATAAGTATTATGAAACAGCAGGGTAGTTGTGTAACACGCTATGACCCTGTCAGTAGCAATGGCTTTCTTTTTGACAGTTATACACCATTCACAATTTTTCGAACATATGAAGCAATGGATTAGCAATATCCTGCAAAATGAATAAGATTGGGATTGATATTGTGTTACGCAATTAGGGTGCAGGAGAAGGTTCAAATATTCTGTAGACTGAACATGGAACAATAGTGGAACAATTTTTTTTTGAAAAACGTTGCCCCACACTAGGAATTACTCTTGTATCGTGGACGTGCGTTTACAAACATTTAAACGCACACTAGCAATAATAGGACAAACAAAAATAATAAAGTAATAATATCTCCATCGCCGTATCTCTACGTTGACGTCGTGGTGGGGCTTGCGCGCTCTAAACTCAGGTCTAGGGTGAGGAGCCAGACCAAGAGAGATACAGGAACCCGCAGGGCAGCATGTGGCAAGCTGTTGCGCAGTAGCGACCCCACGGACCCTATCTCCCGGGAGAAGTCTTGTTCCTCACCTCTGGCTTGCCTTTATTGGCCGGCTGGAGTGAACACTGACGAGGAACAGAGCTCCCACCTCATTCTTGCCTTTATTGGCTGGCTTGAGTGGATATTCGCAAGAGCAAACGTGCTCGGAGGAAGGAAGTATTCCAGTAAAATGCTGGTATCTTGACCGTACTTCCGGGATTGTCCTGATAGCCGTGGAATACCTCTCCACTCCTCACAAGCACCTCAGGACATGTTGCCCCCTTGTCGCTACGACACTATGTGCTAGCGACAGTTTTCGGGAGCCCATTATTGAGTGTGCAAGTCACCCCCTGCCATTTTATCTGTGAATTATATTATCATTGGTCAGGCAGGGGACATAGACCTTCCATAGTTCAAGGTAACCGGTCTATTATAGCCACCCACACCCATAGCCCAGTATTTTGTCTCCATGTTCTGCAATAGTCCTGCACCAACCGGGGGTTATCCTTGGGTGCACTTGCATGGTGCACACAGGGATAATAGTCGGTTGGTGCCTCCTCATCATTTAAAATTGTCTAAAGGGCCTCTGCGAGTTGGCTTCGGCCCCTGGTACGCCTTTCAAAGGTCCGGGACCCCAGGGTCCCGAGATATGTCAAAGCTAATAATATTTAATTATCACTGCTATATGTATGTGTGTGTGTCAACATTGTGTATGTGTGCATGGGCTGTGTCCCTGCGCTGCTCTAACCTTATAATAAAACAGTGTGCTGTCAGTAGTTTCACTTATGTCCCTACGTACAGACGCCAGCACATCAAGCTACTACAATCTGTCAAATTTCTTTAATAGATTTTCAACTTTATTGCTATAGCATTAAGGTTCAAGGTTGATTGGGAAATTTGACAGTTTCGGGTAGCTTGACCTGCTGGCGTCTGTACCTACACAACAGTTGTGACGAGGATGGGATACAGACTTACAGGTTTTATAAGCAATAGGAATTAAGCTTTACCTTGAAATATGTAATATTTTTCAGACTCTCTAAAATGCCCCTTAATTTTGGCATTGAATTCCGAAGCATATAGAATGCGAGGGGCTCGGACATGACGTCAGTCCGGAAACCTGTCATCATAACCTGTCTCTAATATCCGGTACGAAACGGTAAATATGGTGTATATGGCTGAGATAACTCTCGGTGTTTGTACTTTTTCAACGTTTTGTATGTTCCCATACCATTCCGGAACAAACGCTTGATATATTATTGTTTCTGGTAATCGATAGAAAAATTGTCCTAGGTATGTATCACTTTTTTTTTATAATTGTGAAACAGGAACTCGCTCGAGGAATGTATATTCTGTGACTGATTGTCAGAAAAAAAATTGTATGAAAATAATTAAATATCTCGTAAATAATATAATAATCGTATCAAACAGTTCGCGAAAGTAACAAATTCAACACAGTGAATAACATTATCGACGTAAAACTCAAAAGCAGACGTTTCGCTCTCACACAATTCTGTTAATGGTATAAACGACATTACGTCGTAACGTAAACATCATTTGCTATTCAACTGTAAAATCTAGTAAGTAGAGGTGCTAATGAACACTTTGTGCACAGCTGATATAATTACCCTGAGCCCGAGTCGCGAGTTACCCAGCCGTTACATTAAGTACATTTGTGAAAGTCCCCGCACATACACAGATGTGTGTACGAGTAAGTACATAATAAGACTTCTCCATCACATTCAAGAGAGCAATTACGGAGGCCACTCGTTCGTTTACACTACGACGTCTGGTCGGCGAATTAGTTGTTTACAGTGGCAAAAATGTAAGTATACATCTCATTATATGCAAAAGTACCTACATTGAGTAGCTAGTCCGTTTCGAATGTACTAATAATAATAATAATATGTAATAATATCCATAAATAAAAAGGTTTAGCTGTACCTATAGTTTTATAACTAAATATTTTTTAAATTTTCTTCCTAAGATTTAAAACACACTATCAAACTAATATGGCAGTACTGAGCTAAGTGCGTACTTATATTTATTATTTTCTTTAATCATAAATTCAATAAAATTCCTCTGGAGACTCAGATGACACCGTTTACAAGAACATTAAAAGTCAACATGTATTTAAATGTGATATAACGCCGGACCCTTTTTTCCATTCAAAATGGAAAATTCTCCAAGGACCCTAAACCAAACAATGTTCCTACGTCAACGCTGCTGAATATCTATACATAAGCATATAGGGTAAGTAGGTACTGTTTCAATATATAACTGTAACGTAATAGCCTATCAGTCTTCCAGTTATCGAGGCGCCAGAGTTACTTGTTTTCTTTGAGTTAATTCTTTTAATGACGTGAAAGGAAGCGGACTCATTATGTTTCCGTCATCCGTTGATTAATATACTCAATGATTCATGGCTAAATAACTGAGCGCTAATTAAGTTTTCAAATGGAATGTTTAATATGTTTCTTATTGGTACAAATAGATTTATTCCCGGGTAAAGCTGTGGGTATTTGAGCGTAGCAAATCAATATCGTGTTAGTATTTCAAAACTGTACGAATACGAGTAATATCATTGTTAAAACTCTCAAAATGAACTTTTTATAATCCCGACTTTGTCGTAGACTGTACACCGAGAACCCGAGATCAATTATATTCAGCGTCGCTGCATGGCTGCACCGCTCTACACAATGTGTGAGTGGGTGCTGTGTACGTAGCAAGCAGACTGCGGTGACACTGTGATAAATTGAACCACTCATTGGAGCACTTATCGCATCCTGAGACGGGCCAATATCTATAGATACGAGTAAGTACGTTGAAATTGACACTTTCCGAGTTAAATCAAGCGGGTGCTATAACAAAAAAATACGATTTTATAACATTTTCGTACATAGTATAATGTATTGTATTATTTCAGTGCGGAATATAATAATGTCGTCAGTCCTCGTATCTCCCGGCCAAGACCAGACCACCCCATCTTGTCCCGTGGGTGTCGTAAGATGCGATAAAGGGATTAAATCAGGTGGGTGGGCAGTGAAATACCTACGGGCTACGCGTATCCCCTGATTACATTGGTTAAATATGGTTTCTGGGTTTCGAACGTAAAATTTTATTTATGATATAACTTTGCGTCATACATATTAGAAAATTAATGAATTACTTCATAAGTGCGCTTGCTTTTGACTGCAAGGCCAATTTACGCAAAATGGACCACAGTAATTGGCCGGAAAATGTCCGAACATAGACGAGCAATGATGTTGTAGAATAGATTGCTTTATCCGTCATCTACATATTGTGTATAGGTATGTACATTATCAACTGTTCAATGTTCTACTAATGTATTTTCAGTTACCTATATAATTAATTTGTCAAAGGCACAGACATTATAATATTAGCGGTTAAAAGGTTTAGAAGTACTTACCTTCTAAGGAAAAACCTGACAGTGAATCCATAAATTTTCTAATAACAGAATCCAGAAGAACAAGAACAAACCGTTAAGCCCACAATCGATGGCAAACGGAAAAGATAAAGTAAAAAAAATCAAATCCTCTGAATTTATGAAATTTCTTAAAATGCTTATCTCCGTGAGTTATTGGCACCGTCGCAGCCAGTGAGCTAAGAGATCTTGCGAGCGTCACGAGTTCACGCCCACTTCCACGACGTGGAGAGAAATGTGTCTAGGTTTTGCTTGCTTTTTACAAATGTGATTTTATTGCTGCCCAAGTAAAATCTACTAAGAAATATTATTAATTTGAAATGTCATGAAACATGAAACGAATGAGCGGCTTAAAACTGAAAGGATTTCTTTTTTTGTATTTGTTGTTTTTTTTAAGTTTCTTTACATCTTCAAGCCATGATTTGCAACAGTGAATTTGGTATTTACGAATGGCTTGGCTTGTACCAAAACAACGAGCATAAAAAAGCAATGCAATTTCGGTGTACACTGAGAACGTTTCTGACGTCCTGCCGAACCCCCATTCTAATTTAATTAAGTCTTTATTAAAATTTCAGCATGGCATAAATTAACTTTATTAAGATATTTCATAATAATTCTGGTTAATATTGTAACAGTAGTAAATGACTCATTTCTAGCCTTATCTTCTCTGGGCAGCCGCAACCCTGACCCTTTGACTGATGAAAAAATAACTTCACGCCGTCTCCTGTATATTTAATTGGCCACCGGCAAAATAAATGAAAGCCTGACAAAAAAGAAGAACAAATTAAGAGTTTGGCACCCTGTAATGATGTAGGTAACGAACTGCGAAACTTTTTTTGCACATTTCTTTGTTTTAATAGAAAAACCGGACCTTTTGCATAGCTGCTAATTGCGTGACGACAGCGGGGCAAAAAGGCAGTTATGAGTTTATGAGTCGTTTTTAATTGTTAGTTTTATCGTGCGTGTATCTTTTAAGACTAGGATAAAAATAATTAAGAACTTTACTTATGTCTGCCTACAACAGCTGCAAGAATCATAATATTTTTTGCCAAATGATTATAGCTCCATAGGTATTATTTTACATTGTTATATACCAATTATTAAGCGTTTTCTCACAATGTCATCCAAATTTTGTGCACATATTTAAAGGCACATTGGGCACAGCCCGGGCTAAACTCGAAATCTTTCAACAATTATGATCCCCGAATAAATTTGGTAGACCCATTTCCATATATTTCGCCACATCGGTAAAACGCGTGTTTTTGTCATCGGAAAAGCAGGAAACGTAAAATGATAAATATAATTTCGTAATGAATACTAATTGCGCCGGTTTTTATATATGTCAAAACCCGAGGATTACCCTTTGCGTCCGGCGTGCCGCCAATTTACCCTGACATGTGATTATTCAGATGTCGATCGGTTCGGACCGAGTATCGTAGAATTGAATATGTGCATGAAGCCAGGAATATAAATTCGGCACTGGTCGGATTTACGAGCCTTCCAAAATGGAATCCTTACGCTAAGCTAACGATCATTCAGTACAGTCATCACCATAACTGCTCGCTATGATAACGGTTCACGGCTCTATGACAAAATTACAAAATGTAAAGGACAGTTCTTATTAAAGTGCACTGTATCCTTTTTAGGGTTCCATACCTCAAAAGGAAAACGATAAACGATACCCTTATAATATATTATCACTTCGTTGTCCGTCTGTTTGTCTGTCAGTCTGCCAAGACCCTTTTCTCAGGAACGCGTGCAGAGCGTGGACCGCGTGAAATTAATATCAAATACGGGACACCTTGGAGCTCCAAAAGTCAAGCTTTTAAATCGACGCAGGAAAAAAATACGGCCATTTAGGTATGCGACATATTTTGACACTCGCAAATAAATCTAAACCTATAGGGTACTTCCCGTTGATTTAGAATCATGAAATTTGGCATGAAGCAAGGTCTCACTGCACAAGTAAAGAAGTAGTTCATCATCACATACATTTTTTTTTCGATTTCGAAATTACATTTGCAGTTGGAGAATTGACTATTACGTATATCGATGTATGGGAGAACATGTTTGTCAACTATAATGTTAAGTTTGTTTTTGGGATAAATTCATCCCAACTGCTGTACGAGTACGAGGACACGCTCTTGGCCGGTTTTTGTGAGGATCGACCGTGATCGTGATCGCTCTACAATTTGTCGACTCAAAAATATTGTTTTGTGGAGACATTGATTGTTTCTAAGCACATCGACATAAACCATTCAAAAAACGATATTTTGCAAGGAAGACCCAATTGCAGTATCTATGTCATGTTTGTTAGAAAAGGTATTTTGGATCGATATTAACTTTTAACTTGGTTTTATCAAACAAAGCTGACAAGCCTAACAGCCGGATATTTTGCTCAAAAACTGAACACAATAGTGCGTTCAAAACAAATCGTTATACCAACATTGTGACTCCCCCAAAACGTTTTCAAAATTAATCTATGGCGCACAATACTCCATTGTTGTAATTATTTCATTTATTTTCCTTAATAGGTGTACATTGGGGTCGCATTGTAAGAAGGTTGGATTCATTGTTTATTATGAATCACACTCTAATAAACTGCGAGTGATCAATGTCTACTAGCACTAATTGTTCTCGTCTCACGATCTGTAACGTGTTACTGTGGTAAAGTGTTACAACACACACAGAAGGTGCACACTGTACCTCATTAACATTAATCTCTGGATGAACGTCATATGTATATGTAGAGCTACAAGTACGTGATATACACGAGTAGGCGAATAGGAACATGCTTAATTAGATATTCACGCCGAACGGCAAAAACGGAATTTCGTGGCGTGGCTCGGTCGTAAGTCCGCCCTTTCTCAGTCATATGTGAATATTTCTGAAAGGTCTCAAGGTGCTGTAAACTTTACTATAGATATAAAATTCAGATGTTCACGGGTAGCAAGCATTCAGAAAGCACGGATAGTCAATCTACAGAAGTGGTTTTTATTTGGAAAATACAAACCTGGCTGTTAACATATTCATGCGTGAATGTTTAAATCGCTTGGCTGCATTACATTTATACTTGCGACTAAAAAAATTGGAAACATGATAGGGATTATGTTAGTGGGAGCCCAAAGGGTTTTTGTGGAAGTATATTTGATAGCTATTGCACAAAATAACTTTTATTCGCCCTGAATATCCTTTTAAAAAATGTCTTAATCTGAATTAGTCAACCAGGTTACAAAACGTTCTCATTATTATGATATAAACATGCATTGCCCCAACAACGATGTGCCGGACGGAATCTTGCCTGAAATAAAACACGAGCTTATTGTTAACACTGAAAAATTTCCCACAGGACTTATATTGTTACGATATTCGACGTCGGCTCGCATCGAGGGGAAAACGCGAATGTGAATGTTCGTCGATGTTTGTTGTAGCGACGCCATGTCCCACCGCATAATATTCATGTAAACTATAATAATATGAGATTCGGGCGCATAAAAAGAGGAAAACCGGCTAGTATTATCGTCATATAACATTGCCATGTGTTGTTACGAACATTGTGATTCGTTAAAATAAAAGAAGTAACGGTTTGTGACATTAAATTAGCGATACATTTTCCATACAAGATCATAGGAATTAAACTACGCAATTTAAATTGAATATGAAAAGAAAACAGAAAAACAAATATAATATTTTTCCGTATATTTCCATTATAAAATTGTTTCTTTGGTAAATTAGAGGCAGAAATAAGTTCATTATTTGTTCGTAACTAAGCTGTTCTTCGACTGGCGAGCTAAAAATAAGCCCGTGGAGCGGAGCAAGGGCATTTTCTTACTTTATTTCCGAAGTTGGAAGAAGACACTTAATTATTTTATCCAGTTTTCCGAGAATAACGTGCTTAATGTTCTACAGTTGTTATTTGCCATCAAACTGTAGGTGTTCACAATTATCTTTTTTACAATAACTTAGTCTTAAAGAATTGTGACTTTCTTGTGATAATAAAGTCGATTCTTACATAATTCAAGAGAATGCTAATTCGTCGGATTGAGGGAGACAACGCGAAGACATAGCACATTTGGCGTCAGAACAGTATTTGAAAATGTAGGACACTGAACTTGATATTCTTGGTTTATCCTTATAACTTTAAACAAGTATTACTACAAATTTTCTTATTATCTTATTATAACGCGCAAGCTAAGAGGACTCAAAACGTGTCACACGCCTTTGTAAAGTCGATCGTCATATAAATCTGTAGCACACTTTTGGTGAAAGAACGGTATTTGTTAACACATAAAAAAACATAGGACACTGAACAGGAGATATTCTTAGTTAATCCTTATAACCTTTACTCCAAATCTACTACCATCAGGGGCAGAAAAATGTGTTCTAAAATTATAACGCATAAGCTAAGAGGACTCAAAACATGTCACACGCCTTTGTGTATAGGTACTTCAGAAGCATAGTGGCAAAGTAAAGGACCAACATAATTTGTATCTGTAAATCGGCAACGGGCTGGAATACCACCTTATATCTAACAGCTTAAAAATTCAAACAGAAGTGCTACTTCAGACGCCAACACTGATAAACCTGAACATTTTACGTTAAGTCTTTAGGTAAATTGTCTAGCTATACAGGTACTAGAGCACTGAACTGAACACTGAAAACTGTATGCAAGCAGGTTGTCACCGTGTACGCCGCGGTGGGGAACAGTTGAGCATTTCGTCGAGCATTAACGTCTCGATACATATTCAACGAGCACATTAGCTGAGCCGACCTTGCGGTTATCACTTACTTATTACTACACATCCCATCGCCACCGGATTGCATGCTGCGGTCACGATTCCGGAACATCCAAGTTATATTGTCATATTAGTCTGCTAACGTCCACTTCTGAACTCTATCCGATAACAGTTAGAAGATAGTTTTGCCAAAATTAACACGTCTCCATAAACGTAACGCTTTAACAATGTTTTGTAATGCCCGAATGCTTGTTAGTGAACAGGGCGATGCCGCTACTTGAAGTGATCGGTTCATCCCATACTACGAACTGATATAAGATACAAAGCGGAGAGGTGGTTTTTCACCGGAAGCCACTCTAGAGTTGTATACAGACAAGTTTATCGTATTGTCGAGTATCTTGTGACGTAAATCGCCGGACTCACGCTTCACCTCGCGTGTGCGGCTCCCCATTTCAACGCGTACGTTTCCCGTTTCTGTGTTAACTACTCAGTCCCTTCGCCGTTCGATACCCCACTTTCCCCCATACATGTGTTGAGGGCCACGTGTTGCTTGTGTGGGGAGACACAGCCAAATTGATCTAGCCGGCTTAGGAAGCAAAGGTGACAGGTAAATGACGGCCCTTACACGTCGGTTACAGGGGATGGTCAGTGCACAGGCTTACCTCGTAACTTTATAGTGCCCGCAGCGGCGTGTCTCAGATCCCAGCAGTTTAATAAGGCTTTGAATGTATTCTAGTAAATTAGACTAAACTACAAGTAAAAGAGGTTTTTTCAATATAATGCCGAGGTAATGCTCTCGTGGTAATTTCTCTGGCTTTTTTTATAAAACTTGGCATATTTTGTTATTGGAAATACCTAATAACCATCATGTTCTAACTCAAGAGGTGATTACGTATCTTGTTATTATTACAAATATATAAAAGCATCCAGTATTATTTATGCCGTCGTCTGCCATCACAGCAGAGTCATAGATATTTGCCAGGACTGAGTTTTCGACGACTTATCAAGGTTATATTGGACAACATTCCATTACGTACATTTGTCGTTTGACATACAATATTTGCGGCCTGTTTTCATATTTTCCAATTTCAAAAGCAATAAATAACTTTGTTAGAATATTCCATTATAATGCCGCAAGTTATTTGTGATGCAACAGCTTGCGCTACTAACGTGAAGGACAAAAGAGAATTGAACTAACCGCAGAGTAAAGGTAAGCCATCTACGAAATTAAAATCTGGAGAAGGTTGCATTGCATTGAGATTCTCGTAAGTACATTCTGGTAAATGTCTCTGTGTGTTAATACTTACTATTTCATCTTAAGAACAGTCGTTGGCAATCATCATAATTTAATTAACACAATATTTTAAATTATCTATATTTACGTTTTTACCTTGAGAGGTATAGATGGATTAGCTTTAAAAAGGTTTAAAATGGCATGCAAAAGCTCTAATAGGTACATACCTAGCGGGGAAGAATCCTTATCGAACTCCACGCAGCATATATTATTCATTGTTGGAAGGTAACATACATGGTTTTCCCCTTACTTTCCGATCAGCACAAAAACAAAATCTGCCAGTACACTCTAAACATACCCAATGCATTACCATCCCCGAGCCGGAATCTGAGGTAATATATTATATTGACTGGCGATGATAAAATATCCCCAGCTTTGCACACTGAGTACTATACTAAAATAAATATTATGATACATAAAACCGAGGGATAAGCTGTTCGAGTCAGTTTCTGTTTGTTTGCTGACATATTAATTCATTTTGATTACATTGCCGAATATCGGACAAACCCGAGGCTATATTTTGCATCTCAAATGGTATATGTGCAGTCTCAGGTTTATATTACCGTACTAGTTCATGGTGTTATGTATATTTTATGTGAAAACGCAACATCAGCTGAAATGGATGCGTCGGAGAATTCCATGTTGGAAACTTACAATAGACTTGACCTGAATATAAATCGGTAGACTGGACGAATATTTCTTCGAATGCCAGAAAAAAACCCTAAAAGGAGTACAGAATGTCGTCGCTAAAGAACGCTCATTTATTCAGCTTATAATTCATTATTGGCCAAAAATCCTTTTATTTAAATTAGGTCTCACAATTCACATCAACAATTGCGTTAGAAAGGCGATCATGTATAAAGCACATATTATTAAATTAACACAAATGTAACCTAATATTCCGGCCACTTAAGGTAAGTATACCGAGAAAATATTTAAATTCTGCAAAGCCAAACGCTTGCCAAGACGGGTGGACGGCCATAACTTGCGGGTAGGGGGCGCTGCGGCCGCCGGTGTGAACGCGACCTAATACTGACAGATGGCACAGGTAAATCAAGCGACTCACATTTTTCGCGCGATTAATCTCCCGCGCAATTATGTCGCACAATGGTATCGCTTTTTATGTAAAGATCCTCAAAGGTTAATGAACCCACTAATGGGATCTACTTTATTTAATGATTTTGTATCTATAATAGATTTGTAATATTGTCCCAGTCATAGCGAGGTTTGATTGGGGTCGCTATTTCAAACCCACCAATAAAAACAAACTTCAATCTAACGATAAAAAAGCAACAGTAATTCGGCCATGCGTGGGTAATTGGGTTCCATTGACATAAATCTCTGTGATTGGAACTGTGCCCGTAAATGTGGGTGTAGTCGGTGGAGATACACCTACTGTCATACACCTACAGTTCACTGCTTCACTCGGGGCTGACAACTATAGCTGTTGTATATTTAAGCCGTTTCGGATTAATGTTTGTTCTATGCTTCTGGCTAAATCCGCCCACACTATGAAAATAAAGTTAAAAAATCCGACCGAAGAAGGTGGGCGTTTTTCGCCGGGAGCACAAGCGTATCCCTGATTACATCAGTAAATTAAAGCCCACTGGTACACTGATAACTTCATACTATTAAAACTTGGTCTCTTTTATCGTTGCGGAACTCTGACGGTAATGTATCTACCTACAATATATAAAGATAATTTTCTTTTACAAATTGGACACGTCAATTTTCGTGTAAAGGTATCAAGATAAATTAGTAACACTTTTAATGCTAACGGCCAAATATATCGTGGGAAACAAATCTTACATTAGTATTAATAATACGTTTACTACTAGAAAAACAAACAATTAATCTCGAGAAGATGTAATGCAATAAGTATAGTTTACAGCTGTATTTCATTCTGCTAGTTGGCCCAACTACCATAAATCAAGCCCGGGCTCATTAATAGAAACAAATGATCCCTCTTTTATTGATAACAAGCTCGGGAACCGTACGTAATTGCTACTTCATTGGGTGCACGTAGCACCGCGCTACGGCGCTACGCTCGTATCGCCGTAGCGATACAAATGCTACGCTCCGTATCTGATAACAAAAAACGTTTTGCGTAATGAAATGGTAATATGGGGTGCATGGCTGGTTATCACATTGCTTACTTTGTATAAGAGTAATCATGTGGAAGTGCCCTGGATATTGTAATACACTTTATTATTGGGATAACATGGTATATCATTATTGCTAACCCTAATATAAAGCCCATAAAAATAAGCCACCCTATTTTTTGCTGTACGTCGATACGTAGGCGTTGTCAGGATAGATATCCAAAATTATATCAATAAATTGTCGATAATCATAAAATAAATAATCTAAAATCCATTTTCACAGAAAAGCTTTCATGGTAAAAGATACTGATTCGTTTGTGAACCGTTATTAGTTTCATGTGCATGCATATACACGCTTTCATGGATGAAGATTAATACAATTCCCGTAGCTCATAGGCATGAGGGTAACACAGTTATAGTCAAGCTCAGTCACGTTATTGGATCGAGATCATTGAATCAAGTCAGCGAGGTTCACTTGCGTCTGTAATTGAGTCGAGAGGTGATCACTTATCACTAGAGGTAACACGATTTGTTCTTACGCCCGTATTAATAAATCACTCTAATTGATATCTAGTTCACTTTATTCCGTAATAACAAAGCCTTTTTTGGTTCGGCTGTTTTCATGTTAAAATCCCCCTTTTTCCTGAGTAGCCATTCTCAGTACTTTTGGAGAGCGGGGATCTCTGGTGAAACGCACAGCGTTGTCTCTGCTGCAGTGTTGCTCAGTTGACTCGTCCCAGGGGAAACAAATCATTACCCCCTAACACCCTCGTGGCGTGCGAAAGCACGTGACCACTACGTGCTACCGTCCTCCCCAGGGTTTATTAATCGAACCTGACCCGCGATTGCTCTTTCAATTGTTGGTATTGTTAGAGTATAGAGATGGGTAAAATGTTTTATTTAACCCGCTTTTTGATTTTAGAGTCACAACAGAGTTAAGTACTAGAATGTCCCTGAGGAAGAGAATTCACCCTGGAAAATATTACCTCCTGACCTACATTATTAAACAAACAGCATTGTTGGGTTCCGGTTACAAGGGAAAATTACAAGCAATACTTTTCAACTCGGACTCAGGATGACGTGGGTATTGGGTTCGATTACCTGGTCTGGAAAAGGGCTACTAAGGGTTTTTCAGAAGCAACCCGGAATTGCGATAAGCTCTCCTCTTATAATAGGTCCCCCCAAATACTCGAGCACAGGTAGCGCGTGTGACGTTACTTCACTGACTACCTCGTCAGGTATTATCAGCGTGACGTGGCGTATATCTTCGTTGTAAAAGTGAAAAGCAAAGATAAAAAATATGGATACTATCTCAAAGTTTCAACCTATGAAGACGGGCAAAATAAGTGTGAGTTTAAGTTCAAGTAAACTGTTTATTACAGATCCGAATGCTCGGGAAATGAATCTGTACTTCCCATAAACAAGAATAACTTCGAGATATATCCTCATTCATCGCACACAACTTTGCAGTTGAAATTCTCTGTTCATAACAGCAAAAGGAAATAACTCGACCCACCTTCCTCTGAAATTGTTCTTTTCATATTATTTCCATGAATACTTTGCCACGAGCTGTTCAAGTGAAAGTATAGCAGAGATGAAACTAAAATATCCGACATGTTATAAACACAAAAATATTAAGTATGCGACTTGAATATATTATTATTGCCACTAGTTTCCTGTTGCTGTCCTCCCGAAGGAGTTTCAGTGGTAACATATAGCACGTTCCGATGATAAACTGATAATATTACACATATTTTTCAGCGCTTTCGCACTAGTAGGTCGTGATTTTATTAAAAGGTTCGCTGCTTTCATCCGAATAAATCCGAAAAAAAAACAGGAAGTTTGTGTATTTCTATCTTGTTTCGGTTATTAAAAGGCTGTTTTATATAATCAACATTAACTAATATTGAAGGAATCGCGAGTTATTTACCGGTAATTGGATTTACATTGAACATATAACACGCGAGCGGCGCCGGCCCGCCTTTCAGAGCTCCTTTATTATTGTATACTTTTAATTAAGCGCTTCTTTACTAACCTTTATCTACAAGCTTGCCGTCTAGTACAAGCTTAAAAGATCTATACTTATAATAAATCTGTAGAAGTGAAAATTCTGTACATTGAAATTTCAAAAAAATAAATGGCAGGGGGTGTTACTAGACCGACACCGAACCCAAAAATGTGATTAAAAATTTTTTTTCTGTCTGTCTGTCTGTCTGTTTGTTCAGGCATCACGCAAAAACTACCGGACCGATTACGATGAAACTTGGTATTATTCTTTAATATCCTGGGCACCACACTGGGTACTTTTTATCCCGGAAAAGTATATACAATAAAAAACAAACTTAATTTTGCGGTTCGATCCCTAGACCCGATTACAGTACCAACCGCAAATAATAAGTTTGTCGTAGGTTACGTCACCCGCAGTGTAGTTCACTAAGGGGCGCTGCACACGGAACTACTGCTTCGAAATGAAAAATTATTTTTGTGTTGGATAGTCCATTTATCGAGGAAGGCTTTAGACTATATAACATCACGCTGCGACCAATAGGAGCGGAGCATCAATGGGCAATGTTGCAAAAACGGGAAAAGTGATTCCTTTTTTTGAGCTTCCGTTGCGTGCGCTGCGTAAATGGTTTAAGTTACGCAAAAATCATATATGAAGGAATTGTTCCACTTTAAAAGTTCTAAAAAAAAGTCCGCGACAGCATATGTCTATCTTTTAAGATTGACTCACTATAGCCTTTTTTATGATAATCAAATTTGTTGGAAATTAATGCATTATTTGCGAAGGTGTTTTATCAACATGATATTAATCTTTATCCAAATAAAGAAGTTATTCATCACAAGTATTTAATTATGAACAAAATTGCCATCACTTGATTTCAATCAACATCTTAGGAGATGTCATAATTTTAAAATAACTCCGCAACAAAATAGGTATGATAACGTTCTGATCGGTTCAACATCACGCTAGGCCAAAATGAATACAGTCAGAAAGAGAACTAAGCGAAAACGAGAAGCGAGCGATGCGATGCGACGGGGTGGGGCGGGGGAATAAGAATTTCACGCGGACGAAGTCGGGGGCAAAAGCTAGTTTTTAATATAATATAACACATCATCACAGTTCATTTTTCTCTAATAAAAATATTTCACTCATTTAGAACCACCAGTTATGATTTTCCGAAAAATAAATTTTGATTTAACGTTATATCCACGACGCCTCCCAGGCAATTAGTTTTGTCTCATTCTCTTATTAATTAATGAAGTTCCTCTGTTTCTATTAAGTAGTAAGTTCAGTATTTACTTTCTTTGCGAAGTGCTCTAGTTTCTGTCAAATAATACCATTAAATCGTTATTTGCTCTGAGTTAATTTAATGGAAACAGGAACATTATTTTACATTAAGATAGCGTAAAGGAGAGAAGTTGGCAACAACTTCCTTGATACTGGCAGGTGTGATTAACAAAGCCTTACAATGTAAACAATTGTTACGGGAAGTTCAATATAAAACAATGTATAAGATCAGCTAGGTATATGAGAACATAATGGCACACGTGTGTTCTAAATTGCAATCTATTTAGACCACGGGTCACGGTGACATAGACAGAAGAAAAACAAAAACTGATTAAAAAGGGCTGCTGAAAAAAAGGTCCATAACCCCTATTCAAATTACCGCACACCGGGCCCTTACTCAGAAATTACACGTTAAAATGTTAACAGGACTTACACATTACGGGATCATAAAACATTTTGCTATTTTAAGAAAAGTAAGATGCCCTGGGCGGCTTTTAACCGCGAATCCATTCCGAATATTAATGGGGCTCTCTCATATCGCGTATACTTCGTGTATGTTAACTATGGAAGCCGTCAATAACAGATATCTGTGACCGGAGGTGCGCCGCGTTCAATCCCCGTGGACGTGCATCTAAACTTGCGCTCAACTTACGAGTACGTTTACCACCACTAGGTATACTGAAAACTGAAAAATTGTTTCTAAAACGCCTAAAACCTATAACAAACGAGAAAAATCTGATCCCTGACCATCAGTTTGGTTTCAGAGAGAAACACTCAACAATGGACCAAGTACATAGAATAACAACATCATTGAGAGAACGCTTGTAGATAAAAAAGTCTGCTCCACCGTATTTTTATATGTGGCACAAGCTTTTGGTAGAGTTTGGCATAAGAGTTTGATATAGAAGCTAAGACTAATGCTGCCCAATGATTAAGCCGATATCCTGCAATCATACATTACAGATAGAATGTTTCGAGTAAGGCACGAGGATGCCTTTTCCGAGTTAAAAGTTATTAAAGCTGGCGTGCCTTAAGGTAGTGTCCTGGGTCCAGTGCTCTACTTGTTTTACACGCATGATATACCAGAGCTGGAAAATAATACGATCGCAACCTTTGCGGACGACACTGCCATTATGGCTACAGGGTCATGCCATACGGAAGCAATCAAAAAGGTACAAGTCGCTGTAAATAAAGTTCATGACTGGGCACAGAAATGGAGAATCAAATTAAATGAATCGAAGTCACTTCACATTGACTTCACCAACAGGCATTGTGATTACCACCCAATCTTCATAAATGGCCAACAACATGCTATGCGCAAATACAGCCAAATACCTTGGCATAACGCTTGACGCGAAACTGCGCTGGAAAGCACGTGACAAAAAAAGGCAGGAACTAGACATGCGTTTTAAAAACATATATTGGTTGATTGGACGGAATTCCTGCCTATCGATACATAACAAAATTTTATTATATAAGCATATCCTTATGCCGATATAGACATATGGCATCCAACTATGGGGCTGTACTAAGCCGACCAATATTAAAATTATACAAACATTCCAGAATAGTAATAATAATAGGAGTATTGTTAATGCGCCCTGGTATATAAGAAATGACGACTTCCATCGTGACCTAAATATGGAACCCGTCACCAACATAATCCAAAAACTTCCTGAGGCCCATGAACACCGACTCCACCGACATGTGAACATCGAGGCAATTCAGCTGTTAGACCAAACAAATTTAGTGCGAAGGCTAAAACGGACAAAACCTTTTGAGTTAGTGTAGTGTAATAAGTGTAGAAATAATAGTGCCAATGACACACATAATAATACTTCATGTATTATTAAAGTGCTTATATTATCATATCAACTCTAAGAAAGTGGAACGGACTTGTTTAAAATACAATAAACACTATTCTAAGTTTTAAAATAATTATCACGTAATAAATTAAGTTAGATTAAAATTGCTTATTAATCTTATACGAGTCGGCTAGATTGTAATTAATTATTAAGAACCTGGTACTTTTATAAATGATAAAAAAACTAGGTATACTGCATACAAAATGTGTGTAACCCTTGAAATGAAATCATCTAAAAACCATTATCTTATTATTTTTAGGGACCATACCTCAGAAGCAAAAAACGAAACCCTAACAGGATCACTTCACACCTTTTGTCTTAGGAACGTGTGGAGGTATCAAGTTGAAATTAATATCAAATACGTAGGACTACGGTTCGTTGCAGCGCTACAAAAATCAAGCTTCTAAGTCAACGAAATAAAAAATACGGCCATTTTTACGACATATTTTGATCCTCGCAATTAAATTGAAAAGTCCAAAAATCGTTAATTTTAAGTTTTATCACATTAACAAATATTTTTTTGCGAGTACAAACTTACATTTGCAGTTGGAGAATTGACCGTGATGTATAGGAGAACATTTTTTTAATTAAAAAGTTAAATTTGTTCTATGGATAAATTCATCCCAACGACGGAACCCTTCCATTGTGCGTGGTCTGACACGCACTTGGTCGGTGTTTTTATTTTTATTGCGCCGTAATAAAAACTGGGCCTTCGGTACGGATCGACCACTTAGAAGTGAGAGGAGTGCCGCGTGTGTATGGCCCACGTCATATTGTACGAGTATCTATCTAGCGCGTTATTATGAGCATCTACTGAAACCAACATTGTCAAATAATAAACACGTGATAACTGTATGGTCTATGCGTCTAGTATGTTTGTATAAGGGCTGATTTTTCCAAAGCCAGATAATTTTATCCGAGGAAAAATTTTGAATTTTTGTCAGTTCTTCCATACAAAATCTATCAGATGTCAATTTTATTCCACGAACAAAAATTATCTGTCGTTGGAAAAATCAGCCCTTAATCAAGAACCGGAACGGTTTTGACAGGCATCGTGTAATAGTTACGTTTTCACGGTGGAGTCAAAATGAACGTCATTAGTTTACTGTGTCCCTTTATCTCATTTTCATTTCCGACAAACATGGTGATAAAATTCAACGCAATTGGTTATTATGCAAATACCGTTATTGTTTTCCTAAATGATTTAGACGTGTTATGTTTATTCGCATAACTGATACTGTCTAAATTAACGACTGTGTGTTAATTTAGACGCTATCAGATCCGTAGTGCTCATTATCCCACTAGCAACGCAAAACTAATGGGATATGGATATTTACAAAACAACGAAACATTGTTCGAGCATTGCTTTTCAATTTCTGCCGATCATTAGTCTGGCAATAACATAAATTAGCAATCAAACTTTTTCAACTACGACAAACAAGTAGCTATAAACAGTGGCGTGTCGTCCGATAATAAACAATAAATCAAGGCTTATGATCGCACACAAAGCTAGGAAGCAATTGAATAGTCCAACCACGCGTAGCACGTATTTATATTGCAAGCGGTTGAAAGGCTTGGCGTGGCTCCAGTTCGCCTGGGTCGAACATCGCTGTCGGCATCGGCACCGGCTAGCGGTTCGTCTACACGCCTCTAGCGGCTTATTTTATAAGTTTTTCCGCCCGTGCGCCGTCCGCCGGCCGCCCGTCGGCGTTTTGTCCGTGAAACAAGTTTTGTGTTACCATTGTCATAAAACGTTGAATATTTTGACTGCCCAAGAGATTTCTGTTCCTGTAATTATAATTGCTACCTACTTTTAAGTTTAAAAATCTTGATACGATGAATAATCACTTCCATTTGACGTCGCATAATATACATAGGTCCATAATGTATTTGTAATCACTACTTTCATAGAGACGATTTAACATAACTATCTGGATGTGACATCAAAAATTAAAACGACCAGTAAAATGTTACCCGCAACACCACAATTAAAATGGAAATGAAATGAAATCCCTCTGAATCTTTTTACTTATTTGGAATTACTCTATCAAAATCTGCCAATTCCTCTAAAAGCATGTCGCATCACACATCGCAGTATCGTAAACCTAATGTACATTTTCCTTAAAAAATACAATTCCACGGCATGAAACGAATTACAAATAAAATAAGTCTTATAAAATTAAATTGAAAGCGTCGCTTAGGGAGTTACAAAAAATATGATAGTCGTAAAGGAATGCGATGTGTTCCTGGCTTATTTCAGTGAGTGAATACAGTAAGTAAGGGGCACTCGGGGCTCTTGCATACGCTTCGGCGAGCGTGCATCGCAGTCTTTGAGCAATTTTATTCAGTCTACAACTCCGCTCCGATAGACAGCGGAACAACGTGGGCAAAAATTAAAAATAACAGCGGCACATTGTTATGATACAATACCCAATTCTTGCTCATACTATCTGCCCGTTACAGTTTTGCTCGCAAAAAAGGACCTCACGAATGAACTTTGTTCTAATAATTTCCTCGGGCACGTTTAAGCTTCCTTCGCATAAATGCTTTTATTATTCGTAGCCCATACAACTTAATGAGACATTGTGAGCTATGCGAAGATGGAATTTTAACGCGCTAAGCATTTTTGTGCAAAAATATAAATGATATGACACATCTGATTACAACGTGTTCAATCTTGTTAGGAAAATGTGTTAACATTCTACTTTATGTTCGTCGGTTGCTTTTGATGTCATAGAAACAACCATATCACGTAGATATAGGGGTTACGAGTAAATACATCACGTAAATCTAATATGCGTCACGTAGAAATAGATCTTATTTACCTCTAACTAAAAGCGGATTACTAATTAATAATAAGAATACTTTTGAAAATAAATGGCTTTGTTAGATACATTTCATTCTACCTACTTTAGAATATCAGACATCTATTATATTCCATCTTATGATACGACAAAATAACAGACTGTTTTTGCAGTTTCCTTCGATTCTTAAGAATAAAATCACGAAAATTACTAAAAAATTGACAAAGAGCATTGTTATTCGAGTTCTAAGGAAAAATTGTGACAGGCGGCCGAGGAAACAAATTGTAAGAATAATTTACTATCGGGGACTAGATTCACAGCCTATAAATCCAAATGGAAAAATAAACATTTCTTTCGGAACGGAACCAGAGCGATTGTCAACACAGTCTGACACCGAAAATAAAACTATCACGGGTAAAGTGCTATGACCCTTGTGGAATGAGCGAACATTCTGATTTCAGTCATCGTGGAACCTTCTCTCTGCCTTACATGGGTAACCTCAAAACCCGGAGTATACAGCTTGATTAGTGAGAGTAATTACTTGAAGTAAGTACAGCACATTGTGTATTACAAATGAGGCGACTGCACACGTAAGGATCAGTCTATCTAGTTCTACTGTTATTAATCACTGAACTTGCATTTAAGCTAAGTTTTAACAGAAGCTTAATGCTAATACTATCGGACTTAGCATTGATCGTAGCAGAGGTGGCCTAGTGGTTATGGCCCCGTCGCTTACCAGGTCGCGGGTTCGAACCCAGGCAGACGCTTGACTTTGTGTAATTAATTTCATCACCTGCTCTGAAAAAGGTGGAAGAAAACATTGTGAGGAAACCGGCATGTCTTAAAACCAAAAATTCAAAGACTTGTGACATCTACCAACCCGCACTGGGCCCGTGTGGTAGATTACAGCACACTCCGTCTCCAGGACAGGAGGCCTGTGTCCCAGCAGTGGGAACATTATAGGCTGATTATGCTAGTATTCAGCTAAACCAAATTGTTTTGAGTCCAAATCATCATTATTACACTCCATCTTCTGTTAAACTTGATACATTAAACGCCGCAAAAGTTAGAGCCTGTAACAGACCGACATATGAGCTAGATCAATAGGTTCCGCTTTCACCTCCCTGCACTTAAGTAGAAGTACTCTTTTCTTCGCCGGAACTGTGAATCCCCTTTAGATTAATGTTATATTCATATAGCTTTTTAAAATCTTCACCATGTTCACATTTTGAAGATTAACCGATGTAAATAGTTTCTCTTTAAGAATTTATTAAACAGAGGCTTCATTTTGAATAAAGTCACTTAACGATAAACTTCCTCGTATGAAAGTAAAGAACAAAGATAGACTTAGGACATTGCGAATCGATGGATACAGACAGTATTTCGCTCAGAGAATAGCTTATTTAATCGTTAGTCTGCCAAGACCTTAAAACCGTTGTTGATTTATCCAAATAACGTGACAAGGCACTTGAAGCAAGCACCAGATTTAACCAGTTGTTCGTTTCCCGATCACGTCTTCCCATTGAGGTTCCCTGTGATCTGACGATTTAATTTATTAATCGATAAGCTATCAAATAAAATATCGATAAAACAATAGAAAATAAAAAATAAAACGGGGACTGCTGACAGAAGTGTAAACTTACGAGTAAAACTATGAAAAAAAAAAACATTTTTTTTTTTAATTAATTTTAGTAAGTATCAAAAATACAAATTTCATAATTTTTAATTAAAATTGTTAAGTAATTAATATATGTCTATATATAGGCTTTCACTGCTGTGCAGCACGTCATACTCATAGTTACAGATATAGTGTTAACATTAGCATGTCGGTGACGCGAAACCATAAGACCCCTACTTAGTACTTCAAAAATAATAGTTACTTTTAATGAGTATTTCGTTTATCGTTAGTTTTAATAACTCACTATCGCCTACACTACTAAAATTACAAACTAACACTAAAATATATATATACGAGTATTATACAAATATATAATAAAAGAAAAAGGGAGGAGCTCATTGGGCATCAAAAAAATTCGTCCGCATCGCTGTCAAAGGGTGAATATATCTGTGAGATTAGATAATTGCCTTATTAGATAAGTGCCTAAAAGGCTGATTCTTTAGGCTTAAAATAGGCTAGCCCTCTTGCCACGTGAAGAGTCAACCAACCGCTTGGCGATGTCCCGAAATACTCGATGAGCACTCGGACCCCAAGGCCCTAGTGTTTCAACCCCAAACGGATCAAATATATAGCTCCCAATAAGTTTGTTATATTTGCGCCGTTTGAGGTTTTCTACTCCCGCAGCAGCCGCTCCAGCACAGCCCACCGCACTAGGAAAATGGGATAGCGCGAAGGCGTCGACACAGGTTGCTTCCCACACCAAAGGCCTACCCAACTTCTAGGGCATTATGGTCATTCCATCTGGCCTCTTCCCATCGACGCATGCCAAGTTCTAAAACGGCTGGTACCCCGGCGGTGACAAGAGCTCGACGAATGACGTCATTAATACGGCCTGCCGTGCTTTCCAATCAGCGCTCTTGCTGCAGGATAGGCCATGGTGTCCGAGGCAGTCGACTGCTTCACCGCATTGTAGCGAGCCGGAATGTGGTGTCACACAGCATAGTGCCTATGTTGGGTGACAGTAGCGCCTATCGCCTAGATTTTCGTTCGAAACTCTGTACTGAAAGTTTCGTTCAGGCGATAACCACTTATGTAAGCGGATCTCTGTCGCGAGCCTGTACATCTACATGTTACAGATAACTAGTGTCTCTCGCAGGTTCCTTCAGGATCGACGAATTGATACGCTTTACTACACTAAACCGTCTACAATAGAGTAACAAAGCTAGGGTATTCGCGAAATTTTTATAAGGTTCAATAGTCTAGTGACGCCATAGCTAGAGTTAGCTACTTTGTGTACGAGGCAGACTCCTCTTAGAAGTATCTCTATGTGGAATAGGTCTGTCATCTGAAAAGCGGTAATGTTACCCTGAATGTAACCCTAGTTAATCTGTTAGTAATAATAAAAATTGAATAGTAATCATTTGTGTTAGTTTCATTTTTTGTGTATCTTCCTTCTATGCCTTTTAAAATGTCCTTTATTTAGGTAAACGTTTAGTAGCCGAGCAAAGTTATACTACATTAACTTATTGATATTCCATTATACAATCATAAATATGCGCATGACAGCCGGAGCGATGCTTTTAAGACCGTCGCCGTGTTCCCCGAGACACGAAATAAATTCTGTGTTTAGAAAAAGCGGTCATCCATTTAAGACTTGATGTTGCGTAACCTGTCAGAACTACACATATAGTACTATTTATATAGTGTACATCATAAAGAGTAAGTATTCTATTTTACTATAGTGGTATAAACAGTCGTCTCATTTATTTAGTAGGTAATTTAGTTCTTTACTCTACGGTCTTTACGCTCTTCGTGAATCTCCCAAATTATTGAAATTTTAAAAAATTTTCTCGGTAAGATTTGGCACAAGGAAATTCGAATTGTATTTGATAATACGAACAAAGCTTTAAACTCACCTTGATCGTAGGGATTTCATATTGCTCGGAAATTAATTGAATCCAGTTTGAGGACCCACTTTATCCCAAATCACATATCCACATATTTCGCAAAAACATATTACTGCTTCATTTATATGAGCTTGTCTCAAATACTAATCACGAGCAATTAGATTGGTGAGACAAGTAGGTACTTACTTATAAGGAAGAGACATAGAAGACTATAAGGAGTGCCCATATTGTGATACATAATTAAATACATACATTCGGCCTTTATTGTACAGACAAAAGAAGGAAATTGACAAAAAAAAACCGACGTTACCGTTTTCATTACCCTGTCATTTCTTTTTTAATCGCATAGCACCACTCTCTTCGAGCCAGCAATGTAACCGCTACCATAGTATGTAGATATCACTTCTCCACGTTGTGGAAACTCCCATTTACGAACCACCGTTTGAATTGATAAACATTTGACTACGCCGCCGCTACGAGAAAGCTACGCCGTAGACCCTGCTGAAAAGTACAAGTCGTTATAATTAATTCATTTACATCTCACGCAGTGTATCTCGCGAGCTCCATAGATCCGGGGACACATACTTCCCCGTTCCAATTTCCTCTATCTTCAGTGGCGTGCATATTTTATGAGTACTTCCGTGGACGCATGCCGGTCGCGAGCTGGCTTCTCGCATGAGTGCTGTAGGACGAGGTGTTTGGGCGCATTATAATTAGAAGTATTAGGTGGTGCGCGTGCAGACAGGGTGCAAAGTGGATGCACACGGGGCTGGCGTGGAGTGCGTGGTGGAGAGCGCGGGCAGGGCGCGCGGGGGTGCGCGAGGGTGCAGGTGCACCTGGGCGGCGGCCGGCGCCCGGCGCGGCTCCACGTGCCCGGGCGCTCAGTCGCTAGTGAGCAGCCGCGGCCGCCTGTCGAGCCCGCCCGGCAGACCGCCGCGCCGACAGCGACAGGTGGCGCCGACGCCCGCCGCCTGCGCGCTCCGCTCGCCTCGACCCGCTCGCTCGCCTCGCCACAATTCATACGGCCCGGCTTCAACATCAAACTTAAATATTAAGCTTTGCAATAAATCACTGTGCAGTGCTATTTTGTTTTTTAAACAAAAATAATAATATCTAGGTGGTTGTGTGCTGATGATATATAAAAATGCTAAGGAACTTTACCCAGTTTTGAAAATACTTTATAACGTGAAACATTGTAAGTAGATATGAGTGTTAAAGATTCACGATGTTAAAAAGTGACCGTTAAAATTGATTTTTAAGAAAGTGTTTGCTAACTGTTGGTATTTGAAAGCTAAAGGATTAAAAGCAAATATTGTTTATATGCTTTCAATGATATGAGTTTGTCATAAATTAACAGTTTTTCAAACATTCTTATGTGCTTTTCAAATGTTTAATTAGTCTACAAATTGAGCGAGAAACGTTTTTTGTTCTGTAATCTCTATAATAATCTTTTACTTTGTCCAGCATCTTCCCGGGTAATGAGCAGGATTTGCGTTTGAGATTCGATAAATATAGGGTTGTATTTGCTTTCATTTTAATTATCAACCCTTGGATTGTGTGAATGCTGAATTTCGGTTCTTTGAAACATGAGCTCTGATTGTGTGTAGTAGCTCAACAGCGAGATTTATTAGCAAGCCATTATTACTTAACTAACACATGAACTTATTGTTATGCTAATTGCAAACGTAAGCATAAAAGTCGTCAATGTTGCGTTAAAAAGATTGGAAGCTCTTAGTTACAATTTGTCCCTTCGATCAAGGTTCGGGGATACCTGGTACACAGTAATTAATTAGTTAAAGTAGGGTAGGAACATTTTGAAAGCGATTGTATGAGTACCTTTGTGTGCTCGGCCAGTTTATACATGTATAAGAGCCTCCTATTTATATCTTCCTACGCAAATATGCGCGAGCCGTCGCCTGTCTGTTCCACCAATCGTAAATTGGGACGTGAAACACGAAAATCTACTTCAAACTTCAAAAATCTTCATTGAGCCAAGAATTACTTTTACTTGTAAGTTCAAGCCGTGTGCTATGGAAAATTAAAAGTAATATTCAAGTCGAAAGTGTAATTCCTTTTAACCTTTGAACTTTGCTTTTTTGCTTGTTATCTGAAAGCCAGTTATCGTTGATGATCGAAAGCCGCCTGTGTGAGATTAAACCTTTGCCTTTGATCGAGCGCCGAACATTCGCAGAAACATTCAGAACTGCCACTAGCATTGAATAGCCCAGTTTTTATCATTGAATTTTACATGACATTTAGCTTCCATTAGGCTTTGTTTTATTGTTATTTTATTTGAAAGGATGTACTGATTCAGTCCGATAAAATATTCTATTAAACAAATTCCCAAAAATAATAACAGAAACCGACGCGTTATGATTTACGATCACCAATCTTCTCTTACGAATATTAAGCCCCTTAGCTTCTGCTGACGTCAGTTAATGGCTATCGAATTTAACAGCCAATAACGTCCTACACATAACAACAACATCATATATTATGTCTACTTTTGGTAGAAATAAATATGCACGTTCCATAGCAACTGTATTGGTTTATTGAGACATTTCAAATTATCCTTTAGGTATTCTGGACTAACAGCCGGATTCGTGCAATGCAAATGAAGCTCAATTAAAACAGATAATATCTTCAGTTCACGTAACAAGCTCTCCTATTCAATTCATAGGTTACAGCGAGTAAGAAGTTCAGACAATTTCAAAATCTATGAATAATAATGGATGCATGCAAAGGCGCAATGGAATAGATGTACTTAGTGTGAGTGTTTCTGTCTTTCCGAGTTACATACAGCTGGTTGTATTACTCATTAATGTCTTTATAGGTACTGGTTCAGACAAATACCAATGTTTCTTTCTTGTTTGATTCAAGACGTTTCTTCAGGTTTGAGCTTTACGAAGCATCGAAATTTTTTTCTTTGACGAAATGATTTCTCGTAAGATCTACGTCGCATCACGCTACTTTATTATAAACAATTTAAAGAAAATGAAAGATTTGAAAGGTAACATGTTATCTTACACGTGCCATGTTTCGAATAATCTATATCAGATAGTTTCCCATGGGCATCGTAAAGCAAAGTGATTACGAGATTATACCACGAAAATAGCCAGCGACCGCATTGCAATCAACGGCGTAACTACCTGTTAAATGTTGGAGATTGTGTATGAAGCATCCTCTAGATTGTCAATGAACGTGAAGTTACATTATATTTTTTTAAATATTGAACACAACTAACTATTTACACCAGGAACTAAATTAAATGGTTAGTCATTTAATTTAGTTCCTAGTGTAAATAGTCAGTTGTGTAACTATACAAACAAAAACAAAAGGACACGGAGGCGTCGAAGTCCTCGTCCGCATCGTTGTCATCCCGATAATAATTATTCATTATTAGTAAAGATAGTGTTAAACGATCATCATCTTAACTATGTTTGTTCCTGTCATGAATCTAGAAGCAAAAACAAACGCATATTGTT
This sequence comes from Apamea monoglypha, assembly GCA_911387795.2. Lineage (NCBI taxonomy): Eukaryota > Metazoa > Arthropoda > Insecta > Lepidoptera > Noctuidae > Apamea > Apamea monoglypha. The sequence goes on from OU426922.1 coordinate 10,980,461, forward strand.
TTTTTTTAAGTTATAGGCCCTCTAAAGTGTTCCACAGTCTACCTGCTTGGGAACTCCAATAGTAGGTACCTATATGCTGTGTTTTGTCGGTTAGTCAGTCAATTATGGAACTGCTGTATACTCAAAAGATGATAGAAAATCTACCTGCTTGGGAACTCTAATAGGTACCTATATGCTGTGTTTTGTTGGTTAGTCAGTCAATTATGGAACTGCTCTATATTCTAAAGATGATAGAAAAAGAGCAGCGGTCTTACCAACGAAAGCAATAATTCTCACTTTGGGTAGATTTTGTCTAATCTATCCGACTCAGTTCCTTTTTCGCATAATTTTCACGATTCCAAAAGGAGGAAGAGCACTTTTCTTATTAGAGATTCACTTTCATTCGAATTTTTATCCACTATCGCTTTATATCGATTCCGGCCTTGTCTTATACCTAAGGTAACTACGACCTTTCTTTTATCACTTGTCTTGTTTCCCAATACATAATGGCTTTTTAATACGCTAATAAATTGACGAAAAGGATCCCGAGAGTACAGTGTGACCTTTTGTAAAACGTAACTGTTATAGCGTCATTTCTACATTCTAATAAAATAAATATGTGCCATTTAAAGTAGACATATCTTTCTTGTTTGTTGTTTTTATTTTAAGTGTTGTTTGGCAGGGTGATGCTAAAAACTGTTGTCGCTGAAATTTCCTTGTGTTGGTACTGCATTACGTATTATTTACATAGGTATACAAAGTTGTCCCAACAAAGTAATGTTAGTTATCAATGTCATACAGAGGTGTGTTCTTTCTCAGCCCAGAGGAATAATGCGTCTGCCATAAATTGGGATCGATGGTTATGAGTTCGTAAGTACGTGACATCTATTGTTGTTTCGCGAGCGTGCTCCCCTCATTCATCACGGTGTCGCCTATTTTATTGCAGCATCATATTTTCGTTTCTACAGGAAAGTTTCACAAAAAACATTATTAAGAATATCTTCTCGTTCTCTTGGCATTTTCCCGTTTTTTCGCTAAAATGTTGCGCTGCGTTTAAACCATAATTCACAAGGTGATCTTTTTTTGGCTTTGTTACCCGTCTCGCATCGGCTAAGCCTTGATTAATCCGACGCTGTGCTCTTTGCTTGTAAATTAATAATAAACAAGTTTTCATAATTTAAATTCATGTGTTCATATATTTTCTCAAATGTTTATAAAAGTTTTAACCCGTAGCTTCACTCGCGTAACGTCCGATAACGGTAACGGTAACGTCCTACAGGGATTAAAAGCACATGTGTTAATCCAAGTTATAAACTATCTGTGTGCCAATTTTCATCTAAATCCGATCAGCCTTTTTGCGCTAATCCGGAAGCTACATCTACGAGTACATCCAGGCAAATAGAAAAACAAAAACTATAATTTCGGCACCGGACTCGTTCCCAGACCTCGTAGCAATTACTTTTTTTTAATATTTAATATACAGTTTTGACTTCGTTACTATTTTATTATATGTATAAATAAAAAAATAGATTTAGATTGACTGAAATGACGCAACAACGGTGTTGTGAAAATGTCCTTTACTCTCGGTATAAACTTATAAAGCATTGTCGGTAAAGTGGAAATTCCGAACACTTCAGGAGTCGCCAGCTCTAAATAGCCCTCTTCTAAAGTTATCGACACCATCCGCGTTATTTATAAAAGTTCACCTACTTATAGGGACGATTACGACATTATCTAACTTATTTATAAACATGCTACGATCAAGTTTGTAAATTATTACCGACATAAACTTTGCCGATATACATATATTAATGGCTTGTAAATTGAATTTGTATTAGAAACTTATCATGCACAAAGTTCTAAGTGGTCACCTATTCGAAGATAACGCATGCACTTATGTTTATAATCGTAAATATATACGAGTATGTATATTGGTTTTAAGAATTACTGTAACAATCTTCGGGATCAATATTTATGTTTCTTCTTGGTTTTCCGGGTGTGTTATCGTAATCTTGAAGTGGACGGCAACACGTTGTTTTTGTTATTAGGGTTTTATCTTTTAACCGATCTACAAGACGGCGGGCGTAAATTATATCGTACATATCTGTAAAAAAGAAAAGAAAAAAACACACGCTGTAAATATTTACAGATAAAACCATGACGTTTCCGCCTCACCACAAAATAAAGCTCTGTTAGCGAAGCAAATAAATCTCCAATAGAGAAATTCCCCGGATATCATTCGGACGGATGTTTTGGCAAGCATGACCCTTGTCGGGCCGCCGCGCCGCCAGCCGGTCGCTCGCCGCCCGTTTTCGATACGCAGATAACGGCCGCGTGGCGGTGCTCTCAGTCGCGGGTCCACAATTTCGCCTTCCAAATGAACTCGCTGGCTAGCCTGGACAAATTAATTGTAGCCAAAGCATTAACCATTAAATATAGACCACCTGTTGTGGCGGGAACTGTATCTTCTGAGAACTCGACAGGCGTATCAAAGAATCCATTGTAAACGTTTCCTCAGGATATAATTGTGTGATTTGTAGAAACCATCTCTAATGTGATCGTGGCTTAAACTTTAAAAAAATCTATTCGATGTAGTATGTTGACTGTTGGTGATCAGAATGTTTGAATATTGAACAAAAATTATGTAGATATAAAGTGTCGGTGTTCTGTTGTTGTAGGTCCTGCGCGGAGAGGTGCTGCACGCGAGAGGTTTCGGAGGGCGCGTCGCGGAGCATGTCGCGGCGATGACGCGGCGCGGCATGCCCTGCTGACATGGCACGCAGCCGCTCCGCCCTCCTTACGCTGGCAGCTATCGCAGCACTCGCCGGTAATGTGCCCCTATACGCTTTTTGTATTTAATCCTCGCAAAAAGTATGTAAAGGATGTACGTAAACAATTTATAGCGGAATTTCGGAGAAAATTCTCCGACGTCGCATTGAAGAGCGCGACGCGGTTCCAAAATATTATAATAGTATGACATTTGGCTCTGTTGCAGCTTGCCAACTGAATTCAACTAGACTAATTCTCAAAGAAAACTAAACATTTGTATAATAAGATTGGATCATACGATTAATTCCTTATCTAAAGTGTTAATATAGGGAATAATGGATTCTATGCATACATTGTCTATGATTTGCATATCAGATTCATCTTTATACCAACACATACATACCTACACCTACATTTACTATTTCTTTAGCGTCACTGAAGCGACTACATGATTCATGTTCAATGAATTGAATAATATATTCTGAGATAAGAGTAAAGTTTGCAAACGAGTAGAAGGAAAACAGCACCGCACACTATTGCAAAACGTCAATAATACTTAAACTGCTTAGTCTACACTGAAAGTTTATTGAGGGTAGCGGTTTAAAATGTGGCCAAGTGCGTCAAACAAACACGGCTATTATGGCTATTATTGTTAGATACATTGTGTCTCGCAGTTAAAACGACGCATGTTTGCGCCATTTTAAATCAACGGACAACTGCAATGGTGTGTAACGAACGAATGTTTATTGTTCTTGGGGCTGTTGTTATTGGATTACGTTTTAAATGCGGTTTAGAAAGTGAACAAGTTTTCATAGCCAACGTCCTACTAAGTTATTTGGAGTTATTCCATTCTATTGATGATGAAGCCATGTCTTAACAGTAGATGTTTTGCTCGTTACAAATCTTTGTGACAAGGTTACAAATTGTGCTAGAGAATAAACAGTTGAAAATTCTGTTTTCACTTCCAAATCGACTATGTAATTTGCTTATAAACAGGCATTACTTCCCTAAATCTTATTAACTAGAACGATGACCATACATACGTAGACGGTAGATACGTTAGCACGTATCACTTATATTTTTAGTGTCATGTGATAAAGCCCGCATTCTAGAATAAAAGGCGTCGTTCGTATTCGCCATACCTACATACTTAGATTCAAATTGTAGAATGTAATGTCACCAAACTACAGTCCTTTTAGGGGTCACTCAAGTCTCTTTGAAACGACCTATCGAAAAATACAAAATCGTTTCGACTTCTTTGGATATAGACTGTGTTTGAGCATTGCAAACGAAAAAGAACAACATAAGCTCATGTGACTCAATCGACATATTTTGTGTTGTTGTCCATTCCGAACGTGTCACATAAATTCGTGTTTAGCCTCGAAAATAATAAATTAAATGCGTACATCGTAACGTATTACTGAACCGGGCCTCAGCTTTGTTTTGTGCGCTCATAATTTGTGTCACTAAACCTTCGCAGAGCACAACACTCAGATTATGAGGATTATGATTTGCTGCTCACCTCCAGCAACGAATAACTCAAATGAATAATTCAAGAGTCGTTCTCACCCCCTCTCTATGAGCAAATAGAAACATAAGAGGTGTATTTGTGCCAGCGCGATAAACGGCGTCTATTGAATTGCTTTAGAACGAAAACAATGGGGCGAATGTAGTGCAATAGCGCATCTTGAAAAGCACTGTCATCGTGCCTTCTAGCTCCCTTGTTCCTGTTGTCATGTCTTCCGCGCTTATTGTGTGCGACGCGAGGCTGGCTATCTTATATTGCATCATGGTTTTAATAAAAGAAGAATACAAAGATATGGATCAATGCAATTTTCGAAGTCATACGATGTAGTTGCATTAATGCAGCTGTTGGAAATGAGTCTCAGAGATCGCAATGATTTAACAGAAGATAAAGATCTTCCTTCGGTTTATAATGAAATGGAGCATGACCAAGATACAAAACATTATTGAAGCCGGTACCCATAAACCTGTATAATCCTGTTGACGCCTCTTTAAGCCGAGAACAACAAACCTAATGAATTTGTATTATCATATTCTATTAGCTCGGATAATGTATTCACTTATAGATCCAAGGCTGCCACGTTATGCTACTAATATCTAATACAACATACCTGTGGTTTGTCGGGGGCCGTGAGCAGATAATTATAATTGGATGTCTGTATGCCGGGATTACGTAATCTATGTATTATGCTGCGCTGAGGCAAGCTGTGCTCGTCGTAAATCAGTCAATACTGACGACCGTATAATAGTGGTCTCGCTTCTCTGGCTGCGCTTCAGTAGACCATTGTATTATTGTGATAGCAACAATACAATGAATTATTGTGATATCTGGGATCGGAATTTTGAGATATCTTTCCTCTGGGTGATGAAAACGTAGCTAATCTGGGACATCCCACATTGTATTCTTTAAAAGTAATGATTACCTATATGCTAAATACTTTTCTGTCACCAATATTCATTTCGAGTGTGGTGATCGTGGTGTAACCTTGTAACCAATGTAACCTTCAACGCAATTAGTTATAACGATCAAGCTGATGCTCAGCACAAAGTGTAGCACATGTTCGAGTAGTATGTAGACTGTAACTGGAATCGCAACTTTTTTTTAACATTTACATGTGCATTGCCTAATAACTGGAGTCACAAAATGGTACCAGCTTCAGCGTACGTATATACAGATTCCTACTAACGTATTGACAAAGGTAGAGGCTGCAGCCCATTCTCTAATGTAATCCCTTTCTCGTTTCACAGGCTCATGCTCGCAGCCTAGCATTGGATAGTAAAACTGAAATTCACAAAGGAATACGAACCGAGTTTAATTAATATTAAAATATAGCACCATTCATTATTTATCACGTCGATAATTCAATATCTATTTACACGGTTGGATGGGTCGCCAATTTCCGTGACTGTTCAATCAATTTATACTGCTATTACAATAGAAAAAAAATCTGAAGAAGAGAATTATAAACATTGTTGTCGCATTAAATAATTTATTGTGCTCGACTAAATACTCGTTGCTACAGCGGACGTCACTGCTACGACGTATCAACTAGGATTCGCGTCATCGCTACGCGCACGTCATTGCTACGCGTATCGTAGAAGAAGCTACGATACGCGTAGCCGGAGTTACGCCGTAGGCCATTCTAACTACCTTATCGTGCGCCTTTAGTAAGAAATCTTTCCGCAAATTTCAGGATGACAGTAACGGAGATAATTTCTACTCTAAATATTTGTTTGTTTGTCGCATAAAACATCGCATTAACTCTTTATTTCAAATGAAAATAAGGAATATTTTTTTCTATAAACATTCTGTCACCATCGTCATTAAACGTTTTTCTATGGCAGCATGCTTTTCAGTGGTCGTAAATTTTTGATACGCTGTTATACATACAATAAAACCATGTGAATAATATCATTTCATAAAAGTACATTTCCTTTTATGTGGACTATTTATACGAAGTTGATCTACAAATGAGTCAGTTCTATCGGTGTTTGTGCTCAGTCATTATTTGTCTTGGATGTTTACGAGAAATATTTTTTATTTCACTGAATACTAGCGCCGATGTAATAACAGGGCTTCACTGATTTTTACTCGTCGAATATTATTATGGTAACACATCTTTGTAGTTTGTTACCTTCGTGACAAACTCTGTGTTCACACGTTTTATTTGACAATCAGGAAAAATAATCTAAATTAATAAACATGTTTTTGGCTTCCTTTCTAATATCGTGATTAAACGTAATCATTGAATGAATTTTAACTCAAAGTAAAGTTGGGGGATTGTATGAGTATCAATACCCATAGGTACGATTAATATTGTTAAGATAAACCAATACATAAATTGATCATTGTTTAGTCATTACATTCGTGCCAGTGACTCACTGTCGGAGTTATCTCACGCAGGACTCGGAAGAAGATCGCATGTATCTGTACTTACTACAGTTATGTTGAGAGAAGATAATCAACATAAATCGCTTTTAATAATAGGATACCACGTAGCTTCACTGCGGCCGCCGCTGTAAAATGGCTTGGATAGGTCTAGTGCTTAAGCGCTTAGTTTCAAATAACACCGGGCATTGCTGTGCTTAGATGTACCGTAAATATCTCTTTAACGTTAGTAAAATGCCGTACAGTCACTATAAAAACTATCTAGCGACTTCATGAGGAACACGTAGAGCAGATCAGGCTTTACGTACATACACATAAAACGTTCACCTCTCTGTTTATTCACGCTGTAAAATTAAATTGATGTCTACTTAGTGGTCGCTGGCGAGCGGAAACCAGTATAACAAGCTGTACCTACAAACTTTATTCTAATTTTACAGCTCATTACGTCATTTGCAGTAATTGGCTTCAGATACCAATCGCGTAGGGTTGTTGCGTCGTCTTAACAATTCAATGAAGGATCTACATAATATACTCGGTGTACAGACGGCCGGCCTCCACTTCAACACAAAACAATGCTCGGACTTCGTACTTAACATTGTTTTCTGCGGAAAACTTTTAACTCTAAAGCATAATCGAATAAAACAACTTCTAGCAGTACGAAGACTAAAAGCATTGGCTTATTTTATAGAGAAAATTACGGATAATACCGCACCCACATACCTATGCGATATGTTCTGGGCAACCTTGTGAATAATTGAGCGAAACAAATTGGTTCCACTCGATAATTTACCAAAACCGGATTGACAACCGCAAACAATAATGCTCTCAACTTTCCCGTTGTGTAGATACTGTTATCTCTATAAAACTTTTGGGCAACCTTCATAAACATCAATTTTAAAGTTGTACCATAACAGTGTTATTTGGCAAGACTGTGACAATATCGCATCGCTGTCAGAAAGTGGTGTAATCCATGATTGATGATTGTTTTCGACGCAGTAACTTTGGTGCTTCACAAGAAAGGCAACTGTTGCGGGCCATCTAACTTTGTAATCAAAAGGATACTTACTAGATAAAAAGTCTATTGTAGTCCTATTACCAGGACCGAGAAAACATTACTATCTGTTGTTAATTTACAGAATGAATATAAGAATTTGATGACCATAAAATGCCGTGTTTTATACATATCAATTTATACCCGCAGCTGACAGACTATTAAAGCTAAGTGTCCAAAGGATTCTAGTACAAAATTACTTTTTTTACCGTCAGCGACATGAACTTTGGCTAGAAATTCAGTTTCTACTCTTTACTAAAGCCATTATTCTTACCTAATACGATTTTTTGCTTTGAGCTAGTAGTTCAGACACTGTTTTGATGAGAACCGAAACTATTTCATTCTTTTTTCAAGCAGAATTATTAAATAGTACCTCATCATAATCAGCTTATAATGTTCCCACTGCTGGGATACAAGCCTCCTCTCGGTAAGAGGGAGTGGGCCGTAATCCACCACGTGGGCCCAGTGCGGGTTGGTAGATGTCACATAATAATAAATATAATACCCCCACCGCCGTATCTTTACGTTGACGTCGTGGTGGGGCTTGCGCGCTCTATACTCTAGGTCTGTGATGGAAGAGTTCACTTTTCCGGATCAGGACTAGGGTGAGGAGCCAGACCAAGAGAGATACAGGAACCCGCAGGGCAGCATGTGGCGAGCTGTTGGGCAGTAGCGACGCCACGGACCCTATCTCCCGGGAGATATCTTGTTCCTCACCTCTGGCTTGCCTTTATTGGCCTTTATTGGAGCTGGTGAACACTGACGAAGAACAGAGCTCCCACCTCATTCTTGCCTTTATTGGCTGGCTTGAGTGGAGATTAGCAAGAGCAAACGTGCTCGGAGGAAGGAAGTATTTCAGTAAGATGCTGGTAGGGATCTTGACCGTACTTCCGGGATTGTCCTGAAAGCCGTGGAATACCTCTCCACTCCTCACAGGCACCTCAGGACATGTTGCCCCCTTGTTGCTACGACACTGTGTGCTAGCAACCGTTTTCGGGGGCCCATTATTGAGTGTGCAAGTCACCCCCTGCCATTTCATCTGTGAATGTCATATTTCATTAGTCAAGCAGGGGACATAGACCTTCCATAGTTCAAGGTAACCGGTCCACTATAGCCACCCAAACACATAGCCCGGTATATTTTGTTTCCATGTTCTGCAATAGTCCTGCACCAACCGGGGATTGTCCTTGGGTGCACTTGCATGGTGCATACAGGGATAATCGTCGGTTGGTGCCTCCTCATCATTTAAAATTGTGTAAAAGGCCTCTGCGAGTTGGCTTCGGCCCCTCGTAAGCCTTCCAAAGGACAGCACAAGGAAAGCTTGTCACTTAGTTGCATGTATTGTTTCTTCGGCCGCTAGAGTCGTACATTGATTTGAGAATTATCCATAGCTTTGTTGACTGTCTTATTCAATACTGAGTTTCCGTAAAAGATTGTTGCAGAAGTTTTTATAACGGTGGTAGATTAATTTTTTTGTTTTGTTTTCGGGGTCAAACCTTAATGATAGATGTAGCCGGTCGCTGTGACTTATACATCTCATAAGTCCAGGTGTGATCCAACGACGTATGTGACGTTTACTTCGGGGAATTTTGAGTGTGTGTATTTATATTAACTTTGCAAGGATTCCGGTGAAAGAGGTAGCGGCAGAGGCTACACGTTGTTGGTTAAGGGTGTCAGTCCAGTCAATTTTGGCTTAATCGTCCTCGCTTAATTTAAGTACCCAGCGATTTTTATTGACTCTAGTGTAGCTGTGTTTGAGAGGGATGTGAGCCATTACTATGTCGTGATCTGTAATAGAACTTTTGCATACTATGATTTGGGTCAGTTATTGCTTTTAACAAATTTGTGATCAAGGAAAGATTTTTGTCTAGTGGAATTGTTTATAACAGATAATAGGCCATAAGACGCCATAAGGAACAGATAATCGTGGTGTTTATTATTTGTGGTGCAACATATGTCTATGTTTATGTCCCCGGTTATAATGACAGTTGGATGCGAATTTATCGTTCTAAGGAAAGTGTCTAGTCCAGCAATGAAGTTTGTAAGAGTGGTAAAAGATGGTGATCGATATAGCCCCATTATGGCTACTTTGTTGTTCAGAATTAAGAGAAGGCTATCTGAATCCTCTATTGTCGGTTCGATTAAAGTAACGTCATGGTTAATTTTGGTGAATATGACTATACCGCCATTTTTGTTGTTTTGCGACTTTGTTAGAAATACATTATAACCAGGTAGATTTTCCAGAACCGAGCCTTCGCTTAACCAGCATTCTGTGAATAGGTACGATAGCGTCTATGTCTACAGCAAGTCGATTTAATGCTACTGAGAAGTCGTCAAAATTATGTTGATAGCTTCTGATGTTAAAAGTAAGTAGTTTAAAAGTAGACTCGTAATCCTTTATGTGTTTCCTGCATTCGTCTAAGTTTTCGAAGTCGTGACAGTCTAATGTAGGTAGTGATTTTCCTCTATATTTTGGATAATATCAAATAACGCCATAGATATGGTAATTGTAGGACTGGGCATAGAAATTTTAGTCACAACGACGTGATGGTTTGCGAATGAGTGCAGGCAGACACATTTGGATGCGATTTTGGAAGTGTGCGTGTGATGGGCATGTGTTATATGTGTAGTGTGGTGTTTGTGTGTGTTTAGTGTGTATTATGTGACAGCAAATATGCATAGTAAATTGTGTAGGTGAGTTCGTCGAATTATTGAGTAGTAACTTGAGATAAATCGTGAGTTGTTTTGTGCTTGGGTTGAAATATCGAGTAAATTAGTAAGAATTGAAAGCAAATTAACAAAATAAAGAAGAAAGGTACAAAAACTGCTGGAACTAGTAAGAATAAAAAGTACTGTTTGTTGGCCAGGTGACTTTTAGTCACATGGTTGTGCTGATGGAGAGGACTGAGGGGGCGCCCAAGTCGGGGTGCCGAGGTGGCGCTCCAGGTCTTCGTTGTTGCGTATATGGATGGCGGGGTTGCCTTCCTGTTTCCGTATGAGGATGACTCCGTTCCTATGCCAACAAAATTTGTACCCTTCTTGTTTTGAAGAACGCTTGAAATAACTGCCGGTTATCGTAAGTTAGGCGCTCGTTAAGGTATACGTTTCTCGAGGGCCCCGCTATTTACATGTCTTCGAATTTTTGGTTCTAGGACATGCCGGTTTCCTCACGATGTTTTCCTTCACCGTTTTAAGAGCAGTGGTAATTAAAAAATGTACACAAAGTAACGCGCCTGTCCGGGATCGAACCTACACTGGGCCAACTCTGCTCAAATAGTACCAACTTATTGTTTTTTGCGAGACAAATAGACGTCGATATCAATAGGTTATAACACTTTGAAACAAATAGGTACTCAATTGATACTTATGGTTTCAGAACAAGCATCATCAAAGCAATGTAAATATTTATGCACGTATCATATTACAGTCTACATACTGACTAACCAACTTGTTTATTTACCTGAATATGTGCTTTCAATGCGGATGCCCGCCTGTCAAACTGGATTTGCCTTTTGTGAAAAGCCTTTCATAAATGCGTGTTGTGGTTCAGAGGTATTAAAGGCTTTTTTAGTTTTACACATTGGTAAACTGAACATCAGGATTCCGTTTAGTTTTCGGATATGTGAATTTACTTTACAATATTCGACTTTGTGTATTATTGTCAGGATTTATTATGGAATGTAGGTATACATGCAATATAACAGTGTAACTACCAATATCGTCATACTATTATAATGGATGAAAATGGATCGAATAAATGACCGATCTTTTTTTTTATTACTCTTTCGCAATTCCAAACAATATGAACTGTACAATTCTAAGTTTCCAGAGTGGCGGTTTGTCTTTGCCTACAGTTTAAGTGTTACATTGTATGTACAGGGTGTTGTGTGTGCGCCCCGCAAGGCAGTGTGCAGGGCGGCGTGCAGGGGGGCGCGCAGGTCCCGCCAGGGGTTCCGCACTCTACCGCGCCGCCGGCAGGGGTCGGCGGCATACGAAGGTACCATACCAATCAATTATTACTCTTTTGTTTTATTTTTTTAAATAAGCTACGCCGGTAACGTAGTATACAGAACTTTCCTCTCGCCCATAACATGCACACATGCGTAACGCCTGTTTATAAAGAATATTTTCTAACAAAGCTCTCGTTCTGACTACGCGAATATATTTTTCCCTAAGACGCAAGATACGCGTGAATATTGATACTTCCGACATACGCTTGCAAGACGGATGTGAACTCTGTGTTCTTATCGGCACACAACCGCACCAGACTCCAAACATACGGTGCCATTTACGAGTTTGTTTCAAAGTATCGATTCTTATTATTAGAATATATGTACGTTTGCTTTTGAGAAAGATATGGACCTCTCACATAGAACTAACGTAGCCCACCTTGAAGATGTATTTCCGGTTAAAGTCCTTGCTATAGAGCGATGGTTTGTGCGTATGTGTGCAACGGCGACACATCTAGAAACTTTGGTTCTGTATGGTACGTAATCAGTGCAATAAGTACTACACTAAAATTCCACGTAAATTAAACAACTAAACTAAATTTAAAGCTAAGAGATGGTTTACCATAATTTATAAGCAGGGGGTACGAACTCACGGCTTTGATCGCTGGTCCGACGCCTCTTCTGTCAAGCTATTGTCATTTAACCCAACTTTCATATCCCAAGTAGGTTTATGGCATAGTTATACCTGGAAAAGCAATTACAACCTTCATTTGTCACAGAGGAGGTCGACCGGTACAAAGTTCAGTGATATTGAAACCAGTTTGGGTAACGAGTTAGTATATAGGTATATAAGATTTTCTAGAACGTAATCGGAGAATAGTATACGTCACACATGTTACAACCTTCTATTTGTCGCTAGTATTTACTTACTTTAAAAATCTTAGAGCACATATTTTTAAGCAAGCAACGTTTACCTACTTATTACTTTCACAGTTCCTTAAAAATAGCTCTAGAGTTAAGTCGAAGAAAGTAAGTAGTGACTTTCTTGTTACGTTATAAGGTATTTTACGTTTAATAACTGGAAGAACAGTTGAAATGTAGCAAGCGTGAAATTTGAATACGATATCAGGGATTTATCTCTGGTACTTTAGATCAGAATTTTCCATTCCGTATTGGTGGAACCGCTCCGCTAACTAATGACGTTGTAGATACTAAAACGAATCCAACTATTTATTGACCCATTGTAATACCCTTTCTGCTAATCGATTAGCCCATTTAGGCTGGAGGTAATAAAACACAATCACATAATGCACGGGAAAAGCTTTAGGGAGACCGCAGACGACACACTTTTTGTTGGCCAGAATATCAATAACCCACTTCGAGAAACACATTTTTGTAGATTTTTCCGATGCCCCTATGAAATATAACATTCATTCGCAGATTATAATCAGAGTCGCGCTCTACTTTGGGGATATTTTGGAGTCCATGTTAAAGTACTAGGTCGGATGGTGATAATACGGTTGCCAACAAAAGATTGAGCATCGATTACTATCAGTCGCCTGTGGTCTCCCTTATCTGTTTTCAACCCCTCTGTAGCTGATATAAACTTTAAGCGTAGAACTAATTAACTACGTACTACACATCATTGTGATTCATTAATCAGCACGGTATCGTTAATAAGTGAGTGGCCAGTACGCTGCGATGTAAATTGGGCACATTAGCTATCATTTGTTAGAAACTCAGTCGTAGAATAGGTAATAATGCAAATTCACAAACCAGAAAGCCTTCAATCACTATAGATGGCATTCCAGTAAGCAATCTGCTATTTGTGAAGCATATTAAAAAATATTAGAAGTAATCCGATCGTATTTTTTCATAAAACAAAAGATGAGCACAAAGCTCTAAAACCACTTTACATCAAATCTTAATGAAACCGTTATACAAACCTGAGCATTAATTCCAAATTGCTTGCAAAATAATTATAGCAATCAAATAACGCAATTAAAATTGCAATTACAATAAAACAGAGTAATCCTTCAATTATTATGCAAAGGATAATCTTAATGAGCAATGTTAAATTTATGCCAGCTCTAAAAAAATATTGTAATTTTAACAGACCGAGCTAATTAATTTATGAATTCACACCCCAATGACTACGTACTGTAACTTAGGATGCTAAATGAAATTAAACATATCAAGAACATGCATGAATATTTAACGAATTTAACTTGTCTAGTCTTCATGCAACGGAAGACGATTCTGACACTTAAAGCTTACTACTTCGGAAGTAGTGGCGTAGTAAATATTCGCGTTCAAAGTCGTCGTATCCTTGAGCAAATAAATGTAGCAAGTGTAGGTAGGTAGTCTCAAGTTGGGACCGATGCACCAATAACTTAAAACTAGTGACAGTGTCTGCAATCGATAGTTTAAAGACTCTCACGGGATACTATAAAATAACCCCGTAACACGAATCTGCCGCACAACTGATGCCACTACACTAAACCCTATTTATGTAACCAACTTCTCAAGTAAGGTTATATATATGGCCATTGCAGTAAGTACCTGTAGGTAAGACATGTTCATAGATAGGATATTGGAGATTTTTTTATTAAAATAAGTTTTACGTACGAAAGTGAGGTTGACGGTTATGTGTACCGCAGGTGCGCGCGAGGAGGTACATACTCCGTTTGCAGTACTTATCTAACACCCGAGTTTGTTTCTCAATCCAGTAAATAAAGCAGCGAATTCGTGAGGCATTTATCGAACAACTTTTAAATTCGACTCCTCTTGAGAAATACATTCAGTCAGCGTCGGATTCAGATCTTTAGAATTTAGATAAGAGAGATAGAACAGAAGCCCCATGAATAAGAAAGTTTGCCCCTTGTTAGAAAATTTAGGCGGTTGAAAATTAAATTAGTTATTAATAAGAAAAACTTAATAAACGGAGGTAGTGTGACCCAGGAGACGCAACGCTCCGGATGCCTGCTTATCCCGTTTATTTATTTATCCACCATTGCTTTTAATGTTGGTTACAAAAGCTGTCTTCTGAAACGATTATGACTATAAACTCAGCCGAATAGAATAACGTTTAATAGGATAGGTAGATACTTTTCCAAGATTTTCACATATTCTCAAACAGCCTTAAGAGGTTAAACGCTTCGACGCGCGTTCAGAGAACAGGTATATCATATAGGAACATTGTAGTTTACGATAGGTTGGTAGGTACCTCATAAAAATGCCTTTATGATTCTATCTCCCTTTTCTCTGTCACTGAGTGTCTTAACATCAACTTTATTGTAAATATCTCGTAATATAAGTAAGTGGAAAGATAAAAATATGTAGATAACAAGGACGCTGGAGCCGTAAGTGGCATTGAGCTAAAGTATGTGCTCACAGATAGATGATAATCGATGAGGTTGTCGAGACATGATGTGAACGG
The DNA here is from genome assembly GCA_911387795.2 of Apamea monoglypha. Classification (NCBI taxonomy): domain Eukaryota; kingdom Metazoa; phylum Arthropoda; class Insecta; order Lepidoptera; family Noctuidae; genus Apamea; species Apamea monoglypha. The sequence goes on from OU426922.1 coordinate 10,995,562, forward strand.
CTCGCGTACACGAGCAAACGCTTGTGTAATGTAACATCACTACCTATATAAAGCCCAAACACTATATAACTGACGAATTTTTATATTGATTTGTTACTGAATAATGACTTGTGAATATTTATAATTTTGTTTATTTATTTGATGTGCTATGAGATCAAAATATAAATATTTATTTCATATTTTATTATCCGCTACAATACCGGTGCGACGAGATAATGTAAGTCATTTGTTATTTAGAGTGTTTTGACAAATTTTTCTTTATACTAAATTAGGGGCCAAAGGCAGAGATCATTTTTGTAAGCCATCAATTGTGTCCGATGGATGAACAGTTCCGCTGCATGACGATAACATTACATGGTTGACATTTTGCACGTTTGACTCACAAGTAGTTCGTAGGGTAATTGAAGCAGGGACGATTGATCAAAACTCCATTAAATTTGATGATGTTAGCGACTAATGGTTACTAAAATAAGTAGGTATTTTATTTAGCTAATAATATTGTTGTATTCGATTTTATTAAATCCTAAAAGTAAAGAACAACAAGAATTTAGTAGAATCCAAACCTACAAATATATCCTGTAAACACGTAACTATTATTTATTCCTGATAATCCATAATAACGTAACACTGAATCCTAAATGCTGCGAAATTGAATTGTTTTAAACTATCATCCGAAAATACAAACAAGACATTTTTCCGGCAATTCAGAATCGACTGCATCATCTACCAGATCCATACCCGTTTCCATGATAATCAGCTTTGGTTTTTAAATTTATGATACAAAATTTTATTCGCTTTAGTAACTATAGTTTCATAATACCTATTTATCACGGTAGTTACAACTGCATTCGCATGAACCACTTATTTACACTAGGCATATGCACGAACCGCAACGTAAATATCCTATGGACGGAAAATGGTAACAATTCAATTTCGCTTTTTTGCTACAGTCAGTATCAAAGTACAATTTGTACGAGCAGTAAGCTTCAGCATTGAAGGCTTGGCTTTACGCCAATTTTGCGATCAAAGCACCTTCGGCAGCTTTGCTGTCTCATTACAAGCAGTGTGCAGTGGTGTGACATTATTTTATTAATGTAGACATACTTAGCACTTTATATCTAAGTAATGTTTTAATCTAGGCATTACTAGCTATATGTAGGTAGCATAAATTGTTTGTGGTGTAGAACAAAATTAATTAAACTTTCACGTTTCGCAGATTCAATCAATATTCCAGAGGGAGAGGATACCGCGACTGGCGCACGCGCGGCGACCCCACCCTCATCAACTCACTCTGGCGCAGCCGGCAGCCGCTGGGGATACGCAAGCAGCTCGGTTAGATTTACACTTACTACGTTTCGTTCAAAGCTGTTGCATGTCTCAAAACTGGTGTTGTAATGACCTAATTTGACGTTGTGTGTTTTGTAGGAAACGCGGAGGTATACATAATACTAGCGCTGCTAATCGGTTTCGTGACGGTGGTGGTGGGGTGCTGGCTGTCCGACAACTGCTGGTCGCCGGAGCCCGAGGACGTGCTGGCGGGCGGCTGACCCGTGGCGGCGGGCGCGTGCACGCACGTGTAGCGCCCGCCGTCCGCGGCGGACAGCGCGTGCGGCGCGGGCTCGCTGTCGCCCGTGCTGCCGCCGGCCCGCGCGCCCGCGTTGCTGCACGCCGCGACGCACCTCTGCCGCGGTGGCTGCCTGGCCCTGCCCTGCGATATCAGACGACAGCCTTCCGTTTTTTGACAGGAGTCTACGCACGACTCCTGCCGGCTGCACGAAAAGACTAATGGGAATCATATTCCTACTATTGCCAACGGCGGAGTGTGCGATAATTAACTCATGATACGATCTACTGAACATTTTCTGACGGTCGCTCCTTTTCGTATAAATTGGGTAGTGTAAGTGGAAAGTGTTCTTGACTACTCGTGAAAATGGTGATACAGTGCAGGTAAAACTTTTAATGAACTCTAAGAGCTTTGGTTTCAATTTTTATGTAATATGAATACCATAGTTACGGTGTAAAGACATTATAGGGTAATTTCAATGATGGTACTTGTCGGTGTACTTTGTATCGGTAGCCGAGCGCTCGGGATTAGTACTAGGAGGTTCACTGTGTATTACTGAATCTTATCGTAGGCTACGCTTCTAGCGGTCGCTCTGATTTCAACTCATCTGACGTAACCTTACCTGACGGTGGCACAGCTACGTTTTCCATCTGTACCACCTTCCTATTGTTTCTAAAAGTATGTGCCTTGAAACGCTTTCCTCGACTTGACTCGTAGATTAGAGCGTGTTTTGAACCATTTAGAAGAAATTTCTTCTCTCTGTCTGTACGGACAAGTAATCCCATAAGTGCAATACACATCATGACCGTGCCTTTACCGTTCTATAGACTTTGAGAGGGACGTAATTAACAATAGGTTTTAAAAATACGCTTTCCTCGATGGAGGATCAACCTACCAACGATTACTTTTGTATTTTTGTAAAATATCCAGCTTGTTTTATTGTTTTGTGGTAATTAAGACGCAGTTAATAGTATAGAGGAAAGTGACTTAGGACCAAGAAGTCTTAATAAACGTGCGTCAATTGAATATTAATAATCTATTCGGAATTACCATCGCAATAGGATAAGATACAACTTTGAGAGACAACGACATGGGTATTTGACTAAAAGTAGAATTTTGATATTTATTTCGCAATTTTTGCATTATTGTTGATATAAAGCGCAAAATTGGTCATGAATACCTGCCAATGTTCTATGCCTACTTTGTCTTACCCATACCTTTCTCGTGCATTGTTAATGTGAAATTAGTTTAGTGTCAAGCATTTAAATAAAACGCTTGTAAACAGTAAAATAAAACTACTTTAATAAATACAAGATAATAAAAACACAACGAGTATGAGAATAATAAAAACATCTAAAAATAGCAAATAAAGTTGGTGTATTGTGTGTAATGTTGGGCATAGAGAATGGAGCATCACAACAGAACTCATCACAAGACACGACTATTGTGCAAAGACAACGCTGTAATTCTTTGTACATGTGGAGTTATTCCAGAGTGTGCTCTCGGTTTTGTTTCGTACGAGCGTGGCGCAAACTTTTAAATTACGAAGTATTACCCATCTTCATTCGTTTCATCTGTTTTTGTGTTGCGTAGTTACCCTTCTATAAAGAACCTACTATACGTCTTGTACAGCATGTATATTGTAAGGTCGGACTTAGATTAGTAAACGTCGTAAAAAAAAAACCGGTAGAAGAACCTTAGCGGCTTTTGTGTATCAAATCACTGCAATCCAGGTACTGTAAATATGTAAGCACTAACGTACGGATACAATAACGATAAAGCAGTCACGTTTTATAAAATTTAACGAATATTCAGTTTTAATTCATGTAAATGAAGGTAATACAACTGCTTTTTATATTTTAATGTTTCCGTCGCTCAGGATACAAAGCTCTAGGTACGTAAGAAGTAAGCAATGTACATGAAACGTTCATAATTACATAGGTTTCCTCTTTACATAAATCGAGCACAAAATATGTACTGTCTTAATGTTGAATTGAGTGTGTGTACTTTTCGTTGTAAGCACAGATAAATTATGTAAATATTATTGACAAAGGATGGCATACTTATTAAGCAATACACAGTAACTCAGTTTGTAAGGAGTCTCTGTGATCTTGTTATATTTCTTTGCGTCGTTCAGTTGTTCATATAGCCGGCTAGTCCCATACAACAATATGTAGTTGAACACACGTACTTAAGTAAACGTCAACACTATAGTCTCTTCTCGTGTTATTATCGTTTTCGTTGCATTCTCGTGGTAGTGATACCTGTAGGTACTTATAAGACACATAATGTATAAGTTGTGTGTTTAGTATACCCATTAAAATTAAATATTTGTCGTAGAGTTAAGGAACCCGACTGAATAGTCAAAATTTTTAAGCATTATGTAAATTGTAGTTAGGCGGTAGTCGGTTATAGATAAACATTTTACTCGAAAAGTTCGACAAGTGCGAACCGAGGATTAAAATACTGAATGAAGAACTTTATTTACAGTTGGCCAGAAACGTTTGTATTCACTTCATTCACATTATATACCATTAAAACATTTCCACGCACAAATGGCATCTCACTTTAACAAACTACCTGTCAAATTGTGGTAAGTTTAAACAAACCACGTTGGTGAGATATTTTACCATTTCTCTATTATTGAGCAACACATGTTCGATGTCCTTGAGATGTTTGCATTTTAAGAAAGCTATTAAAGCAATTTAACAGATAGTTATTTTCATATATTTTGTCAAGTTGAATGTCCGTGTCATTTTGCTAATTAAACATTAAAATGTACCATAGTTTTTATATTGGATTGTTATTAAGTATTACCACAGTCATATTATAATTTGCCAAATGTAAACATTTTTTTATGAAATTTATACATTTTTAATAATCAATTAATTAATAATGTATAGCATTTAAATTCCATTACGATCAGAAGTAATAGATCAATAATATTTTTGAGGTATATATTAATTCATAAAGTTTACTGATTATTGAACGGGTAATATTGATCCACTGACCTTTCAATGGTATTATGAATAGCAACCATTTAAAAAAGGTAATAAACAATCGACTAGAATAGTAATTTACAATAATGGCAATTAAAAATCCGCAGTACTGTAAACCATTTATAATAAAACAATAATGTACCTGTAGGCTGAGGTTCCATTGATCAATTTTTAACTGTTGGTAAGCAGGGCTTCTATCTTTTGTTCGTAATTTGTCCTATGTGAATACTGTTTCGTCTTTCAATGCCAATCAATAACTTCACTAATGTCTGGTTTTTGAGGTACCTATTTCAACGAGATTTTATCTTAATTCAGAAAGGAATCGCTTAAACATCTCTAAAATTTATGTGAGACTCTCACAAACCAGGCAGAAAACAGGTGCGTACCTAAAGATTGTGCAAGCAATACAAAATACTGAAATCAAACTTGTGCAGCTATACACAAACAACATGATTATCTACAATACAAAGCGTGACCGATATCTGCATACAATAATAATGATTCTGTTTATCAATTCCTAAATATATTCTGTCAATTTAATATACAACGGTAATTTCTATCACAATAAAATTAAGAGTGTCATAAGTAGTCAATTACCTCAGTCTGCAGTGCAAGATGAATATCAATAAAGAAACTGCAATCCATTTTACCAGTTCAAAAGTATAGGAACACAGTGTATTTTGTAACGACATATATATGTATGTGTATAACTAAGTACATGACGTTAATACTGTATACTTACATCTGATACATAAGTCACGTTTTATGTGAATACTGTAACTATTCGACGAATCATACGCGATTGTTCGGTCACGTGGGAGGTCTGGTTGGCTTGGCTGATTTAGGAATTGAGAGAACTCATACGCTCAATACTTAGTGATTACAAATAATAATTGATGTAGGTATTGTCATTATTTGTCACGAATAAATTAAAATAAATGTAATAACTTAATCATAAGAGTGTTTCATTCCGAGCTCGTTTCCAGAGGTAATAATGCGGAGTGGCGTGTTTGCGAACACAAGTCAGCCTCTTTTGCTTTAAGAAACTCCAGCATGATAGTCAGAAGAAAACGTTCGTAAAAGGGACTTTTAGCACGCAAACAGTTTTCATAGAAAATATAGGGCATGGCGCTTTCCGCGCTGCGAGGGGTGACACAGAAAGGCTTTCTCGCTCGACACCCTATACTACAGCTGGGGACTCTATACTCATCTGCGTTATTAAAGAACTTCCTAAGGTCCTACATTCATGATATCGGATTCTTAAATATTTTATATGGCTTTTCATTATTACAGCTTTCATATTCAAAATCATATTGAAATAATATTATCAAACTTTATCTTTATCCGGCCATATTACAAAAGAAGGTTTGTCTTTAGACCCAGGTTTAAATCTTCGAGTCTTTTTAAAAGAACTATAATCCGACAAAGTTAAAGTTCTTGTTACAAAAACTGATTTTAATCCCGAGTCTAAGGAATAATGTTCAATATGCAGTAACTGACTCGAAGATTTAGGCTAGGTCTAAAGTTAGAAATCGTTTTGTAATGAGACGGTTAATCCGTTAGTCTTAGTATAAAACGATTTCTAACTTTCGATGTTTATCGATTCATGTGAAACCTTCAATTATACAACTATAGTTCGAGATAATTTAATCTTGAATTAAATAATTTGTTCATCCAATTTATACCTATGAATACAAAAGTGACCCTTCCCTTTATAAAACAAGGGTCAGTTAGGAAAAGGTTAATCAGGTTCCGGTAACTCTTTTTAATTAATGTTTTACTTCAACTTTCAGACAGGCACAGTTTCAGAAAGTAACACTCTTGATGTTCATCAATGCATTGAGCGTTCGGTCAAGGTGTGATGAAAATTTAACATAACTTTTTGAAAAAATAATTAAGCCCAATTATTTTCTGTAATATTAAAGGGCCCTTTGTACAGACGCCAGCACATCAAGCTACTACAATCTGTCAAATTTCTTTAATAGATTTTCAACTTTATCGCTAAAGCATTAAGGTTCAAGGTTGATTGGGAAAATTTGACAGTTTCGGGTAGCTTGACCTGCTGGCGTCTGTACACGGCACGGTTTCTTTACGGTAAGTCATATAAACCGCGCCGTAGGAAAAACGTGTTCATCAACAAGCTTCCATAGTGACCCATACAACACTGACGACCGTGCCTACACACGGCGCATAAACCACACCGCAGAACGGCGAAAGCGACGCGCGCGCACGCGGTGGCGACGGCGAATAAACCGTAGTTTTTCACGGCAAGAAAAACGTGTGGCCTATAAAAATGACCTTATATAGTATCTGCCGTAAGTTATGTTACGGGTGGTCCTAGGCCTCGGTCCTAATATTACCAAGATAAAAGTACAATAATCCAAATGTGCCAGTACACCACATGGAAATCCACACAAAAGTGGAGTTTTAGTAACAAATATAATCCAAACTTTCGCAATATTCATATTAGCTAGATTATATATTAGAGTACGACTAATTAAGCGTACGTATTATTACATTCGCAAGTTTAATGAAGTATTAATGTGTAATATTCAGCTAGTTAGTACCTAAGCAACATTTTAACGGCGAACTGGCTTATTATGCTTTCTGTTTCCTGTGAAGAGTCTCGAGTCGATTGCACTAAACGAAAGAGGCTTGTTAACGAACACTGAGAAAAGCTGTCGCCTAAACGAGCAACTGTTATATTCTTTATCCAAATAGTCCGAAACAAATTTCCCACAACAAAAAGTTAGTCAGTTAAGTGTACTATGAATCTGATTGGTTCGGCGGTCTTAAGTGCGGCTGAGGTCAAAGGTTCGACTGCCATAGACAAAGTGTAATTGAGTTTTTCTATTAGGAAATTCGCAGTTAAAGTCCAAGCATCGTAATTGGTCCGTGCTTTTGGTGTACTCACATTAATAAAGTCCCAGGTGATAGCACATGAGACTTTATTAATGTGCGTACACGTCTGCGTCCTCGGGAATTATATGTCGTGAGTGCGATGCCGATGCTATGTTGCAGTAAAGGCCAGTAAACCGATTCCTTCTACGCTCCAAACTCTCTTCTCTGAGAGCCTCTTCCACCAAAAGCATACGTACCTACTGCCATTTCGCTATAACTTTAAGTATAGCACATTCATTTTAACACTTTAAACAAATATAAAACCCAATGAAATTGTAATAATTCATTAAATTCGATACCTACGATAATCAAAAGATAGCTACTTTGCTGTCGTGTATTTTGACATTAATTTCACGATGTGGCTTCTGTCAAACACAAATTATTGGTAGGTTACACGATACAAGAAATGTCAAAATGAAATTCAGTCGGATCGGGACCGGCCGAACCAAATAATAACTTCGTAGTAGGAAACGGCCGAACATTCCGCTGATACGATAAATTTACCACTTCGGAGTAACCCCCAGTTCTAACAACAAACTCTTGATAATTGGCAAAAGTTGTGCGTCTCTTTCTAAGCCGGTTGCAATACGAGTCTGAAACTAATACGAGCACAGCTGCTGCAAACTGTAACGTCTGTAACCTAAAACGTAATACGGTGTCGGCGACGACACTCGAACTTACCACGCCTGCCTGTATTACTGTGAATAGTTGTCTACACTGGGTATAGGTTAATAAATATGAAATCTATTAACCTTATAGAGTGTAGAAAGCTATATATGTGATATAAAGTACATTTAACATAAGCAAAGTCGTATAATAAAAAAGAGTACGAACAAGAGCTTACACCAAAAAGGCCAATCGGTAAGTACGATAACAACCAACAAGCTTATGACGGGTCAATAAATATATTTTATTAACCCAATGACACGATAAAAGAATATTTTCAATCTTGTATTTACAAAAAAGCTGAAATCGTTTCAAATTTACCCGATGAAACATTATTTTAATTAAATACGAGAAAGCTTACATTGAAACGTTATTTAAAATATTGGTTGCTCTGTAGCAGAACGTATATCGATGGAACTCGGTTTAAATAATTCATCGATGGAGAAGTTGTTTACATTTCAACGGGTAAGTGTTTGTTCCTTTTTTCGAGTTGTCGTTCAACCAGATCCAACATCCGGCGTAACGCCGTAGCAATTGACTTAGCGTAGCAATCACGTAGCGCGAACCGTATTATAGCGCGTAGCGTTTTATGTTTACGGCAGTAACTTTTCTATTGCTCTGTTAACTAACTTTGAGAGTTTTGCAAAACAGTAAAAAGGTAATAATTTAATACTTTTCCAAAGCAGATTTATAACTGTATACTTAGAAATAATTATAATAAAATTGTATAATTATACGAATTGGAAATATGGATAAGTTCGGATATGGATAACTTATATTCCATTCATTTGTAAAAAGAGGTTCTACAACTTGGCTGCATCTACCAAAGTCTTCGTATTTAAGCTCACACTCCGTTGACTTAAGCTGAGTAGTTCGAGAGAGAACTGTAAAATATATTCATTAAGTTTCAGTGACAAATAACTTTGACTTCATTTTATCTATCTCTTGAACGGTACGTGAGTAAAAGTAACTAGAATTACAAAAAATACGCGTCATGCCTGTTAATTTTCAGGATATTTGTAATAGTTTGGGGAATTGCCAAACGATTTTGGACACTCAAAGGGCCCTTATTTCTAAGCTCATCACGTGGCGGAGTCGCAAGTTTAACGTTTTAATTAGTCTAAAACTATGCTGTCGGAAACTAATCAAGCTATTTCGAAACAAATACGCAAATACATAACTAAGCTACTACTACTAACTAATAATAAAAAAATATTAATACGAGTATGTCTCAAGAAAGTTACTTATACAATCATATTTAGTTCCTTTACTATCATCCAAACTAGATTCACTTTTCATCTCAGCAACCATGTCCTTTGTTCAAAGAATATTCTCAAGTCGTACTGTGATACACATCATATTAACGCGCGTAGGTATCATAAAGGTCGGAACGCTTGTTAATTCTATTAGACATTTAAATGGATTTCCGCTCGATGACATGCACGCTTTGTAAGTAAAGGTCGAGTATTCTGGTCAAAGCCGGGCTATAAACGCGATGGCCCATATAGACGGGCTATATCCGTCGCCCATCGCTGAGGGATACCCACTACACGTCATGCTCACAAACATTAATCCCTTCATATCACAGCTTATAAATAAACTCAAACACAGATAATAAATAGCTCCAACTTTTTCCGAGAACATTAGTGAGCTTCAATACAATTTAACTTTTCTTGCGACCGGCCGTCTGCAAAGCTTTCCTCCCGTTCGGATTTTTATTTGAAAGACAGAACATCATTGTAGCAGCGACGCGAGCCAGCGTTGAATAAATTCGCTTGAATATCTGTGCTAAAATTTTGCGCTACTTTGACATCCAAAAAACGATGCTCATTTACAATTTAACAATTTAGCAAAACGCTTTATTATTAATTAGTTAGATTATAATAAATCTGAATTAATTATTGCTCAGCAAAAACAATTCGAAATGGAGCGAATGGACACTGTTGCCCCGTATCGTGCATTGACCCTTCACAAAAACTACATTATATGTTTTGGGTCAAAACAAGAGGATAAAGGTCTCAAGTAGGCATACAGTGACTTTGTTGTGGGCTCAGTATCGGGTTTTAGGAAGATTTCGTCATCCGTCGAGCAACCTGAGACGTGAGAACAAAAACAGATTTTTTAGACAAACTTGAATGAAAGGTTACCAAGGATCGTAAGTCCACGTAGTTCACCAGTAAAACTTTCACTGTACAACAAAATTTCATATAAACACTATATTTAGGAATCAACATCTCCTATCCGGGGACATGCGACACGGCTACGTTTGTAAATTAAAGTAAGAATATTTTAAAACGCTGTCCAGTACCAAGACATTTCTGTTATAAAATAAACAACTCAAAATATGTAGAAAACTCCGTCTTGGTCTAGCGTTTCCGAAGTAAATCCTCCTGGGAGACAGCAGAAGCGCTGCATGCTGGCACAACATTCTGAAATTCAATATTGTAGACAAAAATTCAACAGCTGATTGTGCAGAAAATGGAGAATACTTAGGAGGACAGCGGTATCTGGCACTAGGCCGGGAACGTCACAAATAAACTATGTTTTATAACTGAGGCAGGATAAAAAAAAATGTTGCGGTATGTAGTTTATATGTTAGACATAGTACCTACATACGTATAAACTACATACCGCAACATTTTCATTGAATTTAAACAACGTAAGTATGTTGTTCATAATATTTACAACAATGGCAAATGGCGATAATGTGTTTACTGTACATCCATAATTACGCATTAAACATTTATATTTAAAATAATTATCACGCCTGGCTAGGTATTTAGCTAGATACATGTTCTGATTTAATGACGTTTAATATACGTACCGTACGAATATAATTCACGTACGAAGGCAGTGATTATACACATTTTAGTTGGAAAACCTCAAGTACCTAGTGAGGAATGAAATGAAAATAACGATGTCATTCCTTAGCTCCATAAAACTGGATCTCTAACGACTTGGTCGTTTATAAAAATTAAACGATGAATATAATTCGTACTTTAATACAAGTATTATGTTAAGTAAACGTATTTGCTCCTGTAGAATTTATGCGATATTTTCTCGACATTCAGATTTAAAGTCGTAGGTTTTACTTCGTTTTCATGGTTTTATGTTCTTAAGGCAGATCAGATTTCAATTCATTCTTGAAACTTTAGCACTACTTCTAGTATAAGGTAACTAACATAATTAAAAGTTTTTTTCTTTAAATATTTGTATGCCAGTCCGTGGCCAGACATGTAGATCATAACCAACAATGTAAACATATATCAATGTAGATCATAACGATATATTCTATCCTTTTCTAGCAATGTTAAGCTAAATAGGTTAAGTTAAATAGGTATATTTAAAATCTGTTTCTAACTACCACTTCACCTCTGATTGTATGTAATTAGTCGTATTTGCTACTTAGCAATTACGGCAGTTATCCTCAGCTCGTTTCCACGTGCGCCACCCTAGTTAATATGCAGCTGATGTTCTTGAGGTTTCTTAATCCCCACAACAATCACGGTGGCAGCAGCGTCCTCCTTTCCGCTAATTAAAACACACTTCGATTTTAACCGTTCATTGAGACGGTTATGCAAATTTTAGGCCAGAAATTAATGACTGCGTCGTTGGTCTAGAGGTCGCAAGCGCTACTGCTGAGCATGAGGTCCTGGTTTCGGTTCCCAGGTCGGGCAAATTACATTGTTATCGGGTTTTTTATTAGGAATTTCTCAATAGCAGCCTGGAGTCTGAATTTGTGCCCACTTGATGGCAATTGACTCACCCCCTATTACATGGGACTTAAACATAACTTGCGAAGTGTGTATATGCTAAGTTACACCTCTCCCTAACCCTTCGGGGAATTACAGGCGTGATGTTATTTGTATTAAATGAATGACAAAGACATGCGCTTAGCCATACTAACACCATTCATCAATGACGAACGCGCTATTTAGTGCAACAGATGTATCAAAGTTTCACTAAAACACAATGAAGCGTTCGTGTGCTGGGGTAATATTAGCTATTGGCATACAAACAATCTGCGCGATCGCTCCACATACCTCTCAATCAATCCACCTGTGTCCTGTAATATACCACATGCCTTCGTACGAAATAACAGCCGCTCGAAGCATTCCGCTTAGGTGTTCAATAATGTTTGGAATACATGCTGCTGGTATGCAACCCACGGTAATAAGTTGGAGTGAGAATTTCTGAACTCGCTGTTTATGTTAGTAAGTAAATTACAAACAGAATATTCGTTTGGAATTCTTTCTACTTTCTGTGAGCGTTGCACCCTCTTTGTTCTTTTTTAAAGTATTCATAGAAAGGGGCTAGGAAAACAAAACGGTGAAATGAATTACCCTTAAACATGCCTTTACATAAACTGCTTTTATATGATAATTTAACTTGAAATTAACCAGCTTTAAAAGGCTGTTTACGCGACACTGGTGTCAAGCCAGTTGCTGTCTAATGCCTCTATCTTACCGTGCTGGCTCGTTCGTGTATTCCAAGCTTAACACGTGTGGATTGGGTCGCAAACACGTCCAATTAATATGTCCAACTCTCTGAAGTCACACCACCGTACAGTATTGTGTGACAACCACACGTCCTCGTTTGATGTTAAGCTCCATTGCATCGTTGATTTGCACTGCGGCATTGACGTCCCTCGCTTACAAGAGCAATCTTTTATCAATAGCACTTTGTGATATCCCCTCACAGCCCGATTAGAAACCAAAGAGTGAAGCAGAAAGTATTTTACGTACCTACAGAGACTAGCCTGCTGCCCAAGCCTGAGTATTCAATTTACAAAGAATGTCTAATCTGTTTTGAAGCGAGTGACGAAACTTATTAAACGAGCATTATTCAAAGATTGAGGAATCTCTTCAAGTTTGTTCCAACTTAATTTTACATCATCGACTTTGATCTTTAAACAATTAATTTTGTGAAAAGGCTGCTGACGCTAAATTTGCTTGGTGTAACGATACCTATCAAAGACAAACTAACCAAAGAGATAAAGGATTAACATACCAGGCACTCTGATAATAGTGTCACAAAGCAAGGAAATTACGTCTGCTGACAATTTGTATCATAAGATGTTCAAAATATTTTATTACAGTCATAAAATGCACACGTAAAACGTAGGATGGAAAACTCAAGCAAATATAATTTGCACTCGTTGTAAAGTGTGCAGATGACTTTGACAAAACCCTCCGTGTTCTTTGTTTAGGATCTACAGAGCTCTGCAATTTAAAGCCTGAAATAAATCAGTAGATTTTCATTTTAAATGTTGTAAATTTATATAAGGACGACGCGAACGCCTAGGCTCCTTGCTAAGGACGGGGCAGCTCGCGGTCTGGAAAATTCATTATTCAGCAAAATTGCGAGTGTAACTCATCGGCAGCCGAGCGCCTCGCTGCTATTACCTATATTGCCGGCCATCTGATTCTCGGCAAGTTTGAGGGAACCCACCTGCAACATTTATTTACAACCAAGATACATAAACATGGTACAAATTGCCATAACTCAAATAAAAATCCCTCTAAAAATGTCAAACATGACTTGAAATATCTGTACCGTAGCAAAGTGTGTATAAAAACTCTTCTAAACCCGTACAGGTACAAGTAAAAATAGGAAAGGAGAGATATTTCAGTCACGTCACGAGCACCGATAAATATAGCTGCGGCGCCAACTAATAATTCAGGAAAGTTGTGCGGCAACTACCGCAATTGGAGAGTTTGTCCTCCAAGACGTCTAATGAAACCTGCGAGTAATCAATTGTGATAAATGGACCGCCGTCATGCTAATAATAATATGGACATCGATAACTATCTTACAATTTATCGTTTCCAATGTAGATTGTAAATGTTCACTCATAAACACAATGCACTCTCTACAATCCTACGTTCTAATCAACTCTAATGATACAGCGTAAAGTAGGTCATGCTGATCAGTTATTATCGTCGGGTGGGCAACGTTCCGAATTTCTGTGTAACTTCTACATATGGTGAAAATTACGAGGCGTAACGGAGCGATATGTTTTTCGAAGCACGTAAGATAGCTGAAGTGCCACATGAAAGTGAGTACCATGAATCAAGACACGCTCGTTACTTTGGCCACAATAATCTGATGGAATTGTAAAAAGAAGAAAAGTAAACGTTTCAGACATTATTTCTACTAACAAACTTGATATTTAAAATTATTGCGATAAAATCTTTTCACTTGCGGGAACTAAAATAAAAATGTTATCTGCAGTACTTGCGCTCAGTAAGGAAAGTCGTTAACTTTCCTTACTGAGCGCAAACAAAGTGTCTAACTGGATATTATACCAAGTCAGACACTGCAGCACTGTTCAAGAACTTCTCTTTTCCAAATGGTCAATAACAAGTCCTCCCTTCGAATATCAGCTACGTACATAAGAAAGTAGTTTGTTTTAAATTCTCAATAACCTTAAGTTTTTAGCTCGAGACAGCGAAGTTCCGAATAGTCTGCTTTGTCGACACTTGCAGGTCTTCCATAATGGAAAAAGTTTTGCATAGGTAATTAATTCCCTTTAGACGAATTATTATTACGTTAATGGACACTTAAAACTCTGCTCACGTAGATCTTCGTTTACTGGGATATTCGAATTGAATATTTTCATTTCTTTTTGAGCGAATACGCTAGCCGGAGACTGGAAATATAAAAGCAGATGTAGTTAATATGATGTTTGCAACACTCAACTCGCAAATTAAACCATCATCTGTTCCACGTATTATTTTAACGGCGTTATTTATCATGATCATTATAAAGTATTATACCATGTGACATAGTTTTAAAGGTGTTTTAAGGATATCAACTTCACTGACAAGTAAAAATCGAGGAAATCTGAACGTGCCGTTCTATAATTTTAGGTCTGAAATTGCGAGCGCTGAGTAAGCAAGAGTGAAATCAGTAACCATTCCTTTCTTTATATGAAATCAGGAAGTTTCCCTGCAATGGTACAATCCAGGTCTTTATTATTTATACAGTAGAAGTAGTCGTTTTGCAAAAGTGTAATCGTGGCACAAAAAATGAACTATAAATTGACAGCCAATAGACGTATGAGGACATCGAAAAGTAAGTAAACGCGAGCCTTTACAAATCCGGGATTGATCACTTACACACGAGGAAAACCCCACTAAAATATAAAAGTGGTTTCACACCGCTACTGTATAGGTGAACATAATGTTCGGGCTACGGCGTAGCTGACTGTGCTACGTCGTAGCAAGTACCACGCTCCGTCTATGCGACGACGTAGCAACTACATACTACGTTATTTTTTTATTCAATTTCGGACATTTTACGGTAGCCGTTGTTAATAAAATGTTACTAGATGTCTGAACACCGAGACATTAGGCTCTTTGTACACGGCACGGTTTCATTACGGTACGGCGTATAAACCGCGCCGTAGAAAAACATGTCCGTGTTCAAGCTTCCATAGTGATCCATACAATACTGACGACCGTGCCTAGACACGGCGAATAAACCGTAGTTTTAGCCGTAGTGTTAACCGTAGAACGGCAAGAAAACCTTATGTGTACAAAGGGCCTAACGGGTCGTATTCTAACATTCGCTTTTATATGAAACATAATTAATTATTTGCAACGGTTACGTGATTTTTACAGCCATCTTACATTTCAGCGTGCAGACTGTACGTGTTGTGTAGACAAATAAAAGTTTGTTTACTTTGTTCAGCTCACGGCTCACCTCCGTATGAGCAGTCACGTACTTATTGAGTAGTTACAATCCTCGCCGCACTGCTAATAGGAACACATTGTACCCCAAACTTATCTGACGTTCAACTTTTATAACTTCTCAGCTTAAAATATTTGTTTTCTTACTTCTTAGCTAAAGTTTAAGTGGCTAATGTACTACATACATAAATTATTACTTACGCGGACGGATTTTGTTGCTACGAAGCGGTTGAGGTTGTTTTTCTAGAAGGCCAAGTGACTTGTAAAATGGTAATATTTTTTTATGGAATTACTTATGGTTTCGTTTTGAATTTGCATGACGTTGCTCCTAACGCGTTTACTTATTTAATTTACGAGCCAATTTAATGTTTTGTAGTCTACTAATGAACACAGAGCAGAAAAGTTCTCAAGATTAACAGGATTTTCATTCTTCTTAAAAAACTTAGACAAATATTAAAGTTACCACAAACATATTCTTAGTAGTAAACTTGTTCGAAAAGTGTGAGCGGAAATCTCGCAGCAGTGCGCTCAACGCTCACATAAAGAAAATTCTCGGAATTTTAGAAAACAAAAGTTTACGGCTATAGGTGCTAGGGAGCTCATTTTTCTCCGCTTATTTAGGAGGAAAACTGTGTGACGATGTAGTGCATTCGTATTATTTAAAACGGAAGAATCTGAAAACAGAAACTTACAATTTTCTTTTTAATGATGACTGAATCCATGTCCATGCAGTAAATTGAGATTACTGCGCATTAACTTACGATTACTTTTGAAAAAACGTAGGTACCTAACTGTTTTATACACATAAATAAAATTACTAAAATACATAACAAAACGACGACAACAAACACTAAAATTTCTCAACCCAATTAATCATTGATTCACAAACACATTCAAACTCCGGCTCGGCTCAACCGGTTTGCTCCGTTCTTACTTTGAATTAAGCACGTCTATGCAGCCTAAAGCACAATTCCTGACAATACGTAAAACGTCACGTGCATACATAATGAACGAAGTGCGCGCGCTATGCACACGCAAACGGTGCAAATTTCATGATAGCCGCAGCCGCATGCAGGCGACCATTTTGGTTCTCACTGTATATAATACCTTTACGAGTGGACGCTTCTGACAAACCAGCTGCATCCAAACGTTATCGCAGTTTTATAACATGCCGCCACCGAAACACGGCAACTCCACACCCACTGCGGCTACACTCTTCATAATAAAAAACCAACATAATAGCTGATGTAGATACCGTATTTTTCACGCTATACTCTGTTCTATATTCTATGCAAAGTAGAACAGATAGTGACAACATTGCCCGAATATACACCTACATAAGCAATATTTCATAAGTTGTGACGTTGTGTAAATAAGCTCTTCATCATGTGACAGCCTACTTACAGAATATTTGAACCAATTATTATCTATTAATGACTAATGAGATACTTTAACACTTATTTCAATTTCTCGGCATTGGCGTACACACTGCCGTATAGGTAAGAATTTATTCGCACGCAGTGTACTTTAGAATTTAAAATAAGTAAATAAATAAACACAGACTCGAGATGACGCTACCCATTTTAGATGGATTTAAATTTTTAAACCTCCGTAGCTTGCTTAGCTTTTCTTCTTTTATGCTGACATGAAGATATTCTTTGCATAAATTAAGAAATAAATGTGCAGTGAAAAGTAAAAAAAGGGGTTTTTCTGGTTGAATGACACAAACTGCAGCTTACTATTAAGTTTAAAAAAACGACATTCGTTACGAGGAAGGATGAAGACATGAAAACACATTCACCTTGTTGTACAAAGCGTAGCAATTTATTAAACAAATCCTTGCCGCGAGCAGCGGCGGCGGTCGACCCGCGCGCTGAGCCTCTATCATTACACAAACTCGCATTATCTGGGCTCGCACGCAATATTGACATTCCCTTTTTTGTGCTCACGCCAAAAGTATAATAGGACATCGCGCTTCTCATTAGCTACACCCATTTTTTGCTCATAAAGTTTCGGATGGGAGTTTCCTTATGTTAACACGGACATATAAAATATTAAAGGGATCCGATTTCTTTGCGCTCGGATGGGGAATATATTACACGCGGGAAGTGAAAAAATCAACAGGCGCATAAAAATTTAAATAAGCAAAAGTAAAATGCGGTTATTGTAGGTGTGCGTTTGTTTAGTGGAGCGGCATGTACCCGCAGTTCCGTCGGACGGGCAGCTATTCGCTCCGGGCCGACGTGGTGGCTCACGTTTGCATTTTGCATGAGAACCATTGTTTGACCCACTATATTCCCGACACCCCGGGACGTGGTACAGCGACGTGACGTCCTACCGGCCTCTCAAACAGATTAATTTACTTACTACATCAAGAAGGTGACTTTGACTTATGACGTTTTCTTCAAAGACGCCTCTACGGCGTAGCATTAAAGGAAACGTCTCTACGTGATCTCATTAGTCTAACGACATATTTTAATACTTATTTATACCTTTTTCAGTTTATACGCGTATGTACATTAATTCTACTTAAATTGAGTATTACCCTCGCTCAACCTCGCGCTTTCAATCGGCTGATTGACAATTTACGTCAATATACGAAAGTACAATGAATGAATCGGATTCCATTTCGTATTAAATTGTAGTATAAAGTCATATTTAAAAAAAAATACATATCTCAATTTCTCGGAGTTAAACCAAAAGGGACCTATGCGGGTGCGGAGGGTCGGTGGCCAAAGCCTCTTTCGTACACATCTATGTACGTAAGTACTGCCGTTAATTACAAAGGAACGAACTTTATGTTGTCTGTAGGTATTTCAAATGTACTCAGGTTCATATTTTATGAACGATTTATATCCCAATCTGTACAAATCTGTGGGCAAACCAGCAAAAGGTTAAAGTATCTCGCAGGAAGAGAGAAAAATTATCAGTGGAAGACTTACAACATGGGTGTAGATCGGTGAAGATTGGCAAAAAGAGGGTGCTTATAACTAGGTAGCATTCCTGGGAGGCTTATATCTGCACCCGTATCGACCAAACGCTGGCATTAGATCGATACGAGATTATGACTATAATAACTATATTATTATTATTCCGACTGCGTTACACTGAACAAAAATAAAGAACACAAAGAAATAATATAACTAAGCTTATTGTCATCTAACAATATACACACTGTATGAAGCACACAATGTGCCAAACAAACTTTTAAAAACAAAAAACGTGTTTACTATTTATTTATGAGGGACCGAAAAATCAGATAAATATAAATAAAATTATGGAAATGCGTATGTAGCACTCGCGCCAAGAGGCAGATAATTTGCAGTATGAAAGAGAACTTTATGTGAATGCTGTTTATCTTCATTTTGTCAGTAAGTAGAAACTATTTTATACTAGGGTACCGGTAAATGGGCGACGAGGGACCATCATAAGTTACCTCCATAGCCTGTCAGTCACTCCGTCATAATAAACGAGCATCACCAACTTGTTATTAAACGAGGAGCCAGTATATACAAAGCTTTATAAAAACTGATCGTTTCCCCTCCATGTGGAAGGGATAATTTATCTGTATTAAAATCACAGCACTGACTCGCATGTGGCGCACGTCGTCAAACGTCACCCGTTTATTGATATTGTTTCAATATCATATTCCTACATTGGCGCTGCATAATGCATTTAAGTGAAACGTGCCTCGTTTGTGCACTGCATGCTATTGTTCGTTTAAATTGAGTACTATTGTTATTGTCTTTGACAGTAAACATTGAAGAAATAATTGTGAAATGAAACTGAACATTCAAATATTCCCTTAATGTCTTTTTCAGGATTAAATGCCGTAAGAAGCACTTCATTTTGGCAGTGATCTCGTTAGGTAGAGATCGCACAGTCAGATATTTTTTTTTATAAAAGATCTTAATCGAGCGAATTTTATACCGATTGCATTGTTCAACTCAAATATTTTCGAATACTTGAAACTTGAAATATTATTCGATTACTAAACCACGAGGAAAACTTTCAAGAATTTTCTATTTAGTATTTCCTGCTACGTTGCTGCTATTTACTTTACTTTCATACTTTTAAAAAGTTTACACGTACCCATAGGATCGCTTCGCGAGAGGAGCGGCTAAAATGTTGACTTCTCTATAATTCAATAGACACAGGCTACAATTACACTCAGTCTGAGCGGCAGGCGGCCGGGAGAGCGCCGAGCGCGCGCCGGCGAGGCGGCTCGCTACCAACACTACATAATATTATTGTGCTGTATTGATTCCACATAATCACCTTGCTTCAAAACTACCACATTCTAGTAATGTTTATCTGAAATAGTAACGAAGACAAAATACCTACTCAGAATGAGCTTCTGATTGCGCTATAAGCTTCCGAAATGGATTAACGCAAAACTCTGGAATTCCCAGAAGGCCCAAATTAAAAACAAAGTCATTTGGCTCCAACGGGAAAAGATCGCGGACATGGGCTCTTTTCTAATAGAAAGAAATAAAAAAATATTTTTAGAAAGAGTATAGCGATGGAAAAGAAACATGCTTTAAACTCGTTTCCGCTCTGTGGATGGCTGGGTGAGAAGGGGGTCGAGAGTAGTAGTCAGCGCCGACAAACGGAATAATTAATCTGCCATGAGGTGTCCGTGCTTATTGGAGCCGGTGTCAAGAACCGTCCAGCACCACTAATAAACTCCACGCGAACATGAAAACACGAATAAATGAAAATGCACATTTTTCATATCTCATTTTCAAGGCTCTAGCCAGACTATCTCAGTTATTCTGAGTATAATTGGATAGAGTTCTATGACAGCTGGACACAGGTTTAAATGGCAACCTTTGCCCTGCCGCTCTAACTAGTATTTTCCGTAGTTACTTAGCTGCAAACTTTAGCATCGTTCGAGATATGGATAATGGACGGAATGTTTTCATTAATTAGTTGAACTTACTGTACTCGTGGAATCGATTACGGTGAATCATAACACTTCATTGATACGTTATTAGGGACTTAACTATACTTAGTTAGATTAATGTTACGTTGGTACTGAGAAATATGTTTATAATTAAAGAACGAACCATCGTTCTTTAATTATAAACATGGCCATCACGACCACGTGATGGCCATGTTTATAATGAACCCTGTGGTTCCCATCTCAAGTAGGTACCAATGTGATTTGATACTGAAAAAGGTGAAGGAAAATATCGCAAGGAAACCTAAACTTCATAGTTAATATATTTTTTTTAAATTAGCCTGTTCTGTCCCACTTCTGGGCAAAGGCGGGAGGCCAAGTCATTCCAGGAACTCCTTTCCCGCGCCACCTCGAACCAGCCCTCGCGGTACGCATCCAGATCATCTCGCCACCGCTTTCTGGGCCGACCTCGGCGGCGCCGTCCATCTTCAGGCACCCATTGTGTGGAAACTTTTGCCCAGCGGTCATCCTGCATGCGGCTAATATGACCCGCCCAATCCCACTTGAGCCTGGCAGCCTTCTTGCCTACGTCTATTATACCCGTTTTGGAACGCAACATGGTGTTCCGAATTTTATCTTGTCTTTTTACACCCAGGATGCTGCGCTCCATCGCTCTTTGGCAAACGCCAAGGCGGAACTTTTGCGACTCGGTGAGCGACCAGGTCTGAGCACCATAGGTTAGAACGGGCACACGTCGATAAGTTTGCACTTCAGGGAGAGCGGCAGATCACCCTTCATTAGCGTCTTCATGGACCAGTAGCTTTTCCAGGCGTTTTTAATTCGGCGATCGATTTCCCTCTCCTGCCTGTTTTCGAAAGAAACTAATTGGCCCAGGTAGATATACTCATCGACATAATGTATTTCCTGCCCATCTATCTCGACCCTGTGTTTGGTGCTGTTAGTCATAAGTTGGGTTTTAGACCTATTCATCGCAAGTCCCACCTTAAAGCTAGCCGTGCTCAGCTCTTGGAGCATGGTCTGAAGTTCTAGAGCTGTGGGGGCAAAAAGGACTATGTCGTCGGCAAAACGGGGGTTTGTCAGCCTCTTCTTGCCGACGTCAATGCCCTTGGTCTTCCATGCAGCCTCATGGAATCAATACACTCCGTGTTGTCCACTGGTTTCGTTGAAGTGAAAGAATACAGCATTGTCTCTTTCTTCCGTGTGTTCGCCCTCTCTTCTAACTTCTGAAAGGCCTACAATGTCCCAGGTGATATCTTTTAGAGCATTTTCAAGCTCAATTAATCGTTCGTCTTTTATTAGCGTCCGGACATTGTAGGTTAGAATGTGAAGTGTATCAGTGTCCGTTATATAGTTTGCCGTAGTCGTTTGACGGTTAATCAGTCTCACCCGGAGATTCTTAGCTCCCCTGACCCCCTGTCTCTTATTCTTTTATCCATTTTGGGTTAATATAGGTAAGTTTGAAGTCGCCAACACGTCTTGAGAAAGCGTGGTGATTAATGCTCATGTTTCTCTGTATGAGAAGACGCCTTTGCCCAGCAGTGTGACAGTATCAGGCTGGTATTATTATAATTAAATAACAAGACAGCTGAGCAGACAGTTGTACGAATGGTTACCTACAAATATGTTTGTGGCTACACAGTACGCCACCACATTATTTTCATAATAAAAAAGTTTACAACTCATATAAATGTCTCAGTTTGGAGATTAATAGAGGCATTCCAAAAACTTTCAGGTAACCTACACCCGAAGATGTTTATATGAGTCTCGATAAAGTCCGTACCGCATGTACATACTCGTATGTACGTATTTTTTTAGATAAATATGTAGGTGCCTTTATCTATAGAATCAAACCAGCAAGATACCTTAAAAATGCTAACATAGGTACCTACCAGGCTGAGAACCGTAGAAGAAACATGACCTACTTACCTAAACATTGAATTAGTTATAAATCACGTAGCTAGAGTTATAAATAAATTAATACAATTAAATCCATCCCATTCTCTTCTTTTCAACTATTTTCACTAAGCCTGTAATATGCATCCAATAATAAAAACTGGACTTCATTCAGAGACAGTAATAAAATTAATCTCAGAGTCAGCGTCTAGTCAACACAAATCGGATCGGAAGTTCTGTCGCCGGCTGTTTCAGCTTATTCAAGTGTTCCCCTTGTTATATAACAAATACCAATTCAATTTGCTGCAGTTTTGCTTACACATAAATGCAACAGACGGGATGGATTGCACCAGCTTTTGAAGAACGAATAATTTTGCACCTATGCTTTTAGTAAATACATGAACATTTTCTCGGAGATTGCTTGGTCTTCGTGGTCAGGGCTTTGTCATCTCTTTGAGCGTGTCTTGAGTCTTGAGTATAATCAATTATAGCGCACACAACAGCAGTTGCTCAGTTATCACGTACACCGTGACAGATGCCGGCAGAGTGTGGGTACGTGTAGGAATAGATCTCATTCGTTACCTGCACACTTAACTCCTTTGTTGTGTGTAGAACCTTGTCCAGTAAAAAACGCCGTAGTATTAGATATTTAAGTTCAAAGATTTCCCTAACGGCTTATAAATAGAAAGGTAAACATAGATTCGTAGTGTATTCACACTCCGCGCCAGTTTTAAAGTTCAACTGAAAACTTTGTGCCTAAAAATAACAGTTCAGAATATGCCTACATAGCTAGGTAGGTATTTGGCTTCTCCAGTGCATATATCCGAGCCAATTTCGAATTCCTCTTAGACTGTTACGACACTTTAAAGTCGTAAAGTAATGAAACAAAGTAGCAATCTACCTTGTATTAAACATTCAGGTGCAATTTTAGCATTCTAGAGAGTTGGAAAACCAATTTTAATATGTCGAAGTCAATTTATTTTCTAGTACCAACATAACGGTCAGAAGGCATGTAATTCCCATCCTGTACACGTAGCAAACTGCTCGTAACATAACACAAGTTTAATTCTTAAATGGGTACACACCTAATCCTATGCAGCGGAACGTGTAACGTTGGCTACAAATTCAAATAAAGACACATTAAAATAAATAATGTAGTTTGAGGCGAGTTCAAACAGCATTAGTCAGCCAGATGTGGGGTGCGGTCCATTTCTCGGCTAGTTTTCGTTTGCGCAATCAGGAAATTAAATAAAGTTCGCGACCTCATGTCCGCCCAGACACTTAAAGAAGAACTTTATGCAAAAGTCATTTAAAAATTTAACTTCTGCTCTGAATTTAGTAGTAAATACTGGAGCCACGACTAACTGATTTATGTAGGTATGACACTGCACTAATGGCGTCTAACAACGTGGACCATGTTACAATAATTAGTGCGAAAGCATCACTTGCCACCGACTACGTTAAGTGTTAATGTGGTTGGTGAAGCGATGATAGTTTGACAACTTGCCAGCGAGTCGCGCCTATGCACCAGTACAACAAAACCACGCCGATTTTGTAAGTTACTACTATCATCATTTCATGAAAAACAATACACTTCTGGTTTTTAGAAACCCAGATGATCCTGAAAGCGAATTTTAAAAACGTGGTACGTGATTTATGTAGTAAAAACAGCGTTCAATGATGATTTATTTCTTCCACCATTCGTTGGTACTTTTTCCGCTCCATTTCCACAATCGCTCTTAATTTTTTATTCGGTTTTTTAACAAGATGGAACGTATGTGTGAACTTGTATAAAAATATTCATAGTGATGATCAAAAGCTTATCTTTCGCGTAAGTTGCAGCAGTCGACCGGGGTTAACGGGTTCTTAATGGCACTTGTACGCTTGTAGAGGATGTCACATTTGCACACTATGCAAATCCTCCCTATCATGGTTCCTGAAATTATCATACGTTATATTTTGTAACATTAATTTTGTTCTGAGCTCGATTTATCTGTACCGAAAGATAATATATACAATCAAAACAAATAAATCTCGACATGTTTTAAAGCATTTTGTTGCCATGATTCTTCAGTAGTTCGTTTACAACGAAAATGCAATCCTGGATGTCAACAATTTCAGTAAACTTTTTGCATGGTATTTGTCTACTCATCATTTATAATTACATTACACCAATATATGTATGTAGATATAATAACATGTTTTGAGCACACAACCCATGTTTGCCACGAGTATTCTTACCCACTTCAGGGCAATATGCGAGTAATTGCAAACTTGAATGGCAGCTGTCAACTGAAAGGTTGTATAACTTATATTTTTGGATTCATAAAGATTTTTAAAATTGCTCTCTCTAGTAAATCTTGTCAGTAGTGGTCTAACAAGCCGTCGCCACGTTTATGTGTACTGTGCAACGTTATTTAGTACTTGTGCCTCTCTTAAGGAGCCATTAAGTGCCAACGTCGCGCTTTCCTAGCGCTGTTGAACTTGTGCTCGACCTTACAGGGAAAAAGAACATAAATATAAATAGAATAGTATTATGTACGTAGTATAAATGTGAATGTAAGCATACAAAGGTAAGTATCACTTTGGTCATGATACTGACATCTGTTAAGCTTGGTAAATTGTAAATAAACGCTTAGATATAACATGTATGGAAGTTTTCCTTTACCGAAAGATGAACGAAAATGTATTCAAAAGATTTTAACTTTTTTTAGTTCATTGAAAATTGTACAGCTAGATTGTACGTTCTTAATATGAACTATTAGTAGTAGATACCCAACTCAGCATTCGGCTCCTAAGTAAAAATCGATGGAGACTAATTCCTATCTTCAATGATGTCATATGAATTTCGTTATTCACATCTTATCTCTTATTCATTACAATAGCGTAGGCATAAGAACGGAATATATGGTTAAACTTATCGTGGATTCGAATAAGAACTAAAAATATCCCGAAAACCTTCATACACGTTGCATTACTTACACTCCTCAGAATGTATTCAGTGGCTCATTTTTCATATTTTTTCGTATAGCCCTAGCTTTCTGGGTGTTTTAAATTTTAAAGCATTGGCAATAGAATGTGAGTGCGGCACTCAGCGTGGAGAAGACTGATAGTGTTGGGCGCAGGCCGGGAGACGCGGGAGCCGGGTGCCGGGAGCCGCCCGGGCGAGCGCCACGTCCCCGCGCCGCCGCCGCTTGCCGCTCCGAGCCTCAGGGGCCGTTAACGCCCATGTTCACTTGCACAGCACAACTAAAAGCCAGTCGCAAGTGTTAAACTTGTAACAGTTCCCCTTCTTAAGAGTGACGCTGAACGCCTTGTTTGCAGTAACGACCACACCACGCCACTCTATATTCATGACGTTTCTCTGTAAGATTCTTCTCCCATTACATCCTGCACTCTTTCATACCATAGAATGTGTATAAACAATCCAAAATATATTCTCCATAGCCTCTGAAAGGCATTTTTCATTGTACATAGTATTTTCTTGGAAAACGGAGTGATTACCTTGTCCTTAATAATTTATTTGAGCTTCTACCAAGTAACACAAAGGCCAGTCTTATCTCTTGAATAAAACATTGTTCCTTTAGAACTGAGAGCAAATCGCAACGGTAGGTTTTTTCTATACGGTCTTCAAGTTTATAAAAAACTAATTCGAAGCATGTGTGAAACTCGTTTAACGGTAGAGTTTGAGTTATACATATTTGTTACCTTTCATTATCTTATTTTACTAAGCCAATTAAGTTGTTTGAAATCATTTTATTTGTTTCTAACACTTTATACCTAACACGACACACAAACGACAGTAAATCTGTATACTTACAAGGAAGTCTGTAACACGAAGCTATTCTTTTTTCTAACTTGCTCAACTCTCATAAATTACACTTAATTGAAAGATATATATTTATATTCCACACAAATACGTATAAGTCTTTTTAATATTTTGCTTTCAAAACCACGTTTATAAATCGTTTAACCTTTTATACATAATTAAGTTATATTGAGGTCAAAACTAACAATAAAGTTGCCAAAAAATTTGGTATCTGCGTCGGGCAATCTCTTAGAAAAGGCTTTATCACGGTGAAACAAACAGACT
This sequence comes from Apamea monoglypha, assembly GCA_911387795.2. Taxonomy (NCBI): domain Eukaryota; kingdom Metazoa; phylum Arthropoda; class Insecta; order Lepidoptera; family Noctuidae; genus Apamea; species Apamea monoglypha. The sequence continues at coordinate 11,022,296 of OU426922.1, forward strand.
AGCAGAGTTTATTTCATGTTTCATTTTTCCAATTCCCGAGCGGAATGTAATATAAACTGAACAGAGCTAACACTTTGTTCGAAAATAAAACAATACAACAATTTAATTTAAAAAAAAAACTTTGTGGAAAGTAACATGTGCATATTACATTACAATAACAGAATTCAAGGTTGTGTTTTATATGACATTTATGTTCTACAATTTGAACGTAAGTACCTAAGTAACCAAGTGAGCTACGCTACGAGGGCGGTGGTGCAGTATTGGTAATTTATCCGCCTCCTATCTGCTCGAACCACTTTCGGATAAGTCTTTATTTGCTATTCGTCTTGTCTTCCCCAAGTAGCATAGTTGCAGTTGCCAACTCGGTTACCGCTTGCATAATTTTGCTTGAGATATTGTAAAGACGGTCGGCAAAATTGAAACGTGGCCTGTCTCTTCCTTTGTTATTCCGCCGTGCTGTAGTGCTGCTGTCATATTTCTTAAATAATATCAAGACTTGTACTTTAGATTGTAGAAAACATATTTTTGTAGAATATACAAATTGAAGTGCTCTGGGTAGATAAGCGTGCACATAATATTCAACGTCGTTAAAACACGTCTAATAACATTAACTCCACAGTATTATTTGCTGATTGAAGTAGTAGGTAGTATTTGATACCTTAATGATACTCGCGTACTCTTCTCAGAACCTGCTTTCTGATTTATAGCTTCGAGGTTCATTAGGGTTAATGATAACTGTCTGTAATTATTCACAATCGGACACCTGTTCTGTTTAAGCGAGCCTTTAAACAGATTTTATTTAAGATTCAGTCAAAAAGTCGCAACCTAGGTACTTTTGTATCTAACGATTTAGCGTCGTGTAGACGTTTCTTCGGAGACTTAGTGTCTGGAGGATACAAAATCGATGGACCGTAGGCCTAAATATCACATGAGTCGTGTTTTACGAGTATCGAAGTATCTACCTCTTAGAAAATAAATACATCCGTATGAGTTATAAAAGACAAAAGGTAGGAACGACGATCACGTATCCAACCCCGTTTATCCCAAACCACTGGCACGTATAAATCTCTTTATGCGAGAACAAGTTTTGTGACTTTACATTGTTTTATTTTGACACGTAACAGTAAGTTTTTGGACGTGCATACACAGAACATATCGTGCAGGCCCCTCAAGACTTTATCGGAACAAAACAGATTGTGACTTCGTAAATAAATGGTAAAGTGTAGAGCTGCACTTTAGAAATTCAGCGAAAAACCAGGCTTATAGTTTTAAAGTCATGTGTTAACATTCTACGTTATAAGATTCAAACGACGCTTCTTGCTTTTTTATCTGTTTAGTTATAGTGTGCTTGGAATTTACTCTACATTCTGAGTCTAGAAAGAAAATCGAAATAAGTGATAAACCTTCATAAAACTAACTGAATCTCAAAAAAATCGGCTCAATGGAACCTTCGTTGAAAGTGTGAGCAAGCCGACTCTGTAGCGCATAACCCTTTCAACAGATTTTTATGAAATTTGCATTTTCGATGAGCACACAGATAGAGACTAAATTATTTTAGAGTTTTTAAGACTACCCTTTTTTATCCATTTGCATTTGATTTCCGTGTGTTTCAAATCCGTAGATTATAAAAAATCCATTACTTATCTTTTTTATTTTATACATACACGCTAATAGAACAAATGACAATCCGGGATGTGGCTGTTTATAATTCATGAACTCTCGCCAAATTGTGCAAATGTCACGTGAAACATAAACAACCCTAATATGTATTGCTGTACGGCAATAAGCTGAAGAACCAATATTATCTGTATGTGTAATTACATACCCGACTCCAACCCACCTAAACAACCAGTAATTTTCCAAAATTAGGGTTCCGAATTTCATTTTAAACAGGTAGGTTGACGGGAGTCAATTTTACCTGCAAATTAATTTACTGAAAATGTTTCATAGTAACTGTCTTCTCGTAGCTGTATCAACAAAACAGTAAGGGATACGTAACCTAAATAATAAACACGTGTATGTAAATGTTACTTTTATGAACCGCTTGTACGGTGGAACATGGCGGGGCGGGTGCTTAGACGAGCTCGCGCGGGACACAGCGCAGCCCGAGGGCAATCACTGCAGTCCGCCAACTGCCGGTGAATATTTTACGTCAGACCACCACCCTTATCCAATACAAACCAATGTAATTACTCTGGCAGAGCCCGATTGTTAACGTTAAACTTTCTAGGTTTTATTTTTTCGACAATTTCGGTACTTTTTAGTGGTTTGGGACGTTCAACTCAAATCAAATGCATGCAATTCATAACTTACGGGAAATCGTAATCAACAATGAACTGTCTATATTTTGTTAACTTGAAAAAGCGTCATTGCTGATTTTATTTACTAAATATTTTAATTGTATTTATTTGTATATTTAGTTAGTTAGTCTTTTAATTTAGTAGGTACCTATGTAGTGTAAAAAGTTACTCGTAGTTGTGTTAAATATTGTAAAATAAGCTATAACATAAAATTACTCTATTGGACATTATTTACCTAGATATTTGCTAAGTAAATAATTATGGAATTCTTGTTCACTACCTAAAAAGGAATGACCGTAATTGATCATAATGTAAATAAAATTGTGCTGAAACTGCACCAAAAGTAAAAAAAACTACTTTAAATAGTTAGTCTACGACGAAACATCTCGATTGAATTTCACAATGAGAACAGCTGATAGATTTCGCATGGACAGTGCTCATATAATGTAGACGTGGAGACGTCGCGCCGCGCCGTAGCGTCCCGGCTTGCGGTCAGAGAGCTCACAACCCCGCACATACACCCCCGGGGATTCTCAGCTCTGCCTCCAACGTACTAACAAAGTATCGACTACTTCGGCTTTTATTAAAGCAATTACGTTTATTTTCCGTCCAATGCTACAGTGTTCCACTGACTGTAGTCAGTGGCTTGAAAATCATCAGAACCAAAACGGAATATATGTTCTGCGATACCGGCGGTCTCTCCAGTTCTGGAGCCATAGCGCTTGATGGCGCACTTCTCCCAGCCTGCTCCGACTTTCGGTATCTCGGTTCACTCGTGCAAAGCGATGGCGGATCGAACGGTTAAGCACAAAATTAACATTGGATGGATGAAATGGCGGCAGGTCACGGGAACAATCTGCGACTCCCGCATTCCTCTTAAACTTAATGGGAAGATATATAAAACCATGATTAGACTTGGTGTCTTGTATGGATCAGAATGTTGGGCCACAAAAGGGATGAATAAAAGGCAATTGCATGAAGCTGAGATGAGAATGCTAAGAGGGATATGTGGTGTTACACGAATGGGTAGAATAAGAAATGAGTACATAAGAGGAAGTCTGAAAATGGCACCGATAACTAAAAAAATGTATGGAAATCGGTTGTCGTTGGTTACGGAGAAAAGAGGAAAATGTCGTGAGGAGAGTTTTGAGTATGAATGTCGATGGCTATAAGAGTAGGGGAAGACCAAAGAAACGATGGATGGAATGTGTGAATGATGATATGGTTAGAAAGAGGGCGACTACCGAGATGAAGGCTAATAGAGAAGTGTGGAAGAAAAAGACATGTTGCGCCGAACTCAAATAAATTGGGATAAGGGCAGGAGAAAAAATGATGCTACAGTGTTACAGTCAAAGTTATTTCCCTCGATCATTGTTGAAGCTACATTGCAAGCGCCGTATTAATTCAACGTATTATTTTTTCTTCTCAACACTCTAAGCGAAGCCACCGCAAGCCGCGTGAAGCGAATCCTGGTTTAATGATTGGAATGGCGCATTAAGTTGTAAAAGATACCTCGGGCACTCGCCGCCGGGCGCTGTGGTACCCTATTTGGCTCAATGCACTTTTACCACTTGTGTGTCATTATCTGCGAGAAGATACAATCTGGTTGATTGTTTTCTTCTCAGTTTCGCTTTTCTAATTGTAGTTTCAAGTGGTTGTAAATAAAATTCTCAGCTGCTTAGAAAAGCCCAGCAAATAACTTCTAAGTTAAGCTCATTTCCTATTGTAATAATTTAGTAATAATACTCAGCGCCATCCTTGGCACTTGTCAAATCATAATTCAGCTCTACCTTTCCTTCCTTGAAATAAAGTCTGATATTTCCGCCATAATAAACAAACCATAGTAATTTATCACTGTTCATTCAATTGCAGGCGATAATGGAGTGAAATTGATGATAAAGTAGGCCCGGCATCATGAAATACTGCGTAATTGTCGATATCCACCCCGATGATTTATCAATATCGCACACTCCAGAACAAACTACGAAAATCCGATAAGTGAGGCTTGGACGCGCATTGAGTAGGGGTTCCGCAGCTAAAGTTATAAACACTCAAACTGCATGTAAATTAACTTGAAACCCCACTCGATTAGGTCCGGAACGAATAAATGTTAAGTACTCCTCTAAATTAGGTACGAGTTTAACAAACTTTTTGACAATTCAAAACAACCTGTATTTGCCTACCGAAATAAATAGTCTATACACAGTCTGGCCATAAATACTGTTACAATTAAAAATAAGAAAGATATTACATTTGAATTTGGAATCTGTCATTTTTATACGATGTTCATTGAGTTTTCTAATTTTGGCGCCAATACATTGTACAATATTTTGCGATATTAAAATGGAGTGGGGTGATAAAGAGTACCGAATCGCTGTGATTGCATTAGACAAAGTTGGTATGGAGCCAAATGCAATTTTTAAAACTCCCCATACGCTTGGTATTAGTCAAATGTTTGTATACCGGGCTATTAATAGGTACAATGAGACCTCCTCTGTTTGTGACAGAAAAAGATCTGGCAGTCCACGTAGTGTTCGTACGAAAAAGGCGGTCAAAGCAGTAAGGGAAAGAATTCGAAGAAATCCTGTCCGAAAGCAAAAGATTTTATCTCGGGAGATGAAGATAGCACCCAGAACAATGTCGCGTATTTTAAAAGATGACTTAGGACATGCAGCCTATAAGAGACGCACTGGTGATTTTTTAACTGATAATTTAAAAAAGAATAGGGTGGTAAAATCGAAACAACTACTGAAGCGATACGCAAAGGGAGGTCACAGAAAATTTTTATTTACGGATGAGAAAATCTTTACAATTGAGCAACATTTTAACAAACAAAATGACCGTATATATGCTCAAAGCTCTAAGGAAGCTTCCCAATTAGTCGACAGAGTGCAACGTGGGCATTATCCGACTTCAGTGATGGTTTGGTGGGGTGTTAGCTATGAAGGAGTGACTGAGCCATATTTTTGTGAAAAAAGTTCCAAAACATCGGCACAAGTGTATCAAGATATCATTCTTGAGAAGGTAGTTAAGCCCCTTAACAACACCATGTTCAATAACCAAGTATGGTCCTTCCAACAAGACTCAGCGCCGGGTCATAAAGCTCGGTCCACGCAGTCTTGGTTGGAAGTGAACGTTACGGACTTCATCAGAGCTGAAGTATGGCCGTCGTCTAGTCCCGATCTTGATCCGCTGGATTATGATTTATGGTCAGTTTTAGAGAGTACGGCTTGCTCTAAACGCCATCATAATTTGGAGTCCCTAAAACAATCCATACGATTGGCAGTGAAGAATTTTCCCATGGAAAGAGTGCGTGCTTCTATTGATAACTGGCCTCAACGTTTATAGGACTGTATTGCAGCCAATGGAGACCACTTCGATAAGCTTTTTATATTTTAAATTGTTTTATATTTATGTATTAAACTAAGGGCGGCTTGCAGGTACGAGTTAAATCTCGATTTAGTGGGATTTAAACTCAGTTTAACCTTAAGTCGAGTTTACTGCATTGCACGGCGTCGATTTAGCGTTAAACTAGATTTAAAGAAATGTCAAATTTAAACCAGCGTGGTAGGCGGTTTAAGTTGTTAAATCTCGATTTAGTGAGTGTGGAGTGTTTGTTGTTATTACAATTTACTGTGCATTTTTACAAAAATGGATACATTTTTGGATTATTCAAGTGATACTGATGAAGATTTACTGTCTGATGATGATGAAGTATTAATCCAACACATGGATTCCCCATTTTTCTCTAGAAAAGTGAACGAAAGAAGCGACTTAATAAACACTTTGCGTGACGATGAATTTATAAAGAGATTTCGCTTAAGCAAACAAAGTGCAGTATTACTTTTGGATGAAATATATCATGAAATAGATACAGGTTGTAACATGTAAGTTAGTTGACCCTTTTTCACCAGGTTGAGCCCAATAATTACAATTACAAAAGTACCAACTCCCACTGTACCTACTGTACTCATTCAAACTTATTTTAGGACCAACTTACAACATACTTTTCCACTAACAGCAGCAGATGCATGAGTTCCCTGTTATTGAAATTAGGCGCTCGTGACCTCTTCATCGTTGCCATTATTTTATAAAAACAATCACCACACAAAACAAACAACCACGACTACGACGATTTGACTCTGACAATTTAGCAACTGACAATTCGATACGTTCCATTTCACGCAAAAAGTTTGAAGTGTACAAATTATTGGGTCAAACTGCGAAAAACGGAACGCAACGGGACATACGAATGCAATGGAACACGCTAAACTGAGTTTAGTTAAGTCGAGTAGAAGTGACAGTATTGCAAGACATATTTAATCTAGATTAAGTTAAATCGAGTTTAAGGCTTAAAGTGAGTTTAGTAAAATCTAGTTTTAAGTAGAGACTCTGCAAGCCGCCCTAAGACACTGTAAAAGTAATAAATATTATATGCAATAAAATTTTTTTTTTTCTTCGTGACAATATTTATGGCAAGACAGGTATAATTGAACTAAATACTTAGTTGCAGTATCTATATTGATCGTAGCAGCTTGCACAAAGCTTATAAACTTGCAAGCTACTAACAACATAACACGAAAACTAATAGTGCTCTGAGTGCTCAATATAAAAATCAGTAAAGGTACCTAACATCCACTCCATTTGAAAGAGTAAAGTACCGTCACTCGATATCGTTTGTGAAATATATAACGCCTTTCTTTGTGCGCGACAGTATTACATTATTTGTAATGCCTTTATTGTTGATACAATTTGAGAGAGTAATCGGTCTAGATAGCAATCAGAATTTGGAATAACAAAGTGTCCAAGTTCTTTCCTGCCGTTCGGCTACGGAACCCAAAAAGTAATGGATGTAAAATAATCGTAAATAAATTTTATGTTTATTGGACATCCATTTACTTTTTAAATTTTCCAAAACACAGCTTCTGATCTGATCCAATTAATGACAAGCTTTTATCTGGAAATATTGAACAAATCGTTCAAACAATATGGCTTCGACTGCCCGTCCCGCGGGAAATGCTACGACGCAGATCTCACTACTTTATCTCCTGCCAAATACCTTGTTTCGTGCTTTGTGTAAAGAGTCAGGGGAATAAGCTGGGATTATGTCATACGTAACTTTATATTCTGATAAATGTAAAAACAACGTGACAAATGACAAAGAGGTGGCAGACGTGCAAACGTTATTTCATAGTTGAAACATTTCTCTTAGTTATTGTATGGGCGGAGCAGCGGAACGTGGAATCTTTTCGCGTATTCAAAAATGTCTGGTCAAGTAAGAGTTTTATAATATCAAGCTTTTTTCCGTTACTTTTTATTACAGATAAACGTGCCGTAACGGTAAGGGCCACTGCAAAGAATCATCTCTTTTCCATATACGTGGATCGGTCGACAAAGAACGTACCTGTAGGTAGGTAGGTACTGTGTATAATTGATCGATTTGGGCCGATATGGGATAAATCTACTTCTTATTCATGTTATAAAATATATAAATGTGCTGTGAGGTGTCCTACGCTCAGCCAAGCTCTCTCCAATTCTTCGCGAGTCTTACTACTGAGACTAATCAACTGCACTTGTGTTGGGCTCGACACTGCCAACTAAATTCGGTACTTGTCTTAATTTTGAATAGAGTAATAGACACAAATGTCACACATGACGACTTTTATTATTCGTAGCACATGATATAAAATAAAAATCATGACTTTTGTTTTCCATTTTCAATTATATAATCTAAATACATAATTACATAGATACATGATTCCAATAAAGGTACCCCGGGAGGTACCACCATAAAAGGAAAGGAATTTTCCCGTAATAGGTACATGTCACATACTCGTACATACGCAAAAGCACTTCGTAGAGAATATTTGTCTATCTGTTAATTGGCTACATAACCAAATACCTACAAATGATCTACAAATATTTAATGGATCTATATTATCAAGGGAATCATATTTTTATCAACTATTTGAGATACTAACTCTTGCCACAGTAGTCGAACAATTCTATTATTTATGAAGTGACCATTGCTCTGCAAGCAAACTGAGATAAGTACCTACTTACCTACCTAAATTATGTCTTAAAATATGGATACCCACAGTATATAGCTGAATACCTAGAAATTCTAAACGACTAAGTTGCACTCGCATCTGAAACTAAAAGCTGTTCCTAAAATGCAGATGTTTAATTAATTGCATTCAGAATTCCGTATGTGGAATGTGTGCAGTGATTACGAGAGCCATAATTTTAAGCATTCAGCATCAATCATGTAAGCCAATAAAAATGGGAAAAATAATATTTCGCATTTTATTAAATACCACCGAACGTGAAATTGAATTTCGAAATGCAAATATTTTTACTGCTCGCATACTCGCAAGCAACACATGGCTAAAAAGGCAACCATAAACATGTAGATGTAGGTAGGTGCGCCGTAATTTACGAATCTTTTGCTATGTATTCGTACCGCAAACGTTCTTAAATAAATAGTAAGCTCGAACAAGACTGTAACTACGCAATAGCAAATAGAGCCCCGGGATATGAAGTCGAAGGGCTGCCCTTTGCGAGCGCCCACGGTACTCTGACTACGCAACATTTCCATAAAGAACTCTTTTGTCACAATTTTTACGAGAAAAGAATGCTCTTACTGAAGACCTTGCCTTTGTTCTACAATCGATAGTGTGAAAATCTCACGAAGCCTACAGAACCCATGATACAGAAACCAAATTACGGTGCAGATCCTAACAACACAATTTATTCAGCGAGATAAAATATAAAATTCATGGCCCAAGTTTTAATTCTTCTCGTAAATCCTTTAAACTTAAATAATTCAAAATGTTAGGTGACGAAAACCGCATTGCATTGGGTTCTTACCGAAGGATCGCGTCCCAGAGGACTCAATAAAACAGATGGTACCTTGCCTATGACTACACAAAGTCCGACACTTTTACGAGCGTAACTTTATATAAAATCTGATGTGTATCATTTATGTACTTGACCTATTTATTTAGGCACGAGCATACATTATGTAGTAAATAAAAATGTGACACGAAATGCTTGAATTTTGACTTTTTTCCAATTAATGGTATTTTGTATTTTGTTCCGCATTTCAATGAGAGGCGTTCTTTTTAAAGGACGTTTTGGTTGAAACCGATTTTGCTCCGTATTCATCCGGAAACTATTAAAAGGCTTCCTGCTTTATCCCATCAACTGGACGCAGCTGTTATCATGTGCGTAGTACACACATTGCGTACCTACGAGTGTATCCATCTAACACTGTTATCTTATAAATGCCCAATCACGTATAACGAACAGCTAAATAGATTCGGTTTCAACTAAATCCATAAACTATGGTACAGAGATAAACCGTAGAATAATGACAACACATATACCTATCGTACGGTCAGCAACAATTTGTTTTAAACAGTGTTCTTTTAAGAGTTGATGTGATAGTTCAGAGGTTGTGTTTCATAATTTTACAGCTGTTCTGATATTATTTTTTAAATTGTGTGCAATCATAATATTATAAAAAACTAAAGCGTTAAGTAATTGATTTTCGATATGTAGTACCAATTTCTAGGGTAAGTACCAAGCCAACGTACGGCCAAAACTAGCTTTTCCAGCGTAGGCGGAACTCTTAGGACTGTATGATATACCTACCTACCTAGACATACTACTGTATAATAACGCTGCTTTACTACCTGAAGGATTGCATGGCTGGTGGCAAACATACCTAGAACTAAGAACAGTTCACCTTTAAACATATTAAGGTTATCATGTTCATACATTCTAAATTGCTAATAGCGTATCAAGTATTCATGTTGCACCGATAGGTACTCTGCATTACATGCATAATGCTCGATCTCGATGATGGTCGCATCTACGAGTATTACAGATGCCAGACATTACAGCTTTATAGATGTATAGGAGTAAGACTATAGGTAGCTTCCTTGGTCTCTATCTATATCTTTATATTACGCATGACCTCGCATATAAAATAGAGGCATCTTTACTTGAGCATTCCACCCATGGAATCATTACGATGATGACATATAAGAGACCCTTAAATCACAGCGCAGCCTCGTCAGCGTTGGCTGACCTGGGATTGAGGGGCTCGGGTTCAATTCCCTTACCGAGAGAAACATTTTTTTGGCCTACAGATAGTTCAAGCATTAGCAAGGGTAAAGGTTTTATTTGTATAAAAAATTCATAAAAACAGCCGTTCGTGATCAAACTTTACGCGGTCATCGGTTTTTCAATAGGATTCAATAAATTCATGCGACCTTCTAAAGTTATGGTTTACATAATTTTGTTGTCATGTTATTTCTGTGGGTATAGGTAGGTAACCTACACCACCAGTCGTACCAGTACCAGTCCAGTCCAGACCAGAAGTACCAGTCGTTACGGGTCGTCAGAAGCCCAAAAGTCTGACAACCAGTCTTACCAAGTGGTAGTAGTACCCAGTAACTGGGTTGTGGAGGTCAGATAGGCAGTCGCTTGATGTAAAATACTGGTATTCAGCTGCATCCGGTTAGACTGGAAGCCGACTCCAACATAGTTGGGATAAGGCTAGGCAGATGATGATGAGGTAGGTAACCTACCGCAATGACTACCGAATCCTTTTTGTTAAATGTGCGTGACGACGCCTTTCGGTTTTCTATTTATTCTTTCAACCTCTCTTTTTCTACGAACAAAGTTGCTAATGATGCTAACGCTGGGCGGGTAAGCCGCAGATAGCAGTTAGGTGTTAGACCGTAACTTTTTAGGACAGCCATTGTGCATAATTAATAACAGGCGGCCGCTTACGGTAATGAACCATTTCCTGCAATTGACTCTACTCTAACCAGTCGCGCGGGATAAAGACCAGCTGTCACGTTTTACGTTTTTCTCATTGAGATAAAGGCTTCAAGTTCGATTTTCAGCCATCCTTAGCCCTAGCTTTCACATTCGGAGTTTAACAATTTTGATCTAAATAGAGTACTCACTTACGTCTTTTATTAAAATCGTACATCGTCGTCCATAAGTGCGAGCCGTGGTTGCTCTTTTAGGCAATCTGGCGCTCTTTATCCCATTAAAATGTAAAACATTTGCTCATTCCTAGCAAATACAGCGAAAGATTTGACCACAAATGCATTTCCTTCCCCACAGGTGTTATGTTTTGGATCTTTGCCAGGAACCGAAAGCAATATCGCACCTCTTTAATTGTACGGTGAAACACAATTTTACAAAGCTTCGTCAAGTTATTTATTGTTGCAAGAGTTGTTAAAACTTTGTTTATAGAATTGCGTGCTAGAAATTATACCCAAAATTTAAGTCGAAGGGATGAAAGGTGGCCTCTTTACCAAAGAGCTAAACAAATTTTAATAAAATTTGATCTACCTACCTAATTCTTCCAAACTAGCACCCTGATTGCGTAACACACGTTCAATCACAATCTGACTCATTTTAAAGGATATTGCTAATCCATTGCTTCATACGTTTGAAATTTTTTTCTGCTCAACTACGTAAATAACGCAATGAATGTTGTTAACTGTCAAAATGAAAGCCATTGCTACTGTTAGTGTGTTAGGCAACTACCCCGCAGACTGTGGTGGCATAGGTAGAACATAGACGACACAGAACATAAGTACTCTAACGGGATAGACGATAAGGACGTAGGTAGGTAACTTATTTTTTGCTTTTCTCATATCAAAGCCAATACCCAAAAATGCCTAGATATAAGATAAAATAAACATTTTGAGCTTCGCTACTATTATATCTACTATTGACTTCGCTACCATTGACGTCGACTATTGAATGGGTACTTCGGCAACTCCCCTAAATTACATCGCCTGAAAAAGAAAATGTTATTTGCAGATGACATGAATACATTCGCTTACAGATGGATATTGCCACTCACCCTCGCAATTACATCCTTTAGCGCCCTTCGGTGACCTTTCATAACACCCACGGTAAGCGATGATGCAGGCCTATCCGATCCGGAGATTCACAATGTAAAGCTCAGTGTCAATTTCAAATACCTAAGGGAGGATGCTTCTAGATTCCAGTTTGAATTCTAAAGTTGAGTTCGGAATGTCCCCGATAAATGTTGATAGGCGAAATTCCAGTTCAACTGTGGACGTTTACGGTTTAAGCAGTTGAGCAAAAAACTTTGGCATTTCCGACTTAGCTTTTTAACCGACTTCAAAAAAAGCAGTAGGTTCTGCATTCTTCGAGTTTTTTAATGATTTGGTTGGTTTAAAAGGTGATCGGTAGGACCCAATTAGCCCATAACTAAGTCTACTCCTGCTCTCACACGGCTGTAGTTTTATAACGTTAGGTAGATAATAAGGTATTATTAACCAGTTGAACAGGCGGTAGCACCTAGTTTTACAAAAAGTGTTACTTTAATTCAAGCCATCGGGTCAATTTTTTTTTTCACCGATTTGTTTGTCCCTATTGGTATCCGAGTCGGAAATGTGTCACCGCCTTATGTAGATATGAGCCTAGAATGAATAGCGACTCTTACGAGTACTCAAGTAGGTTCATCATCGACCAATAAACAAACAACTATAGGAATGTTTAATTAATTATCATAAATTAAGATAACAAGCGCTTATTGCGTGTTATCTAGCAATGCACTCGCTAATGAACACACGCCCTTTAACCACTGCGAAGTCTGGCGGTAGGCCAGGAAACGTTCACTTACATTCAGCTAATTGACTCGGCTACAGAATAGGTGATTTTCGCTAAGAAATGTGGTACAAACAATGATCAACACTCAATAAAATAAAATAAAACGGGTAATTGTACCCGGTTTTTTTTAGAACCCGGAATATTTAGCTCATAGAAAGCTAGGCCTGTACAATATTTTCTTCAATTAATCAATCAACTCAGCCTATCATAGTCTACTGCTGGACATATGCCTCTCCCAGGCTGCCCTGACCTCCGCCTTTCGCACCCAGTCAGTCCCAGCCACCTTCTCCATCTAGCGCTTGCCGATACGCGGTCTCCACTCCAGGACTCGTCTGCTCCACCAGCCATCGGTACAGTCGCTTGGCAGCATTATCTGACCCACCCTAAAAACAAACGAATTTGGACCCTCTGCCTGTAACATTAAGGTTTATTCAATTTACATGAGCTTATCAGACAAGTGCACAAGGACTCAGCGAAGAATTACAATAATAACACAGACATGCAAATTTGATCTTTATAACGTTACCATTAGGTTATATGTTATAACTACTTGTTATAATATTATTAGTGTAATAGCTTATTTTAATGGTTGCGTTCAAGTAATTCTGGTCTCGTGGTCTGTGTATAAGACTGAGAAAAACAAGTTGCGAGATCAAATCCTGCGACGAAGATATTCTTTTGCTTTCAATTTAGAATGTATTCCAAAACTATTTAATGTATTATTGTAAAGAACTATAGACGGATGATCTTCAAACATAAACTTTCTAAAATGGTAATATTTTCGCATAACTTGTAATAAGTGGGTAGTTGAAAAATAAATATTCGTATTCATTATAAAACTGGTATTCAAATGACTACGCGCAAACATGTTTTACCTTGCCTTACTAAATTGCAAAAACAACGTCCCTTTACAATATTTTATTTTCTATTTTATAGGTAGTTTTTTTTATTATCATGTCTCAATGGAGTGATTATTTAAAATACAAAATAATCTATTTGCACGAGGAGAAGGTTGGCTGCTTGTGCTGTGCAAGAATAAACTTTATGAAGTATACTATATGGTTCAAATTCTTTAGAATATGCGTCTAGCATTACAACTAAGATCAAATTTCAATGCGGCTTATAAGAGTTGAGTTGGTCTTGTGGTCTAAGGTAGTTCGGTGTTCATCGTTGTCTAGGTTCGAAACCAAGTTTAACCTAAATATATCTTTTTGCTCAGCTGTTTCTTGTTTAATTATTTTATTACACTAAAGAAATGTAAACAAAATTTCTTTAATGGACGACGTAGGGTCTTGTCTTTTGAAATGGGTAGGTTGTATAGGAATAAAACTAAACAATTGCAAGTTTAAAATGTTTATTATTTTATTAAAACACTTAGGTAAGATAAAGTAAGTAAATGCTCATATATTTCCAAATTAATAGACATTTTATATTAGTATGCCATAATCAAATCTAACCATTTATAAACATTAAAAAAGGCGTGCTTATGCTTAAAAGTTTGTTATCGAGAAAATGAATTCATCTGTGAAATGCTTTACAGATTTATAGCTGCCTATATGTAGTGAATAAACATGATATTTAAATAGAAAAAATCTATTTATAACAATAACATCACCACATAATCTGCAATATTTTAATGGTTTAACAATCAATCCATTGAGCATTTACTTACATGGTGTGTTTAAAAATACCTACTAGATTACATAATTATATGCTGCTATAACTTGCTGTAAGCGGCTACGCATACCGCGCGCACCATATTCCAACACAAATCTTTGCCATTTAAATATTCCTGGGCAAAACGAACCCTTTCTTCGCGATGAGCAGGTGTCAATGCAATTTTTTGTGCTGGTTTATAATTCCTTATTCCAGCAGCGTGTAAATGCCTTCTCACTGTTTCCACTGAAATATTGTGGTTTATTGCGGTTACACGAATGAGCAAAAATGGATTTTCGACATTGCTTGAAACAAGGGCCCGGTGGCGTTCGAATTCGGGACTATACTTAATGGCTTTTGCTCCTGGACCAATACGCTGAATATCTCCATTATCTCCATAACGTCTTAGCCATAGTCTGACCGTATTTCTCTAAAACAAAAAAAAAAACATTTTTGGAACCGTGTATGTAACTTGTAAGGAGTGAAAGTAGTGGTAAAATAGCCAACTACGCGTTCATTATTCACAATCAATAAAATAAAATAAATATAAAAACACTTACTGCTATATTAAGTCGACGACCAATCTCTCTAATTCCAACATTCTGCTCATGTAAAAATATGATTTTATGTTTGGTATAGTCGTTAAGTTGCGACATGATGCTTTTTTACACCAAATTGCTTAAAAATACTTAACGAGATATGTGAAACGATTTACAAATGTGTGTGCAGTCACTGCTATAGGCGTAGTGTAACTTTTGTCACTTAGATGAATTTATTATCTACCTCACGAAGCAAATATATGTTTTACTTTGTATCCAACCATTCTTGGTAAATATAAATTCTGTGAACTTAAAGTTTTTTAATTTACCCACCAGTTTACAAGATAATTTATTAGGCGTAAATCATATTGGTCGTTCTTTAATAATGCAGGCAATATTGTAGAAATGAAAACAAATTAAAAAAGAAACCGATAATAGATGGACTGTGTTTTCGAACCCACATGTTGTTCGTCGCCAATCCAGCATCAAACCGCTAAGCTACAAGAACTTGTTGGGAATACGCGAAATTAAAGATTGCGTTCTGATTATGTAGTGTGACTTAAAAGCTTTTCAACTTTAATGTCAACGAGATAATGATTAAAATAGCTTAACAAAATGATATATGTATAATGCCGGTGGTTCCGACAATGTTGCACGAGCGCGAGCACTATTGTCTCATATAAATTGAATGAACCTTAATATTACAGGCAGAGGGTCCAAATTCGTTTGTTTTTAGGGTGGGTCAGATAATGCTGCCAAGCGACTGTACTTCGACAAAAATGGCGAGCCAACTGCCACTTCACCTTGTTTAGGTACTCTACAAGCTGTCGGTAACTCCAGTTCTTTTTCGGATAACTTCATTCTTTCATTCATATTTTCTATCTATTTATATCTTATTTCATTGATATCTTACTGTTAGATAATTCTCCAAGAGTACCTACCTAATGGCATTGTATAACTGTGCGTTTGCACCACCGAAACATTTACAATAAACATGTTGAAATCTTTGTTTTCTGTCTTGTATCGACTCGCGTTAGCATTGTGACATAACTTGTTGATCCGAAACTTGTTTATCGATTCATATCTCTTGACATGTTTTACAAACCAATTTCAGTAACAAAATATTTCTGTATGAATCTTGCAACATGTTGTCCACTACATGTTTCGATATTTCCCGTCGTAGTTGGAAAACGCTAAATCTTGCACTAAACAGAAGTTTAGAGACACAAAAAAACAACAATGCGATTGCCAATGTGACAAATCTCTGTGCAAAACATGTCTATTGAATATGTTTCTAGTGGTTTCTAGACAGTGCGAATGCAGCTAACAACAAATCTTAAGATCTGTCTTAAAAACCCTTGTTTCATGCAGTGCGACGCAAATTCAACAAAACAAGTTATGAGAGTTATCATGTGATAAGTTTCGAAAAAAAATACTACATGTTGAATGCTTGCCGGTGTTTTTCCAAAGATTCGATTTGAAGGCCTCTTTTTTTTCTGAATAACCTACTTTTAAAATACCATTTACAAAACTATTGGACATGATTGTACAATCAAAAAAAAAAATAAGAAATTACAGCCAAATTAGTAAAGCAAGGTATACATTTCTCATAAAAGACTGCTATGTGATAGCTATATAGCGTTTCGACCCTTTAACGTTGGACCATTATTTACACTATGTGTACCTACCTACACGAAATTCACATCATGCAATAAAGCAACATCTTCGTAAAATAAATGAAAGAACTGTCTTCAAAAGTATTCGGACACGAGGCCAATGAAAGGCCGATTAACTTTCAACTGAACTGACTTGCAAACACCTTTTTTAACAACAACCCATTACTGCTTCGCAGAAAGAGGTGACGGCTTCCCATGCACTCTCGCTCCGTACCATGGCCTGATCTGGGCCGGACGCGACAGATCGCCGCCGCCGATCTCCGCCACGAGGACGCGGCGGTGCTCCGCCCAAGCCGGGCAAACCTCCTCCGTATGCTCCACCGTGTCCTCCGGGCGATCCACACAGTGGTGACACCCTGGCGTTTCCCCTCGCCTTATCCTGAATAGGAACCTCCCAAAACAACCGTGTCCGGTGAGGACTTGCGTCAGGCGGAAGTGAGGGTGAGGGCGCCGTGGCGCCTCTCCAGCCACTCCTCAAAGAGCGGACTTATCGCCGCAATTGTGGCGTGCCCAGCACTGGATTGCGACAATCGCACTCTCCATGGCGCCATTAGATCCCGCCGGACCATGAGATCCCGCCGGATTGCAAACTGACCTCGTACCCAGATTAAATTGGACCATTTCGGATTTTTTTTTTTCATTTCGGTGTCGGCGGCACCAGTCACTGAACTGTGTCACTAGTATACTAGCCTCGTGTCTGAAGCCCAACAGTAGCTGGATCTGACTCGCAAACTGGCTTCGTGTCCGGAGCCCATCAGCCCGTAAACGCATACCTTATACCTACGTACTGCACGGTGGACCCTATGCTAGATATAGACTCAGCGACTTTAGTCGCCGGCAAGTCACAGTCGATTTCAAAATATTACGTACACACATAGATTTTGACATCGCTGCCGATAAGTCGACTGCCTAAACATGTTTGTGAACGTGAGATTTTGAAATCACCAGCGAGTCGCCGGCGACTGAAGTCGCTGCGTGTGTATATAGCATTAGAAGAAAATATGGTAGACAGAAAATAAAATGTATTGATATTTTGTGTCAATCTAGCAATACACGATCAATCTAACCAAGATCGCAGATTAAACTGATACCGGGGCTTACCATGAGCTGTTATAGCAGGGCAGAAGTTAAACTAAACTGCTTTTTTATACTATGATCTATGACGTCTTATTAGCAGGCCCGCAACAGGCCTGCTGCGTTGACGTTTACAAAAACTGTTCACCTTCTTTTTTGTATAGAATTTCATACCATGACCTGCTAATTGACAGCAACAAAACGAATATTGAACGTCTGTAACGTCAAAAATAAACCATCTTGAATAAGTTACTAATATATACGAGCTTTTTCAACATTGTTTTGTAATTCAGTGCCCATAAAACACTTTTTTTTATTATTTCTCTGTGACGTGTGACGAGTAGGTACAGACGCCAGCAGGTCTAGCTACCCGAAACTGTGAAATTTTCCCCATCAACCTTTAATGCTTTAGTGATAAAGTTGAAAATCAATTAAACAAATTTGACAGATTGTAGTAGCTTGATGTGCTGGCGTCTGTACGTAATATTTGGAGTGAATATCGAATAGAAAAAAGAAACCAACGGCGTCGCACTAGGTAAATAAATAAGCCTTTTGTAATGAATACAGAGAATTTGTAAATCAATTTTTTTATTTTTATTTTAACCTAGTACTAAAAATAAAATAATAGTTATCACAAATAGTAAATAAGTACCTAACGCTTTTTTTGTACTTGCTATCATATGCTACCTAATATTACTACGCTCAATATTAGGTAGGTACGGACGCCAGCACATCAAGTTACTACAATCTGTCAAATTTCTTTAATAGATTTTCAACTTTATCGCTAAAGCATTAAGGTTCAAGGTTGATTGGGAAAATTTGACAGTTTCGGGTAGCTTGACCTGCTGGCGTCTGTACATGTGCACAACAGCCAACAATGTCTTCGCACATTGCAATACATCATCCTTCTGGAGTAAATGCTTTACCGTCTTGAATATTCCATATACATTAAAGCCCTTCAATTATTACACACAGGAAAACAGAAATATCAATTTCATGCAATTCGAAAGAAAGGGATTAAATACCTAGTCTTGCCATAAATATTGTCACGAAGAAAAAAAATTTTTTTTATTGCAAATAATATTTATTACTTTTACAGTGTGTTAGTTTAATACATAAATATAAAACAATTTAAAATATAAAAAAGCTTATTCGAAGTGGTCTCCATTGGCTGCAATACAGTCCTTTAAACGTTGAGGCCAGTTATCAATAGAAGCACGCACTCTTTCCATGGGAAAATTATTCACTGCCAATCGTATGGATTTGTTTAGGGTCTCCAAATTATCATGGCGTTTAGAGCAAGCCGTACTCTCTAAAACTGACCATAAATCGTAATCCAGCGGATTAAAATCGGGACTAGATGACGGCCAGTCTTCAGCTCTGATGAAGGCCGAAACGTTCACTTCCAACCAAGACTGCGTGGACCGAGCTTTATGACCCGGCGCCGAGTCTTGTTGGAAGGACCATACTTGGTTATTGAACATGGTGTTGTTAAAGGGCTTAACTACCTTCTCAAGAATGATATCTTGATACACTTGTGCCGATGTTTTGATACCTTTTTCACAAAAATATGGCTCAGTCACTCCTTCATAGCTAACACCCCACCAAACCATCACTGAAGTCGGATAATGCCCACGTTGCACTCTGTCGACTAATTGGGAAGCTTCCTTAGAGCTTTGAGCATAAATACGGTCATTTTGTTTGTTAAAATGTTACTCAATTGTAAAGATTTTCTCATCCGTAAACAATCGTATAAAAATGACAGATTCCAAATTCAAATGTAATATCTTTCTTATTTTTAATTGTAACAGTATTGGTTTGATTTAGTGTAACTCGTTAATCTAAATCACAGACTACAATATAATATAGGGTAAATAAAATAAAGGCTTGAGTTCATTTTCTCTCGATGTGCCAGTTGATGTAGTCGCTATTATATAAATATCACCAACATGACCAACACAGCCACACTAGTTAACTGTCATTCTTAATTCTATAATTAAATACGTAGGTAGGTAATAAACTACTCTATAGATCACAATAGTCTCAGTCTTACACAATCGCCAATTATAGATTTACCAGCAATCTCAGATATAAATGATTATGTCGTGTGATATCAACGTGATGGTGATATTAACCGACATAATACTGTGATGAACATACAGCAGTGCGATACTGTAACCATCTCACCGTGAAAACTCAGATGAAGTGAGCGTGGAGTGAGCTGTCATTCCAACTCACAAGCTCACTTCACCTAACTTTTCACGGTAAGATTTTTACAGAATCGATCGACAGTTCTGTGGGTTAGTGCTGTCATTTGATAACGTGTAGGTTGTTTTATTCTGGATCTTGTTATGATTATTTCCTTTAAGTTTCTTTTTTGTGTGCGTTTCAAATTCAAACTTAAGAAGCTGCTAGGTTCAATGGAATGGATTAGATTCAACTTGAATTGAGTTTTAGAATTATGTAATCGAGACAATCGAGTGCCTGACCGTTAATGACTGAGTAACAACACTAGAGTCAAACTGACAAGAAACCAAAAACTACAGTCCGTTTCATGATGATTTTTACACTACTTTACGCGAGAGTAAGCAAACTTAAAAATGAGATTAAACACAGGAGCACCTGCTGCAGCGTCAATGGTAAATTGTTTTACTTAATAAAAATAGATTTGGTTACCATCTCGAACTGTAACTGTAACTAAGTATATAATTGGTTTTTTTTATATGCAAAATCGTTATATACGCTTCAATACAAGTACTTATTACATTATCTACCATATCGGGAATTGAATCAATTGAGTACATTATCAATACATTTTCTTTTTATTACGATTTCGTGATCCCGGTTAGGCTTTATTTAAAAAAAATACCATTTTAAATGATAAATTGGTTACTTTTTTAAGGTATAAGTAATACGATTAATGGACATTACAATACAAGGGGGGCAAAAATAGTATATTCTCTCTGCAACCCTTTTCCACATTAGCTTTCTATGTTCCCGTGCTTGGGTGGATTTGTTAGACGTAACTGCAATTTCTCTGTGAATATTTAAGAACTCCCGGCGAAGCAGTTGGGTCATACTAACACAACGACTTGTTCGTGTTTCACTAAAAATGCGTGAAGTAAGTACACCATTATGATATTTTCATGTAAGTAAACAAACTTACGAACTTCCGACATTGTGAAGAGGTATGCAAACATAAAACATTTTATTTGGCGCGCAAAAATACATTTTTTTTTTAAATTGTTGCATGACTTATCCACACGCGTTCAAAATCTCGTTGAATCCTTCAAAGTTACAAAGTTGTTTTGAACGGGAAATTGAGCTTTGTAGTGCTTTTAGATAATGTATCAAGGTAACTTATTATACATAATCATAGTTAAAATATGTATATACCCAAGAAACTCATGTTTCTATTATTTTCAAAAAACCGGTAAATTGAAAATAGAATTAGATTTAAGCTTTTGAACGATGCGTAAACGCAACATGGCATTACAGCAGGCCACAGACGAGCATTACCATTCAACTTCGGTGAACTTCGTTCAATAGTTGTTCACTTTTATTACTCTCATAGTACGATTAATAGCAGAACTAAATTAGGCTTGCCTAAGAACTTAATGAAAATTGAACCTTTTCTTAAAAGGTCATAGTAAGTCCCCAGATTGATCGTGTGGGGTTGTCAGTCGCCTTAATAAATTGTATTTCTGAACGAAAATAGTTATGCCAATGTCAATTTGACGCATGTGCAAAGTGAGGTTATGAATTCTGATGAATTCTCATGTGTGAATTTCTTTGAGGTTTTAGGAGAGGTTATTTTGTTGTTGTTGCAGACATAAACAGTGAAAATAGTCAGAATTAATTTGATTTGTTAGTCAGTATAAACTTTTTAAAATGGTAGCTGTAAAACCTAAGTTGCCGCTGAAGGCGAAGAATAAAAAATCCGCCAAAGTTGAAAAACTCAATAAAAAAGCCA
Organism: Apamea monoglypha; assembly: GCA_911387795.2. NCBI lineage: Eukaryota > Metazoa > Arthropoda > Insecta > Lepidoptera > Noctuidae > Apamea > Apamea monoglypha. The sequence continues at coordinate 11,044,185 of OU426922.1, forward strand.
AGCCGCAAAAACCTCAGGTTAAACCACCACCTGCACAAAAGACAAAAATCGTGAAACAAGTTTCTGAGGAATTAAAAAAAGAGGCTGTACCGAAGAAGAAAGTCAAATATGTAATGCCTTCACAGAGTGTTACAGAGAACCTCGTTCATTCCTGTTTGAGTGCATTACTTGACGTAGTTGTGGCCCATGATAAGCAGAAGAATGCAATTTTCGACGATGAAAAGCCGATATTTGCAGAAATCCATTGTATTAAAATTCAAAACACAAGAGGAAATATAAAACTGTAAGTAAACAATTAGATTTCATTGAATTAAGTTTAGACGTGGTATGTCATAACATTATTTAATCATAATAATTAATATTTCCAGATTGCTGCCACACAGCACTGTTGCTTCGACAGGAGAAGTTTGCTTAGTAACACCTGACATAAAGAAGGGAAGAAAACATGACCATGAGCCAACTATTGATCGCTGGGAAGAAATTTTGAGAAAAGAGGGTGTTACTGGGGTTAGTAAAATTAGTTACAAGTGAAGCTAATGAAAGCGTGTTAAAAACATTACCTACGAAGGTGTTCAATGACTGATTATTTATAAATTGAATGAACATAACATCTTGTTTCAGGTTAAAACAGTACTCCCAGTGAGACAACTAAGAGTGGAGTATGACCAGTTTGAATTAAAACGCAGACTTTTGACTCAGCATGACTTCATAATGGTGGACACTAGAGTACTGAACCATGTATCACATTTGTTAGGGAAGATGTTCTTTAAAAAACACAATATGTTGATCCCAGTTAGAATAAATGAAGACAAAAACTTAAAGAAAAGTATTGATATGGGTTTACGCACTGCTATTTTACGTCTTAGTGAAGGAGAAACTTCAACTGTCACTATAGGTCATACTGCCATGCCTCAAGAGAAGCTGACAGAAAATATAATGGCCCTAGTTAAGCAACTCAAAACAAAGTTTCCTGGTGGAGAAGCAAACATTAGGTCTATGTCTCTGAAATTGCCATTGTCTATGTCATTGCCTTTATATCTTACACTGCGTAAGTACCACATATATTAGAGTATATCATAATCAGCCTATATAGTTCGCACTCAAGGGACACAGGCCTCTCCATGAGAGGGAGTGGGCCATAATCGACCACACAGTCCCAGCGCGGGTTGGTGGATATCACGTCTTGGAATTTTTGGTTCTAAGATATTTTCTCACAATGTTTTCCTTCACCATTTTTAGAGCTGTGATGATGAAATTAAATACACAAAATAAAGTGGCTACCTGGGTTTGAACTCACGACCGGCAGCTCTTAAGTTGAATCTGATACCTCTAGGCCACTACTACTCTTATAGATTAGAGTATAACTTTATAATAAAGTATGGCCAAATATAACTTAATTATTTGAACATTTTAGGACCATCAAGTACCATTAAACCACCAAAACTAACACAGAAGAGACCTAAGCACTACACTGTATTGGAAGATGAACTCTCAACAATTCCTGGTAAGACTGTCAGGGTAGCCCCTGATGGCACAGTGAAACTGAAGAGGATGAAAGCAGCGCAAAAAGCCAGGTAATTACCTTGCAAACACTGTGATTACTTTCAGAAGAAACCAATTTAACTTCTTATAGATAATCTTATATGTTTCTTAATCCTTTTATAAAATTCAACAGTGATAAAGAAAAGGTGGTGCTGGCAGACATTGATGACGACCAGGATCAGGAATCAGATGAATCAGAAGCAAACGATGATTAGTTTAATATCTTTATTATCTTATTTCTTTACAAGGTTGTAAAAAATAACTTCTTACCTAATTGAATAAATCGTAATGAATAATAAGTATTTTTAATTCCTTAACTAAGCGGCTGTATTATCACCAAATCTTATTTGAGACGCCTGAATTATAGTGACTTGCTTCTTTAATGGCCACACCTTCTTAAATGTCTTAAAGTTCTTTTGAGAAGCATTTTTAGCAAAGCTATTTTCATTCACAATATGTGGCTCTCGTTTAACAATTAAACTATTACAAGTTTTAACAATAGTAGTGCATAAATCAAGTTTGTTCATTTGCTCTTCCAATTCCTCAGATTTTTCTTTCTTGACTGTGTACAATGTATTAGAATTACGTTCCATGAGCTCTTTCAATTTTGATCCCCTCATTGCTAATATGTCTTCTGCTGAAAGTCCTTCGCTTTTCTGAACATGTGATACTTCAGCTGTTTGATCACTTTTGTCATTTTTCTTTTTATTTATACTGAACAGGCTTTCTTTGAATGTATTAGTGTCAGTTATGATTTCATCTTTCGTCTGAGCCTTATTTTGTACAAAATTAAACAAGTCTTCATCATCATTAGTGTCATTTAATTTTCTTTTCTGTGGCCTTGATAAATTAAGTTTCTTAGCTTTACTTTCAACTCCACTCTTAGTAGCAACTGTTTTCACAAAATTAAACATATCATTACTATTCTCATGCTCAAACTGTTCAGATGTATTTAATGGCATATCACTGCTATTCTCTTTATCAATTGCTACTTTCTTAGCTGGATTTAAAGAATTCTCATCATTTCCTGAAATTTTCCTTTTAGCACTCTCAGTTTTTACATTAACAGCAAAACAAGTTGTAGCAATTTTTTTATTTGGATTTACTTGGGATTCACTTGTCAATTCACAAAATTTCCTTTTATTAGAAAGCTTGTCATCATTTTCTTGAGATGTCACACTTTCATTTATGTTGACATTTTCCCTTTTCTGTTGAGATACAGGTTCCTGAGATTCCTGGGCTAACACCTTGGAAACCTTGGCTGATGCTGATGTTTGTTTAACTACTTCAGATGTGAAACTAAAGTTAGGATTGCAATACTTATCCATAGAGCAGTACAATATTGCAAGACCAATCTCAGCATCAGCTACAACTCGTTTACCTTTAGTTTTTAATTGATTAACAATATCATTGATTGTTTTCTTTTGAGATTGCGATTCTTGACTGGCACCCGTCATATTATACTGTATTACAATGACATCTTGGGCACAAAGCATTGAAATAGTCATCCTACACTCACTTAGGAGCATTGGTGAAGCACCACTTTTAATCAAAACTGGTTTGTACATCTCAAATTGTCTCCTTGAGAAAAAAACAAACTTCTTTTCTTGAAATAATGCTTTACGACGTGAATCTGGCAGGAATGACACAACTTCTCTGTTCAGTGTAGATTCCACAACTTGAGGTAAGAATTCATGTGGATCTGGTAACGCTGTAAGATTGGTAACACTTTCAAGACATTTGTTCCAAAACTCTACTGTGACAATATTTGATCCTTGCACTAAAGCTAACACAACTTTGATTGTCAAGGTAATTGCAGGCATAGTCAGATAATGACAGGTGTCATCCCAATCCCCTTTCAACATTCCATCAATTTTGGATATGGTCAGTTTCAAATTCTGAAGATTTTCTCCTTTCAAAGTTGATGTACAAGTTGTAAGATTTATAACATTGACTTTCCATACACTATTCATTTTGCCAAACTTAACAACATCATTCTCATTCAATTTAATGTTTGTATTAACTTCAACTTTCTCGGCATTGATGGAAGTTCCATATCTAGAGCCCAAGTCTTGCAAAAACAAACAATTATCGGTTATCGCCAGCGTTGCATGCTTCCTACTTATAGAAGGGTCATCAGGGATAGCAAAGTCGCACACTTGGTTATCAACACTTCTTCCTATTATTATTTGATTAGATATTGATATAATATAAATAACTCGATCATCATTTTCGGATGTCAAGTACCACATATTTGTAGATTTCTTCCAAACAAAACCAAAAGAAACGAATGTAAAACAGTAAACTAAAACACCGAAAAGTTTTATCTCTTTGTTGACATTTGATCCAAAAATGGCGCAGATTAAAAATGGGATCTACTCTACTCTATACTGAAAACCATAAAGTTAAAACCCCATATTCATTAGTAAACGTTTAAACTTTCATACGGACTACGGAGGGTAGGGGTAATACAGACAAATGTGTTATTCATTTCCTTTAGTGATTGATTGCGTGAAACTTGTTGGATTACATTTTCATCAGATACTTTTGGAACAGGCACTTTCGGACTAAGTACAGCCCCCGGTCCGCGGGGAGCCCTTTCCTGAGATGTGGGCACGGCACGGCTCCTCCTCCTCCTCGCTTCCTCACGCCACCGATACAATGATGCGAGTACTTTCACCTTGAGATCCCAGGGCGGGGATCCGTGAGGTGCTTCCGCTGCCACGTGGGCAACCACGTCGGAGCTAAATGCACCTCGGAGGTGGACTGCAGCAGTCTCTGCTTCCGCTGCGGTCAGCCCGGTCACAAGGCCGGCTCATGTAATGCCGCACTGTTATATATGTGTGGCAGCTGGCAAGCCGGCCGATCACCGGGTTGGGAGCAAGGCCTGCGCTCCACCCGCCAAAGCGCCCCATTACGCCTCCTCCAGGCGAACATCAACCACTGCTCTTCCGCTCAGGATCTGCTGCTCCAGAGCATGGCGCAGTGGTCGATTAACATCGCCGTGGTCGCTGAGCCGTACATTGTCCCGCCCAGGGACGACTGGGTGGAGGACCTGAGCGGCTCAGTGATCCTTATTTCGTCGGCCGCCGCCGGTACCCCGTCCCTCGAGGCGGTCAAGAGAGGACGGGGGTGCGTGGCAGCACGGTTCGGGGAGATAGTCGTGGTAGGGGTATACTTCTCCCCGAGTCGAACTCTCGCCGAGTTCCACAACTCCCTTGCGGAGCTGAGAGTCGTCGTCGTTGGGCTCCGTTCCCTCCCCGTACTCGTCCTCGGGGACTTCAATGCTAAGAACGTGGCTTGGGGTTCCCGGTATACGGACACACGGGGCAGGATGGTGGAGGACTGGGCTCTGGAGACAGGCCTGGTCGTCCTAAACCGGGGTTCGGTCCCAACATGCGTACGGATGCGGGGTGAGTCAGTGGTGGACATCTCGTTCGCCAGCCCCACTCTGTCGCCGCATGTCGTCAACTGGCGCGTCATGGAGGAGGTGGAGACCTATTCCGACCACCGGTACATCCGGTTCGACGTCTCCGCCCAGACCTCGAGCGCGCCAGCCCGACAGGCCCCGGGTGGTCCGCGGTGGGCGCTGAAGCAGCTGGACCGGGAGCTCCTCCTGGAAGCCTCGATCGTGCAGGTCTGGGTGTCACCACCGGACAGGCCTGCTGACATCAACGACGAGGCGGAGTGGTTCCGGGAGGCCATGTCCGAAATATGCGACGTGGCAATGCCCCGCGTCCAGCCCGGACGCGCCCGGCGCCAGGTGTACTGGTGGTCGCCGGAGCTGACGTCTCTGCGCGAGGCGTGCGTGGCTGCGCGACGTCGGTACACCAGGCACCGCAGGCTCCGTATCCGCCCTCCGGATACGGAAGCCATGCAGGCGGAGCTATACGAGGAGTACAGAGCGGCGAAGACCGCCCTCCGAGCGGAGATCCTGCGGGCCAAAGGTTTGGCCCGCGAGGAGTCGCTGGGGATTCTGAACAGAGACCCGTGGGGACGCCCATACAAGATGGTGCGGGAGAAACTCCGCCCATGGGCTCCCCCGCTGACGCAGAGTCTCCGGCCCCAGCTCGTGGAGGACGTGGTGAGCGCTCTGTTTCCTTTGCGAGGGGAATATACTCCCCCGCCCATGGCTCCGCCTCCTGCGGTGCCAGATGCGGACCACACCACCGACGACGACGACGATGCTCCGGAGGTGACCGAGATAGAGCTGAGAGTGGCGGTACTTAGGCTGAATGCCAAAAATACCGCCCCAGGACCCGACGGCTTACCTGGAAAAGCCTGGGTTCTGGCCTTGGAGGCTCTCGGGCCTCGACTAAGGGGGCTACTAAGCGCATGCTTGGAGAGGGGCCAGTTCCCACTACGTTGGAAAACGGGGAAACTGGTCCTCATCAAGAAACCGGGGCGCCCTGCGGACTCTCCGTCCGCTTACCGGCCCATCGTGCTGCTCGACGAGGTGGGCAAGCTCTTTGAAAGAGTCATTGCAGACCGCCTTGTCGAGCGGCTGGTGCGGGTGGGGCCGGATTTGGCGGAAAGCCAGTTTGGTTTCCGCAGGGGGCGCTCTACGGTGGACGCCATCATGCGCGTGCGAGCCCTCACGACAGGGGATGCCGTGGCCCGGGGTGGGGTTGTCTTGGCGGTGTCTCTAGACATCGCCAATGCCTTCAATACCCTGCCCTGCATCAGGGAGGCACTCCGGTATCACCGGATGCCGACCTACCTCTGTCGCATTGTCGAGGCCTATTTGACGGACAGAGCCGTCATCTACCCCGGTCACCGGGGAGAGTGGAACCGGCGAGAGATGTCGTGCGGTGTCCCACAGGGATCGGTCCTGGGGCCGCATCTGTGGGATATCGGGTACGACTGGGTGCTGCGCGCCGACCTCCCTAGCGGCGTCAGCGTGGTTTGCTACGCTGACGACACGCTGGTCCTAGCGCAGGGGAGGTTGCACCAGGCGGCGGCCGAAATAGCGACACGCGGGGTTGCGACAATCGTTGAGAGGATCCGGCAATTGGGACTCGAGGTGGGCCTGCACAAGTCCGAGGCCATGTGTTTTCATGGTCTTCGGGACGCGCCACCGTCGGGTTGCCAAATAACGGTAGGAGGGGTTCACATCGGCGTAGAGTCGACGATGAAGTACCTGGGACTCGTCCTCGACAGCCGGTGGAACTTCGTGGAGCATTTCCGACGTTTGGCTCCCAGACTGGAGCGGGCCGGGGCTGCCTTGAGGCGGCTCCTGCCCAATCTAGGGGGTCCAAACGCCTCCTGCCGGAGGCTATATGCGGGGGTCGTGCGGTCCATGGCCCTTTACGGGGCACCGGTGTGGGCGCGTTCCTTGAGGCGGCGACCAGTCCGCCGGTTGAACGCGTCCCAAAGGGTCATGGCCGTCCGGCTGATCCGAGGATAACGCACGGTCTCCGCTGAGGCGGCGAGCCTCCTTCCCGGATTGCCGCCATGGGATCTGGAGGCAAAAGCCCTCGCCCACATATGGGAGTGGCGAGAGGAGGCAAAACGCCGGGGCGTAACTCCGCTGCCGCGAGAAATCACGGTACAGCGGACAAAGCTCCGGCGGGATCTCATGGCGACATGGAGAGTGCGATTGTCGCAACCCAGTGCTGGGCACGCCACAATTGCGGCGATAAGTCCCCTCTTTGAGGAGTGGCTGGAGAGGCGCCACGGCGCCCTCACCTTCCGCCTGACGCAGGTCCTCACCGGACACGGTTGTTTCGAGAGGTTCCTGTTCAGGATAAGGCGGGAGGAAACGCCAGGGTGTCACCACTGTGTGGATCGCCCAGAGGACACGGTGGAGCATACGGTGGAGGTCTGCCCGGCTTGGGCGGAGCACCGCCGCGTCCTCGTGGCGGCGATCGGCGGCGGCGATCTCTCGCGTCCGGCCCTGGTCCAGGCCATGGTACGGAGCGAGAGTGCATGGGAAGCCGTCACCTCCTTCTGCGAAGCAGTAATGCTCGCAAAGGAGGAGGCGGAACGCGTGAGGGAGAGGCAATCTCTGCGCCTTCACGCCCCTAGTCGCCGCAGGAGACGCCCTGGACGTCGGGAGTCACCAGCCGACTCCCGGCCACCGTAGGCGCGGGCTTGCGGGCGGCGAGCTATGGGCAGCTCGCCGCCCGGCAAGGACCAGGCCCGAGTCGACGGCGCGTTGTATTCCACGCGCGCCTCAAAGAGATGTCAGCACGATGTGACGGGGTCCGTTAGGGCCGATGCCTGCCAGGGCCGCGGGTTGTTCGAAAGAGATACCGTGGTCCCTGGCATAGGCAACTGAAGGAACACGGGTAGGTTTTAGTCAGTAAAAGTCTGACACGCCCTCCTGCTCGGCCCAGAGCGGGAGAAGTCATATGATGATTGCCCAACCAGAAAAAAAAAAAAAAAAAAAAAAAAAAAGGGCGGGGATCCGGCCAGTACAGAAGCCGCCTCATAGGAGATCGTGCGATACCCCCTTTTGACTCTGATGGCCATCGCTTGCCATCGATCACACGACCCTTGGGCGCCACCCGCCGGAAGAGGGGTCTCAAGTCCCAAGTGTGTGTATCTGGCTTTAGGGTATTCCGATTCCATAGTAATTCTAAAGCCGTGTACATACTTTCTAACAAATAACTTCCTCTAATTTCCAAATGGTGGTCAGGGTGATTGTTCATGTCGAAGTTTTGCTTGCTGATTTTGATTAAAAAAATTCAAATCATACCAAAAAATCAATCGTGAATGTATGTACTACATGTTATAACGTGTGTACACAGTTATTAATCTACAAGTTGGACAACGTTGCCATGGAGATGTCCATGGCAACGTTGACGTAAAAAATCAAAACAATGTGATGTGTTGTCTGCTCTGAGAACGGATAATGTAGTTCATCATAATATTAATTATTTAGTTGATTATAAAGAAAAATGGGAATATTTGACAGACGTTGTTGAATAAAACTCATTGCTCAATTGACAAATAAATTAATAAAAAACCAATCAAACTTCTTCGCCTCTTCAGCAATGACTTTGTATATTGATACAAAACTTAGTTTTACTGATGGTAATGTTGTGTCCACGGTTGGTACCTGGCATCCTTCTCTACCTCTTCTAGCTGTAGGTTCCTATAATCAGGAAAAAGGGGGATTCGTCACTATATTTCAAGATAACGTAAGTTATAACAATAATACCTTTTTTTCCTATCGTCATAATAATTAGATACATTTTTAATAAATATTATTTTATTTCAGGGTTTTCCTTTAGAAGGATGTGACTGGCCCATTTTGTTGTCAAATCAAGTGACTGCTCTTGCATGGCATCCTATAAGACGACTACTGGTTGTGGGCTGGGATGGTGGGGAACTTTACATTTGGTTGGAATACTCTTGGGCTCGTTTAGAGGCACCCCATAATGCTGCTTTGACGAGTGTAGCCTTTAGCTTGGGAGGAGGCAGACTCTTAGCTTCAGATGCTGCAGGTTCTCTGTCTGGTTGGCAGTCTAGTGCGGGTGCTCCACTTACTTCATTTCACCACCAGCTTGGTGATGTTATCACCCACATAACCTTCTGCACACCTCTACCAAGCTCTGAAACATCCATCAGAGGTCTAGCCCGTGCAGCAGTTGCCGGAGATGAGAATGCCTTGGATGCGCTGGCTGCTTGGCGGCCAAGGACAACAGCACGAATGAGGGAAGGTGCTCAACCAGACAACCATTCATGCTATGCAGCCCAGGATAATGGAGTCATACTATACATAGACCTTAATGGGGCATGTTCTGAGGTCCTAAATGCTCCTGGAAACATTATATTTATGGGTATAGTAAGCAATATCTATCTTCTAGTTGCCTGGGAGTCAGGTGGAGCTCTTAGTTTAACTAGATTTATTATGTCTGATGATGGTTCCTTGATGACAGACACTCATGTAAGAATGGCTGCAAGAAATGGTCAGTGTATAGTCCTGGCAGGCAACTTTTACGTAGCTGTCATAACAGGAGATAATTTGATCAGGGTTTGGGACAGTGATACTGGTGATAATGATGTGTTGCCAAATGAGAAAGAAGAGATAGTTGCAGGAGACATATTCACAAGCATTAGTTACAGCAATTTGACTGATACTCTTTGTTGTGGAACTTCACAAGGGAATCTGTATCTTTGGAGACGAGACCACCGGAATAATTGGAAACTTATAAGTAGCACTTCTGTCAAAGGCACGGTAAAAGAAGTCAGCTGGGGATCTGAAGGACTGATGAATCCCCTGCTACAAGTCAACTGCATAACAAGTGCATTTGTTCTACGTGAACAGCCAGTGTGTTGGGGATATGCACCTCATATACATATGGTGCAAAAATCTGCAAATGAAGTTGCTCTCACAAACAAAACCAATATAACATCTATGATCAATACTTCAATTACCATCAGAGCTTTTGCATTTAAAGACCAGTATATTGCTTTAGGTGATGGTAAAGAAGTGCAGGTATGTATTACATCACTAGATCAAACTACTTTTTAAAACATGGTACATAATAATTTTATTCTGAACTTAATTTCTAGATTTGGATGTGCAGCAAAGACAATGATACTAAATTCTCACTCATAAGGAGTTTCCCATGGAAGACAGATGTCCTCATCATTTATAATGATGTTCTAGTTGGTGTAGTTAATCCCCACATAGAGTGCTACTCTATATCTGGTACTAGTCTAGGAATACTGCCAAGTACTGAAGGCGAAGGAGAGCCAATCGGCGTCACAAATACGAGCAAGTTCATTGTCATTGCAACAATGGATGGCACACTCAAATTAGCTGAAATCACAAAGAAAGGTCTAAGAATGCCATATCCTCCAAAAAATTGTTATCAAATGATTGAAGACTTTGGTGAAGTCATGAGAGCGTCAGTGAATTGCACTGGTCGTTATATTTCGCTCAGTATTGCTAATTCTGGCTTAGCACCGGACCCCAGGCTATATCTCTGGGACGTAGCTAACGACGTCATCACAAATACGCTCATCTCTGAAAACGCGACTCCTCCATATCAAAGTGTCCCCATAGCTATAATATGGGACTGTAATGACCCAAGAATTGTTGCAGTGCATATGAGATCAGCAGATCTGGATCGCGTTCATCTATTCCTCTGTCACGAGGGCAGCCTCTACGAATATAAAAATTGGTGTTCAGGTTCTGAAGATTACTATATGACTGATTTTATGTTATGTTCTTTACATACGCCATATGTTGTTATTTTATCACAGCAGAACATTAAAAAGATATTGATACAAGAATTTCAAGACACTGGTGAACATGACGCTGCTAATGTGAGACAAGTGTTGGACTTTCTATACTACATGACAACTGGTTATTTAGAAAAGGCAGTTGTCGTCGGAACTACATTGTCAGGTGGCAAAAACTCGGTTATTTGGGACAGTTTAGCGAAGGTTTGCGTCGCCCGAAAGCGGCCCGATGTTGGCGCTGTGTGCTTAGGCAAAATGGGCAACATTAAAGGTGCCTTGATGATGCGCAAAGTGATGAGTGACAATAACATGGACGACACTTGTAGGGTCGCCGTGTTAGCTGTCAATCTCGGTATGATCGAAGAAGCTGAAAATTTATTCAAAGAGGCACAAAGACCAGATTTGATCACACGATTGATATCAGCTAAGGAAGGCGGACTGAACGAGATTACTAACGGGAGTCCCGAAGGAGAAAATATTCTGCTAATTAAGAGCGCACAGCATAAGTTAGCTAAAGTATTGTGGTCAAATGGAGAAACAAGCGCTGCATTGAAATTATTTGAAAGTGCAGGTACATTAGTTCCACATGTACCTAGAATGCTTGTGGCACAGGGACAGGCTCCTGTACTAGCACAGTACGCGGCTAATTCTACTGATCCCAGTCTAATAACGTGGTGGGGACACTACTTAGAAAGTATTGGTGATCTTGATAGTGCATTAGAGGCGTACGCACGGGCTAATGACTTCGGCGAGCAGACGAGACTTTTGTGTCACATGGATAGAATAGACGAAGCTGAAAAAGTCTGTCAGAAGAACCGATCATCACTGTATCAAATGGCGCGTTATTACGAAATGCAGCCAGATAAGACTGAAAGTGCGGTAAAGGTAATTGAAAAACTACATCTTCCACAATAATAATAATACCACCCTATTAGAATCCCACTGCAGGAAAAAGGCCTCTTCTCAAACAGAGATTTCTTAAGCATTGATTACCACGCTTGCTAAAGGCGGTTTTGCGATATCGGACTTAGGTATATTAATTTATAAGTTCATGATTCCTCACGATGTTTTTTTTCACCAATGTCGGTAATGTCCAATAACTTCAATAGAAACAAAATATATTATTGCGGTGCTACAAAAAAGCCAATTGTTTATTATATGGAAATTTCTATTGAGATATATTTTTTTATATTCTCCAGATGTACATAAAATGCGGGGCAGTAACTTCAGCTATCCGAGTCGCCGCGGAGGCGAGCGCTTGGAACCTAGTGTGGCGCGCCGGCTCCGCGTCAACCACTCACGCGCTGCATGCCGCGTCCATACTCGAGAACGCTGGGCAGATTGAACAAGCCATTGCCTTATACCAGAAAGCAGGTATATCTTAGGCTGCTGAACACTGAACAGTTTTTCTTGTTTCTGCGACTATGACGCTGACCAGAACTATAACTACAGTACTTTTGTCACCAGGCAGCAGGGTTGATACAAAAAATTCTAATATATGTGTCATCTACCAACCCGTACTGGGCCCGCGTGAGGAATTACGGACTACTCCCTCTCACCGAGAGGCCTGTGTCCCAGCAGTGGGAACATTATAGGCGGATTATGAGCAGAGTAGATATTCTCACCGACATATCAATCGAAAAGTAATACTTTTCGATTGCTATACTGAAATGGTATAAAAAGTTCATAGTTAAAAGATATTTGTTAGTCACCACACCACCAGACAACCAGTATTATCAAGGGGTATTACCCAGTAACTGGGTTGTGGAGGTCAGATAGGCAGTCGCTCCATGTAAAATACTGGTATTCAGCTACATCCGGTTAGACTGGAAGCCGACCCCAACATAGTTGGGAAAAGGCTACGCAGATGATGATGATCAATCAAAAAGTATACTAGCTTATCCCTTAAGAGACTAATGTCCTTGTAAAAATCTCCCCAACTACAAAACTCGGCTCTCTGTTCAATTTAGGTAAGATCCACATGGCGTTAAAGCTAGCAGTTAATAGCGGTGATACGAACGCTATGATCGCAGCAGTAGAGGCACTTGGAGACAAAGTGGATCCAGAGCTTGCCAATACATTAGCGGCTCATCTGAGGCAAGCAAACCAACACTCACATGCTGCGGCGTTGCTAGCGACCGCTGGGAAGGTAATTAGATATTATTGTGTTTAATAATATAAAACTAACTCTAAGAGAAAGCGCCATAAAGTATATTTTAATCTTTGTTTCCGATTGAAGTTATGCGTCTTTCTAGTAGACCCAGCATAATTTAATCTTATAGGATTTTCCGAAATTACGTTGCATTGGTTCCATACAACATATTGTGGTTGCCACAGGCTGGACTCCAGTAAAAAAAAAAACTGGGTTTACTTACCTACAGCCAGCTATTACCCAATCGAATCAACTCCCGCTTGCTTTACTTTTGTCAAAACATTGAAAATTTAATAACTATAAGTAATCATTTTTTACAGTACGAAGAAGCTTTAGACATAGTGGAACAGATACCAACACCGTTAACCGAAGAGCTGAGCGAAAGGTTAGCAGCACCGGCCGGTACGACTGGCAGGGATGTGCTGCTTAGGCGACTGGCAGACGTGTTGGGTGCTCGGGGACTGTACCACCAGGCTGCCAAACGACTGGCACATGCGGGAGACAAGGTAACTTCTGGAACACTCAAGACACTGTAGGCCATTTGTATTGTATTAAGTGTAACTTCGTCAGGACTAGGGTACATGATATGTACAAAAAATATACTTGAATGATAAGAAAATGTTTTATATACAGTTGCCCAACCAGCCTAACACAATGTACACAATGTATATGTATATGTGATGTAGCAACTGGTGCCTAACGACGAAACTTTAACAATATGTTTGCCCAAAGGGTCGGACTCGAACTTATGACCTCTCGCTCGACATTGAATCGTGCGTTTCATTGCGCGCTGACGTGAACAGCGATTTTTCACACCAAAAATAAAAATCCAGCAATAATTTTTGCTCAAAGTTCCTTAGTTCGACGTACACGTTACTTAGTTTGACGTACGTAAAAAATCCGTAGGTAACGGCTATGTGATGGATCTTTGTACACCCAGTATTATATCCACTAATAATTGAAACAACTATTTCCAGGCGGGTGCAATGCGTTGGCTGATGCGTTCTGGCGACGCGGATCGCATAGCAACATTCGCAGCAGCGACTCGCGACCGCAACGCTCAACTGATGGCAGCCGACTACTTGCGTCGCCGCGCGGACTGGCGAACACGGCCCGATCTCATGAGGCACATACTGCACTTCTACACCAGGGCAAAGGCATACGGGAAACTAGCCGCTTTCTACGCTGAATGCGCTAAAGTCGAAGTTGATGAGTATGATGTGAGTGCTTCATGTTAGGTATTCTTATTTCTTCTTTGAACTCCCGGTATAAATCTGTTCCTGGTTGAGGATTCCACATAGTCATTCCATTCTCTTCCATAAAAACACATTTGAAGACCAAATGTCTTCAAATGTGTTTTATGCATTTCTATGGCGTGTTAAGATATTTTGGTTGTTTTTCAGAACTACGACAAAGCATTAGAGGCGCTTAAGGAAGCTGTCAGGTGTTTGGCGAAGTCTGCTGACACTGATACAGGTTACATAACACTAACACTATTCATTTATTCCATCATAGTAACAAAAATTTTAAGTAAATAATTCATTTAACACTTATTTCAGGTGCTCAAACAACGGCGCTTCAAGAGCAAAGTGCTATCGTCAAACGCTACGTGGATGTTAAGAAAATGTTGGATGCTGGAGAAATTAACCCAGGTAATGGATACTTTGCGATTTTACTGTTTATTTTTATTAAATTTTTATTCTAAAACATTTTTATGTAAATATCCTCAGGTGTTGTAGCTGGGCAACAACTTCTTCGTGGTGTGACCGGCCGGCCAGGATTGATATCAGAAGAGAAAGTTCTACGATTACTTATACAATACGCGCCTAATCATGCTGATGCACCTCGTAAGAATCACATTATTTAATTGGGGCTTATATGCTAGGCCGTGATGGGTACTTGGCAACCAGACCGTAAGAAAATACACTCTCAATACCTTTTCTATACTACGTGGTTTCGGCCTAGCATAATAATTATGTTTTTCTCTATACTACTGTTCAGTTTCTTTAAGAGATTTTAAAGGAACACTTTATTGTTTAACAGGATTCGAAAACCAACTTAAGGCACTACAACAGCAACCAGACGAACAAAGTTTGAGTCCCGACTCGACAGATCACAGTATTGAAGAAGTTGTTTAAGATATAATTTTGTGATAGAGCTCCGTCCATTCCATGACAATTATCCGTCCTTATTTATTAAGATGTGTCTTTGTAAGTGTAGTAAATAAGTAGATACTTATTATTAAATAAAATTAACTTTAATGTTCTGATTTTTATTATTGCTATTTTCCCTTTTTAGTAAATTATTATGTCGCGGCTAACTTTTCATCGAAACATACTGTGATGCCGTATTGCAGATTTTGTCGCCTGTAAACATTGTTGGTGTCTGCTGCTAACCTTAACATAAAACTACGTGATGTTACTAAAAGGTGTTTCGTTATACGTCCCGTCCTTCTCATATACTATATTTAATATATTGCTTTAAACACATTTATGTATATGGATCCGATGCATCAAATAATTATTGTACTATCTTTTAAGTCGGTCTTGTCTGGGCATCATCATCTCTCTCGAATAAAATAATGCAGATAATTATGGTTTCATAGTTGGGAAGGCAATCTACCAGCTGATTGTCAAAGTCAAAAATATTACTTGACAGATAACCTCTAAACTCTCAATAAGTTTGTGCGAATCAATGTTATTAATTAATTAAAATAACTGTATTTGTCGCTTTAAATGAATGAAACAAATATAATTGACAATGGTTAGGTTCATAAATAATGTAAGGAGTCTATTTTCTATGAACTATCGAGGTTTTCCACGGTTTGTTTTCTAGCTAAAAACTTGTATATTTTCGAAGTTTTATCAATAAAGCAGTACCTAAGTATATTTCATACATTTTCAGAATAATATCACGGCGTTTGAATAGTTCTGATACACTTGAGACGAATACTGATGTAAAGAAGATTCGCAACTTTAGTATTGTGGCTCATGTAGACCATGGTAAAAGTACTCTAGCCGACAGACTGCTCGAAATAACTGGTTCCATCAAACCGGGCGCCGAACATGCACAAGTTTTGGATCAACTGCAAGTAAGTGTAAAACTTTTATATTTATTTAACACTAGCTTCTGTCCGCGGTAATACTGGTATTCAGCTGCATCCGGTTAGATTGGAAGCCGACCCCAACATAGTTGGGAAAAGGCTAGGCAGATGATGACTAGCTTCTGTCCGCGACTTTGCGAAATTTCTTGTTTCCTCGATCCATCCTGTCGCACATCTACTCGCGCTATCACTTCATTTTCGCTTAGCATTCTTTCTGACTTTGTTTGCTCTTCTAAGAATTACGACCCTTAGGCCGTTTACACATTATGCCGCTGCGGCAGCGTTTTTTGACGCCGCGGTGTCAAGACTCTTCAAAACTCGCCGCGGTCGCGGCGGCGTCATGTGTGAGGGTTCATACAAAGCAAAGGGTGACTAATGTAGCGGCACCGCGGCGGCGGCGGTTTCGCTGCAAATCTGTAAACGGCCTTAGGAGCGTAATTTTAAACGGCCTGAGGAGCGTAATTTTAAATAGCTCTTAGCTTTCTTTAAGAACTGGGCTATCAAATGTAAAAAGTTTTTTCCAAATGTAATTCAATATAAACTTACAAACAAATTTTACCTCTTTATAATATTAATATAGATGAACTTTCTGAAATAAATTGCATCTAGAACAGTAAAACATGCTTTCACAGATGGATATTTAAAACCAATTTTTCTTACAGGTTGAAAGAGAAAGGGGTATCACTGTGAAAGCTGTGACTGCATCCTTAAATTACACATACAACAATGAAACCTATCTCCTCAATCTCATAGATACTCCAGGCCATGTAGATTTCTCTAATGAGGTAATCAATTTTCAGCATTAATTGAATCTCAATCCAGTAACGTAGTATTCTATATATTTAGGTTTAATTCTATATATTTTTGCAGGTTGTCAGAAGTATAACAGCATGTCAAGGAGTGATAATGTTAGTTGATGCAAATGAAGGTGTTCAAGCACAGACAGTAGCTGTGTACTCACTGGCTAAAAGAAACAACCTACTCATAATCCCAACACTGAACAAGGTGGACCTACCTCGAGCTAACCCTGACAAAGTAAAAGCACAGCTACACTCATTGTTTAAAATTGAACCAGATAGTGTGATGAGTATTTCAGCCAAGAAAGGTTGGGGAGTGAAGGAGTTGTTAGAAGCGGTTATAACTAGAATACCTCCACCTTCTGTAGATACTCAGGGCCATTTCAGAGCACATATCATCGACACCTGGCATGATAAATATAGAGGGGTGTTGTGTTTGGCATACATACAATCTGGTAAGGTGCAAGTAGGTCAAGCAGTCAAATGGAAGTCTGATGCTAAGCCTCATATAGTGAAGTTCCTTGCTATATTGAGACCAAGTGAGGAGCCTATTGTAGAAGCTGTGGCCGGCCAAGTTGTTATGGTAGGTAAGTGACAAATCATTTTACTATTCTCGTTTTCCTTGTCATTTGAATGTTAATGCTTCCATTCCATTGAATAAAAGCTTCCTCCACTAAACACAGTAGCTAAAGTTGACTTGAGACTTATGAAATCTTGCACAAGTAGTTATACAGTATCTACCAAACTTTAAGAGCCATACCTCACCAGGATGCAATGGCGACGTCGAGGTCGCACTGCCAACTAAATTTATACAGCTATATGGGCGTGCGTATAGGCGTCTGCTTGGTTACGCAGCCAACCATACATTTTGTTGGCGACGCGACCTGGCTGCGCCGCCATGGCGTCCCGGTGAGCCATGGCTTTTAGATCTTTGTATTTTAACAAAACACTTCATGGACCTTTCTTTCAGGTTGCGGTCCCAAAGGCGGTGGCAGCGTCGGCGACACATTGCTGGCAAAAGAGGTCGCGGACAACGAGTCGGTGTCTACAGTCCCGCCAGTCAAACACATGGTGTATGCAGGCATCTTCCCAGCAGATCAGTCGCAACATCCTCAACTCAGTGATGCTATCAAGAAGCTGGCTTTGAATGACTCTGCAGTTACTGTGAATCCTGATTCTAGGTAATTAAGAAAAATCTTTACATAGAAGTAAAACACATGTTCGGCACGAGTCTTCTTACTAGGGAGTATGTTGCACTACTTCTTCCCAGCTAAAACACTAGGAAATGGTAAAAGGGCAGGTGTTTGGGGCTGTCCTGTCCCATGTAACTTTTGATGTTCACAATATGGTGATCCTCAGTCAGCGGGATAATCACGTAACACAACATGCATTGCTTTATTTACATTGTTGAGCAGACAAATTTTTCGAACATATGAAGCAATGGATTAGCAATATCCTTCAAAATGATTCAGATTGTGATTGATAGTGTGTTACGCAATTTGGGTGCTCTATGTTCTGTTATGGGGTTTGGTTTCCGCACATAGTCCTTCAAGTGGACTTGTGCGTGGGTCATAGCATTTCTGCAAGTAGGTCACCTACCGACGCCGGCGCCGCAAATGTGAACACGCGTCGCGAGGCACAAAACGCCTCCATCTGCAGTTTCGAGTAGGCGGTCTCGAATGCGTCACCAACTGCCGAGAATGCATACCTTGCAACGCGTGCCGTGGCCGTCCCTGCCTCGACACAGGTGGAGACAACGACTTGTGTAGGTTCGTCGACCCCCAAACGAGCCTACGCAGTAATAGTAGCCGCTAAAAGCCTGCTGAGTCGCAAAACTCGCAGGTAAAACTAGCGGGAAAACCAAAACGGGGTAAACGGAGCCGGTCGAAACCCAACAAGGTTTTGAAAAGGCAGGGTCCAGAGAAGGACACGTGCGACAAGGATGGTTTCACCAAGGTGGAGGAGAAGAAGAAGAAGGAGCTTCCTTGTCAGAACCAGTGCAGCACCGCGCAGGCAGGACTCAACATGCTGATCCGTCCAGCAATCCCGACGACGCAGCTGTACGTGTTCAGACTGCACCACTCCACGAAGGTTGAGGAGATCGTGGAGTACATGCGTGTGAAGACCAACTGGACTTTGAGGGTCGAGAAGTTGGGGTCGCGTCACAACACGAACTTCAAGTCGTTCGTGGTGCGTGTTCCGACACATCATCTCGAGAAGTTCCTCAAGGAAGAGTTCTGGCATGGCTTCCTTGGACTGCCTGCAGCCCAGTGTCGAAGTCAACCAGCTCCCTGCTTGTGTGTGGATGTGCTCCTGTAGCCAACTGCGTAGTTGGTTGAAGGGGATGAGCACGACGGGTTCAGGTCCACAGACTGACGCACTGGAGGCCCTTCTGGCCAGCTCGTCAGCTTCGTCGTTTCCTAGCGATCCACTGTGTCCTTTTATCCATTGTAGTGTCACTGTGTTGCAGTTAGTTACCGCAATGTGGATGCTGGTTTCTCTTTGTTTTCTTATTTGAAACATGGTAATAAAATAAATAATTAATTTTCCAGTCCCGCTTTAGGACAAGGGTGGCGCATTGGCTTTCTAGGCCTCTTACATCTTGAAGTGTTCACACAACGTCTACTACAGGAGTATAAAGCAGAAGCCATACTGACAGCACCTTCTGTACCTTATAAAATCAAGTAAGTCCTGGTAAATCATAGATGAGTTAGTTATTAATCATATTCCTCTCTTTTTTCTTCTATATTTAATTTTAATTTGAAAATATATATGCAATAGATAGATAGAATATGCTTGAATCCCAGGAATAATTTCCCTTTAATTTGGAACAACAATTTCAGAGTAAAAGGAGCAAAGGCAATAAAACAATATAAAGGTACAGAAGTTATAGTTACGAATCCTGTACTGCTGCCTGATGTGAATAACATTGAAGAATACTATGAGCCATATGTAATAGGTAAGAAATAAAAGAAGTTGTTTATTCAAAGCCCTACCTATTCAAATTCATGTCTATCGATCTTCATGATTTTCATTTGACTATATTAACTTGACTATTACAGGAACAATAATAACCCCAGTGGAGTACATTGGAGCTGTAACATCACTATGCATAGACCGTCGTGGCAGTCCCCTTCCTTCAAGCGCAGTTGACGACAAAATGACCATGATGCAGTACATACTACCACTCTCAGAAGTCGTGATTGACTTCCACGACACACTCAAGAGCATTACTTCGGGATTCGCAAGTTTTGATTATCAGGATTATGGGTTTCATCCCAGCTCGTTAGTAAGGGTAAGTTCCTGTTTTTTTAGTACCTCGCATTTAAAAAAAGGATTTCTAATTTTCACGTAGCATCATCGGCCTTTAATTTGCCCATTGCTGGGACACAAGCCTCTGTGAGAGGCAGTGGGCCGTAATACACCACGCGGGCGCGGTGCGGGTTCGTAGATGTCACATGTCTTCGTATTTTTAATTCTAGAACATGCCGGTTTCCTCGCATGTTTTCGTCACCGTTTTTAATGGCTTCATCTTCACATAGTTATGATCGAAATAATAAGGAATTAATTTGATCATAACTATGTGAAGATCAGCTTTCGAGCCCTTGAAACCCTCGGGCCGTGGGGTCCGAGCGGTCATGATCTTTTTAAGGAAATTTCGAAACGGCTGGTTGACATTTCCCGTGACCCAAGGGCTGGCTTCAGAGGCTAAGCATTGCCATATAACGTGGTAATGCTGCCAGTCTCTTGAGTCCATTACCAGTCGACAGCGATGCGGATGAATTTTTCGACGCTATATTTTAGTTTGTGTATAGTTTTAGTTAAGTTAGGATTTAATTTTGTTATTTTTATTAATTAACTAGGTATTATTTGCTTACTTATTATTTTAATTTATAGAAATAAATAAACTTTAATACTTATAAAGACACACATTGGTTTAATTTCTAAAGAAAATTGATGAATATAAGATAGCAATGTCGTGTAGTTTTTTTTTTCACAGTGTTTATAACAGTTATACACTTTCAGATGGACATTCTTATCAACGGTTTGTTAGTCGACGAGTTATCTACTATCGTGCATACTACTCGTTTGGAGTACAATGCTAGGAGGCTTACTGAAAAGCTAAAAGAAATGATACCAAGGCAGATGGTGCAGGTAATAATTAATCACTAGCTGCTCCCCGCGGTTTCACCCGCATAATTCTCGATCCCGTGTTAATATCGGGATTAAAAGTATAATCCTCATCTAGGTCATGGTCTACTCATGTGCCAAATTTTATCAAAATACGCTCAGCCGTTTTAGCGTGAAAGCGTAACAAACTAACATATAAAAAATAATTTTCTTTTATTATTAGTTTACCGACACTTTTTAAAGAATAGTTCTCATGAATGAAAATGTTTTAGGTCGCCATTCAAGCCGTCGTTGGGGGAAAAGTTTTCGCTAGAGAAACTCTCAAAGCATACAGAAAGGATGTTACAGCTAAATTGGTAAGCATAACATCATATGAAACAATAAATTTATTTAAGAATTGAGCCACCTGACTGCCCCATAGCATAATCAGCCTATAACGTTCCCACTGTTGGGACACAGGCCCGTCTTTGTAAGAGGGAATGGGCCGTAATCCACCACGCGGGCCCAGCGTGGGTTGGTAGATGTCACGTCTTCGAATATTTGGTTCTCACGATGTTTTCCTTCACCGTTTTTGAGAGCAATAGTGATGAAACAAATTACACAAAGTTTGAACCCAGGCAGGCGCTTTAGCCTGCCTGGGTTCAAACCCACGACGTAAAACTCGTAAGTGGTCGCTACCACTAGGCCACCACTGCTCTCAACTGCGACTGCCCCATAAGGAGGGTAAGTTATTAATGATATGTCTAAGTAGAAAGTGCGACCGAATATCTTTAACGACTATAGCAACAGATTTAAAATGCATGTCGCCCATCACGAACTATGTATTATTTCAGTACGGGGGCGACGTCACTCGTAAAAAGAAGCTGCTGAAACAGCAAGCGGATGGAAAGAAGAAAATGCGCAGTGTTGCCAACATAAGAATACCAAGGGATACCTTCATAGATGTATTGAAAAGATAACTAATAAATCTATATTAGATAGAAATTACTATAGTTTTATTTTCTAAATCAAAAAAAGGTAACTAAACTAACCTTGACATTATTATGTGAATTATCAAAATCAACTTAAAAAATGCCGTCCCCAGTATGAACAAGTAAAAATAACAGACATATAGAAAAATATACTTAATTTATTAAAAAAAAAATTACTTGATTACAATTAAAGGACATTGCATGGTTAACAAACATCACAAAAATAATATGATTCTTAAAAAAATAAATTCTACAGCTGCTAATTACCGAGTGTCGAACAAAAAAAACAGCAAAAGTAAGTCTAACACTGAACGAAATGTTCGTAATTCGAGCACTTCAAATTAGATTATATAAGTAAAATGAGTCTTGGTTATTTTAACAATTTTTGTATTGATCACTAGTAACAATAATTTAATCAGTATTTTAAAGCAATGTATTGTGAGCCTCGTCACTTATCTACATAATAATAACATACAGCGTCGCCGCAACTGGTCGAGCTACCGATTTAAAAATAACTTCTTTAATAAAAGATAGAGTAGGTACATTGAAACGATTAATATATCCATTTGGAAGTCATCACGAAGGGACATAAATTACGTCAGCAAGATCACAAAGATATGAAACAAAAATACAAAATACATATAACTTTGGCATAATACTTATTATACCGAGTATAAAGTTCATGTAAACAATTAGGGAAAGGCACGGTAGAAGAAGTAGCACTAATAGTACAGACGCCAGCACATCAAGCTACTACAATCTGTCAAATTTCTTCAATAGACTTTCAACTGTATCGCTAAAGCATTAGGATCAAGGTTGATTGGGAAAATTTGACAGTTTCGGGTAGCTTGACCTGCTGGCGTCTGTACATAAAATACCGCAATCAAGCTAATAAAATTTTAATGCAACAAATAATCAAGTCCCATAAGGATATTCTTTTTATCCAATGTATCCATGTAGGCAATCTCGTACAAAAGTATGTTTGACATTCTTTGGTTGGTCTTGCTTGCACCACTTGATCAATTTACCTACTTATATCACATATTTTTATCTTATACTTTTTTTTGTTTTTCGTCAAGAAAGAGTAGCAATACCTGTTCATTAATATTACACAATGGCAACCTTGTGTCTATTTAAAAAAAAAATACTAAAATCATACAATATATATTTTTATTCATATTGATGCTGATACCTTTGTAAAAAAAGATAATGAAATAATATTGTAGCAACAATATCGCAATAAAGAAGTACTCGCTTAACTTTAATTCTAAGTAGTGCGCAATTTTGCGACAATTATAGTACCTAACAAATATTGATCAGAGATCCAGTCTTCAATTTTAACAAATCCAATTACTCAAAATAATTCTCAAATTGTATGTATTGACATAGGTTTCACAGATGAAAAGCTAGTCGCAACATTCCTAGCAAACTTATTTTAAGACTTCAATTTAATGCATTCTTTCAGCTTCAATATACTGTATTTAGTAGTTTGTTATTATAATTTATCTAACATCATAAGAACACATCAACATCGCAATAAACATTCATTTTAAAATTTTCATACATTTCATGGAAATATAAAGTAACTTTATATTGATTTTGACTACATATTTAACCTTTTTTGGATATTATTATAAATTTACAAAATGTATATCGTATCTTTATTTATAACACAAAATATAATAGACGTTTACTTTTTACGGCAAGCTTACATGGAATGAAAGTTAGTTTTTAATTACTAATGATAGTTTTTTACTGTGTGCAGTAAATTATGTGAATGTTTGCGTGCGTGATTCATTGCTTCTCAATAAGTCATTCGCGTGTTATGAGCAATATTGTACTTGTTGTACAGTGTCTACTCGGAGTCTACGTGCCACCCAGGAAAGACGACTAATTGGCTACAATATATTTTAAAATTAAAGTACCCCACATATTGCTTGAACGCTTTTTTCACATTCTTGTAGAAAATCACACAATTCTTGGCCTAAACAAGTCGCCTTGTCGTACTTAGGTGTCTTAAGAACCTTAAACAGCAACATCTAAGATATATAGATGTTACGTAAGTTGAGCAACTTAATTCCCAACTAGGATTGAAGTTTTTCGATTCTTAGTGCGGTTTTGTTGATTATGGAAAGAATTGTGTAATGTAGCCCAATGTTCTCATTGCTTATACTCGTTTATAAATGAGCCTGCCTCCAAAATCAAAATGAAATAGGTACATACGTAATAGAAATCAGTGCCTAAATGATATGTGCAATATTTTTGCATCTAAGTTGGCTAAAGTCAATGTGTCACTTGGAAATACAAGTTAAATTTTATTTATAAATATATGAATAATATGATCTTTACATCTATGTTGAATATTATTATATTTCTATAAATTTCTGGTTGTATATATCACTAATAAATCACACGAAATATTTAACAAATATCGCGAATATGAGCTCACAGGAGACAACCTCACTTATACACTCACTTTCGGGTGACAGTTTGTTATAATCTCATCCTCTCTGAGGTGCCATATGATTATCT
Organism: Apamea monoglypha; assembly: GCA_911387795.2. Classification (NCBI taxonomy): domain Eukaryota; kingdom Metazoa; phylum Arthropoda; class Insecta; order Lepidoptera; family Noctuidae; genus Apamea; species Apamea monoglypha. The sequence continues at coordinate 11,068,611 of OU426922.1, forward strand.
GTCTTCAGATGTCTCCAGGAATTGGGCATATACATCTCTTGTACATTCCCCTTTTTCATTAAACTTGTATTTGTAATAAGATCCATCAGCACAGATAACTGCAACAAAAAGTAAGATTAGATATCGTGTTGTCACATTGTCATATTTAAGGTAAATAAATTATATAACACCATTTTTATGTATGAGTCATAACAAGTACATAATATTTACTACCATAAAGTACTCACCAATAATGGAACTTTTATCAACCCCAAATGCACAGATGCATGGGGGGCCATTTGGGATGGTAAATTTGCAAAAACTCCAATTGCTTGAAAAATATTTTGGCAAGAAATTTACTGTCGCCAAACTGGATTGTTTGTTTAGCTTGTCATCTTCGAGACTAAACACGTGAACTGTCCCATGGTCTGATGTGACACACAAGTTGGTGCTTGAGTGATTAAAGTTTATGCAGTAAATTGTGGCCTGAAAATAAGGAAAATAAATTCTAAAAACGTCACAGAATAATTTTATGTTGCAAGTTTGTGACACCTTTTGGTACTTATGGTGCAGTATGGTTTCCTGCTGACATAATTTATGAGGTTTAATTATTGCGAGAAAAGCTTTATTTTACCTGATGTGCACCTCTCCTGAGTTCAGCAAGTTTCTGTCCAGTAGCTGTATCAAACACTCTGATGAGTGTGCCTTTAGTAGAGGCCGTAGCCAGTCTGGTGCCTCCAACGTTTAGTGCCAGGCAACTGAGTGGAGCCTCATGTGCAGCTATCAAGTGCCCGTCTGGTGCTGTACTTGGGCCTGCATGACTGCTTAATTCTACCAACTGTTTAGAAAATAACATGTTGTTTACTAACAGCCTTTATTGCACACTTTCATCATATTCATGGACAAAAAAGTAAGTTCTTTAAAAAAGACATTTGAGAATAAATTATTTATACACTCACCGGCACGGAAACTTGGCCACATGTAAATTTCACAATATTCCACTTTTAAATACATTTTCGACACTGAAATAAGGGTAGATGCACTCAGTAAGTGTCTCTTGAACTAAGAGTAAACTTTTTTGACCTACCCTAACAATCATTGGAAACACTTGCAGTTTTTGTTAATGCGAGTATTTGCGAGATAAGCGCTTGGCCAAGATTCCATGCTGCTGAGTATAATTAATTCACTTTATCCAATAAATAATTTACTCTCATCATGGTTTTCATATAATATTTGTTAATAATAAAGGGGCAAATAGTTTTGTAACAGGTAAATGAAAAACTATTTAAAGGGCTACTACAGTATTGTAGGTATAACAGTAAACGAGACATTATAAAAAAGAAGACAAAATAAAATAAGGAAAACTTATAAACTTGAACCTGTATTTATTCTACCAACAGTTTTGCTTGGTATTATTTGAAAAGTGAGATTATCTAATTATTTTCTCTCAAATCGGTTTATTATAATATTGTAAACAGGGAACGAGGAAAGCTGTCCCACCGTAATACAGTTTATAACTAATACGGGGGTCAGAGTGCATCGGTTTTATAACCTAAATTTATTATAGTGCACTGAGCTACTGCTCAGTGCACTATAATAAATTTAGGTTGTTGGTTGTTGTATGAAACCATAGTAAACTGGGTATCATAATTAGGAACTAAATGAAGTAGACCAGTAATAATTTAATTAAATGATTCATAGAAGTACTTTACCTGTACATGTCCTGTTTTACGGCTGGGGTATGCAAGCAGGGCATTATTACTGTTGGGGCACACAACACACAGCCCTCTGGAGTTCTGACAAGTCTCAAATACATGCAGCATCTGCGGCTGAGCCGTAAATGTATACACTTTAATCAAGTTCTCTGCAAAAAGTAATTACAGTTAGGCATACATGTTTAAAGTATCACAAAAATAGAGATAGGTAAATAAATTAAGACATAATTAACTTATGCTTAAGTTATTTAAATCAACAACAACCTTGATTTATACTTACAAATACATAACCATGTTTTTTGCTAGTGTTTCACACTGACAAAAGACTGATATAATAGATAATACTTTTGCTTTCCAATAGCAGTGAAACATTTTTACTCAATTTACACAAATATGCTAATGATACCTGAATAACAGCTGATGAACAAAAATAAAAGTAACCGTAAACTTTACCTAAAACAACAACAATGCGGTCTCTTCGAAGTTTCACAGCCTTAACTGGACTATTAAAGTCAAGAGATATTGCTGAATCTTTTTTCAAATCGTCCCATATTATAACTCTGTTCGGGGGATACACGGGGGTTTTTCCACCGCCTACTAAGGCCATGTAATTGCATCTGAATAACATCTCTACGTAAGATAGACCGCCTTCAGCGAAATTCTGTCGCTCTTTTTCTTTAAGTGGGTCGCTATTAAACACCCGAAATCCATTCTCCGTTCCGCAAGCAAAACAACCTGAAGATTGCAAAACAAAAATGTAAACCGATTTGTACATGAAGCCCAAGCAAATGAACAACTTGATCAGCCCCATTACCTTGATCTTGATTAAATCCCACATATAGAAGTCCATTTCCAAATGTATTATCGTCGGATAAATTCATTGTACAGCCTTATCGCAGAATATTTGGACAAAAATCTTATAGCAAAACAATAAAATTATCTTCAATAGGCTACCACAACTTTGCGGCAATTTGACAACAAATTTTGCAACAGACAGAGGTGCCAACATGAAAATGTCAAAAATAGTAAAATGTCAGTGTCACAAACGAGCAAGGCTTTTTGAAATGTGCACAGGCTGAGATCATTACCATACTGCCTATGTGCCATAGAGTAAAGTAATATATCGGGTTTTATAAGATAACGAAGTCTAACACAGGGGGCTTACTATAACCTTTTAAGGAAACGTTAAATTTTCATTCGGTTCAGAAGCAAGCTGTCATAGTCCTGCTAATAATCGTACTATGAGAGTAATAAAAGTAAACAACTATTGAACGTAGTTCAGCGATGTTGAATAATAACAAGGACTTGTCTGTGACCTGCTGCAATGCCATTGTCTTTTAAATAGGCATCGTTCAAAAACTTAAATCTAATTCTATTTTCACTTTACCGGTTTTTTGAAAATAATTGATATATGAGTTTCTTACTTGGTATACACATATTTTAACTATGATTACGTATGACAAGTTACCTTGATACATTATCTAAAAGCACTACAAAGCTCAATTTCCCGTTCAAAACAACTTTGTAACTTTGAAGGATTCAACGTGATTTTGAACGCGTGTGGATAAGTCATGCAACAATTAAAAAAACATAAATTTTTGCGCGCCAAATATAACGTTTTAAAGTCCGTTTCCCGAAAGAAGTCCCGCGGCAATAAGTGGAACTAATTATTATTATATAGTTAGCAACATTCCAACAACAACTCTCCTACCCCAGACACCTTTCTTTATTTAAGAATGTGCATTTTATTAACCAATAATCAAGCCTGCTACTCGTATATGATGTCGAGATAAATAAATAAATCAATATTTATGATTCCGTCCTACGACAGTGGCGCCGTGTCTACGAGACTTCTTTTGTGAAACGGACTTTATATTTGTATACCTCTTTACAATGTCGTAAATTCGTAAGTTTGTTTACTTACATGAAAAAAATATCATAATGGTGTACTTACTTCACGCATTTTTAATTGGAATGTCGCTTCAGATATTTATTAGAATGAATGTTGTGAATTTATTTTTAGTAAAACACGAACAAGTCGTCGTATTACTATGACCCAACTGCTTCGTCAGGAGTTCTAAACATAGAGAAATTGCAGTTATGTATAACAAATCCACCCAAGCACGGGAACATAGCAAGCTAATGTGGAAAAGGGTTACAGAGAGAATATACTATTTTTGCCCCCCTTGTATTGTAACGTCTATTAATAGTATTACATAAACCTTAAAACAAGTAACCAATTTATCATTTAAAATGGTATTTTATTTAAATAAAGCCTAACCGGGATCACGAAATCGAAATAAAAATAAAATGTATTGATAATGTACCCAACTGAATCAACTGATTCAATTCAGGATATGGTCGTTAGTGTAATAAAGTCTTGTATTGACAAAGCGTATTTAACGATTTTACATTAAAAAAAAAACTAAGTAATTTCAGTTCGAGGTGGTAACCAGATCTATTTTTATTAAGTAAAACAATTTACCATTGAAGCTGCAGCAGGACCTCCTGTGTTTAATCTCATTTTTAAGTTTGCTTACTATCGCGTAAAGTATTGTGTAAAATCAACGTGAAACGGATTGTAGTTTTTTGTTTCTTGTCAGTTTGACTAGTTTGACTCTAGTGTTGTTACTTAGTCATTAACGGTCAGACACTCGATTGTCTCGATTACATAATTCGAAAACTCTATTCAAGTTGAATCTAAACCATTCCATTGAACCTAGCAGTTTCTTAAGTTTGAAACGCACACAAAAAAAAAACTTATAGAAAAGAATCATAGCAAGATCCAGAATAAAACAACCTACACGTTATCAACTGACAGCACTAACCCACAGAACTGTATTTTCATCACAGTATTATGTCGGTTAATATCACCATCACGTTGATATCACACGAAATAATAAATTTCTGAGACTGCTGGTAAATCTATAATTGGCGACTGTGTAAGACTTAGACTATTTAATTATAGAATTAAGAATGACAGTTAACTAGTGTGGCTGAGTTGGTCATGTTGGTGATATTTATCTAATAGTGTAACTCATTAACCTTTTGAACGCCAGAGTATAAACGTATCGCCGTACCCCTGACGCCAGGCCACTTTTCTGTCAAATGACCTTCATAAAAAATAGGGATTCCAAAACTTATATCGATATACAACTGAGTTTTTATTTTCGTCTTTAATTTTCTAATAAACCGTACTCACGACACTGAAATTTTATTTAACCTGCCACTATATTCCAATATAGTAATCTTTACACAGCATTTAACAGAGACTATCAATGAAAAAGCAGGTATTAGAAAACTAAAAAAATATATTTATTACAATATGGTTACAACACTATTCAACATGACTTGTCATGGTATTGTGACAATGGCGTTGCTTGCCAGTCAATTTTATGAAATTCTCGCATCGAATTAGGGATGTAGCAGTGTACACGTTGGTTATCGATTCTAATAAGTAAGTATTCTTTTCTAATATAATACCTATCCATATCTAAAATACGCAAGGATTTTAATGTAGTAATAAAAAAAAATTGAAATCAGTATTTTAATTATTGTTTTTTTTTACATGTAAAAAATACGCAGAAATAATTTAAAAATCAACAGTTACATATACCTAATAATTATTATTACGAATCAGTCTTAAAATATCACAAATCTTTAACAAAATGTACCTAATAATATACTAGGAAGAACATCAGTTTAGTACCTAATAATAATAATATCTATTTTGGGTTCAAAATTAAAATCACAAAATTCTATAAAGCTTTTTATTTTTCCTTATAATTATTATCAGAAAGCAAAAGTTATTATAGTTCTAAACTTTATGTCCGCTGTTTGTAAACGACAATCTATGTACCTATATACTTCGGAGCGGCCATATCGGCCTGGCCACGACTCCGGTCTAAGCCAAAGCGGTGAAGTGTGTAGAATAATAATAAGTACAGCTTGGCAAAAAAGTCGTGAAAATAATGGTGGCGCCACTATCGTGCATGTTGTAATCCTAAACAGTACGACTAAAACGGTTTTGATATTAGTTTTTTTTTAAATTAATGTGAATATTGGCGGGTTTTATGAAAACAAGAAAAGCTCTGAAACGCTTGTTCAGCCACTGCCTAGAATGATAACATTTGCAGTTATTTAATTTAATTAATTAAAAATAAAATTATTAAGTATTTCAAAATACTTTGATGTCAACTAATCCTCACTTATGTGACGCAATTTTATGTTTCACAAGACCCTAGATTAATTCAATAGGGTTTAGATCCCAGTGACAAGTTGGAAGCTTTACTAATGTGTGACTGTGTCCCACAAATCCAAGTTCTCCTCTAACCACAGGCAAAATGTTCCATAGTTGGTGTTCTAATCAAAAACTAAAAAAATAATCAGAATATTTTTTTTTAATCAGAATCTAATATTTTAATCAGAATAAAAAATGTTTTCTCTAAGTATTCCACGCCCGAAAACTCTTCATCCATGTCTTGGTGTGAGCTTTCACCAAAACTCTGCTGGCTATGTTCAGATGTGTCACTGTTGTTTCTTTTATCTTGTAGGTTTATGATATTTTTTGCAATGTCACTATACACAGTTTGTCCCCTTCGATAATAACCTTTTTCTATTTTCATGACATGTTGACATGAATTTTTCCAGTCGTCAACTGATATGCTCTGAAACGCTTGTTCAGCCACTGCCTAGAACAATAAAATAAAAAGAACTAAACATTTGCAATTACTTATTGTAATTAATTAAAAATATAGCCTTATAGTACTGATGGATTTCCCTAAAAAATACTATAGTTATTTTTGTTGAGTGATTTATTTTATGCAATATTAACAAAAAGTATCAAAATTATACGAACGCGCTGTATTCCGAATGTGTTTTGTAAACATAACCTCAAATTCGTGAATGTACATTTCAATAATTGTATGAAAGGTTTATAATAGATATTGCACCTTGAAATACACACATTAGATCTGATTACATGTATAAAATATAATTTTACCTGTCATTTCAGCGGTTCTTTTATATAAATCGTTGAGATGGGATAAAATTTGTCCGGCCTCGAGTTCTGCCAAACATCTCACGTACACTTTATAAATTATTGCTCTTGAGGAGCTGCGAATAACAGATCTGTTCATTATGAACACAATGGGTCACCAGTATCACCACGATAAAACAAATAATTAAATAATAAACACGAGAAACAGTCACCGATTACAAGAAATGACAGAATATGTACCTTACTCGACGAGGCAGAGCGAGTGTTGCCAATGATTAAATATTTTAGTTCCGTTTCAGGACTTTCTTGCCAAACTGTACACTAACTGGTTCCGTCTTAGTAGTATATTTAAAATTAATCATTTTTTAATTAGGTTAGCTTACATATTAGGTGCATACTATGATTACTACCTTTATTAATGCATACCTATGTAGACAGTGTGCGCTGGTCTAGGTACGACATTTTACTCATTCGTAAGAGTTATATAAAAAAAAACAAGAACAATAAGGTCAGATAATATTTTCAACGATTGATTCATATCATAAGTAAATCTAATAAAAGAGAAAATGTTTCAGGTGCTTATCAAAGCCTGTATCGTTCTTCTATAATAGTGTGAGTTATTTTTTGAAAAAATTTCGTTTAAGAAATTACTGACCTGTTTTTGTCCCTAATAAATAAATTAAAATGTTGACATAACATTTTTGATCAGTTTTTAAAATAATTCACCTCTAAATCATCTTGTATTGATTCCGCTTCCGAGAACTCTTCGCCATCTCAAATTCCTTCTAATATTCGAAGAAGTTCTTCGGTAGTCATTACACTCATGATCACGGTTTATACTATAACTAACTTACACGATATTTTAATAATAAACAAATACAAAAAAAAAATTAAAGCACTTCACTAAACTTAATCGCCTGCGCTTACGACGTCACCGCTGTGTCATACATTTATGACTATGGCGTACAGGGGACTGATAATATTGGTTTGCGCTAGGGATGCGCAAGAGATGAGTTTAACAAGTGTCGATATTAGACATTTGCATATTTTATTTTTGATTGTGTAGCTAGAGGCACGGTAGTATAAGGCTAAGTAGTTTTAAAAATACGTTTTATTTCTCCTGATACCAACTTATACACAAATAAAATACTCTGGACCAAAATTTCATACCTTATGGTATTCATCTTCTTAAGTTTTTATTGATTTTACAATCATATGTCACAACACTAGCTGTCACATATAGCGGACTACGGCGTGTGGGGGACTCCTTTTATACGCGTTTAACATCTACTTTTAAAACAACAAATTTCTCGATATTGGTGGTTTATTTATATTAGTTTCATGCAATACAATATAGACGGAAGCTTAAACTTTTAAATTATATAAATAAAAACACACAAAAGTAATGATTAAATAGTTTATTTCATAATATGGTGCGACGTGTATTTTGTCATCTATTTGTGACGTTGGCGTTCAGGGTAAGATTTCGTTTGTCACGTATATGTGACAATGGCGTTCAAAAGGTTAATCTAAATCACACCAATCTGACTAGTAGCTTGATTAAGCTGCAGCACTATCTGACACTGTCAGAAAGACAAGTGACATTGACAATAACACTTCATTCATTATATTTAATCCGTTTCTTTCGAAATTTTCGAATTGCATGAAATTGATATTTCTGTTTTCCTGTGTGTAATAATTGAAGGATTTTAATGAATATGGAATATTCAAGAAGGTATAGCATTTACTCCAGAAGGATGATGTGTTAATTGTTCAGTAAGACTTCAACGCAATGTGCGAAGACATTGTTGGCTGTTGTGCACATGTACGGACGCCAGCACATCAAGTTACTACAATCTGTCAAATTTCTTTAATAGATTTTGAACTTTATCGCGAAAGCATTAAGGTTCAAGGTTGATTGGGAAAATTTGACAGTTTCGGGTAGCTTGACCTGCTGGCGTCTGTACCTACCTAATATTGAGCGTGCGGCATTTAAGTATTTTCATCTTAGACACGGTATCAAGATGATAAGTGGAACGACCTGCATAGTTTTAGATGAAATACTACCTATTTACTTCTAAGTCGTCTGACGTTGAAATTGATATCCTACTAAACTTATAGTAATAAAAATATTTAGTCAATTATGTGATTTTTGATTTCATGAACAGTTTTAAACACATAGGGTGTTTAAAATGTTTAATTCCTACTATTTATTACTGAAATTAAATTATTTTACTAGGAGAACAGTGCACTATTCTCCTAGTAAAATAATTTTACTAGGAGGACCTAATCGCCGAACAAAAAAAACTCCTTTTACATTCTGCTGGCAAAGGAGCAAGTTAAGTCTGCATGCGAATGGTCAAAGGTATTTTTTTTACCATATCACTACAATGTTCTCATAGTGTAGTTTTTCTGTTTAAATTGTAAATACCTACATCAGAGCAATGCATGATAAAAAAGGCTAGTGAGAAGCAAGGGTTAGTTTGATTTCATAAAATATATTGGCCCTTGAATCCTTGTTTGAGCATAAGATTGCACTAGGCGTTAGGTACTTACTTACTATGTGTGATAACTATTATTTTATTTTTAGTACTAGGTCGAAATAAAAAAAATATTGATTTACAAATTCCCTGTATTCATTTCAAAAGGCTTATTTATTTCCCTAGTGCGACACCGTTGGTTTCTTTTTCTATTCGATATTCACTCCAAATTTTACGTACTCGTCACACAGAAATAATAAAAAAAAGTGTTATATGGGGTGCCCATATAACACTTTTTTTATTATTTCTTACAAAACAATGTTGAAAAAGCTTGTTTAATAGTAACTTATTCAAGATGGTTTACTTTGACGTTACAGATGTTCAATATTCGTTTTGCTGCTGTCAATTAGCAGGTCATGGTATGAAATTCTATACAAAACAGAAGGTAAACAGTTTTTGTAAACGTCAACATAGCAGGCCTGTTGCGGGCCTGCTAATAAGACGTCATAGTACAAAAAAGCAGTTTAGTTTCCACCCTCCTATAACAGCTCATGGTAAGCCGCCAGATCGCTTCTGGGAATCAAACTTGCATAAAAATGTATCTGAAGACTTTCTGGCATTTTGAACAATCCCCAGTCTACTCACACGCGATTAGCTGTTGTTTTCAGCAACAATTCAGTGCGAATGTTGAAAAGATACCTAGGATGCCTTTATACCTTCGGTTGATTGCATCCTACCCAAAGACCTTATACGTTTTAAGTAAAAGGTCTTTGAACCTACCCTACAGCCACAGGAACAAAAGTTAATCCTTTAGTCAGAAAACCTATTATGTATGGTATGCTCACACAACGACATATCTTGATATATAGCTATACGTTTCCAATTTTAGCCGACTTCACTTTACATACAGACGCCAGCAAGTCAAGCTACCTTAATGCTTTGGCGATAAAGTTGAAAATCTATTAAAGAAATTTGACAGATAGTAGTAACATGATGTGCTGGCGTCCGTACAATGAGAAGTAAACTTATACTGGAAAACTACAGCTTGGTATGTCGTAGTGCGTACGGAAAACGTACGTTCCGAATTCAATTTAATTATTTTTAGTGCGTGATAAAAGCGTTTCTTAGTTTTTTTTTTAACTACATATTTTTATTTATTTCATTATACTACTATTTGAAAAGTATAAAATCAACGAAGTTATGACGATTAGGGGCTACTAGCAAATTGGAGGGGCATACAAGTAGGCCCTAAAAATTTCCACAATGCACCTCCTGGCTCCATTATCAGACCCACAACAACATGTTGGGCTTGTCAAAATGAAACATATGATTCACGTGAGGCTCAACATGTTGCTCCAAACTTGAGGGGTTAACTAATAGCCACTGAAGAGTGCCACTATCCACCTACCGGCTTCATCATCATACCCTCCACACCAAGTGCAATATATTGGGCTCATCATAACAAATCACATGACCCCTAACTCAAACAGTTTACTCAGGCCCGCCGCTAGCTACTTAGTAGCCCGCGTGCAATACCGATTATGCCGCCCTACGACTACTTATGGTGAGTTTTGTTTTCTCAATTAAATAAGTTATTGCTAAAAAAGCCAAATACATCGGTAAATGTTTTTAACTCGTCGAATCTATCCTTTAAATTGGTAGGTATTGTCTGATCTAGGACTCTAAAATAAAACTCTACTCTATATTTGATTTTGGGGTCTACTAAAACTTCCATCACTGTGTTCATATTGAAATTGTGTTGGTTTTCTTCTTGGACGAATTGTATTTATTGGTGGGAAATCTGTTTCTACATTGAGCCTTTTTTTTTTTTTTTTTTTTCGGGATAGGAAATCATCAAATGACCCCTCCCGCTCTGGGTGGAGCGGAAGGGAGTGTCAGACTCTTACTGACTAAAACCCACCCATGTTCCTTCCTTCGCCCTTTATGTTCCGGGGTAGCGGTAACCCTTTCGGACAATCCCGCTGACCCGGCAGGCTTCGGCCCTGAGGGGCTCCTCGTTATGCTGACATCTCTTTGAGGCGCGCGTGGAACACTTACGCGCCGTCCGGCACGGGCCTGGTCCTGATCGGGCGGTGAGCTACCCATTGCTCTCCGCCCGCAGGCCCGCGCCTACGGTGGCCGGTAGTCTTCAATCGACTCCCGACGCCCGGGGCGTCTCCCGCGGCGGCTGGGACGGGAGGCTCTCTCCCTCATCCGTCCCGCCACCTCCTTCGCTAGCATGACTGCTTCGCAGAAGGAGGTCTACATTGAGCCTGTGAGCCACTTTGGAAGCTTCTGCTAACACCATTTCAAAGTGTTCATCCGTACGATATTCTGTAAACTTACCAATCAACTTATTTAACTTTATGCAGATTTGATTATTCATTGTGGGGCTCTGCATCATTTTGCTCAGAGCAAAAATGTCGTTTAAAATATCGAACCAAATTACTACCGAGCAAATAAATCTATAATTTTGAATGTTCAGAGCAAGTGCAAGCAATGAGCTTTGTGAGATGTAGTACAATCCCATTCCAAGGAATCACCAGATATTTCCAGCAAAGCATCAAATATTTTTTCGAGGTGATACCGTAATGGTTTAACCGCATCAATTTTGTTAGACCATCGCGTGGCGCTTAAAGCTTTTAATTTTAAATTTGGTAAATGTTTGCAAATTATCGACCACCTTTTTGTAGATGATGAAAAGAAAACGTAAATATCTTAAATTATATTAAAGAAATTCAAAGTTTCGTGCGTAATATTTGCTGCATCATTCACTATCAAATTAAGACGATGAGCCGAGCATGGGACGTAAATACGCGGTTATTGATTTCCCTATTTTTTTTTTTTGTAATCCATTGTGTTTTCCACGCATATTAGAATCATTATCATAACCTTGACCACGTACGTTTTGAATGTTAAGATTTAATTGTGAAAATAAATCTAAAACAAAATTTAATAGACTTTTACCTGTGGAGCTGGTGATCGGACAGAAACCAATGAAATTTTCACAAATCGCAACATTTTTGGTTTCATTATTTAAAACATTACAACTGTAATTTGTTCTGTGTGACTTACATCTGGTGTGCTATCTAATATAATGGAGAAATATTTCGATTCTCTGACTTTGTTCAATATATAATTTTTATGTTTGTGCCGAGCAAATCAATTATTTCATTTTGAATTTGATCTCCTAAATAGTGAGTCATACGACTTGAATTCGAATCGTACCAGGAAAACGGCAGAACATTCGGCCGATACCACTTCGGAGTTACTATTTGGTTCGGTCGGTCCCGATCCTACACTACTACACTCTTTCGAATATTGCTTATGGTCCCGACCCAACTGCGAACTTTTTTCGCATTTTTCAATAATATTCGGTTCGACCATGTGTCGGTCCGATCCGATCATTCGCACTTTGCACTTCGTAGTAGACCCCCTGGTTCTTAGTAGTACCTTCTCTTGTTTTACTGGACTCTCCTTCTGAAGAGCATACATCTTTTTCTTCAGACAACTCCACTGCTTCTTGATGTAAGGCTGTGCTTGTTAAAGCTAATTCATCATTTTCTTGACATTCCGGTTCCTTATTTTCTGGTTTGTTTAAAAATTTCATTGTTTTTTTTCCATGCTGCATTACATTTCTTATTCTGTAGGTGGGGTGGGTATTATGACAATGATTTTGAATATTACGTGATGATTCGCTCGATTTGCCGCCCCCCTGGACGTGCCGCCCGCGTGCGGTGCACGCCTTGCACGCCCGCTTACGGCGGCCCTGAGTTTACTAGTAGTCACTAAAGAGTTCCACTATCCATCTCCTGGCTCCATCACCAGACCCTCATTACCATACCCAATCTATTGGACTCAGGATCATATATAAAACCCTCTTCCAACCAACAATGCATGCAAAGAATACTTGAAATATTAAGTACTTACTTACATCTAAAATTAAAATTACTATTCTATTTATAATAAGTTTAATAAAAAAAATAGATTACGCTATACACATTCTTACATTTAAATCAATTTTATATTATAATAGACTTTACACATACAAAAACATCTAAGCAGTAATTCATACCTTACAAGACAATCTCGAAACACTATGAACTTGCAACTTGTTTTAAAGGCCCTTCAAGGTATTGAGCTATAGCATTAATTTTTTCTTTTAGAATACCAAATCCAACAGTTTCTTTAGCATAAAGGCACAGTAACAGATTGGCAACTTGTGTTATCGCAATTTTTCCATTCGAACAGTCAACCAATATCAGATGCAATTTATCTTCTTTGAAAACGTTCCTCCCGTGCTTTTCGTACGCTGACCATACGTTGCTAGCGATTGCTGCTGTAACTCTTGCGTCTTTGTCATTATAACCCGAGTATGCTAAGAGTGCTCCTTGATGATTTAACAACCTGAAATAGTTTAATTTAAACATTGACTGGTATTTTAATAAATACGACTTAAAAATATTGTAAATATTATGACACCCACAATGTGTTTTCAACTCCCCCTGTGTTTGCCTGGCTAAGAACTTGAGTCAATGCTTTTGGTTTTAACATAATTATATCTTTATGAAATATTTATAATCAGTACCCTAGTACTTCAAGATAAAGGCTCCAAATGAATACTTTTATCAATAATGTACCAGATGATTCAGAATAAAAAATGTCAAACGATTGTACAAGCTGTCACTTTTGACAATTTCATTTACCCGATATACTCTATGATTTCATTCCATGCCAAAATTCGAACCTACTTTTTTCGATTTTTACTTGGTGCTGGTAACTGAGACTTTTAGATCCGTAGGATACGCGTGGACAATGTACAGTTTGGCAAGAAAGTCCTGAAACGGAACTAAAATATTTAATCATTGGCAACACTCGCTCTCTCTGCCTCGTCGAGTAAGGTACATATTCTGTCATTTCTTGTAATCGGTGACTGTTTCTCGTGTTTATTATTTATTTATTTGCTTTATCGTGGTGATACTGGTGACTCATTGTGTTCATAATGAACAGATCTGTTATTCGCAGCTCCTCAAGAGCAATAATTTATAAAGTGTACGTGAGATGTTTGGCGGAACTCGAGGCCGGGCAAATTTTATCCCATCTCAACGATTTGTATAAAAGAACCGCTGAAATGACAGGTAAAATTATATTTTATACATGTAATCAGATCTAATGTGTGTATTTCAAGGTGCAATATCTATTATAAACCTTTCATACAATTATTGAAATGTACATTCACGAATTTGAGGTTATGTTTACAAAACACATTCGGAATACAGCGCGTTCGTATAATTTTGATACTTTTTGTTAATATTGCATAAAATAAATCACTCAACAAAAATAACTACAGTATTTTTTAGGGAAATCCATCAGTACTATAAAGCTATATTTTTAATTAAATACAATAAGTAATTGCAAATGTTTAGTTCTTTTTATTTTATTGTTCTAGGCAGTGGCTGAACAAGCGTTTCAGAGCATATCAGTTGACGACTGGAAAAATTCATGTCAACATGTCATGAAAATAGAAAAAGGTTATTATCGAAGGGGACAAACTGTGTATAGTGACATTGAAAAAAATATCATAAACCTACAAGATGAAAGCAACAACTGACACATCTGAACATAGCCAGCAGAGTTTTGGTGAAAGCTCACACCAAGACATGGATGAAGAGTTTTCGGGCGTGGAATACTTAGAGAAAACATTTTTTATTCTGATTAAAATATTAGATTCTGATTAAAAAAAACTATTCTGATTATTTTTTAAGTTTTTGATTAGAACACCAACTATGGAACATTTTGCCTGTGGTTAGAGGAGAACTTGGATTTGTGGGACACAGTCACACAGTAGTAAAGCTTCCAACTTGTCACTGGGATCTAAACCCTATTGAATTAATCTAGGGTCTTGTGAAACATAAAATTGCGTCACATAAGTGAGGATTAGTTGACATCAAAGTATTTTGAAATACTTAATAATTTTATTTTTAATTCTTAAATTAAATAACTGCAAATGTTATCATTCTAGGCAGTGGCTGAACAAGCGTTACAGAGCTTTTCTTGTTTTCATAAAACCCGCCAATATTCACATTAATTTAAAAAAAAACTAATATCAAAACCGTTTTAGTCGTACTGTTTAGGGTTACAACATGCACGATAGTGGCGCCACCATTATTTTCACGACTTTTTTGCCAAGCTGTATGAGCCATACAGGCGAGTTATTTTTATAACTGGCCTGATACTATATAAAAATCATAAAGCGTCTGATACTAAGTACCTATACAACTGTACAAAGACCTTTTGGCGCAAATCAGAATTAATGCCGCCCGCCGTCTTATGATTTCAATACAATTTCACAAAACTATTTCACTAATTTTTACGAACTACGCCACCCTGAATGTCAATGTATTCAACCTTCAAAAGATCCTTGTAGCACTCTAGTATTCTATATCGGATTTAATTCAGTATAATACAGCGCAGGATTGCAGTTACAGTTCATCGATTTCAACCAATTTTAACACCTTTTCAATTCAGTCCAGTGGGGTAATTGCGTAACACTAACAGTAGGCATGGGTTTCATTTTGACAGTTCAACAACATTAATTGCGTTATTTACGTTGTTGAGCAGACAAATTTTTCAAACTTACGAAGCAATGGATTAGCAATATGCTTCAAAATGATTTTGATTGTGATTGTCAAGAACGCATTCTCAAATGTCAAAACGGGCCTTTTATTTTTTGACAAAGAGATTTAAGATAATGTAAATTTAATGTCTTTGTTTTTTGACAACTTTAGTGTGTTACGCAATTAGAGTGCAGCATCCGGGGGGTCTACTCCGAAGTGGTATAGGCCGAATGTTCGGCCGTTTCCTGCTACGAACTTACTATTTGATTCGGTCAGTCCCGATCCTACACTCCTACACTCTTTCGAATATTGACTATGGTCCCGACCCAACAGAGCCGATCCGAACTTTTTTCGCATTTTTCAATAATATTCGGTTCGGCCATGTGTCGGTCCGATCCGATCATTCGCACTTTGCACTTCGTAGTAGACCCCCAGTATCCAGCGCTTGATTCTTTTGTTATGTAATGAACGTTCATTCCCGAAACCATTGGCGTATTTATTCCATCCCTAGCCTAGAGGGTTATGGCCCGGTCCGGCAGATTGCGAGAGGTGCGGCAGCCGACGTGTTTTCTTTATAGAAGCATAACTTCTATAAATCTGTATGAATGGTCAAAAAGAAAATCTTACCTATTTGGGGCGAGGAGTTAAAATTTTTCGAAATCGCTTGCATCCTAAAGATCTTTAAATCATTCTGAAGTTTTTATGTATAAGTCAACAAAGTAACTCTAAATTCATGGGTCTGTATGAAGGCTAAAGAAATCCGACACGGCTTGCTAAAATGTTCTTAAGATAAAATCTCTCAATTTTGAAGCTTTTGGCTTTTAACAAGTCGTCCAAGTAACTTCTGTATCTGTACGAATGGTAAAAAGAAAATCTAAAACATATTCTCAAGTTTTTATGCAAAAGTCGACTAAAAAATTAATAAGAATTATTAATAGAAAATCCAAAAAATACCCGACGAATAAAATTTTTAGAGTTCGCATCGCTCGTTCCCGTATATTATTATGGTCCTTTTTGTAACACCACCGTTTCATAACTACCACTCCGCAGTTGTGAAGATTTCTCTTTTTAATGTTAAAATAGCTGCGCCCCGCGGTTTCAGCCTCGTAACGTACGTTTCGATCCCGTGGGAATATCGGGATAAAAAATATTCTATGTGTTAATGGTCTCCACACTAAGCAGTCGCGCTTGGGACCACGACACAGTTCACACTTATTAACTTACTTTACGTACAGACGCCAGCAGGTCAAGCTACCCGAAACTGTCAAATTTTCCCAATCTACCTTGAACCTTAATGCTTTAGCGATAAAGTTGAAAATCTATTAAAGAAATTTGACAGATTGTAGTAACTTGATGTGCTGGCGTCCGTACCATTTCAGATAAGTTTGGTTTTCTTTTAGCCATGCATACTGAAATGGAGGCAGGCTGCAGTTCTTCAAAGTGCACCCCCATCAGCCGCCCCGTCTGGCTAGCCAATAGCTACGACGCTGCAGTTGGCAACCCTAGATGATTACGATTATTTTAATTCACTGTTATCTTTCAATTAATCGAGATTACCTGGACACAAAAAATCAAACATTTAAAAACCTTGCTTGGGCGCCTTCCAAGCTAGGACAAATTGGAAAAACCAGGGCAAATGGCAGACCTAAACTCAGTGCTAGCTTGAAGATAGTTTTAGGATAGAGCGACATCTGAATATGACGCACCTTGGCTCCTAAAATATACAAAGTTGTGAACTATTTTTAACCGACTTCAAAAAAGGAGGAGGTTCTCAATTCGAAGGTGTTTTTTTTTTTGTGTTTGTTACGCGATTACTCCGCCAATTGTGGACCGATTTTCAAAATTATTTTTTTGTTCGAAGTCGGTGGCAAACAACGAAAATGCGAACCCAACGACACCGACTTCCGAAATGAAAGTTATTTTTCACTTTGTGGTGTCATTTTTAGACGTCGGTTTTTTTTTTGCAAAAAAGTTTTTATTACAATTAAATCTCAAACACTTCAAATTAAACTTTTTATTGCTATACAAGTACATTAATCAACGCATCTTCTTTTGTTTGATCAAATAATTTCTGAATGCTATTTGTTTATCTTTAAAAGACCTCTTGATTTTTCCCTTAGCTTTGTGTTTAACCATTTGGTAGTTCTTGGTCTTCCTTTTCTCCCGGTTAGTTTTTGAGCAGTGGATATTCTTCCGTCTATCTTTGTATCCATATTTATCTCGTTCTTCTCGTCCCTTATGAACACTGTCTAATCTAGCATCCTTATCATGTTTCCTCTTCTTGTGAATGTTTTCTATAGCAGACAGTTGTACAAGCTCTCCAGATTCGTCTTCCTCTTCTGCTACATTACTTTTACGTTTAGGGCCACTTACTGCCTTTTTAAGTTGTGCTGCTTCAATACGTCTGAAATCTTCATCAGTAAAAATAGTTTCCATGGCTATTTCTCTTGCACTTTGTACCTTCGCTTCCATATTTTTCTTATCCAATAATTTACGCTTAGCCTTTAAAATTTTTCTGTCTGTAGTGTTTTTGTTTGGTTCTTCTTTACTATCTACTTCATTACTTCCATCCTCTTTGCCATCCTCATCATTTTCTTCTTCATCCTCTTGTTCCTCCTCATCTCCTTCTACTTCTTCTTCAGCATCACCTTCTACTTCTTCTTCTTCAGCATCGCCTTCTTCATCACTGTCTTCACTATCAGTTATATTAATTTCAGAATCAGAAGAAGCAACATCAACCCATTCTTCACTATCTGAATCATCTTTCTTTCTATTTGATTTTTTAGTTTTCTTTTTTTCTGTAGCTTTAATTTCTTCTTTTTCCAATAACACCTCTGAACCAGGTATGTAGTCCTTGATTTCTGTTTCACCATACTTTTTGTTTTTCAATTCTATTGATGCTTCTGTTGGTCTACCTCTATCTCTTTTATGTAACATATCTGGCATTGACTGTCTGTAAAGCTGAATTAAAGACCTTGCAGCCATCATCACTGATTTCTCTTTGTAAGTTTTGTATTGAACCAAATCTCGAAGCAAATCTTCACCAATAGCAAGTGGACATCTGGCACATATTTCTCTAACAGCATTCAAGCCAACTGCCATGACATCAGTGGAATTCCTTTCAGTTATAAAATTATTTGCTATAGCTTTCATGACTGGTTCTAAAACCTCAGGTGGAATAAGTTCATGGGAAGCTTGGGCAGCAAATAATAAGATGCGAGTTACCTCTCGTTGATGAGGTAGAAGTAATCTTGCAATAAATGGGTAGTAGTTGAACAAGAATAAGTCATGTAAACCTATTAATCTTGAAATAACATCCAACAGCATTAATTTGACTTCAAATCTATCATTAGACGATTCCAACTTTTTGAATAACTTTTCAGCAAATCCTTGAGGATTGTTTATCAGATGTAATGCAGAGAAGTTAAATACTGGAGCTTTTTGTTTCTTTTTTTTCATTTTCTTTGCCTGTTTCTTAACCTTTTCTACCATTTTGTCCCTTTTCCTAGTCTTTTTGTTGAATTTATTTGCAATCATTGTGTCTCTAGGATCTATTTCATCTTCACTGTCTGAATTTTCTTCCTTTTCTTCTTCATCTCTACCCAGGAAGAATTTCAATGAAGCAACCATTACTTTAGTTATTTTGGAGAAGCAACCAATGTCAGCAATAATGTTAACTGTCTTCTGATCATTCCAAATATTTTTGTGATATAATTCCACTAATATATCTAGAGACAATTTTGCTGCTTTAGGATTAGAATCTTGTAACATTGAGAACATAAAGTTCTGTAGTGTTGAATTAAACTTCATATCTTTATGTTTCATGTTCATATTTTTAATGTCTGTTATGATATGGGTCTTCAAGAATTCTCTTAAATGTTTATCTTGGCATTTCAGCAGTAAGAAAAACAACTCCAATAAATCAAAAGCCGTGATAAAATTCTTGTTTCTCAATAAAATTAGACATTTGCACAAAGAAAGCCGCATGTCATTGTGCAGAACTGTGTTGTGTGTTTTCAAAACATCAACTATTTTCTGGGGAAATAACTTCATTTCATTAAGGTAGCACTGGGCTACTTGTGCCAAGAACATGGATTGTTCATCTAGCTTTTTGTTGTATTGTGTGGGATTCAAGTTGAAAATTTCCAAAGTGGTTTCAAAGTGAGCAAGTTGTTGATGGAATTCTTCTTTGTAGGATTCGGGGTCCCTCTTGATTAAGTTTTGTAGCTGCGTCAGATTATTCGGCAGCTGATTGTTATGCCTCACCATTTTGGATAATTTAGATTTCCAATTACACAAACTACGAAATGCGCACTTTAATCAATGCAGAATGCAATGCTTCATTTTACAAAACGTAAAGGTATATCATAATTATAACCTCTGTTTACCACACGGTACACTTGACATGACGAAAAGAAAATAACCTCAATAATCTGACACTAGTCTACCACACACTCTCTGCCACATGATAAAAAAAAACAATTTTGGATACCGGGCTTTTCGGTTAGTAATTATCCAGCCAAAAGCAAGGTGTGGCTGCTGACTAGAAGCAAAAATGCATCAAAATATGGTGCATCTTTTCCGATCTTACCACTTGCCGGTGACAGCTTTAATTCAGACATTTTGTCTTGCATTTGAGGGTTATCTCGATCTTGGCCAGTACCAATGCCAGTCGCTTGAAAAAGATAAATGTTTCATACATGAACCTATTTTTCAATATAAGAAAAATATGTTCAAGTTTATAAATTATGGTACATAAATACACTCGGTATGAAAATACACTTGTCTACTCCGATAGTGAGTTTTTTTTTCAGAAACATGGTTGTTGGTTTAGTCTTGCCACATTAGCTGTTGGGATTAATTATTAAAAAGTTGTGTCAATTGTGTCATGTCAATCAGCCACGTCATTTTTGCTTGAATTGAATGATAGTGTACGCGGCGTAACTGAGATAAGCATTACTGTAAAAAATGAATATTTTCCGTTTACTTGGTGATTTATCCCATCTTTTAGCTATTATAATATTACTACTCAAAATCTGGAAAACTAGATCATGTGCGGGTAAGTTAAATCGACTTCGACGTGATCCAATCAACCGGCACATTATGTATGCATTTCCCAATCAAAACTTCTTCAATTCGGTTTTTATTTTCAGGTATATCAGGAAAGTCTCAGATACTTTTCTCCGTGGTGTACACGGCGCGTTACTTGGATCTGCTAACCAATTACATCTCGGCATACAATACGTTCATGAAGATGGTGTTCATTATGGCCTCATACGCCACTGTTTACCTGATGTATGTCAAGTTCAAAGCGACTTATGACCACAACCACGACACATTCAGGATCGAATTCTTGTTGATACCTACATTGATTATGTCTTTGTTGATAAACCATGAATTCACAGTGATGGAGGTTAGTATATTTTTGATTATGAGCTATGAAGTTCTTATGATTTAACTATACATGTAGGAGCACCTACTATTCCTGAAGGTTTAAATTTGAATATCATTTTTCATATAAGGGTTTGTAATATCAGATGGTTGCATGGCCCTGATTGATATCTTTTATGTATCAGTTGATCTAATCAAACAGTAATCATATTAAAATAGTATTGTCATCATTTCAGGTACTATGGACATTCTCAATTTACTTGGAGTCTGTGGCTATCTTACCACAGTTGTTCTTGGTGTCAAAGACTGGAGAGGCTGAAAGTATTACATCCCACTATCTGTTTGCCCTTGGATCATACAGAGCTTTGTACCTCTTGAACTGGGTAAGTTAAACTTGACTGCCACTTTCAGTGGGAACTAAAATCTTATTGTTTATTTATTATACTTATGTATGTCCATTCTACACTATTTAACATTAGTCATACAAGTTTTTGTTTTCTGAATATTAAAATATTTAGCTGCAAAAACTAAATAAAGGAAAAATATTTGAAAAAACTGTATTTAAACATGTATGTCCTGAACAATGAGATCATTGAATATCCATGACACAAAAGTCCTTGGTAGCCTCCACCCAAGCAATGTGCAATAAAAATATATTATGATTTTTTTAAATTGACTGGCTGAAAATAATGTAATCTTCTGTTTTCAGGTATACCGTTATGTTGTGGAGGAACACTATGAGCTGATTGCTATTATCTCTGGAGTTGTGCAAACTGTACTATACTGTGATTTCTTCTATCTTTACATTACAAAAGGTAACAATATGCATTCTACTTTGTACTGCTTCTTTGAAATTCAATCATGAGCTTAGGATTGACAAAATACCTCCTTGAATTTATCCTAATGATACCTTACAGTGAGTGTTACATGTTATCCAATTAGTAAACCTAATAACAATATGTTTATTTTCATTTCTAGTATTGAAAGGAAAGAAATTGCAGTTGCCAGCTTAAGCCAGGAAGCAAGAGGATTGCATTAAATCAATCTAACAGTTATGTCTGTGAATATATTTGTGTGAGCCAATAAATTACCTAAGATCTAGTTGTACAAACATTACCGGTATTGTACTGTTGTGAAAATGTTGATTAACTAATGGCAATTATGTGTGATTGTGTGTCTTCATTAACTTGTACAGCCACAAGCAATAATAAATGGTCTTTTGCATTAAAAACCAGTCTTAATCTTGTATACTAAGTGCTATTACCATCACAATACATTATATTGGCTACTGTACATAATTATTTAACATTTTATAAAGTTTCTATTTTATAGTTCTCTCATTTGTTTTAGGTATTTAAATTGGTTTCATTGGACATTTTGCACCTATTTATTAAAAGCTAAATTAAAACAATATTTTATATAGAGCAATAATATTCTTTTGGCTTCCATTAATTAGTAGAATTAATGTGCATGTGGTACCTTCCCGGTATAAATTACAATCTTTAATGCTTAGAATAAAATTATGGTATGCATTGTCGTAATGATTATAGTGCTAAAACTCACATGTTTTATTTAAGAGTTATAATTCAGAGAAGTAACTACATAATTAAGAAATTGCATGACTAGAGGCTTTAAATTCTCATTTTGTATTATTTCAATCATTGCTTTAAAACAGGTTTCTCATAAATTAAGAAGAAAATAAAACAAATGGCATAATGCATTCTGTAATAACGAGTACAGCACAGCTTGTATGATAACTTTTAAATAGTCTTAGGGCTGATGGTTCAATCATCTGATAACTTTATTTGAGGAATAATTTTGAAATTTTGACAGTTATTTCATACAAAAATTGTCAAACGTCAATTTTATTCCTCAAATAAAAGTTATCTGGCGTTGGAAAAATCAGCCCTTATTCTATTCTATTATATTGGCATAAGCCACTCCTTATTGTTCGTGACTGTACTTAATTTTAATTACGGTTAACCTATATAGTTATTGACAATATTTTCAGTGCAATTTAATTTTTAATAGCCACCTATTGTGACGCAAATAGTTAAATAACTTTTTAACGATATATTGCCGAGGACATAATTTTGTATCTAACCCTTAGATTATATGAACTTTGTTTACTTATATTGTATTTGTCATTTCTTCCCATTAGGTAAGATATACGACATTATGAATTTTAAACAAAGCTTAATCGTAAGGGATAACTACTTTAATTCGTTTTTGCACGGCGTAAGTTTTATACATTATAAAATGATGTATGTATCTGTTTCTATATTATCTGAAATTCTTTTAATGAGTTTACTTAGACCAAAATTAGTATTATGTGGAATTGTGTGCAAATTGTCATGTCAAGGTTTTCTATGCATGGCATATCAATGTATGGAATGTCAATTATTCCATGTATTAAACACTCCTTCCATACATTGTCACACAACTTATTAAATAAATATGTATTTAAGTGTACAATATTGTTTATTTTTCTCTTTATTTGCATACAAAAATAGCAATAGCAAAGTCAAGTATGCCATTCGTTTAATATTATAATTATCATTGCTTCTTATTCAATTTTTATTTTGCTTTCACTTATTTTACTTTGAGTATCATTTTTATTACCTACCTATATTCTAATCATAAATAGAAAAGGGCGCATCTGCATTTTATTCCCAGTTCCTTACTGAATTCCTAATATAAGGGTGTGTTTAGTTCTAATATTCGTCTAATTTGGCCAAGACTAATTTTTGTAGGTACCTACTTTATACTACGGTAGTATGTGTGTCTTCCCCACCTCTTTACATAGTCACCACTTGTGGTTTGGCAAATAATTGAATAACTACCTGTTTTATGGATTATGTTCAGTTATTTTTAAAGTTAATGAAATTTAAATCAGTTTTTTGCGTTATTCCATAAATGTAGATCAAACAATGCGTTTTATACAGTTTAGTCCTAAGATCCTATTGTAATGTCTTGCTATAAGAATTTATGAATAAATAAAATTTGGAAGTGAAGAGTAGTTTCAAATTCTTGTGGTTAGTGCTAGAATGATAGGGTAGGCAAGATTCTATGGTTCAACTTCAAAGAGCGATTAAATTAAAAGAACATTTTAAATTAAGTCCAGATTTCTGGACTTTTTCGGCGATATGAGGTCATCACACATATATAAGCACTGCACCGGAACGGCATCACCTCACCTCATCGTCTAGCCAACGTTTGCACGTAAGCGGATCGGTTCAGCAACGTTGAGGCATTGCGACGTTAAAATTTTGCACAAGGGTGGGTTTCTTTAAAATGTGCACTAAGAAGGGGTTTCTGGATATTCAACATTAAAAGGGGAGATTTTTCTTTGACCAATAAACTTCATAATTGACCCGCATAAATAAATAATATACTTAGAGCGTAATCATTAATTTTCGAAGACCATCTTTTAAAGGGTTTTGAGCGAGTTTTGAGTTTTGTAGAGGAAAGTACAAAATCCATGTGGGCGAAATATTAATCTGCTCATAAAGGTCATCATAACAGCACAGGTCCGAGACAGCAAATAAGCGGAGCGGCGATAAGCGGGTGTCGGAGCTGTGCTGGTTAGGATTTTAAATCAACTGCAATAAAGTAAATTTTACGATGACGACTACAGAATAGTGGACAGCTCGCGAGCTGCCACTCGCACGGCTGCCTCCCCGTTGCCTGCAAACCCTCACACTCACTAATGTTCGCAAACTGGAATGTAAGCTCAAAACTTGGCTAGTTTTGTCGCGTGGACAGTGAGCTACCAACTAGTAAGCGACGGATGAACAACAAGCCGTCACCTTACCGGTGGCGTGCCAGCTGCGACCGATCGTCTTGCTGACGGCGCGTTGGCAACAAGCCGGTGGAATTTTCTAGGCGTTAACAGACGGTTACTGCGCTGGAGCGGTGCGGTTATAATGACTTTAAAGGTAAACCGCGCGCATGCTTGAAGAATTGAAAAACTAATGCCATCTATCTATTACCTACATACATATTTCTCAGGGCGTTTTGCGTACCTAATGGGTGAAAAACATCTTATCACGGGTAAAATATACCAGTCTATACCAGTTTGGAGACACTGGGATATCAGAAGGTTGAAGAAAATACTCGTTGATGTGTGGATGTATAAGATGTATATTTTGGTAAAATAAAGCGACTTATATACTATTTACAATAAATGACTTAGCCAATAAAAACATGTACAATAAATTAGTCCAGCATTTACGAAAAATATAACGAATAAAAATAACGCATTTATAGCCAATCACACGACAGCGGATTGTTGTCAAATGGTTTCCGCACGGGGTCGCCTGTGTGTTAGTGAGCGCGGCGCGGCGTGCGCACCGAAAGCATAAATATGGGTGCCTAGTAATTCGCGCTTCCTTTCCGGGGCGGCCAACGTTGTGTGCAGATCTGTGTTCGTGAACTTATCGGGCGCGGCGATAGAAGATATGAAGACGCCGCGAACCGAAGTTGGAGTACACTGGTGTTGCTGGAGAACACAATGTCGGCGTCTGGCATCTGCTGTCCTGATACTCCTATTTCTCTCAGTTCGTCAAAGCGTGGCGTCAGCTCTCCTCAGGGCTGTTCGCTTCCGTGTTTCTCTAACAGAGGTCTAAAACGTGGTAGTGTGCCATGATGAATTATGGCTACTCCTGTTTCTCTAAGAGAGGTCTAAAACGTGGTATAGTGTGCCATGATGAATTATGGCTACTCCTGTTTCTCTAAGAGATGTTCAAAACGTGGTAATGTGCTATGATGATTGTTGTGGCTACAGTACTCCCCCTCAAGCGAAGCGTACCGGCAGCTTGACGACGCGGCCCGAGCGTGTTGTTTTGCTGATAGTGGGCTGTGGCGTCACGATGATCGTAGGTACTCGTGCTTGTTGCTTGGTTGGTGTGGTACTGGCCTTGGTTTGCTCGGTAATGGTAATGTTTCTTGGAGGTAAGGTATTGGTAATGTTTCTTGGAGGTACGGTATTGGTAATGTTTCTTGGAGGTACGGTATTGGTATACTCTGCTAAGACGTATGCAGGCTTCAGTCGATCGATCGAAATGTTAGCTTGACGATTCGGTAGCTGTATAGTATACGTCTTGTCTGTGCGGCTTATAACACGGTAGGGACCTTCATACGGAGCTTGGAGTGGTTTCTTAACTGCATCGGTTCTAATAAACACGTGACTGCATTTGAGGTGTGCGTACGCGCAGCGGAATGTTGTTGAATTTAAAGATTTTAATTATGCAGATATTTAGTGTATGACGTCGTATAATTGTGTATGGTAAAAAAAAATTTGTGCACGCAACCATTGTGGAGAAATTCACCAAAAACTGATTCCGCTGGGCGAACGTTGTCCTGGCGGAACTTTTTTTAATCCATAGACTTTAGAAGAAAAGAGATGTGTCCAAAAATTAGTGTGTATTTGTGTGTAATTGTGTATGTATGAATAAAACTAGTGCATGCATAAACTTCGGAGAAATTCAAGTTTCCGCTACGCGAACGTTTCGCCATTAGCTAGTTTTCATATAAAGCGCTTACATAGAGAACTGTAGATTTTTACATACGTTGTTTTGAATTTGTTTATATTTGCTTAAAAAACAGATTTAGAAAAAATCGTAGGGCTTAAAAGATAAAAATATAAACGTAAAATACGCTTATTAGGTCTTAGTTCTTACAGTATGCACTTTGGGGTCTAGATTTTCACGTTTATACAAACCTTGTAAGTGTCTGCAACATGTTGCCAAGTATCAATGATGTTCCGTTAGTAACTAAAGAGTTATAGGACAAATTTACCATGAACAGATCACTGTTTACAAAGCAGTCAAATATCACGACGTTCTGAAGGAATTGCATGGTAATATGTATGTCAATAATTAGTGTATTCATTCAACTATTCTTATGCAAAATTTCATGTCATTAAATTCAGTAATTAAAGAAAAACAATTATAATACTGACGAAGCATCGAAAACCTACATAACCCGACCAAGTTCGGATGGCTACAAAAAAGCGGCCGTGCAATATATTTAAGTAACATCCCAAAATTTACAGTATAATACCGGTATTGAATTGG
The DNA here is from genome assembly GCA_911387795.2 of Apamea monoglypha. NCBI lineage: Eukaryota > Metazoa > Arthropoda > Insecta > Lepidoptera > Noctuidae > Apamea > Apamea monoglypha. Next base: position 11,095,869 of record OU426922.1, read on the forward strand.
TATAGGTGATAACACAATTGTTGTTTCGGTATAATTTATAGGTCATTTATTTTTGTACACCTACTTTTTTAAATGTATTTGACTATGACAGAAAGTAGGTACTATTTACGTAGGTACTTTATTTAAGTATGCGCTTGAGACTTGAGATATAATCTAAATATATTATTTAAGACAAATAAAATTCAGCTAAATACAGCTAATTTCTATTGAAGATTTCACGGATCAGGATTCTAACTATAGACCCCTTAGGGAAATTAAATATTTACCACATGTAAGTACGTACTACTGTTTAGGTAAATATTTATCATATTGTAGCTTATTACACTATTTAACCAATAGACTAGGCATGCACGAGCGTTCCCCTTTGCAACTTTAGTGGATCAAACAATCTAATAACTTAAAAAAAACTACTTCTTGAATCGATTTTTTTTTTCTTATGTATGTGAGCGTGTTCCCCCGCACCCCACCAAAATATGAATGCAATTGTTTTATTTTTCCTAACGCTTGTGTACGCAACTGTACCATATTAATAAATACTATATTGGAAGGTTAAGAACGTTTCTTAGATATATGGCACGGCCGCTTTTTGGTAGCCATCCGAACTTGGTCGGGTTATGTAGGTTTTCGATGCTTCGTCAGTATTATAATTGTTTTTCTTTAATTACTGAATTTAATGACATGAAATTTTGCATAAGAATAGTTGAATGAATACACTAATTATTGACATACATATTACCATGCAATTCCTTCAGAACGTCGTGATATTTGACTGCTTTGTAAACAGTGATCTGTTCATGGTAAATTTGTCCTATAACTCTTTAGTTACTAACGGAACATCATTGATACTTGGCAACATGTTGCAGACACTTACAAGGTTTGTATAAACGTGAAAATCTAGACCCCAAAGTGCATACTGTAAGAACTAAGACCTAATAAGCGTATTTTACGTTTATATTTTTATCTTTTAAGCCCTACGATTTTTTCTAAATCTGTTTTTTAAACAAATATAAACAAATTCAAAACAACGTATGTAAAAATCTACAGTTCTCTATGTAAGCGCTTTATATGAAAACTAGCTAATGGCGAAACGTTTGCGTAGCGGAAACTTGAATTTCTCCGAAGTTTATGCATGCACTAGTTTTATTCATACATACACAATTACACACAAATACACACTAATTTTTGGACACATCTCTTTTCTTCTAAAGTCTATGGATTAAAAAAAGTTCCGCCAGGACAACGTTCGCCCAGCGGAATCAGTTTTTGGTGAATTTCTCCACAATGGTTGCGTGCACAATTTTTTTTTTACCATACACAATTATACGACGTCATACACTAAATATCTGCATAATTAAAATCTTTAAATTCAACAACATTCCGCTGCGCGTACGCACACGCATTTGAGTAAATCTTGATGCACGAATACGCGCTTATTATTGCTGTGATGCTCGGTGACTGCTTGCGGTTTGTTTACTTGTATGATGTCACGCAGATTTTCGACGTAAGTATAATCCATTGTAGGTGTGTAGGTACTTGTAAAAAAATCCCCTGGTAGACGTAGGTTGTACCCGTAGGTAAGTTCAGCGGCGCTCACGCCGGTGTCGGTGCGTAGTGCTGCTCGTAGACCAAGTAACACTGTAGGTAGCTCATTGATCCATGTACTTGCGTCGGATAGTTTTGCTCTTAATGATGTTTTGAGCGAGCGATGCCATCGTTCGACCATTCCGTTGCTTTGAGGATGATACGGTGTGGTGCGATTTTTCTTGATTCCCATTAGTTTCATTAAATTTTGAAATAACTCACTCTCGAACTGACGACCTTGGTCGCTTGTAAGTGTTGTCGGGCATCCAAATCTTGCTATCCAATGTTGGTAGACGATATCGGCTATTCGAACAGCTGATATTTCGTCGGTAGGGATTGCTTCGGGCCACTTGGTTAGTCTGTCAATCATTGTTACTAAGTAACGATGGCCTTGAGCTGTTGTAGGTAGCGGGCCAACAATGTCGACGTGTACGTGTTGAAAGCGATCGCTTGGCGGGAAATATGAGATGTTCGAGGATGTGTGACGTTGTATTTTGCTTTTCTGACAATGTATACAGGTTCGAGTCCAACGGCTGATGTCAGCGTTCATTGATGGCCAGAAGTATTTCTGCGTTGCAAGTTTGCGAGTCGTGCGCGTACCAGGATGACTGATGTTGTGCACGCTGTTAAAAACTTCTTGTCTGTAATCTTCTGGTATATACGGGCGTATATACGGTGTAGATGTTTCGCAGTATAACTCGACGTCTGTGTTTGGTATTATTATTTTCTTGAGATTGATGTTGTTTTCTTGCAGTAATTGTTCAATGTTGCTGTCCTTGTCTTGCGCGCTAGCTATATCCTTGAAGTTTATCGCAGATGGGCATGAGATTGTTTCTATGCGGCTGAGTGTGTCGGCGACGATGTTTTGTTTACCGCTCACGTGACGTATGTCGGTGGTAAATTCGCTGATAAACAAAAGTTGCCTCGTTCGTCTCGGTGTTTCTGTATTCGATTGTGTTTTTGTCATTACGACTGTTAGCGGCTTGTGGTCCGTAAATATGATGAGGTGGCGTCCTTCGAATATCTTGCGAAAATGTTTGACTGCCATGTAGATTGCGAGTAGCTCTCGGTCGTAGGTAGAATACTTCTTTTGCGCGTCATTGAATTTCTTGGAATAATATCCGAGCGGCTGCCATGTTTCGTTTACGTATTGTTGTAGGACGGCGCCAGCTGAGTTGTCGGATGCATCGGAAAACAAAGCAAGTGTAGCTTGATGTGATGGGTGAGCAAGTAAAGCTGCTTGTATGATGCTAGCTTTACATTGCTGGAACGCTTGAGTTGCTTCGTCGGTCCACGTGATCTGAGTTTTGTCTCGCTTCTTTACATTGTGTAGGTATGCATTGAGTGGTGCCTGTAGTACTGCGCCGTTGGGAATATGATCGCGATAGAAGTTGATCATTCCGAGAAATCTTCTTAATTCTTCGATTGTAGTCGGTTGAGGGTAATCGGTAATTGCTTGGATTTTATGTTGCGGTGGTTTGATGCCTTCCTTTGCTACCGTGTAACCTAGGAACTGGACTTCTGATTTGCCTAGGTCGCATTTGGCGGGGTTGATGGTGATGCCATTGTCTTCTAATCGCTTCAGTACGATTTGGAGGTGTTCTCTGTGTTGGTCTTCGTTTTCTGATGCTAATAATACGTCATCGATGAATGGGAAGACAAAATCTAATCCTCGTAGTACTTCATGGATATAACGTTGAAACGTTTGTCCCGCGTTCTTCAAACCAGGGCACATACGTGGGAATTCAAATAATCCCATCGGGGTTATTATGGCTGTCTTCTGGATGTCTTCTTCTCTTACGCTCAGTTGTTGGTATGCGCGGTTGAGATCTAATGTTGAGAAGATAGTTTTTCCGGATAATTGATGAGTGAAGTCCTTGATGCGTGGGACGGGGTAGCGATCTGGTATGGTGATGGAATTGAGTCGACGATAGTCACCACAAACTCTAATATCGCCATTTTTCTTAGGGACGATGTGTAGAGGTGATGACCATGGGCTTTTGCTAGGTCTGCATAATCCTTGTTCGATCATATTTTCGAATTCTTTCTTCACTGTTTCGAAGAGATGTGGTGGTATCGGTCGGGCTCGGCTGTGTACTGGTGGTCCTGTTGTTTCGATAAAATGTTGCACTTGGATATCGGAGTTTAATTGCATCGATGTCAATCTGGTTATGCCGGGATACTGGGCTAATATGTCGTGGTATGCCTGTGACATATCTATGCTGCGTACGGTGGGCACGCTTGATACTCGTAGCGGGGCGTTTACCTTTAAACTCGTCACACCATCGATTAATCTTCGGTTTTTCAAGTCGACGATGAGTTGGTGATGCTTGAGGAAATCGGCTCCAAGTATGGGTTTTGTGACGTCAGCTACGATGAATTTCCACAAGTACGGACGACGTAAATTTAGATCGAGTGTTAATGTTTTTTCGCCATACGTAGCTATAGTTGTGTTGTTCGCTGCGTATAGCTGGAACGGTAATGGCATTGGTATTTGTCCCTTTTTCTTCGGTAGCACGGATATGTTCGCTCCAGTGTCAACTAAGAAGGAGAGTTTCGAGGTTTTGTCAGTGACGTATAGGCGGTGGGACTTTTCTTGAACGTCAGTGTCCGCCATTGCCAACGTTCCGTCTAGTTTTCCGGGTTTTGCTTCTTGAACGAGCAAGGCGATGTACAACGTCTAGCTTGTTCTTTGAAACGGCGGTGATAATAACAGAATGGAGATGGGGAAGCTTCTCGGCTGCGTGGTCGTGATGTGCTGCGGTTACGAGATTGGTAACGATTGCGGCGATAGTTGTTGTTGTTGTGGTATTGTTTTGTTCTCAACTCGGCTATTTCTAGCGACAACTTCCTTATTTCGCTGATAAGGTACTGCGTATCTGCCTGCGGTGCGGATGGTGCTGGTGGTGCTGGTGCATGCACGGCTGCGACTTCTGTTGCTGCTGTCTGCTCCATTATCTTATCTGCGAGTAGTGCGAGTTCGTCGAGTGCTGTCTTTGTGCTGAACGTTTCGCTGACTGCGAGGACTGAGCGGACGTGTGATGGGAGGTGATTGGTCCACATAAGTCGCAGAGTGGATTCTGGAATTTTATCTGCGGCGAGGTTTCGCATGCGGCGGAGTAGTTGCGTCGGCTTCTGGTCTCCGAGTTCCATCTCGGACAGCAATTTTTGAAATTGACGGCTGTCTGATTCCTCATAGGTGGATATGAGCCTTTCTTTGATGGCCTTGTATTGGTCCGTCTCTGGTGGATTGTACAGTAGGTCCGCGATCTGCTCGACGTCTTGTCGCTCGAGCTGTGCAATGACCATCTGTGCGAGCTGGCCCTGGCCTTTCTTGAGGTCGTTGGTGGCTGCTTCGAAACTGATGAACCAGAGTCGTGGTCGATCGCGCCAGAAAGGTGGAATGCGCATGTTGAGAGATATACCGGCAGCTTCCGCCTTCGGGACTGGGTTTGGTGATGAGCTGGATTGTTCTTCCGATTGGCAGGGATTCGACATCTTGGATTGTGATTCGGCGATATTTGCTGAGCTTCGGTTGTCTTAACTTTCTTCACTGTGTTTTAGGCTCGGGGTCACCACTTTGGAGACACTGGGATATCAGAAGGTTGAAGAAAATACTCGTTGATGTGTGGATGTATAAGATGTATATTTTGGTAAAATAAAGCGACTTATATACTATTTACAATAAATGACTTAGCCAATAAAAACATGTACAATAAATTAGTCCAGCATTTACGAAAAATATAACGAATAAAAATAACGCATTTATAGCCAATCACACGACAGCGGATTGTTGTCAAATGGTTTCCGCACGGGGTCGCCTGTGTGTTAGTGAGCGCGGCGCGGCGTGCGCACCGAAAGCATAAATATGGGTGCCTAGTAATTCGCGCTTCCTTTCCGGGGCGGCCAACGTTGTGTGCAGATCTGTGTTCGTGAACTTATCGGGCGCGGCGATAGAAGATATGAAGACGCCGCGAACCGAAGTTGGAGTACACTGGTGTTGCTGGAGAACACAATGTCGGCGTCTGGCATCTGCTGTCCTGATACTCCTATTTCTCTCAGTTCGTCAAAGCGTGGCGTCAGCTCTCCTCAGGGCTGTTCGCTTCCGTGTTTCTCTAACAGAGGTCTAAAACGTGGTAGTGTGCCATGATGAATTATGGCTACTCCTGTTTCTCTAAGAGAGGTCTAAAACGTGGTATAGTGTGCCATGATGAATTATGGCTACTCCTGTTTCTCTAAGAGATGTTCAAAACGTGGTAATGTGCTATGATGATTGTTGTGGCTACACCAGTATATAGCTGTCTACTACATGCCATATGACTCAGTAACTATTTATTTGTTTTCAGCTGAATTTATCACATTAAGGAACTGATATATTTTGCCTAGCTTCATTCTTTGATTTATTATTAAAGGGGGTTAGTTTATAATTTATGAGAAAAAATTAAACGCAAGTGAACTATTAAACAAAAAAGTTTATTCTCTATTTACTTACACTTTTTTTTTTAGACAATAATTATGCCTTATATTTGAATATTAACGCTGCATACTTACAAAAATCTGCTACATGCACTTGTTCCTGTAAGATAAAAATAAATGTAGGGTCAGGTGGGGTAAGTATAGGTCATCCAAAATTTCGGGGGAAATAATAAGACTTGATTGTAATTTCCGTAAAAAAAGTACCTTGGTTGCATATAAAAAAATGCTATAAGTGCGTTCTCTATTATGGCAAATATTTCTAAACTTGTAACTCATTTCGTTGAACATTTAGGCACCTTTCCTACCATTGACCGAGTAGAGCTAGCAAAGTAGCAACTAGAAACAAGTTCGCGAGCAACGTGCAGCGGCTATGACCTAATGAGACGAGAAAAAAGACTGCCCAGTCACTTGCTGGTATGCGTATGTACCAAGCGACTCTCTCGGCAAGCGTTCTGCCCGCCAAGTGAGCGTGGCTGATCAAGTATCGCTCTTGTCGCTGCAACAAACTAGTGGAAAAAGAGTTCTCGCCGGCATGGCAATTTTGAACACAGAATTTTTATTATAATAAGTAAATGGGGATGTCCGATAGTTAAAAACAAGTATTTTTATACAAAAGTAATAAAAAAAAAAATTGGATCATATTAAAACCCATTCCTTTGTTGAGGCCAAAAATTGACGTTCGTTTTTACAAAAAATATATATTTAGGCCAATCATCTTCAGTTTAATGATATCATATGAAAGGTGTCAATGGATAGCATATCTTTTCCAAAATGCACTAATTAGACTGCTACAGTCCTTTCACAGTTCACCTCACCTCTGACAGCAGCTGCTACAATAAGGTTGCTATTGCGTTGGTACCCAATAGCAACCTTATTGTAACGATAATAAAGGTCTCTTAATGGAAGCAACCCAACTGCAACCTTATTGTAAAGGCGATAAAGTTCACTAAGATTTTGAGTGATGCAAACTCAAAGGTAAAACTGTTAACTAACTGTACAAGGATTCTTTGGCGTCTCAATAATATTAATAAGGAGGCGCTGTTGGTAAACAGTGTTGAAATGTCACTTGAAATGTATGTAAAAAACAAAATGGCAGCGTTAGTTCCGATTTCGGCCACGCACCACAATAATTTAAGTATGTTTATCAGAATCATAAATGAAAAAAAAAAATGGTTTTCGTCTCATATTACCGAAAAGAGGCGGTCAGGCTTAGGTACGGGGTTACTGGCTACTGCCTTAGTGCCTCTTGATGTTGTAAGAGTGGCTCAAGAGACCCTCATAAGACCCCCAATCAAAAAGCTTAATTACAAAAAAAAACTTGAAGTCTAGGTTTGGAACGGATGTAACGGCGTTACCGTACTGAGTAGGCAGCGTTGGTACTAATCTATAACAATAGGTACAGAGAATAAGGTCCTAACTTAGCAATATGTGTGCAAACACACGAGCGACACGCGTCGACGACGCGAGGCAACCGCCGCCGTCGTCTGTTCAAGTTCACTAAGTTGTTTAAAGGTCATGCAAAAAATAAATGAGAAAAAACAATACCGTCAATTTTGTACTACTGTTCATTAATTTAAAAATCCCGAATTTTAATGTTTCGTCTTCTAGAATTCCCGTGTAAGTGACGCCCATCTTTAGATTTTCAGTTATCTGAAATAAGTAAGTATATTTATTATAAATAATATCTACTATAAAAGGGGTTAGTTCAGGAGACGGGACTTCAGAGCGGAAATTAAAAACATAAGAATTCGAAAATAGTGGCCAAAATTGTTTCCTTGGTAATCCAAGAAAACAATTTTGACCACTATTTTAAAAACCTTTCAATGAACATTCCTTGGTTAATACCAAGGAATGTTGATTAAAAGGTTTTTTGAGGATTTATTTTAATTAAGAATGTTAGGGGTACAGGGAAATTTAATGGTACCTATTTAATTATGATAAAAAAAAAAAAACAACCTGCAAATCCAACGGAAGTGAAAAATCTGGTAACCATGCTGATACATTGTTTATTTCCAGTTTATGATACAGAAGAGTTGCTAGTTTACATAAAAAGGCCTCATTGGCTGATTGTTCTGTAACAGACATAAATAAAACAATTAAGTACATAAAATCAATCAGATTCCGGTAATATAATAATATGCCTTAGACTATTCTATTCATACTTTCTGAAGCCACAGCAAAAGAAATCTTGAATGGTGCGATTTTCCTGTGAAGTCTCAAATAATCTTCATTAATATTTAGCCCATCCAGTAAAAGTATGAGTAAAGCATTTTCTAAACACATTGAACATGTGAGTCGGGTATTTTCTTCCTGCAAATTTGTTATGAATATCAAAATCAAAGTTATTTATTTATTCAAATTAGGCTGAGAATCGGCCCTTTTCGAATGTCAAAATTACAGAAGATAATCTACCAAAACAGGTAGGAAGTGGTGAAGGGCGGAGCCTTCACCACTTCCTACTTCTTTAGCTGAAAAAACAATATAGTGCAAAAAATAATTTATAATTTAAAATGTTAACTGGTTGGTCTATTTTGATCTATAAGTTGGAAAATAGTGGAGTTCGTAAAGTTAGGCGTTTCATTCATTAGTTTCTTACATTTACATCAGCTTTAAAACTGAGGGTTTCCACAGGGTGCGGACCGCTTGGCAATTGTGCAACTATATCCACATTAGCAGACTTGTTTTCATACCTGAACTCATTTGTAGAGAATAAACTTGGTGTGGTTGATATCTGTAAATTGGAATGGAATGAAAAACATTAACTAAACAATAGATTACAATGAGACAATGGTTACATAGTTGGCTTACTACATTAATAGTCACAATCCAGTAGCATAACAGCATAATCAGCCTTTAATGTTCCTACTGCTGGCACACAGGCCTCCTTTCTTTGAAAGGCAGTGGGCTGTAATCTACTATGCAAACCCAGTGTGGGTTGGATGACGTCTTCAAATTTTTGGTTCTAGGACAGGCCGGTTTCCTCATGATGTTTACCTTCACCGTTTTGAGAGCAGTGGTGATGAATACAGTAATTAGCAGCTATTTTGCTGAAAATAAAATAATACTCACACTACTCCACCAGTATTTTCTATATCTCTGCCATTGAATGAGGTATTGCATAATATCTTGCTGTGGTACTATCAAATTGAATTCGAGTAAAGATTTTTTCAATGGGGATAAATCATTAAGTTGTAGTTCCAATGCTGTATTCTTGTCATACATTTGCAGTTCTTGTTTAATAATACCATAAATTGAGGGAACTTTTTTTAATTTGAGATGGGCTTCATTTATGAATACAGGTGTGTGATGCTTATCAGATTTTGCATAGTTGTACTGCAGCCAGTTAGCATGAATATTTTTTATCAATAACTGACTAGGTTCCTTCAAATTTAAATTTACACAATTTTTATTGTCCTTTTTCTGTAGGACAGTAAAGAATTGTTTCATTTGAAGCAATTTGTTGATGTCAGTTCTCATTTTGTTTTATTTTGTTTGCCTCGTGTTCAACTTCTACTTCATGTAATGGTATATTTCCTATTGGTGCAACAAAATAGTCATCCTCTTTTACTGCGGCATTTTTAAGAATCTCCTTCTGGCAATTGCCTTGTGTTATTTCATCTTCCCGTAAGGTTAAGTTTCTGGAAAATATTAAAGTCGTTTTGTCTTTGGATAAGGGCATAAATGAGATATAGAGACCTCTGGCCCCCAACTTACAGGCGCTGCCTAGCTTAGGGACCATTGGTCGAATAACTATGTTGTATATTCTAGTTATAGTAAGCATACAATGTTATATTTGAAAATGTATCTTGTAACAATGAACCAATAAATTATTCATAAGATTATGATAAGAGGAAATAAATGGTAAAAGTATTTCAGCTACATATGAGCAACAACATTACGGTACTTACTGTTCTTCCAGAACTGAATATAAGGGTTCGACATTGTCAGTGTTGATGTGAAGAATCTTATGAGCAAAAGCAATGGAATCTTCTAAAATTTTCACACCTTCATCTGTGTCGTAACTCACCAAAGAAAGTCTTTCTAAAAGAGAAATGGTATTTCGCTCCACTTTAACAGCTGAAGCATGTTCATTTACCAATGTTGGAACAGGTGATATTGGTATTTTTGAATTCAGTTTTCTACAGGCAACTTGTATTATGTTGTAAGACCTAGAAGTTCTTTTGACCAACTTTAATATCATACTTATTTTGGGTCTGAGTCTGAGGTCTCTTTCTGTGTTTTTAATATAATCGCTGAAAAAAAAAATGAATGAAATGAAAATCTCAACAAAAATGAATTTTTATAATCTTATGTCAGTGTTAAAGTAAGTGAAGTAATTGTGAAGTGTCAATTTCATTTCTTTTGTCACTGTCAAAGTAGTCGGAGTAGTTATGGTTTACCTAAGCTGGTATACACATTCGCTAACTAATGCCTTGAATACATGTATGTAGTACCGTAGTTTAGAACCGTTTCTACAACCGTAGTGGTATTGAATTCAAGAGGCGAGATAGTGAGTTCCCTTTATAGCACTCGGTAGATATGTCAAGGCTAAGGCCAGGGTGGCGATGGACGGATGGATAGACCATGCTTTGTCACATGTGACAAAGCATGGTCTAAAAAAAGTATATTATTATTATACAATGTGACAAAGCAAAATTTTTAATAGTACTTACTAAGCTCGTGCGGGTATCGTGTTGGACTATTTTGGAAATGTGCGTTTTATTTATGCACACTGCAGAATAAACTGACCAAGACTAAACATTTTTTTTTCTTTTCCTCCACTATTAACTTATTTGACATTTTGTTATTTCTGTCAGTTTGACAACATAACCTCTAGGGTTCATTTCAAAGAAAAAGGATATCTCTATCCTGAATTGGTTATTTTTTTCAAGATATTGGTTTAGATCAGGTAATTATGCCATTCCTATACAGAATCCATTCATATACAGAAGAGACTATGTGTCTCTTCTGTATATGAATGGATTCCTAGTACACTGAAATAATTATACAATCAACTATGTTTACAAAAAAATAATTCTCGTTATTCTTCTCTAAACAATAGAAAAACATTATTATCAATTAAATCATTTAATTCAATCCCCCACAAAGGCCATCCCCTACGTTGCGGCATAACAATACTCTTTTTTCAGCTCTCTTCGCTACTTGGATGTGTGATGTCTATTGGCCCCATTTGGGTACACAGGCAATCTTTAGATACCAATAATTTTGATGAAATATTTTTATCAGTCAGTGCAAACGCCCTTTCGCTGTTGCTTATGTTAAAAACAGATTTCTATTCTATTTCAGAAAATATGAAAAAGTATGCTCGCTCAGTTTTATATGACAAACTACACAGAGGAGGTGTGTTAGTCTGCATCGGCCTAACACTGTATGGAACTGTGCTCTTAGGTGATCATTTTTATAAGTATTTCAAATATGTCAAACCTCAAATACAAGCAAGTAAGGAAGCTGCTGAAAAAGAACTTTTAGCAGAAGGATCTGCAGAAAGACTAGTTTAATAGATATGGTGTTGCCTGGAGTCAATGTACACTTAGAATTAATTTAAGCTGTAAATGTATTTATTTGTTTGATGTTGTTTTATTAAATCAATGCTTAAGTACTTGAGTATTTATTTTAAGCCTGCTCACTTGAATAAATTGCTTATTTATCAACAAAAGCTGACATTTTTCTAAATCCGGATTATAAATCTTCTTCAACTCACCTCATTATCTGGATAAAATGAATCCAACTGACATTTTATAAGTTTCGAGATATTAACCAAAACGCATTATTGCTTATTTACGTTTTAATGTATTTTTGTAATGTTTTCACTTTATAGGATATGTAAAATTCAAATTTCTTTTAAAAAAAATTCATAGGTACAGATACAGATTAAATGAATTTCTCAGACTATTTTTCCACTTGGATCGCTTGTCATTGTTATGCCATGAAATTAAAATCTAATCTAATCATAAAACTCGAAATTAAATTATCAAAATTATTTTTAAACAATTTTTTACAATATTTCATGCCCAAATTATATGAAACTAACTGCGCCCCGCGGTTTCACCCGCATAAGTTTCGATCCCGTGGGAATATTGGGATAAAAAGTATCCTATATATTAATCCTGGTGCCAAATTTCGCCGTTCAGTAGTTTTTGCGTTAAGGAGTAACAAACAAACATCCATCCATCCATCCATCCAAAACTTTCACGTTTATAATATTAGTAGGATAGTAGCAGGATAGGATTGCATGCTCAATTTAATTATAATGAGCATTATTATTAAAAACTGTAGCAAAGTGTAAATTGTGAGTTGAATAAAATAAAATAAAGTTACAGCCACTTTAATGGGTTGTCTCACTCTATTAGAAGTGCAAAAAATTACATATTCTTTTATTTTATTCTTGATAATAATAGTAGATCAGAGGTATAATCTCACAGTACCTAATTATTTTTACATTATCCCTACTATTATTATAAAAGTATGTTTTTGTTGAACACATAACTTAATTTTGGCCAAAATGTTAGTTGGATCACACGGCTACCTGGCTATCCAAATGAAGATGACAGCTAAATACTGTTTGGCTGCAGTAGCCAACAAGTAAATGGCTCATTCAGTGGAGCTTTTTGGAGGCACACACAGCAGGTACCGTAGTTCCGTCTTGTCGCTCGTAGATGGCGTGAATAGTTATGAAAACTACCTATTTCAGTTGGGAGGAGGACCTCAGATGCTAATAACACTAATGCATTCAGTAACGTAAGTCGGTACCTCCTTATCTACATTAATATCTTTTACACAGCATTATTCGAAAGGTTATATGTAGTTCGTGTAGTCAATGTTATGTTAATATTAACTTCAGTTCCGATAAAAAAAAAAAAACTGAAGTGAGACGGACCGGACCGTCACTAAAAGGACCGCCTACCCTACTTGTTTAAGGTCTCGGAGAGCAGGCATTCAACTGGATAGCAAGGTCACTGTTATGAAACACATTATTCAATCAGTTAGGGCACAAAGTATTGAGTTTAGGTAGCAAGTTACTTGTCACGTGGTGAACTCTCCGTGTCATGTCCCTACGGACTATAGGTAGGTACGTGTAAAGACCTTTCGTAGATACCTGGAGGTTCAGCTTAGGTACAGTATTGCGACTTCCTCATCGTCATCATCCACAGCCCGACTTCACCCACTGCTGGGCATAGCTTTCGGGCTTTTCTTGTGCCAATCACCACGCTCCAGTGCCAGCCTCATCCAGGTTTTGCCAGACTACCTACCCACTTCATATTTATTTAGCAATGGACAAAATGAAAGTCGATTTACCTCTAGTCCACTAGGGTAAAAGTATGTCAACCAACAATACCTATGTTAGGCTGATAAGTATCTTCGCAAATCTTTAAACAGATTATTATTCACATCTTTTGCAATTTCACACGCATATTTGGGGAAGGTATCTACCTACGCAACGCGATTGCTAAACTGTACGCGATATCCTTAAGAGAAAACGTGGACGTAATAAATAGCTAGATAGGGCTGGTCACGTGCAGGTCGTCCCATTTATGCTTCTTGTGAACACTGAAGGAAGTGCTGCAATTACTTGTGATGGATAGTGCGAGTTAGATGCGGCCGTAAGGGTCGCGCCGTCCATATAACTTTCTTATCTACCTTTGAAGGGAAACTTTATGACATCTTTACGAGAATCAAAAAATATGGACGACCCTTGACATTAAAAGGCCGGTCTCGTATACCCGGATCGGATTTAAGAACTAAGGTTCTGACCACACTACACCGGTTAGCAAGTAATCGGCGATTAACCGTGCCGTCCTTACGTTGTTTACGCGCCGGCCGAGAGTTAATTGCGGTCGCAGTTGAAACTTTACACATAATACGTAGGTACGTAGGTAGTGTAGGTACTACCTACCAATAACTTTTAAGGGTTGTCTTGGATGTCCCTGGTAAAAAATAAGTAATGTTAATCTAAACTAAATAATAATCTATGTATTAGGTTCATGCTATTACGTCGGTTACTGTAGACATGTAGGACGCACTTTTGTGCTATCTGTAATATAATATAATATTTATTTATTTGCATAAACATGTGTGTACATACACAAATTATTATTCATGTATGTAGGATGACAATAATAAATTAGAACTACATGTTTGCCATTTGACATGGCGTGCAAATATTAAGAGTAATAAAAATTTACTTAGTGAAATAATTTACATTAATATTATTCAATCACATCATATGCACATAAACGAGAAATAGAAGGGGATCGAAAACACTCCCTTGTGGTACACCATAATTTACTTTTCTACTCTTAGATTTATAGTTGTGTTTAATTTTTGTGCGTGGATTCATTTTTCTAATACTAGTTATTTGTTGCATACCGTAAAATGTGACTCAATCAAATTTAATACATTTCCTCTTATTCCATAACTTTTCAATTTAGATAAAAGTATTTTAAAATCTACATAGTCAAACGCCTTAGACATGTCTAGAAATAAGGCAAATACTGGTGTTCTATTATTCATATTGGTTATTATTTTTTCAAGTAGTTCATATATTGCCATATTAATGTCCTTAAACTTCCTAAATCCATATTGTACATCAGATAAAATATTTTTGCTTTACAAAAATACTTACAATTTATCATATATTACCCTTTCTATGACTTTTGAAAAAGTAGGGAGTAGTTTTTGGGGTCTTATTTACTTTCTTTTTTATAGACAGGATTAATGACAGATATTTTTAGTGCGTCTGGGAATATTCCATTCCCTATTATTAAATTAATAATAAAGCTTAGTACTGGACAAATTTCCTTAGCAACGAGCTTAATAACTTTTATGCATATCTCATCGTATTCTGTGCTACCGGTTTTTTTAAGGGTATTAATAATTCCAAATATATCATCGGGACAAGTGGCTGGCATAAACATTGAATCTGACGTTCTACTAATAGATGACAATGGGTTTGAATTCTTACAAATGAGCTGGACTTGGTTTATATAATAATTATTAAAGATTTCAGCAATTTCGAGGGGATTATCTATACATTTATTATTATAAGTTATGTTTGTAATACTATCCTTAGGGCAATTCAATTTGTTTGTTTTTATAATCTTCCATGTGGCTTTCATTTTATTCTGTGCTTTACCAATAAAGAAACTATTTTGTGCTTTTTGAGTATCTATCTTACTCAAAAAGCACAAAATAGTTTCTTTATTGGTAAAGCACAGAATTTTTTTCAGTCTTTTGTAGTATTGCTTAAACTTTTTAGTATTTTCATTACTAAAGCAGGTTCGCAGGTTCTCCCGATGTAGTGAAGATATCAAAATCACCCTTTTTAAGGCATGCTGCCAAAGTTTCTACACGGGAAGCCTGTGGGTCGCGTATGCCAAAAGAGCGATGGAAGCGCTGCGCGTCCAGTATAATAATATTTTTAGGATGCCGTTGCGAAGGCCTCGCTTTTGTAGTGCTTCAGAGATGTTTGTGCAGAATCGAACCGATGGTTTTCATGAGGTGATTCGCAAAAAAACTGCATCTCTACTAAGCAGAGTACGAGGAACTAGCAACAGCATTCTCAAAATAATAGGGGAGGATATTACTTCTCCAGTTTTTAAGAGATGGTAAGGACGGTGATTAATAAATAAGAATCACCAATATTGTGTCACTTTACTAACAATAGTCTTAAGTCATGATTGTAATTACTAACGCTTTGAATCTTAGTTATCTGAAATAAAGAATTATTATTATTATTATTTTTTGACATATCTCGGAACTCTGGGGTCCCGGACCTTTGAAAGGCGTACTAGGGGCCGAAGCCAACTCGCAGAGGCCCTTTACACAATTTTAAAGGATGAGGAGGCACCAACCGTCGATTATCCCTGTATGCACCATGCAAGTGCACCCAAGGACAACCCCCGGTTAGTGCAGGACTATTGCAGAACATGGAAACAAAATATACCGGGCTAAGGTTTGGGTGGCTATAGTGGATCCGGTTACCTTGAACTATGGAAGGTCTATGTCCCCTGCCTGACCAATGAAATATAATATTCGCAGATGAAATGGCAGGGGGTGACTTGCACACTCAATAATGGGCCCCCGAAAACGGTCACTAGCACACAGTGTCGTAGCAACAAGGGGGCAACATGTCCTGAGGTGCTTGTGAGGAATGGAGAGGTATTCCACGGCTATCAGGACAATCCCGGAAGTACGGTCAAGATCCCTACCAGCATCTTACTGAAATACTTCCTTCCTCCGAGCACGTTTGCTCTTGCGAATCTCCACTCAAGCCAGCCAATAAAGGCAAGAATGAGGTGGGAGCTCTGTTCCTCATCAGTGTTCACTCCAGCCGACCAATAAAGGCAAGCCAGAGGTGAGGAACAAGACTTCTCCCGGGAGATAGGGTCCGTGGGGTCGCTACTGCCCAACAGCTCGCCACATGCTGCCCTGCGGGTTCCTGTATCTCTTTTGGTCTGGCTCCTCACCCTAGACCTGATCCGGCAAAATAAACTCTTCCATCACAGACCTAGAGTTTAGAGCGCGCAAGCCCCACCACGACGTCAACGTAGAGATACGGCGTTATTATTATTATTATTATTACTAGGTTTTAGTCTCGAAGTCCATAGCATTTGCCTTTTACGCTTACAACATAGCTTAATTCCTTTTGTTGCCCATGTGAGCGTCATAAAGATAGGAATTTTTATTTTCATTGCTGGAAAACATAATAATATCATATAAAAAAGTTTAAGCCATTCAATAAATTCATTAAAAGCCTCATTTGGCATCGTGCATTCATAAACATTAGAGAAACTCAGACTTTGAATTGCTTGTTTAAACTTTAGAAGGTTTTTCGAACAGTAGTCGCGATTTAATTTGGACCAATGTGAGCTGATAAACGTCTTCTTAACTGGAAATTTCAGAATTTGAGCTGTGTGATCGGATATTGCCAGTTCTACAACTTCACTCGTACTACCTCGTATATTATGTATAATATTGTCTATGCATGTCCCGCTATTTAGTCGAGTTGGCTCGCGTATGCTTAATTTTAGATTAAAGTTTAGAAGTAGATTTTCAAATTGCTTGGTAGGACGGCTCTTTTTAAGGATATCTATGTTAAAGTCACCACATACTAAAATTCTCTTCTTATTAGATTTGCAGATTTTTTGCAGTATGGCATCAAAATTGTAGTAAAACGTATTTAAGGAATCAATATTCGTTTTAGGAGATCTGTAGGTACATATTATAGTTACATTATGCTCTATAACCTCGACACTACAGCATTCCATTGTGCCCGGAAGACAGTAATCATTTAGGTTTATATTACGAAACTTGTGTCTATTGTTTAATAATATACAAGAACCTATTAAGTTGTATCCTGTAGCATACCTCTTAGGGTCCTAAACGCAACAAGTATTCGACGATAGATTGAACGGTCTTTTGTAGGATACTATGCTAAAATGTGCCTTGGTCAACTGTCTCCCTGGATTTTTTTTATAAATATATTAGCGTGGAATTATGTCGCATTCTGAAACTAATAAATACTTATAATATATTAATAATATAGCAATTCTATTAAGAAAAGTAGTATTCTTTTTTTAAATTGTATGTACTGATTATAATATCTTTGAATTCCTTGTTAAGTTTGCAGTACCTGACGCGTAGGTACCTGCTTATTGCCCCCGTACTTTTCCCCCATTCGGCCGTTACAACAAAAAATCGTTATTATTGAGAAAGCCATTAAATAAGTACATTTACAAAAAAAAAACAACTTTACAAGCAAGCTTCACTTCCACAAACTTTTTCCAGTAGAGAAAAACTACGGAATTTTTTGGTGATTTAAATTTTTTACACTGTTTATGTTCCGCGGCTTATGACACAATAGGGCGGCTTTTGCGCACACATTCACGAGGAAGCAGCGCACTGTCCTTAGAGAAAAAAGCACTGCGTACTTTTGCCCTCTGTGCCGTTTTACCCCGAATGATGCTACATATCCTACCGTCAACAAGCAAAGTCGATGAAATAAATTGGTACCTAATGTAATTAGGTACGTTCCTATCATATTACAGTACCTAAATATGACCCCAACCAGAATTTTGTAATAAAATTGATATCAATATCTTCAAGGTGGCAGGGACATCGACGCGCAACCTGTAACCATGAATTCAACACAATAATTATAAGCCCCCTGAAAAAAAATTGCTGTTCCATACATTTTAACCGCGTAGCTATTGCACTTTTGTATGACCCAGCATTTTTTTTTACTGACCGACGTACTGTACGAACGACGTAATTTTTAACAGTTTAATTTTTAACTTCATTTTTAATCAGCGTCAGGTGGTTGGTACACTTGTGTTGTCATCTGACATTATACTGAGCTGAGACCCTTTTGGCATTATAATCTTTGTTTTCTGTTTTTATAGTTTTAAGGTTTTTACGCATTTTTCTATCTTTCTTTCTTTCAGGGAGGTTCAGAATCATGTACTGAAATGTTTATGTTTACACTTTGCGCGTCGATGTAGATGCCACTCGTATAAAAGACGACGCGGTTTCGAGAAGAGAATCGCCTGATTCTTATCGGGGTTGACTGCGATTCTGCATTTCTGAAAACAAGCGCCTAAGACGCTTGCGGAGGTCTGGAGAGTGCGAGCGATAGAGTCCTTACAGCGACTCGTATACTAAATGGCAGTATCGTCGGCGAATAGAGACAACTGAGCCTTTTTACTATTGGGAATGTCGCTGGTGAACAGGGTGAACATAAGGAGAGATAACACGGATCCCAGGGGGAGTCCAGCACGGATGAGGTGAGGGGAGGAGAGTGCTCGATGCGGTAGCGGAAAGAACGATCCGACAGAAAGTCTCGTAAGATGAGCACGAGGTAGAGTAGGTAGAGCTTCTATAATAAGCCATTGTGCCCATTGAGTTATAATGTAGTACATTATAACTCAATGATTGTGCCAGATTTTGTCGAATGCTTACAATATAATGCACACAAAATACTTACATTTATAATTCTATCGCAAATTTTTAGTAGTAGGTACTGGTGACATAAAATTATTCTATAGTAGAAATTTTACTGTGGACTGCTTCAGTATAGTACTTTTATCTTTCGAAACATGGCATATTAAGAATTGATACACCAGTTTGCGGTTACGTTGCATTCGAAGTATTCAAATATTTTTGGGTTATTATCTTTGTATTTGGTATTTATTACCTTAATAATAAGCCCGCTGAGTGCAGTGCTGGCGGCCGCGACTTACGAGTCGTACGTCGTAGGTACGAATCCTGACAGGCGCTTCACTTTGTTTTATTTTGTCACCACTGCTCTCAAGAAAAGGAAACAAAAATTCGAAGACATTGACATTTACAATGTCGCACTGGGACCGCGTGGTGGATTACGGTTCACTCACAGGGAGAAGGCCTGTGTCCCAGCAGTGGAAACTTAATAGGCTGCTTATGCTAAAGCCCTTTGAAACACTGTAGGTAGGTATTTGAATATAAAATTTCCAATAACATCCGAGATACTTAAGAACGTATACTCAATAATATTTATACACTATGTTTACACAGACGTAGGTAACCCATTCCTAACTACTCGCGAATAACGACAGCTACATGTTTACTAACATGCGAACTGATTAAATAGACCTATGATAAGTACCATACCTACCTACCTACCTACGACGCGTTTGAGTAGGTAGATAAATATCGGTAACTAAGCATGTAGTACGAGAAATATACCAAAGTGGAAAGGTAGACCATTACAAAAATACCGGTCAAGAGATTCACTTGCGAATTGAGACGAGCGACTATTTCAGTGTTTCTTATATTGTTATGTTTTTTTTTTGTACAGACGCCAGCACATCAAGCTACTACAATCTGTCAAATTTCTTTAATAGATTTTCAACTTTATCGTTAAAGCATTAAGGTTCATGGTTGATTGGGAAAATTTGACAGTTTCGGGTAGCTTGACCTGCTGGCGTCTGTACAAAAAAGAAAAGTAAAAGCAAAGCAAAGCTGTATTGTAAACAGATATCGAATAGCATGAACGATGAAGCCATACATATAAGAAAGAAGGATGAAACTAAGTGAAATTACAAAGTTTTGATGTCCCTGATTCTAGTGCAACTTCTACAGATGGTAGGGATCTGCAGAAGTTGCACTAAAATAGACTGTTGTATCTTTATTTAATGATAACTGTCAGCTTGACCGTGGCCTTCGATAGTTTAACTCAAACAGTGATAAAACATTCGATAACTAGTAGATATTATGTATTTGGGTCATAAACAAAACACACAAAAAAAATGTGTCTTTTAAAAAAAAGTGTTATTACATACTTCATACATTTATATTTTTGTTTAATAAATTAACTGTTTATTTATTTTAATAATTTACGATGCAATATCCTGATAATATTTAATTAGCTTTAAAATATTAAGACTAAAGTGAGACTCAGGTCCCCTTCCGTGGACCGTGCCCAACCTAGGTTCATAAGTTTGCGTAGTATTGTATAATTGTATAGCTCATGTGTGAGTACTATGTAGGTACATACTATAAAGCTACCATTTACTGGGTACGTCTTTCATTGACTTGAATGTGCCCTGGCGGCTGAGAGTATGTCATGCTCACTCAAATGTCTCGCTGATGGTGGCACATGTGTTGGATCATTTAGCTCCCTTCAAAATGGTTGAGCTAAATGGTGCTAATCCGTGCGTCATGTTCGTGAACGGGCGCCGTCAGTGGGGACTGGTCATCTCTTTGCTGCCATGGCTTATTTTAATTTAATTTAATATTTGGATTGTTTTAGGCTATTCATTACGGACGCTTTTAACGTTCTGCATCGTTCTCACATGCATAATTTTTAACATGAATGATGTAACTAATACTTTGTAACCATATTTTGATTTAAAAGAGTGTCCATGGAGTTTCTTGCCCGTTCTTCTCCATAGGTACCTACTACGCTTTGGAATGGGCAACTAGCTTCATTTCTCTGACTGACCGACCCCTTGACAATTCAAAAGTGCCTGTAATTGGTTTAATTGAAATAAATACTTTGAGTTTGAGTTTGAGTTTGCGTAAACTAAAAAAATACTTGAAAATAAAAGTGTGAATATATTTTCATATATGTTTATTACTAACATCTTAAAGTTCCTATTTTACGTTATTATGAAAAATTAATACACAGTACAAATGCATTATAAGACTTAAACATGTTGTTACCGATTTCGCGACCCCTTCCGTGGTCCAACTAAATTGAATATTTGTTTATTTTTTTATTTTTTTTTTTATTTTTGTGAAATGGAAAGCAGCTCTAGTTTATTTATTTTGGTTGGCAATATTGTCGAGCTGTTAGTTTGAGTAAAAACTTTAAGTGATACAAGTTAACGATCTGTGAAAATTTATTTGCAAAATTGTATAAACAAGTGTTATTTAACTTTTGTGTAAAAGGTCGTTGCAACTTTTCTGTTCCATCCATATTTAGGTAAGTACTGGCATAAAAAATACATTATCGATTGAACTTGGTGTAATATGGGAGGCTATTTGCAAAAACCAGGTGCGCCATATTGTAACCTCAAAATTTTGTGGTTTGAAAGACAATTTTAGTTTGTTTAACCCTTCCGTGGACAAACTTTTCGGTGGACACAATGTTCTCGGAAAAGACCACGTCCACAAAAGTGACCCCTATGCCAACTTATACTTTTTATGACACAAGTAAGATTTAAAAACCTGTGTTGCTAGCTTTGGCTTAGCACTTATGCATCGCCCGCACTCCCGCCTTGTCGCTGAATAGAAGCTATAATTATGTTCGACAAACACTACTAATGGTCTATTAAGATGCATTTTTTTTTAAATTATCTGTTTTGTTAACGCTTGCTATTGCTCAAATTGGTGTGTACACGTGGGTTATGATTTCTCTTTCAGCTAATAATGCCTAGAACAAGTAATATTAGGCATCTAACTGATGAAGAAAAGAAGATTAGGCGACGTGAACAAAAAAAAATGAGTATGCGGCGAGCGCGTGAGCGATGCTGCTATTGAAGAGATACGCAAGAAAGATAGAGAAAGGTATTATAAGAAGAAAGAAAGAGGTGAAATTAAGACGATTGACGTGAGAAAACAAAAAAGCGTCGTGAATGAATAAAAATGCGGAAAGCCACCGCTGCCCTATTAGAAGAAGATACTCCACCGTCAAGTCCTTCTTCGTCATTTTCACGTGCTGAAGTTGGAAGGGCAATTGCTGCTCGTAATAAGAGAAAATTAAAAGCAGAAAATGTAGCTTTAAATTTAAAGGTCTTAGCAATGAGCAAACAAATAAGAAAATACAAGATGCGTATAATAAGGCTAGAAAAAAGAAAGAAAACAATGGGAAAATGGATAGTTCTAAAAAAACAGTATTAAAAAAGGATATGAGACAAGCTGTGCATGATTTTTTAATACAAGATGAGTGCAGTAGATTAACTTCTGGTAAAAATGAGACGATAACCCGAATGAAAAGTAAACGTCAAATTCGATTATTAAATGACACTCTGTTAAATTTACATGTAATTCATCACGTACTTTTTTATGTTCTGCCTGGACCATCATGTAGGGAAGTGTCAATTTTATTTCCAAATCAAATGATCAGATTTTTGAGTCTCTAATAAAACTTCGACAAGTCTTGCACTGGCGCCGACGATATAATAATTTTGTTAACGGAAAAGACGTCATTTCTGTGGACGTAAAAGTTTTATTTTATTTTATTGATTATTTTGGATTGTTTGTTTTATTTTTAATATGAAGAAGTAAAGTACAACGTAATTGTTTTTGTAGTAAAGGTTACGAAATGTTAGAGTTTATTTTGTTGATTAAAAGCTCTATTTTAGTCTTTCCTGTGGATTATTTGGTATTTTCGGTGGACACTAAAAAACTAAAATGTCACATATTTTCATGAAAATAAGGTGCTGATCTCTGATTTTGTGGACGGTATAATTATTTTGCTATTTTCCATAATAAATGCTGATTTTTTATAAAAAAGAAGACATTTTTATTTTTTTAAATTTTATATTCCTGTTTTGTTTATGACCCATTTATATAAAACCTGTTATGTACGCAAGATATGCCCCAGTTGTAAGACTGCTGTCTCGAGAATATGGCTGCGAATGTTCCCCGTGTTAAATTCAACAACGGACTGACCTGTCCCATACTCGGTCTTGGGACATGGCAGGTAAGATGTAACTTGCTTTTGTAATGCCTATCATGTTTTACAATTATCACCAAAATTAGAGTTGAAAAAAATTAAAGTTGTGTTGAAGTTTTCAGCATTTTGTTAAAAACTCATAATTGCGTCTTTACTCAGTCACAACACAAGTCACGACAAAGACATATTACATAAGTATTGCCAATTGTCTGATGGTACCTAGATTTGTTTTACAACCCTGATTTTCAGGTCGTGCCTGTAAACATAACGAGTAAAGTATTACATTGTAAAATTTATCATAACTCCGGCAGCTACTATAAACTGTGTTAAAATTTTAAGTATCCTGCTCATCTTGTGTTTAAGTCCGTTTATTTATAATAAAACATCTCGTTAAAACAATGTTTTTTTATGATATTCAGTCAAACCCCGGCGAGGTGACCCGGGCAGTCGGCGAAGCAATCGACATTGGGTACCGACATATAGACTGTGCGCATCTATATTTTAACGAGAAGGAGGTCGGAGAAGCGATCAAGGAGAAAATTAAGCAAGGCATCGTAAAAAGGTCAAAATACATGTCCATTTAGCCTGTACCCAAAGCTTTCTCCATTCTGGGTCAGACCTGTCATTGGTCCCGCTGATCCCTAATACACGTGCCGTTTTCTTGTTATTAAATAACAAAGTTTCGTAGTAAATGTGTAGGGTTAGTCAGGAGCCACTAACCTACCTTTACATTACACATTTCGCAATCTGCGAAATAAATTGAATGTTCATTCGTAATAATATCTAGGTAGGTATATATTTTTAGGTAACACGGCAAGGTAAACATCAAATTGAATCAAATATGTTTATTTATGTACACAGCTTTATAGTTGTTTACACTGTTTTGATGTGTGTTAGTAGAAAGCAAGTTAAATTAGTTCGTTCAATTCTATAAATATCCACAAATGCTTATCCTAAATCCGGTCTTTACAGGGGTTGTGCCTCTATTTTGCCTATATAATTACCTCTGTGGGTACCGTGTACCTATCTCATGCGTGTTATTATTACAAACATGTTTGATATTATGCAACTTTAATGTTTTACAGAGCGGACCTTTTTATAACATCAAAGATATGGAATACGTATCACAGGCCGGATTTAGTGGAAAAGGCTGTAAAAATCTCGTTGTCTGATCTCGGATTGGATTATTTGGATTTATATCTCATTCACTGGCCTATGGCTTACAAGGTAAGCCCATTTTTATTATTCTTAAAGTTGTATACTGCGAACTAAGGCCTGACGTAACCTCGAGTAGAAATTGAGTTTATATTAGGTTAGCTGAATTCTTTAAATCCACAGAAGACTTACGTAAATGAAAAGTCAAAAAAACTTTTCAATTTCCGCTAAAGCTTTTGGCAAAACGATACTCAAGGAACATTAGCTTTATTATGTACAAAGCGAAATAAAATGTTTGTCTGATTTTAGGAAGGCAGTGATCCGTTTCCTTCAGATGCTAATGGCAAAGTGATTTACTCCGAAGTCGACTACGTGGATACGTGGAAGGCTATGGAGAAGCTCGTCGAGAAAGGCCTCGTTAAGAGCATCGGCGTCAGCAACTTCAATTCTGTACAACTGACTCAAATTCTGAACGCTGCTACAATTAAGCCAGTGACCAATCAGGTGAGGTGTTGAAAACGATTCAAACAACGCCGATTTTGTTGTGGAATGTTAAATCTCGAAATGTCGCACATTGTAGGTATCTTTTTTAAACAGTTTCAGTCATTGGCGTTACCTAGTGGATGCCTAAAATGTTTTTTTTTTTAGAAAGCAGGAATACTAATCTTCTCTTATAAATAACAATTTATCGCGCACCGTCAGGAATAAAACAATTCTTAAAATTGCTTGTTATAGCGGTCTGTTATTCAAGCCCGCAGAGTGATGATGTGATGTACACGAGCGGCTCATTGTAAAAATCAAACTGCGAACTTGTTGATAAGTCATTAGCTTGTTGTAGGTGGAATGTCACCCATACTTAAATCAGAGCAAGCTGTTTAACTTCAGCAAGGAGCGCGGGGTCACGTTGACGGCATACAGTCCGCTCGGAAGTCCTCAGCGGCCGTGGGCGCAGCCCGGCGACCCTTCTCTATTGGAGGACCCCAAAGTGTTAGCCATTGCGAAAAGGTTGAACAAAACTCCGGCACAAATTTTAATAAGGTAACTTTGAAGTTTTGCTTTAATTAATGTAACAGATTATAAATTACATCGATGGTTCTTAGGTTTGTGCTCTATTGACTTCGGATCTGTAATCTTTTTTTAAACAGTCTAATAAATTACTTTATCTAAATAAAGCTCATTCACGATCGAGACAGTCATAGCATAATAAAAGTTCGAATTAGGTGAATATGAATGAGAGAATTTACCACATTTAATTATTGTTTAAACTACATACGAGTATATAATATTATAAAGAGAAAAGATTTAATTTTTTGTATGTTTGTCTTATCAGACAGTCGTCTTGGCAGTGTTGGTTGGATGAAATTTGGCACATGGGTATATCATGACCTGGATTAGGACATAGAATACTTTTTATACCGATATTTCCACGGGATCGAGACTTATGCGGGTGAAACCGCAGTGTGCAGCTAGTTTTATTTATACAGTAAATTAAAAAAAAAAAAACCTCGACATTATGTCGGAAATGGATGTTTACTTACCCGTATTTACTCTATTTAAGAGAAAAGATCGAAAGCTTTCAACAAGGGAAACCTATTTATCATAAATCATTTGTACGGTGATTTCGGGTCGGTCTTTTACTTAGAAAGATATTGTATTCTGTTTCTATGGTCATACTGTTAGTGTAACTTTATGCATTATTTGTTGAAAATGAGTATATTATAGTTCAAGAGCCTACGCAAAATACAAACTAACTAAACTACGCTATCAATCGAAAGGTCCGTGACCAAAATACCAAATAGGATATCCGATATTTTCGGGTATTTTGGTTTCTAAGCAATATCGTACATTTCGTTTTACGTTTCAATGTATATTTGTGTTTTGTATGCTTTTTTAGACCAGAATGTTTGTGAAAATATCATTTTTACAATACAGGGTGACAGGGACATCGACGCGAACTGCTACCATGAATTCAGCACATGATTCGTCGGTTATCATAAAAAAAACTGCTTTTTAACACGCTTTTTTCATAGAAAAATGCGATACTTATCTGTGGTGGTCAAATTGTATTGCTATACAGCAATTTTTTTTTGTTAATCTATGAAAAATTTAAACTCGGTGGGGTTCAGAATCATGTACAGGTTTCATAGCAACAGGCTGCGCGTCGGTGTCCCTGCCACCCTATATAAAATGTATGGTCACACACATTACATTTTACTATCCCATTTTGTACGTACGTCGCGCAAATCTAATTGACGGACAAAGGTCAGATCACCTTGGAGATTTATTTATAAATGGAGCCAGCAAAAAGAAGCCTATGTAGGCGCAAATAAGAAATTGCGATTTCAGAGATCGTAATTTATTGCTTCAATAGACCGATGAAATAGATACGATGATAAAATGTTTCTATATTGCATTTTATATATAAAATTTAGTGGCGTACAAAATTTGTGCACAGAAAATAAAAATAACCGGGGACGCGAGGCAATGGAGCATCATTTGATGCGATCGACACCAGCCCGAGTGACCGGAACGAAGCCGTTTAGCAGATTTTATCGTTTTTATTTGTGTTCCTATGCTGGGAATAATAAAAATAAGATTTTACTGGTATTGGACATGATATTGATAACATCGATCAATTATGTTTGCACCACGTCTTTCTACCATTTCATATCGATATCCATTTCCGATACCTGCCAATTTTACAATTTGCCTACCCATACTTCGATTAAATTCCTCTGAAAATCTTTACTAAACGGATAGAAATAAAGAAACTCACCTGTTCAAATAATCTATACTTTGGAAACAGTTGGGACAAGCATAATTTTCATCTAATGAGCGATTATGTCAATAATGAGAAAGAAGTAATGACGGTCCCCTAAATAAAAATAATCAGCTTTATTGGTATAAACTCAATATGAATACCCTTTTTTATCTTTTGAAATATAACAATATATGTACTAAACACAAACACTCTTTCTCTTTTAATACAAGGTCACGTAAGACAAATTGCAGTACAGACGCGTAGCGGGTACGTTATAATATGCTACGACGTGTCTACGACAGCATAGCCTCCGCTACACCGTATATCATATTATTTTTGTTGATGTTGAAGTGGTTGTCTAAAGCTAAACACACTTGTTATTTTAGGTTCCAAATCGTATTTTTGTTGATGTTGAAGTGGTTGTCTAAAGCTAAACATACTTGTTATTTTAGGTTCCAAATCGATAGAGGAGTTATTGTAATACCGAAGTCTATATCCAAGAGCCGTATAGCGGAGAATTTTAACATTTGGGACTTTTCTTTGACGAATGAGGACATTAAAGTCATCAACAGCCTGGACTGCAATGGCCGGCTCATACCGCAAACAGAGTAAGTAACATCAATACATTTCAGTACAAGCTATGCTCTATAGAGAAACCCTCTGAATTCAATCAAACATTACCAACTCAGGAATTAGTTTGCTGAATACCATTAATGACGAGTGATGTCCTTTGTCCATATTTCAATATTATCCACAAAGTTTTACTTCTTTTAGACATGTCACCTCGTCTTTGTATAGCTTTAATTATTATTTGACAATTTATCGTTTTGACGAGGCCGAGGTGTAGTTTAATATTCATTAGGTTTTTAATATGAAACCGTTTTCAGAACAGAATATTGTCTTATTTAGACTATTTCATTTTGAACATGTAATTACGGTTCGATACAATATGGAGTTTCACTTTTCTAAATGAATATGAAACAATACGTTTGGTTGGAACGTGAAAATCATTGTAATTCAAACCATTTTTCAACCTACTGTTATTCGAAATAACCTATTACGAATGCTGCTCTTTCATATAGAACTTAGGTAATTATGTCATTATAAAATGTTTTCATCGATTTTCCTCCGCACTGTTTGTCCACTGCAAAGCTTTGGTTTCCTAGGAAATGAAAGGTCATAAAAATCTGTCATTTTCACCAGTATTTCACATTAAGTCAAACCCCGCTGTCCAAAGATTTAAATCGAATTGAATGACTCTTGTTCGGACACGTGCAGGTTTTGCTTATAGTAAAAAATCTAGGAATCCAATATTTAATAATTAAAGGCCTATTCAGATAATATAAGCGATATCGCTATCATACTCAGTAGCGACACTGGCCCTCATCGTACTTAATCACGCGAAAAAGTGTCTATACTGAGAAGAGTGAGCTCACACATTAGTAGTAGCGTTTCCTCGACAATCAAGTCATGTTACTGCGTCATTGTGTGTCAGAGATGTCAAAACCAAAACAGACATGCGACTATCTCTTGACGCCGTAGGGCGAATTTAACGATTTAAATCGTTGCCCCTGCTATCACTCTCATGACAGTCACTACGGACGTTATTTGACAGCGACCGCACTTCTAAGTAACCGTAGCTTTAACCACCATTTTGTCTTCCCACACTCTACCTATTATTATAAAATCTGTGAATAGCCTGGTAACTATTAATAGACCGTTAATAAGTGGAACGTCTATGATGTATGTAGATCCTTTAGTTAAAAGTCCTTTGTGAAATTTTGATCGTATACATATTTTATGATTATGATTAGTCCGTAGATAGGGTGTTTAAACACTCTATCTACGGACTGCTCATAAATATATATATAATATATCAACCGTGGCACGTCAGCGATTCTATAAGTCTAATTGGTAACTATTTTAAAGACTCTTTGACCTAAAAACCTAACTGAAGGTAAAACATAATTTGCTTAATTTAAATGGTTAGTAAAATTATAACAGTAGGTATATATATAGTTTAGTACAGTTAGGTTTTTATGTCAAAGAGTCTTTAAAAGAGTTGCCAATTTAAGATAGACCGTAATAAATCAGCGCTTAAATTCCCTCTCCCCTATTTGAAATTTTAGGTACTAATTAGACTTATAGAATCGCTGACGCGCCACGGTTGAATAGAACTGTTATTTTATCTTTACCCAGTGATGTCAATCTGAGCACATCAATTAATGGTTGTCGTTTCCCAAGGCAAGTTCCCTGCACGGAAAGTTTAATTGTCGTTCATTGATCCGCTGGGAGGTGATCCAGTAACAATACCTAACATAAACATACCTCCTTTACTATATAACTACTTTCTAGCAGCTTCACTCGCAGGGAATTAGAAATTAAATATTTAGCCAAGTGTCGGTGACAAGAGCGGAATTGAAAAAAAAAATGTTTTTTTACATTATTCCCTAAAGATTGTCCTTTTTTATTTGGCTGGATTTTTTATCGAAGCTGATAAATAAGTTTGACTGTAGTTATAAACGGTCGGTCAAGTGGTTGCTAAGTTGCGAACAAGCTGACAAACGAGCTAACTTTAGTGTTAACGATATTAATAATTGGGATTATGGTAGTTAGGAATAAAGTCCGAATGATTAATACGGTCGTTGTAACTAATACGATTTTAAACTTATTCTTTAATCAAAGATTAACGTTTTGTTTGCAGGGGTCGAGCTCACAAGGATCATCCCTTCGCTAATCCTGATATTATCTTTTAAATGGAACAGAGGTTACAGGCTTCTTTTACAGATTACTTTGTGAAAGTGGTTAAAAACCTATTAAAAACTCGTGTGTAAATTAAACTTTATCTTTTCTTGGGACACTTTAGGTTGAGTCACTTTACTTCTTGGTAATTGAAGAGCATAGACACGCTGTGAATACGTACTATCTTAACTCACCTCGATCCAAGCCGTGCTGCCAATGGGCGGTCGTGTGAAGGAACCGTCGTCTCGTGCGGGCCGAGCAATATCCGGCCAAACAGGTATCGCTGCGTGCGTTTCCGCCAAACCTGTCAGACGCTTGATTTCGCTAAATTGTTCACATTCCTTAACCCTGTCTTGTCTGATTCGGAAAATACGGGGCGCATTGAAATGGTCGGGAGAATGGTCAGTGCGGACTTTAATCATCTTGATTGATAAAGGACACATGGATGTAGGAATTTGTCTTAGAAATGGCCTTTGTCCGCGGCTACTTGTGCGTTTTTACCTTCACGAATCTGTGTCCGTATTATGTTGTGCAATGTTCTGTCTTTCATGAAACATATATTTTCGAGCCGGATTAAGCAAGACTTGAGTCCTGGATACTTGGGCGGTATTTTCCGAGCACTGGGATTATGTATTAAAACAGAAATTATGTTAAGAACAATAGCGTAATGTGACTTATGTACTTAAATATTGTACATCTAAATCCCTTTTTTTAGCTTTACAAATCTCTTTACACTCCATTGTATGTAACATTTTAGCGGT
Organism: Apamea monoglypha; assembly: GCA_911387795.2. NCBI lineage: Eukaryota > Metazoa > Arthropoda > Insecta > Lepidoptera > Noctuidae > Apamea > Apamea monoglypha. The sequence continues at coordinate 11,126,521 of OU426922.1, forward strand.
TGTACGTACAAACACAGAGACGGAAAAAATCTGGTTTCTGCGAAAATATGCCTTTTTCAAAAATCATTGTACACAGTCGTCCCTTCGTTACATTACCATCTAACCATATAGATGAAAGAGAAAAGTAAAGGGAAGTTATTTTGTACGAAATATTATTTCCTTGATGCGGAAGGCGAGCTTCGCAAACTAGCCTCCACCGCGCATCTTGCAGGCAGCGACGGTTCTAAGATAAGGTAAGACCTTCATAAAGCTACTTTATGACGTTAGAAATGTTTGCAAGATACCAAACTTAATAAATTATTAGCACGACCGCCCCTTCTGTTCAAGTGAGCTATATAAGCATTACAAAACAAATGACGGACGTTAATTTATTCCCTAGTTGTTCAAGAGCATTGAGAAATATCGATTTGTCCTGTACGAGGTTACGCAATTTTACGTAAGTCCGGCAGTTCATACTAGACAAGGGGTACCCAAACAATTTTAAAGATACTCTGCAAAAATAGGTTTGTTAAAGAACATTTTCTTTTCCAGCGCCATAGTAAAAAAACTTAGTAAAGTTTAGCTCAGCAGCAGTTTTTCTTTTTATTTTGTATGAAATCAACAAGTTAGTATACCTAATTAACTAAATATACAAGGAAGGAAAATTAAAGATTGCAGGTTATTGTATATAACTATTATCATTCTAGACCTCTCTGCCTTTTATAAAAACATACGTAAGTATAAGACGGCACAAGCAAATTCATCAAGATAATAGGCCATGACAAACTTGAAATGGAACGTAATTTTGTAAATTGTATATCACGGTATGACCCCTCAGGGGTTTCTTTCATTTGGGGGTACGTTTGAACATTTGATGTTGTACCTGAGTCTTGAACGATAAAACTAACCTCCCGTTCTCTCGGTACTAATCTTCAAATAAAACGTATAGGTATTACAAATATCAAGGTACCAAGCGGTACTTACAGAAAAAGAGAAAAAATGATAAAAACGTGATTGTCTATTTAGGAAATCCCAATCATTTATGCTTTTGTCTACCTGAGGATCGGTTCCCGGGTCCCAGCATTCACATGACCTTATTATAGCGAGTTTATGGTTTAGTGCAGAGTGGTTCCGTCGACCCCTGTCGTCTGTCGTCCTTAGAAAACCATATTCATAAGCTTTGTCTAAGCCTGAATGGCGCCAGAATACTGACAAGCTTTTTTCAATGCTTTTGAAAAAAGCAACGTTCGTAGTTTTTTTCAAAAGCATTGAAAATAAAGTAACTTGATAATTTTGGAAAAAAATAAAAACCTTGACGCGGTGATAGACCAAAGTAACTTTAATTAGTGTTTTTTGTTTCTGTATTAAAATGTAGTCAGTTGATTGGACGTCAGGTAAAAAATGTTTCTTTAATATTGTAAAAAGGTTTGAGAATTTCTTTGAAAATATATTTTTCATAGCGTTTAAAATAGCTGAGTCTTCTTAATGCTCCACTGAATAGCAGTTTCAGCGAAAAGAATACCAGACCAGTGTTATTATATCGAGAAAATAGAAAATATCAACAGTTTTAATGAAAATAAATCCACAAAAATAGCAGCATAACCACCAAATAATGTTCAAGTTTAGTTTCGCAGCGCTATTTGCAGCAGCTGTCCGTTTTTCCATTTTGGTTTCGGCAACTAGTCAGTGGGGTATGACCTGTGGGTATAACGGGTATAACGCAGCACCGTAATAAGCAAGCCCTGCACGCGCCGCTGTTACACCGTTTACTCTTTCATTTGGTGCGCTATGAATTTGCACAGTCACCGCGGTGCGAACTTAAGGTGTTTGTGCTATCTGGATGTGAAAGAAAAATTCTGCGTAATCTCTTTGAAATTCTAGGCAAGTTTTTGCTGGAATTATTAATGCTCACCGGTCTGTGTGGTAACGACTAGACGTGCATAGATTTTAACTACTGCCGCTTTGCTGTCTAAGAGCTGAGTGAGGTTACCGCAATTGCTGGTTTGGTTTCAGTTTCAGACGTGGAACACGATCCGTTAAAACACCTGATTAGAATATCAGAATGTGCAACCGGCTGCTCAACACATCACTACATCTAACTTCGCTTGTACGGCTTGGAATTTCGCTTAACGTAATAATAACGCCAAGGGAATGTGAACTGCGATGTCGAAACATGAAAGCAATAGACACTTACATCTAATGAGATGTAACAATCCACTTGAAAGGTTTTTTATATAACAACTTGAAGGGTAAAATACTGAAACCTTAAGCGAATAAAGTACCCTAGATAAATTCAAAGGGTTTAATAATTCAAAATACAAACACAACCCGCTTACATAATTAACTTTAAGATAATTAGGATATTATTACTTCTCTTTGTTAATAGCTCTATGTTTACTAAATACCATTTAATGTAATAATAATTTGACAGGCTATTAATTAAGGCACTTAGTATGGTAACTCGAGGACTGTGGGTGTAATTAGGCCAAAATCAAAACTACCCTCTCTGCTGATTTCTATGAAACAACACGGGAACAAAGGAATAAATCAACACAATGGTAGGCCCCCGTTCATTTGCGGCATATCATTATGAAATTCATACTCATACGTACCTACACGTAATCATCGAGAAATGAACAACTGCGCTTTGTTAAAAGTTGTAGATTTATGAAATTGGTTTATGTAGCGAAATTGGCTTACTTACTTTAGCTTGTTAAAAGGAACAAAAAATTTTATGTTGACCTGCGATTCATAGAATACACATACATGTACTATTTACCCTTACGCCTTTTCCCATGGGGGAAGGCGGAAACAATAGAACGCCAGAAATAATCTCACTACGATTTATAAACCAATTATTGATTTCAGTGGCAATCTTTAAAATAAATGACGAGCGATACCTCTCGAAAGAGTAGTTAAGGTTATATTGCAAAATAACCCACATTCAAACAATGGTAGCAATCTAGAGGCTGCGGCGCGGCGCGGCGGGCGGCTGCGACACGCCTGCCCCTCGGTCAGTCCGGCACACGATTATAAATTCACCGCTCCATTATTCACAATTGGCTTCCATACCGGCTCTGACAGCCGGCCCGATAATTCGTTAAGTCCTAAACTGCGACCGCTGCGTGCACCCGATAACGCCCCAATAGGATTCAACTAAATATACAAAGGGTTGTACAATGTACGACTCATGCGTTTGGGTTAGTTCGGGTGCCGCACCTGCCTCTGGTTGTTCATCGTCGCTGACTTTGTTTAATTATAATTAGTAATCAAGTAAGTAATAAGTTACTTACTGTTCTTGTACTGCTCGACTTTAGTAGCGCCTTCAACTCAGTGGATTTCGACATTTTACTAGGTTTCCTCAAATCTATCAATTTCTCTTCTTCCACTTTAGCCTGGTTCAGTTCTTACCTTCGAGGACGGTCTCAGTGTGTTCGCCTGGAGGAGTCCTTATCTGATTGGTGTAGTCTCACGGAGGGTGTTCCTCAGGGTAGCGTTCTCTCTCCTCTTCTTTTTACAATTTTCATAAACTCTGTTACCACAGTAATCTCCTCTAGTTTCCATCTCTATGCAGATGACTTGCAGCTTTATCGAGATTTCACTGTAGCTAACGCGGGTTCTGCAATTGCTGCAGTGAATCATGACCTGGCTTGCGTCAGCGTTTGGGCTAAGTCATTTGGTTTGCAAATTAACCCAAGTAAATCCCAGGCTATGATCATCGGCAGTAGATTCGTTCGCAATGTGGCTGATGTTACATCTCTCATGCCTTTATATCTCGACGGTGTTCGCATTGAGTATACTGAAACCGCTAAAGATCTGGGAGTAGTTATTGACTCCAATCTTTCGTGGCGTGCTCAGGTCAATGAGGTCAGCCGAAAGGTACATTTCTCATTTCATTCGCTGAGATGCCTCCAGGGTCTTCTGCCCTTGAGGACTAAAATTTCTTTGGCACTAACACTTATTCAGCCGATCATAGATTATGCCGACGCCTGCTACCTGGATGCTACTGAGGAGCTATTAAACAAGCTTGAGCGCTTGCAAAACCTGTGCATTCGCTTTGTTTTCGGTCTTCGAAAGTATGACCATGTTTCACACCTTCGCAAGGAACTCAAGTGGCTCCCAATCCGCCTTCGTAGGAACACTCGGATTTTATGTCTACTCTTCAGCATCTTACACAACCCGTCTTATCCTTCCTACCTGCGTGAGCGTTTTTCTTACGCTCGCTCTAGCGGTGCTCCATGTAGATCTCACCTAAGATCTATACTTAAATCTCATCCTCATAAAACGAGCTACTACTCTTATTCCTTCTCTGTCCATGCTGTAAGATTGTGGAACTCACTTCCGCCTAGCATTCGTGATTTGCAAACTATTTCTCTATTTAAACGTCGACTAAAAGAGCATTACCTTTCCTCTATACCGTGAGTATTTTTATATATATATATACGTTTATATATTTTTGGTTTATGTATTTATTTAAGTATAATTATGTATTTATTTATTTTTTGCATTATATGTGTAGGTATATTTATATTTTAGTTTTAGACTTCACATATTCATATTTTTCTCTTCTTGTTCTCACACACTATTGTCTACATTTCTTTTTTACTTCTCCTTTCGCAGGTCTGCTGGAAGAAATTTCTTAAGAAATAAGCAGTACCTTTGTACTCATATTTTAAATGTCTTATCCTTATTTGTTTTACTGTGTGTACATAAATAATAAAATAAATAAATAAATAAATAATCATGTTTATTCGTAGATGGTCCTTAGGGTGGGGGAACAATAAATGATTTTTATTTCAAAAAGAGTGGAGTGTAAAGCGTCGTCACCCGTGCACCGACTCGTTAGTGAATCCGGTTACAGTTCCCGTTCAAAGTTTGTGTGCTCTCGACTCTTGCCTGACGGATGTCCAACATCCTGATTTTCTGTATGCGAAATTTACAATCTTCCTTTATAAATGCATTGGTTTTATTTTATTTTGTGTTTGGCTGTGATCGGATTATATGAACCCAGCGCTCTGTTTTGCTATTCCTGAATGCGGTTTCGCACAATATCAATTACTTGTTTCCCGTTGAAAACAACGTGGAAATTGTTTTGAATGTTTATTTAAATAATGACTTACAAAATCAAATTAACGTATATCACACTTTAACTTTGAAGTTTTAATTATTTGTGAAAAATGACGTGCAGCGAAGATAGTAAGTGGAGAAGCGAGTAATAATCAAAGAGATGAACGTTAACGGAACTGTAGCAATTACGAATGATGGATTGTTGAACTTCTCCCAGACAGAAATGACCCAATGCTTTAATATCGTCTTGTTTCTTTTCTTAGCTCTTTGGTAATTTGTCACTAAGTTGGAATGGAATCTTTTGTAATAAAAGAAAAGCCTGATTAAGTAGATCTTAAAAAAGTTCAACTTGTCTAAACATTTTAAATGTTTTGTATATTTAAATGTGATATACGTTGCACATTTACTTTTTTCCAATTTAGTAGGTGCTAGAGAAACCTGAAACATTTTTATTAGTATACATTTCGGAAGCACTCGAAAATATTATATTTCTGGGAATATTTTTGTTATTTTGAAAATCATATGAAGTAATTTGTGGTAAGAATTCTCCCGTTTTGCGAGGATACCTTTCGAAGAGTATGTAGCGCCGAGTATGCGGTGCACTGTCCTGAAATTTTCATATTGAAAATATTTGTTCGTAAATTAAAATTCTTCACAGAATATCAAGTGAATTAAACGGGAAATAGTTCAAATAAACGGAAGCTTTATTCACATTTAATCATGGTGTAATTTAAATGTAACATGAAAATCTAAAGCGATTTGCTCTTCATAATTGCGGGAATACTAATTACATACTAAATATTTATTTACATATACTAGTTTATATTGTGTAGTGTACTATATACAAGTTTCAAATTATATTCATACACCACTTCCTCCTTTAAAGTATCACATTGTGTGTAGGGCACAGTGCAAAACAAGCTCCAATAAGAAAAATGAAGCCCCTGTATGATTAAAGCGGGCGCTTTCTTCGAGCGTGGTAAATGACGGTGACATTTTATTGGCGGTCAACGTGTTTCGTTAGACTGGCCCGTGACATGCTATCCATCTTGCGCCCGTCCCGGATTACCTGCGCCGAATCAACCGAATGTGATTAACGGAGCCGATCATGCCCGTATAAAATTCCTGCTCCGACCGATGACCGTGTAATGGCGTATTGGGGATTATTACAGTCACTCGAACGTATTATTCCGCTCCAGTCAAAAATCATGTTATTCTTGATTCTATGATTCAGTTCTATTGAACTGAATGCCCGATGCACCAGCTGCTCGTTTCGGCGGAGAGTACTAACAATTGTATTACCTACTCTAGTCAAAATTGAACTGCACTGCACTATGTAAGTAATCTACACTCATAGATGGTAATTATTTATGTTTAGTCAATTAATTGCGTATTGATGTGTCGACGTTTGAGCTTGTAACGATGTTCATTATTCGATGAAATTGGAGCGATATTACAGAATATCATGGTTTCCAGTTTTCCAGTTCAGCTGTGTTTGCACGATGATATGCGGGAAATGATATCGAGACAGCGAGGGGAAACGTCAGCGACTTCCTGTGCTACTTCACTAACATTAACAATTTCGTCCGAGATGTAATTAATTAATGCAGATAGATATAAAATTAATTTAAAAACTCGAGTCACTGTCGCAAAGTTGTGAGGGTAGAAGTAAAGATTTATCAGGGCCGTCGTGAAACGCTGAAACAGCGGCGACGGCGACGCGACGTGACAAGAGCGCGTTAATTCTTGCTCACTGCGACTCTTCTAAACTGTTAAAAGAGTAAGGTAATTAAGTATGATGGATATTCGGAGTTTATCGCGGCTGGCAGAGACACGGGCCACTCGCAACTTTCTTATCTTTCCCTGGACGAAGTTTACGACGTCTTTGCGGTGGCACTGAGCAGCTGATTATGTCGTGTGAGCTCGTATCGTCTGCCTAATTTTAGTATCATAGTAGTTTGTATGAGAATCCACTTGGATGATGTAGAATTATGATGAATTTCGATGATGCGGTAGACTTCAGCTTTGATGAGGAAGATGACGTTTCGTATTTTTAGATCTGAATCGAACGAGTATTGGTGTTCCGAAAACGACACCGAATGATGATGCCTGTGATATGAGAGAGAACATTTTAACAGTTAATCATTATATTTCAGTATTCAGTGAGTTAAGATACCTACGTAATTTTTTTTGATAAAATAATTAAGTGACTTAAATTCATTTAGTGCTGTCTTTCGGAGAACTTGTAGTCAGAGTTGATAATAATAATAATCATAAGCTAGCAACACCAAAGTCAACACGTCATCTATTAAAATTTTCAAATATATAATTTTCAGAAGCAGTTTTTATATTTATATATACGTGAAAGTATAGGTACCATAACCATACCATACCATATAAAATATCATTTCAAATAAATATAATGAACTATAGTACCATAAAATTGCATCAAAAACTGCCGAACCGGAGGGCCGACCGGGACCGGTGGGACCGACTCTCCGATAAAAAAGTGAAAATGACAAAAAAAATGAGAAAATGTTGACAAGATCAGCAGCTCGCCGTGCACGCCCACCACCTCCGGACTCTTCGCTTAGCTCCGCCTCGCCGCCGCCGGTACCCAGCCCCACTGTGGACGCTGTGACGACACCGGCCGCGGTAGTTGCGTCGAGCTCGAGCGACGAGTATTTCTCTTCGCCCACGACGCCACCACCTGCTCGTCGACGGGGAGGACACCGGCCGCCGGACGGCTTAGGACCTCGATTCCCACTGGCCGGTCCCAGCTCTCGGCGGAAGTGTGCAGCGCATGAGATGGACACGATCCATCAATGAAAATGTCATGCGCTCATATTATGGAGCTACAGAGGGGGAAACCATCTGACCGCGTACCGTGTTCGGATGCTCTCTCTTTTTCAGGTAGCTGTCAACGTTACGGCACGACTGTCGGATCAGGTGCGGGTCATCCAGCGTAATGACATGCTAGATGACACTGTACTTGATCGCCTGCGAAAAGAAATGCAGAGTAGTCATGTCATCGTCCCCCAGTCTCAGACTGCTGTAGTACTACCGCAGTCCAACATAAGTCATGCTGACGAGGGGAGTAATGACAAGGCTGCAAACGTAAGTACCCAGTGCAATGAGGAATTGAGGAGTGCTTTGGAGGGTGCGATTCAGGACTATCGGTTCATGTCGCCTGAACTTAGGCCACGCTTACCTCGTTTGCCCATTCATAACAAAAATAGGGCGCTGGTGGCGGTCCTGGATTCGCAGTTGTTAAACTATTTTAATGCCTGCGAATACCTCACCGATACTCATTCGATTCTCTATTGCGCGGCTGTAGCGGCATGTCGTGTAGCTCATGTCAAATTTGCCAATGACTCTAGAGCTACACGACCGAAAAAAGCCGTACCAGCTTGGCAGGATTGAACGCCGTATTGTTGGGGCCAGGGCGCTCATCGGCAAACTAATCTCTTCTCTTTGGAGAAACCCAAGGTTTTGTCTGTGCAATTATGGACGAAGTTATGATGACGAACAATTACCGGAGATTTATGGTGAAAGTAGGCACGGTTGATATCTGTCGGGCATGCCACCGGCCGGGAGAATCAATCGGGCACATTATCTCCGGGTGTTCTCGTCTACCTAACGGAGAGTACTTGCATAGACACAACCTTGTAGCTAGGATAATCTATTAGCAACTTGCTCTGAAATACAACCTTGTGGAATCGGAGGTGCTGTACTACAGGTATGTGCCCGACCCAGTTCTCGAAAATGGAAATATCACATTTTACTGGGATCTATCCATCATCACTGAGAGGACTATTGTTGCCAATAAGCCTGATATAGTAGTGGTGGATCGATCAGAGCGGTGCGCAATGATTGTTGACATAACCGTCCCGCATCATGAGAACCTCGTGAAAACCGAGAAAGATAAACACATCAAGAATCTTAACTTGGCTCGCGAGGTTATCGACATGTGGCATGTGGACTCAGCAATCATTGTGCCGGTAGTCGTGACAGCCAATGGGTTAATAGCCAAGAGCCTCGAACAACACATGAGGAGGCTCTCGTTGGGCAGCTGGATCAAAGCCTTGATTCAGAAAGCGGTACTTCTGGACACGGCTCGCATTGTCAGGAAGTTCCTTTCTCTGGAGCCCTGATCGCCGGTAGCTTGGACCCTGTTCCCAATACCGGTGGGCTACTATTTATTTTTTATTTTTAAATGTTTTTATACTTTTTATATTCTAATATTTAAAAATATAATTTATATGTGTTTACATTGAAATAAAGGAGATAATAAGTATAAATAAACGATAAACGATACAACCGATGAACGATAAACGATTTAATTTAATTTATACCTTAACTTAAATTTAATACCTTAACAATTAAAAATAGCGCACAGTTGCTAATTTGCCTGAACTAGGTTGAACCTGTGCTTCAGGCTAGAAAGTGCATCAATACTTAATGAAATAAATGACAACAAGTATAACGTAAAAACTAAATTAAAAACTTAAGTAAATAAAAGTAAAATAGCATGCTAGCAGTTTTATTTGCAGACAATAAGTAGGTCTTCTGTCTGTGCATAATCGATGGTTAGTAAATAATTAAGTTTAATTTTTACAGCTATAGTAATTTTGTTTATAGATACTTAGTTTTCTATTTAATCTATTGTACCGTTCAATGATAAAAATCTTTCTACAAAGACATGTTTTGAGGCTGCATTAGACATGCATACTAGATCATTCCGTCTCTTGTTAGTTGTCTTGTTCTTGTGTTCCGTCTTGTTGTCGGCATTGTAGGCAAGCATGGTGTGCTGTTTTAATACTAAGTGCATAATGAAAAGCTGGCGAACAGTTAGTACAATGCAGGATTTATATAGTGGATCTATGGGAAAAACGAAGGGATGGAAGTTTGCTACCTTCAAAATTGCTCTCTGAGCTCTTTCAAGACGAAACAAATTCGATTTTGGTACGTCACCCCAAGACGTGATACAGTATTGAATTATAGATTGACATAGGGCCAAATAAACTTGTTTGATCAATTTTGAATCTGCTAATGTTCGCAATTTTTTTTAAACTTTTAGTTTGCGGACTCTTTTAACTAGGCTTTCTTTTTAAAATATGTTTTTTAAAAGAGAATGTGTCGTCCATTATTACCCCCAGGTATTTTATGTTGCTCATTTTGTGGATAAAGGGACACACATGGTGATTGTACGGTTTCCACATTGATGGGCATATAGATGAGGGTTAGCAATGTTAAGTTGAGGTTTGCGCATGGAGAAGTGAATATATTTTGTCTTGTCGGCATTTAATGTTAGTAAATGGCTTTGAAGACAATTAGTCACAGTATTAAAACCTAGTTGAGCGTTTTGTAACAGTTCGCTATAGCTGTACCAGTTAGCGCTAAATATTAACGCCGTGTCGTCGGCATATGATATTATTTTACCGTCTTTAATAATTAGATAACACAAGTCGTTAATATAAATAAGGAAGAGGGTGGGGCCCAGAATACTCCCCTGTGGAATACCAAAACTAGTATTTTTCTGCTCATCGCTCGTAATATTATCTATTCTAACACATTGATACCGGTGGTCTAAATAGTCAGTAAAAAGTTTCAGCTACGTTCCCCTTATTTCTATGATCTCGAATTTGTTCAGAAAGAGAGAAACAGAAACCGTGTCGAATGCCTTGGCTACATCGAGAAAGACTCCCAGGGTCTGGTTTCCTTTGCCAAGTTCTTCTGAAATTTAACTAGTCAGACTATGCACCGCATCGGCTGTCGAAAGTTTGGCTCTAAAACCAAATTGCGCAGGGGATAAGATATTTTTTTTAAGTAATTAACTAGTGTACTGATTATAATTTTCTCTAGTATTTTTGAAATTGAGGGGAGTAAGGATATGAGCACGCCACAAGTGCAGCGATAAGTCCCCTCTTTGAGGAGTGGCTGGAGAGGCGCCACGGCGCCCTCACCTTCCGCCTGACGCAGGTCCTCACCGGACACGGTAGTTTCGGGAGGTTCCGGTTCAGGATAAGGCGGGAGGAAACGCCAGGGTGTCACCACTGTGTGGATCGCCCGGAGGACACGGTGGAGCATACGGTGGAGGTCTGCCAGGCTTGGGCGGAGCGAGAGTGCATGGGAAGCCGTCACCTCCTTCTGCGAAGCAGTAATGCTCGCAAAGGAGGAGGCGGAGCGCGGGAGGGAGAGGCAATCTCTCTGCCCTCACGCCCCTAGTCGCCGCAGGAGACGCCCTGGACGCCGGGAGTCACCAGCCGACTCCCGGCCACCGTAGGCGCGGGTTTGCGGGCGGGAAGGACCAGGCCCAGGGCGACGGCACGTTGTCTGTCCACGCGTGCCTCAAAGAGATGTCAGCACGAACTGACGGGGTCCGCTAGGGCCGATGCCTGCCAGGGCCGCGGGTTGTTCGAAAGAGATACCGTGGCCCCTGGCATAGGCAACTGAAGGAACACGGGTGGGTTTTTGTCAGTAAAAGTCTGACACGCCCTCCCCCAAGAGCGGGAGAAGTCATATGATGATTTCCCACACAGAAAAAAAAGGGGAGTAAGGATATTAAGGATTTTATATTAGGATATTAGGAATTTAAGGATTTATTGCTTATATTATCCCATCCAACTGCACAGTCGTCTTTTAACCCAGAAATTAATCGGGTTATTCTATCTTCATCAGTATTCAACATAGCAAAAGATTTCGAGTTAAAGCTATTGCTTGATTTTTGGAAAAATGGTTAGTCACAGTATTTCGAAATCTGTTCTGCAAGAGTTTTCCCAACATTTACAAAAAAGTTATTTACATTGTTAGCTGATAAGAGTGGTGAATGATTAGCCAGTGCGACTGTCTGTCATTTGTTCCCATTTAATAACAAAATGTTTTATTCTAAATTCTTATTTAACATCGTTCCACGATATGGGCCCTCTTGGAAGCGCATTTAATCTCAAATTTATGGCCTGACAGCTCGATATGTTACCCTAATCAATTATAAAATATCCCATTTCTTTAAAATAGTAAAACAATATTGAAACTCTTAGAAACCCATTTCATTTATATTTTATGGGAAACAGACCGGCAATTATGGCCAGTCATCAATAGAAAGCGATATTTTACGTCATTAAAGATGCAATATTTTGTACGAATTCTAAGAACGTTGAGACCTTTTATGCAACGGAATACGAGCCCGCACATCTGTTGAGCATAAAATGGGTCCGTAGGCGTGAGAAAGAGCTCTTGAAACAATTGAGAAATCTGGGGGCTGAGCCAGGCGTGGTATTTTTGAGGAATTGTGAGGGGGCGGATGGAAGAAGGCAGGGCATTCGGTTTCGAACCGCGATAGGAGACGGACTTCCTAGTCCAGGCTAGTTAAGTTAGGAGATTTAGGGAATATCGGCAAACTATGTCCAAGTGGGCTGTCGCGAAATAGCGAATATAAGTTGTTAAGTTAAATATAGTTGGGTTGGAGCCCAGATTAAGCTAATCTAGTATTTAAAGTGGTGTGTGTGTGTGTTTGTTGGTTTGATTGGGTGAGTCCTTCATTATAATAATTATCCCGGGCTGATAGGGTTATTAAAGTTCTTATAATTAGTCAGACAGAGAAGTGTTGCTGGAGAGTTTGTTGCGCCACTTCTTCTCTTCAGCCTAAAACACTAGGAAGTGGTGAAGAGTGGGAGCTTTGGGGCTGTCTGTAGACCTTCAAAAGAGTTGATCCACGACTCTATTAATTAATCATTCTTAATTTTTGACTCTGCTCTATTATCTAGTAAATTCTAGTACTATAATTCTTGAACGCTGTGTTCTTTGTCTCCGGCCAATAATAGTGCCTTAAGAGAGATTATTCAAAACTCTGTTGTATGATTAGTTTCGAGTTTCGAATCTCAACTCTATTGTCTAGTAATTCTTGAATGTTGAATTCTTTATCTCAGACCAATAATTCGGTCAGACTGCCATGAACACGTGTCTTGCAGATATGCTTGTTGTGTAAAGGGTGAACTTCCAGGGGTTGGAGTGACTACATCTATCTTATATCCAGTCCAAGGACTGATAGGGACCATGTCTCCTTAAGAGCATGATGACGACGCAATGCCGCTGGAACTAGCCGCTCCATAGTCAGACAAGGACGGTCGCTTGGTTGTCGCAGGAAAAGCCGCTTCGTCACGTTTATCAGTTCGAAAGAACTGCTAGGGATCATGTCTCCAAAAGAGCATGATGACGACGTAATGCCGCTGAAAAGCCGCTTGCGTCACTATATGGAAGTGTTGCTCTGAGTACTCCGAGTGTAGATGTGAGGTATCGTGTGAGTAATGACTGATCAAATACCTGTTACGCTAGCGTATGGGATACTCACAATTTAATAATAATAATATACTTTGCATCCCTCTATCATTACTAGCTTTCTAAAACCACATTCAATCTATGTTCATATGTAACTAATTCCTAAGTTTTATTTAACATTTTCTTCAATCCTTTCCTTGGTCTATTGATGAGACAAGGCACTGGACTTCTTCATATTTGGAATTCATTTAATCTATATCGGTGAGGGTGTCCAGTCTGGAGCCGGGCCCTACAGAACAGTACGGAGGCGGGGTACTGTTCTTCCCCGAAAGGGGAACCGACTCTTTTTCCCTGTCATTTCCACATAATTAGGAAAAACGAAAATTTTATCAGCCTAGGGTAATTTAGGAACAGTCACACCAGCAATAAACTCGAATTTGATTCACGGTGTTTAGACATGTTAGTGACGTTTTTAATATGTTTCTAAAGTTGCTTGGTATTTTTACCTGCTTTATTTAATTCAGTTTTATCGTAATTCTTTTTTAAATTCTTTAGGAGGTTGTTGCAGAAATTCCTTTGCTGCATAAGTGGTTTCAATTATTAGATTATCAGGGTATATTTTAGTTTTCTGATGAAGTTTATCTCTGTGTCTTATACACCGAATTAGTCCCGGAGTAATCCATGGCATTTATTTTTATTATAAAATTTCTTATTTTATGTAGTCGTGTTACGTAATATTGCTTGTTGAACATGTTTTATTAAGTACGAAAAAGCCAAATTGGCGTCAGCAGTATTGTAAACTAGGCTAAAATCAATGTTGTACTTATCATATTCAAGTTTGTTTGTGTATAATTTGCTGATAGTCTGAGGACGATTTAGCTTGGGTAGCGTTAAATTTACGTTGAGTAAGACTGCATGATGTTCAGTAATTGTTGAGTTAGTAACAAGCGTAATATTTGATAGGCTGGTTTTGATCATCATATGATCGAGGCAGGAACCGTTCTGAGAAGTACGCAATGTGTGAGCGGAGAGAAAACCATGATATAAGCAGATATTAAGGCAATCTTGGGTCCGCATTGCAGTTTTCGGAGCCAATATTTATATTTAAATCTCCTGTTAGTATAACATTCTTAAATGGGCTTAATGCTTGAAAAATCTGATTTAAGGAATTGTTAAAAGGATCTAAGTTTCTAGAGGAAGGGGATCTATACATAGCGATTATCGCTGTGGTTGTACCAATTTTGATGACTAAACAATTACTCATACAGTCTTGTAGTGTATGTTCTTCGACTGTGACCTTTAAAGATTCCTTAGCAATGACTACAACACCATCATTTTGATTGTGGTTTATTGTGGTATGTAATAAGTTGTACCCCGGTATTGCTGGGAGGTTAGCGTGGCGATTAGATAGCCAGCACTCGTACAGCAGTAGCAGCAAAGTTAGGGTTATGAAGAAAATCATTAAAGCTATTTATCTTCTTATAAATACTACGAATGTTTTGGGTCAGTACGGTTAGCGAATTTTGAAAGTCGGAAAGATATTGTCTGCAGTCCTCAACGTCGATTATAATGGAACGCTCATTTTATTCTGGTTTATCGACTTTATTTTGAAGTGGGTAAAGATTTGAATCTTACGATCCCGTTCATTTTGATTGAATTAAACGCTGTACAACTTCCGTGAGCTGTCAAGTGTTGATGACACTTCCATCGGTTTCTGACAAAACAGAGGTAACGGAACATGGATTCAGAAATGAATCAAATTGAGTGAAATTAACATCATAATAATTGTATTTTTATAAAATAATTGTATAATGTTAAAATATATCCTTCATCATTAAAATGGTCCGTTTTTGTTCTCGACTCAAGTTACCTATGTATTTTTCATGGCAAACCCAGAAGAGGGTATACGTTGTGGATACGGCTATGTAGATTTGTAGTGGCGCCGGAGGGCAACCCTTGTCATGTGAGATTTGTAAACGAAAAAACCTCTAATTTGGGTTTGTGTTTTGACAAGTCATCTTGAAGACACCGAGCGTCTGTGCAGAATACTATTGTTATAGTTATAGTTGGCAAAATGGAATATAAAAAGTTAGTGTATGTATGCGAGCAACTCTGTATTATGTTTGTTAGGACTTCCTTTTTTCGACTTCTTCATTATGTATTTAAACTTTTACATTTGTTGTTAAATTGTATTTCAACGTGTAATTCAGAACCAAAACTGAGTTACACAGTTCACTAACGAGGTAAGATATGTATACTCGTAATTCCACGATTAAAGTTATCGAAGAAGAAAATAGTGGGCACATTGGGTGGCCTTTATCTCCATCGGATAAATCTGTTGAAACAGTAAGCTTGTCATGCCCTCAGCTGGTAATTTCAGCTTGTACTGCTATTGATGTGGAGTGGCGGTGGATTAGGGTGGCTTATTGAGCAGCAGCTACGCATAGACAGTGATAGACAAGCTCTCCCCTGGTTATAGAGGGCTAAACATAAAATGTAGGTACCCAGAGGCAACTTCAGTGCGCTTTCTCAAATAAATAAAGGCTGTGTGTCCTTGCCAATCTGAAGGCAGATCAATAGATCCCGCCACAAAAGCCGCTGTTACCCTTAAAATGTTCTCTTGCAAACAAGCTTTCTACATTGCCCACATATCTTGATCAGGTGACGCAACAAAACATAAAAACCAAATTGTACATCTTTTTTTCATTTAACAAATCCGTCTTGACGAGGGTATTCCGTTTTTCGGCAAAAGTAGAAATAAGAAAGATATAAGCAAATCCTGCTAGATCACGTTTAGTACCTCGATTTTTTTTTCGATTATTTAGAAACAAAGGCTGGCAGAGAGCTTTGTGACGAAAAATATGGAGCGCACGGACTAGTGACGCTTGGAAAATTGGTTAGAGCATACACATTAATTAAAAACACGTTCTGCTCATGTCGTTTTACGTTGAAAGGGTTTTTACAATAGCATTTAAGTCCCTACTTTGTTATGATTTGCTTGTACAACATTTTGTTTTTTTTTTATTAATTTACGAGAGCTATATTTCAGGCTGTTGAATTTAAGTTTAACGAGTTGAAAAAAAGAGGTTGGTTGTTGTTAATGCGTTACGTCCCTAATTAGCAAGTAGGGGTGAGTCCGCCACAGCCGCCATTACTGTGGTCAAGGGGCCTGTTCCCTGGGACACCTGCGCCCATTTGTTATTATGTATTTACTATTCAGAGTTAAGTAATGGCGTATTTTTTTTTAAACGTTAGTCGAGGTTTTTGGTGATAGATGACCCAATGACCAACTGAAAAAGAGGTATGAAAATTACAGAACAGATAAAATGATCTAGCAGTAAATAATGACACATTGTTCCAATTGTGTGTTGTCGTGGATGGTTATCACAATTACTCTAATAAGGCTTAAATAACATTATCATTAGGTATAGCTATTATTTATAGGTTATTCTGCGACAATCACCCATCTATAGATAGCGATGCAGATCCATCTTTGGTCACTGTGTAAATAACAACACGGCTTGTAAGAAGGTCATTCAAACGACTCTCGCCCTATTTCATATTCAACTAGCAGTGACAGACATAGTGAAATGGAAGAGGGGTGGAATTTGTTGAGCGTCACACTCCTGTTTACCTATTGATTTATTACAGTGCCACACATCAATACGTGTCGTAAAACACTGGTGCAATCGGAACTCGTATTATAGAGTGCCTTGTTTTATGCATTTACTAAAGTAGAAAATACTTACTCTTTTATTACAGGAAATCTTCTTTGTCGCTGCGATACTCTCATTTGCTAGGCCCTGCTTCAATATATTAAACTGTTCTACCAGAATCCCGAGGCCTTACAAATGTATTGACGAGCCCACACGATGTTCGGCCGCATACAAGGTGTATTGCTCCACTGCGCATAAAATGTGTGCAATACGTAAGGCACGTAGGTAGTCTGTAGAACATTGGTAGTCTGTAGAACATTGGTAGTCTGTAGAACATTGGTAGTTCGCCCTGCATGCGGACCGCATACAGCTTATGCGGCCGCAAAGCTATTGCGGTTGTCATCCGCATTCATGATACCTACTACTCGCCGCTGAATACCCTCAAATTGCAATTAGGTACTACGACTTTTCAAAGTGCACTAACCCTGTTATGCGCAGTTATATTTAAGCGGCCGATGCAAATTCCTGTGTACACGAGGTTCAGCGGGGAAGTTGGGACAGGGTATTTGTCTAACGAGTACAAGACTGATGGGCTTGCAAGTTTTGATTTATTACCGTTCTTTATTAAACGATACATTAGTCGTGATGCCAGACATAATGGCGGGCATTATGATAACTGTCAGAGTGTACTTGAAATGGGGGACAAACATTTTAAAAATGTGCTTTATTTTTTAAATTTTATGTATTTTATACAGAATTAATCCTTAGTAAAGTTTCAGGAAACTGCTGGATTTAAGAAACAGCTGACGTACGGGTACATAATTATTCTGTTTATTTCTTTTACGCCGACATGGGCGAGGGGGATGCATCATGAACTGCCGATCGATTCTGTAAAAATCTCACCGTGAAAAGTTAGGTGAAGTGAGCTTAGAGTGAACTGTCAATAGAGTCAATCCCTAGCATTAGTTGGAATAACAGCTCACTCCACGCTCACTTCACCTAACTTTTCACGGTGATATGCAGTGCGATTCTGTAACCATCTCACCGTGAAAACTTAGGTGAAGTGAGCGTGGAGTGAGATGTCATTCCAAATAATGCTAGGGATTGACACTACTGACAACTCACATCAAGCTCACTTCACTTGAGTTTTCACGGTGAGATTTTTACAGAATCGACCGGCTGGTTACAGAATCTCACTGCTGTTATGAAAGTAACTCGTTAAGTTTATTACATGTGTGGGTGGTACCTAAGTAAGCCTTATACTATATATTCTACTTATGAGAAATTTTGTTATACCTTTAATTATGATGCGTTCGAAGCTTATGTCTAAGATATTAGGTATTGGCAACTAAACTAACTATCTATCCTCGTATAAGGTATTAGCTTCAAGCATAATGTTAATTAAACTTGTAGCTTAGGTACTTATTATGTTTACTATGCATGCAACTAAAGCTAAATTAAATATACCTAAATGGGAATCTTGATCTTTACATTTTAAATTATATTTAAAAACAACATAAAAACACTGTTACTAAAAAAAGCATATTATCTGACACTGAATATTTACAGGATAAACTTATATAATGTTACTCCATACGATATTTTAAATAATGTCTTTTAAATTCTACTTTCGTAGACTCCTGTGTATTTGTAAATTTGCGGACCTTTTTTTTTGTACCCATATTCGCAAAAGAATGGGCTTGTGGCTAAGTAATAACAGCCGCACGGGTCGATCGATCAGGTTAAGCTACGCTTGCCGCGATTGGTCCGTGGATGGGTGACCATCTTTACATGCCAAGACCCCTCCGTGCCTCGGAAAGCACGTTAAGCCGTTGGTCCCGGCTGTCATTCGAGGATCTATGACAGTCGTCACGGATCGTCAGAAGCCCGAAAATCTGACAACCAGTCTTGCCAAGGGGTATCGTATTACCCAGTAACTGGGTTTTGGAGGTCAGATAGGCAGTCGCTCCATGTAAAATGCTGGTATTCAGCTGCATCCGGTTAGACTGGAAGCCGACCCCAACATAGTTGGGAAAAGGCTAGGCAGATGATGATTCGCAAAAGAATAAATGATTATGATAATTATTAGTTATGTTGATTCTGTAACGCACGGGTAACATAATCAGCCTATAGTGTTCCCACTACTGGGACACTGGCCTCCTCTCGGTGAGAGGGAGTGGGCCGTAACGTATCTAATGCACCACTCGGGTCCAGTGTGGGTTCGTGGATGTCACATGTCTTTGAATTTTTTGGTTCTAGGACATGCCAGTATCCTCACGATGTATTTCCTTCACCGTTTTGAGAACAATGGTAATCAAATAATTTACAAAAAGTAAAGCGCCTGTCTGGGTTCGAGCCTACGATCTAAAACTCGTAAGTCGCGGCCGCTGCCACTGGGCCACCATTACTCTCTTTATAGCACGGATATTTATTCATATTTCAGACTTCAATAAATGAGTTTCAAGTTTCAATACCTTCCGGAATCGAACAATTTTGAACCCTATCAATCAGATTAGATAAGTGCAAAAATATGTTTTTGTTTTATTTAATACCAATAATATAGATACCAATCTAAAGCGCTGTTATTAGATTTCCACAGTAAAGCTTAAATAGACTAGAATAGCTTAGAATAGACGAGATAAATCGGTAACAATGTGAATGTGTTACAACGACAAACATTATCTGTATACCTCTAAATAGGTTTTAATGCGCGTTGTGCGTGTTTCGTTACTTGGTCACGCTCTATATGTTATATGTGTCACAAAGGGGTGTTACATGGAGTAATGAGCATATGGAGAACTCATTCCTTTCTCATAGACGCAATATTTTGTTTTGTAAGTCATAGTTATGACGAAAAATGAATGTATTTTGGACAGATGGTACCGTAACGAGATGTCGTCGACGCGTCTCATAATGAAGTGTGAGTGACCCGAATATTGTTGAACATGGTTGTTAAACCCAGTTTTCACTTATATACACATAACTACGGATGAATAAGTACAGGTAATAAACATTTTACATGAATTTCCGAAGCATGGAGGGTTTGCCCATAATCGCCACGCGGGCCATGCGGATTGGTGATTGCAGGTCGCAGCTTCTCATACTAGTGAAACTGCTGCCCGTCACTAATCTGCGCCATTTAGCTGCGAAATTACATGCGGTTATACCGCCATTTGTCGGTTGTCAGAGTCTCGTTTTTTTTTCAGCAGGATGTACCACGAGCAGGTGAGGTTGACTTGGGGTACTGAGACGGTAAGTGTGCTGCTTTACACCCCCAAACTACTATTAATTGCACGTTATTCTTCAACACATACTAAGTCATAATTTTTTCACGGTATTGGCATTTAGGTATTGAGTATTCTTCCTTAAGAAACCTCCTAAGACGCTCAGCCTCATATGAATGCTCCTTTTCCACACCACTCAGTAGTCATATTAAGCAATTATATAGATGACATCAGACTAAACTGTAGAATTGAATAAACTTGTTTATATATTTATGCCATGTGTTATTATGCTACTTAAATATTCAGTTGTGTTTTTATATGGAGTAGGGACTACGGTGTAAAAAATGAGTGATGATGAGTGGAAAAAATAGGACCAATTAGGTACCTACACGGGCTGCTTTCCGTGTGTATATTATTTATTTGGGATCTCCAACAAAGAATACACATATACAATATAAATCACAATAATAAAAAATCCTTTCTCCTACAATTACAGGAGACCACAGCATGTACGTACTTACATATAACTAGGTGTAAACGCGATAAAAATAAAAATAGAGAAAATAAATGATGAATCATGAAAATAAATTATGAAATTTGAGAAAAAGAAAAAAAATAACATGGCAATATTGAGCATTCATATTACAATGGTGTAAACAGGATAAAAATAAAAATAGAGACAATAATTAATTAAATTTGAGGAATAAAATAATTACATTTCAAGATAGAGCATTGATATTACAATTGTTTAGTATAATAATAATTATAGATATTTCACATTTGTTGACTATTGAAGAGATATAACTTAGTACACATTACTTTTTGCGGTGGTCAAATTCTTGTTTGTGTTTTTGTTCTATTTGTGTAACAGTTATTAAACTATTGCTTCTGCTTATCTTGTACCTATCAACACTACTTATAGTTAGATTAGCTAAAACCGAGGCGGAAACCTATTAACACTTTGCGGGACACTAAACGCCCCTCGACGTCCTAACAATAAAACTTCTATTGTGTCTCGGATCGTTCAGTGTCCTTCAATGGGCTAACAAGCCAGCAATGAAGCCGTATTGGGGCTGACTACCCAGGGCTACTCTCATAATATTTATCGTATTTATATAATACGTATTTACTAAAATATCGATTTACAATATCTAATAACGCTACACAATACTCACACCTATAGCTATTTAATCATTATAATATTTACAAAATTATTCATTTACATTTAGGGCTGATTTTTCCAACGCCGGATAATTTTATCCGAGGAATAATTTTAAGCTTTTGACAGTTCTTACATACAAAATCTGTAAGCCGTCAATTTTATTCTACGAATAAAAAAATATCTGTCGGTTGAAAAATCAGTCCTAAGTTTTTTTAGTAAGGGGTTTTTTTTTTTAATTCTCATAATTTTAAGAACATTCGCAGTTTGATCTCAGTCTCAATCTGTCAAAAATACCTCTAATTTCCCTACATTTTTGACAGGTTTTTTTTTTTTTTTTAAAAACTTTGCCCCACACTAGGAATTTCTCCTGTATCGTGGGTGCGTTTACAAACATTTAAACTCACATACACAAACAACCAATGATTGTCGCTGAGATGAGATTGCGACTAGATTTTGAACGTTTTTAATTACGGGAATTGGCTTTCAGGTGTCTAAGTCGATAATCGCTTCCTGACTATGGATTCACACCATCCTCATCACAAATAGGGAATCTTACGCAAAGCAGTTGGCAGCACATAGACACCACGAAAACAAAACTAACTGTCAAAGGCACGCAGCATTTATAATACCAAAAAGGGAAAAAAAGACTTGCACATTTGTGTTTCAAATAGATTTGTTTTCGTAATATTCTTTTAAAAGGAAATAGCACTAAAAATATTGTGTTTTTATCTCGGCTATATATATTCAGACCTATAAAAAATCCTCCATTCCTATAGAGGTTTTTTTTAGAGGAGATCAGAATACGGCGTTGTCTGTTTTGTGTCTGTAAAGTGCTCGCGAAGTTTTTTGTTTTTAAGAGCTGATTTTTCAACCGTCTGATAACTTTATTCGATTAATGATTTTGAAATTTTGACAGTTATTCCATACAAAAAATGTCATACGTCAATGTTATTTCTCGAATAAAAGTTATCTGGCGATGGAAAAATCAGCCCTTAAAAACAAAATAACTTGTGTATTAATGAACGCCTTCGTTTCTGCACATAATTCCCATGTTGCAGTTAAAACTATAAACTGTTCACAATTATACGGTGTCACGTATATAATTTCCTTTTCTTTTTCAATTTAAAATTATTAGATGCCCTTTTTATTATAGCCTTTTAGATAGGTAGTGTAAGGGTTCCCTCTAGCGGGAGAAATTGGCAGTAGGATTTCCTATTGTTCCCGTGCATAGCCGTTAGGTATCGCCACAGTGAAATAAAGTTACTGTGGTCACCGTATAATAAAGCAAGCAGTATTACGTCTCGGCAGTGTCCTTGAAATAATTATCTACGACCGCTCGGTTGATAAACACGCACTAGGGGTGCCGACTGACTGTGTCTCTTGGGTTGTAACTGTACTATAAAAGTCCGACCAATTTAAAGACGGGAGAGTTTTGTTTTAATTTCTGCTATTTGTTGTATGTCATGCTAACCTGTGCATTAAATGTTTTTCACAAATTAGGTAGCTTCTGATGTTAGGTTTGGTTACTAAATCATCTCAGCACATCAGCCGAAGCAATTCCATTCCAGCCATAGTCTGAAATAAAAATAGATATTATACATTTATTCGTGTTCAAAAACAAAAGATTTCTATAGAAAAGCTACATAAAACGGCCTACAAAAAGTTGATCGTTTAGATATAAACGAACAGGTTAAGAAATGGATTAAATATGGCAGAGTTGTATAAAAAAATATTAATTTAAGTAGGTTGTTGAATTCCTATCAAAATAAATTTCCTTATCGTCAGGACATTTTATGTAGATAAAAATATTGTTTACACCAAATCCTTTGAATGAATTTGGGATGAATAGTTTAGATGTCACGAACGTGATATTGTTCGCGGGACGCACGATAAAGACTTTCTGTGACAGACCGAATACCACGCGGGCGAAGCCGCGAGCAGAAACTAGAATGTGTATTTTGTTCCTTCAATCTTGCATAAGTTGCATGGAAAAAGAGAGATACTCTACTTATTTCTGGTAAGTGCATGAGCCTTGGTTACTTTATTATTATTTGGTGAAAACAAGGTCAAATATCTTTTATCTTTCAATCTTTTTGAACCGTAAATGCATCACCACGTTGCTTAAAGTTAAGAGACGTTAAAAGTAAAAAATGTCGTTACTTAATTTTCTAGGAACGTTTATAAATGAAGAAGTTAATAACTATAAGCCATTGCACCTTCCATAATATTGTGTGTGTAACCGTGTAGTACTGTGATTCTGGATTTTATACATTACCGAGAGTCGAATATTATTTACTATTCCTCAAGACTTTCTACACACATTCATCTATCCGAGCCAACCTACATTGGTGAAAAGACGCCTACATTTGACTTTTGAATATCTAAATTGGCCAATCGAAAAGATTATTAAGATTACAACGTGCCGCTACAATGGCGACATTAATTTAACACACGGGTAGGGCTAGTGGCCAGTAATCATAAAAAATATAACAACATAAAATAATTCGTAATTTGAAAATTACCGTCTACGCTGCTCGCCGACATAGGGCTATCTCTCTTTCGGTTAATTCGCCTACTCTTTGCACGTTATTTGTTTAATTTTTTTGATGCGATATTATGGTCCGTGACCCCGGCAAATAATCCCTACGCTACAGTTTTTTTAAGTACAGGTTGCTCCAAGATGCTATTTAAAAAAAAACTAAATCCTACTAATATTATAAACGCGAAAGTTTGTGAGGATGGATGGATGTTTGTTACTCTTTCACGCAAAAACTACTAAACGGATTTGTATAAAATTTGGCACACAGATTGTTTATAACTAGGATTAATACATAAGATACATTTTTTCTCGATATTCCCATGGAATCGAAACTTATGCGGGCGAAACCGCGGGGCGCAACTAGTAAACAATAATGGTTAATGAAATTAAAATATGTTCCTAAAAAGGAAACTCGAAACCGTATACGCATTAAAGCGGCACGCTGTATAAATATTTTTAATATATCATATATAAATATATCACCCACTTTCCGGTTTTCTTTGGAAAGTTTTTTTGTCTTTACTGAGTTATGAACTCCTTTGTACTCGTACATATCTACATAAGTTCTTATATTATCCCTATAATTGCAAACTAGCTCTTATCAGTCAGGCCAGACCAGGCATAGGCCGGCGGGGGGTCAGGCTGTCTTGCCACATAGGCCTCCTCTATTTCCCTCCACTTATTCCTGTCCAGAGCTGTTCTTCGCCAGCCTTTTGGCAGATCACCCCCTTTTCTTTTTCATCTTTCTAGCCGTTTCTTCTTCTTATGTTTTCCGATTGATTTTAAAATTTTCTTGCTAATCTCTGATATTTGTTTACGAGTTTCTTACTTGTTATTAATCATTTCCTATCTCCCATTAAGTTTTTTTCTGGCTTGTGCACCGTTTTTATATTTTATGTTTTTCCCTGTAAGTACACTTATTTTGCTTCTTCTAGAATGTTATATTTATGTTGTATGTTAGTTTGATTTTAAATTGCCTTTAGTGATTGCTTTAATTCATAGATGTTTTGTTTGTAGTATTTGTGGATGGTAAAGGTTTCATTGAATTTCCTTCTTTTTATCTTTAGATCGCAGTTACTGTCAGATTAATATACATATCTCATTATCAATAAATGCGTTAGTTTAGCGGGGAAGGAATTTTGAATAACGCTGTAATATTATGTAGTCCTACCAATGACATATTTTAAAATGTGACTGTAAGACTTTATCTCGTCCCGGTTTTATTACCCACCTATAGTGCCGGTAGGTAATTCTAAACGCAGACGATAAAACAAAAACGAAAGTGGGAGTTTTCCAATGTCGTAAGGGACAGGGAATACAATATTTTCAATCAGTATATATTTCACGAGAACGATATTTGTTTACCTGTTTTTATGAATACCTACATAAACGTTTAATCGCTTTGTATTTGTGTTGAATACTGCGAAACCTTCGATCAAACAGGCATGCAGTTTATTTTTCCATTTATAAAATATTGGCTTTATTATTCCCAGAACTATTCCGCTCGTTGCAACTAAAATATGTCACTACGTGGAAAACATTAAATGTGCATGGACTATTTTTGATAACACTGTAGATTGGTTTTTAGTTTCAATAAGATCCATGTTTTCATCTCAGCATTTCATTCATACGTGTTCTTCAAGCAATATATTAAACAAATAGTGAATAGTCCCAGGTGCAGTCGTCTGGCTCTTTGTTAGCAGATATCTAATAAAACGTATTTCTCAGCTTCGAAACAAAAGCCGAGAGCTGTTTGAATTTAACGTACGCCCTGTATTATTTTTCTTTTGTTCTTATAAACACCTATAAGCCTTTGTTTAGAGGTTAGTGCTAAAAGATCGCTAGTAAAACACTGACTGCCGTTAGCAAATTACCGTGCCCGCTTTCAGATAATATTATTCAAACAACTAAATCCTTCACTATTAAACTACTGAGGATTACTATTAATCACGTCAAGATGTTTACCCTCATCCCACGTCAGTTCGGCGGGAATTATCTAAGTCGAGATAAATAGGAGCGTCGCTTTCTCGCGCCATTCACTCCCACTTGGGCGCTATTTGAAAATCTCTTCGGTTCGTAACAGGGTTAGTTAGAATAGACCTGAGTAATCTCGTTTATAAATGAATCAATTCACCAACGATCGGTGACAATAAACATAATGAAGGAGCTCGCTTTCAATTTTGTAATTTGTTGTCATCCCAAATGTCGATTAGGGAGCGGGATTTGTAGCTACTAAGTATTTCGTGATAGTGGTTTTGGGTATACGATTTCATTTTGTCTACGTTATCACATTTGCTATCTAAATATCTTTTTTATTCAGAACAAATTGTAACTGCATACATTAAGGTGGAATAGTTACTTTTATTATGCCATCACAATAAACTAAAAGAGACGGGTTCTTACCATTCATCTTGCCGCCTGTTAACAGGACAAAGACAATTACTTTTTGTGGGGGAAAATAGTGAAGTTCTATGTACTCATAATGTTAGACATAATAACTATTTCTACAGGGATGCTAACTGGAGTTTCCTTTGCCTATCTGCGAGTCTGTCTTAAAGATGAGCTTTTCGCTTCTTGCACCGAGCGAAGCGCGACAATCGGCAAAAGTTTCTCAAGTCAAAAGAGTAACTTTAGTCGAAACGATGCAATCGAACAGTTGTGGACCAGATCGTTGTTCAAGCAAAAGCAATTTTAAAGCATTTTAGTGTGTATAATCCTATAAGTATTTATAATATTCCTGCTATAAGTGTTTAAAATCTTTAACTAGGCTTGCGCGCGTGCCAAGTGTCCAAATAGAAAACGCTCAACTTGTGTTAATTACCTTAAAGCAAACTAAGCACTAACAAGTTGTCGAAGTAAAGCGATCGAGAAAGACTGCCAGACTTAGGTACTAGATAGCCAATACTGTTAAATAAAAGTACTAATAAAACCATTTGGTGCTTTTTTGTTTAGGGTTTGCTCGTAAAACAACGTAAATCAGAATGAATGATTAGCGCTCTCTTTAGATATTCTTTTTAATCTGGCAACACGTAAAACTGTTTTATTTTATGTCGGTTTTAAGATGTCAATTTGTAACAAAAGTGCGAGAAAGTTGTATTAGGTTATAAAAACGGCTATAAATCCTTCCCATTTATACTTTTTCGTTTATTTGCGATCGACTTTGGAAGTTATATTCAAGGTACTGTTTGTGGGGTGGGTGGAGTAGGTCACGGTGAATTTATAACGGTTTTATTTTATTTGTTGGATACTATGCCTTATTCTTTTACTTTTTTTATATATCTGCTCATCGATCGCCATTTTAGTTGGTCGCTTTTGTCTTCTAGTTTATGTGAATTTGATTAAAATATCAAATCTTCAAATTAGACTAGTAGCCGAAAGACGGCGGCAGATGACGTACAGCAGACGGACGTCAAGCTGGTGTTGGCTATTTTAAGTCTGTTTATTTTTGCACTTTAAATAAAATAAGGGGCTGATAGGAACAACGGAGTCAGGGCAGTAATAAATAAAGTTTTTGGGCTGTTTGTGTTAATCCTGGTATAATTTTTTATAGAATTTTGTGAATATGTCGATAGTTTTGCTTGAACTACCTTGTTTTATCCTATTTTACGTTATAAGTCAAAATATTCAGGTTAGTATCGGAGTCCATTTTCGTAGTTGCTTGGTTTCGTTGACGGAGGATCGATCTCGCCCGGGGATTCTTAGCACCCCGTGCTTCGGGAACCCGTTGACTGCCGTCATTGTCGCGAGGTTCTCTAGAGCTTCCGGGCACTTGGGGCCTGAGGTTATTTTGTTCTGTCATGGTTTGGAAGTTTATAATGGGGGATTTGGACTATAGTCCACCACGCAAGTCCAGTGCGGGTTTGTTGGTCAGCAGGGTGCACCACGGGAAGGTGAGGTTGGCTTGGGTCATTTCTAAGATGTTATAATTTTTATTCGTGGAATAAAATTGACGTCTGACAGATTTTGCATGGAAGAACTATCAAAAATTCTAAATTATTCCTCGGATAAAATTACCTGGCGTTGGAAAGATAAACACCCTAAAAATTGCCACTATAAACAGTCGTTTATAGTAAAAAAATGTAAAACTATATTTAAAGGTAAAGTGCAAAAAGTATGTACTATTACAAAAAGTGAATGTTCTAATCGAGTACCTATTTACAAATATTGCAAAACCCGAGAATCGGACGATGAATAATGATTTCATGATGAAATAATGATTTAAGTAACAAAAAATTATAATAACGAAATATAAAATCAATGCAGATTAAAATAAACATGTTTTTTATTAATATGTGGCTATAAGTATGTAATTAACTACCATAGCAGATATTACCGTATAATAATGTAGGAAAATGATAGTGACGGAAGTAAATTCAATTTAAACGAAAATAATAACAGTGGAATTATTTTCGAGGTGAAATGTGCAGCGTTCTACCTCAACCAGATATTGCAGAGGCAAGCTGGTACTGACGTGTATTGTGCTGTGGCGAACTCTGTAAATTGCTTTTCGTGACGATAAATATTTTAATCTGATTGGTGGTCTGTAACCAATTAATTGTGGCTTTAATTTCATCTGAAAAAGTAATGTGCTGCATTTTTATGGTGACTTCAAAAACGAGAGTAAAATGTTATATTTAGTAAAAAAAACACACTTAACAGAAAATATACCTACATGAAAATATGATAGTCACACGTATTAAACGATTCTCTTGAAATGAATGCCTCCACAAATCATTGCCTAGCTCTTTGTTCACTCAATTGCCAATCATCGGCAGAATCGACAGCGTCGAATTTTGGGATACTTGAAAGTAATCTGCCCTTCAAACTAGAGAGGCAAGCACGTAATTGGCTATTCATAAGGTGTCTACTTATTTTTTTCACAACCTGAATTGCGTGGCTCCGATGAATTTTAATACGCTCGTATTCGTCCAGAATATCTTACCTTGGTCAAGAATTGATTTATGCTATTACTTTTTATAAATGAGTTTTCTCTCAAATACTACTTATAAAGTCGTAGCGCATCCTCAGCTGCACTTTCCATAAAAAGGTCTCCCGTCTTACCTTTAGAATTCAGAATATTTTAACTTGGTAATAAAACTAGCATCTATAAACCATCGGTAAGTAAATAGTGAGTCGCAGTAGAGTGTTGCAACTCCAACAAGACGCTGTTCATTTAAAGAGTTGTGTAACTCTCTGGCTCTGGTGAAGTTTGTCTTGGCGCGCGGCGGCAGGCGGTGTAACGTTTTAACTTAGAATACTTTACCAATGGCGTTTATTTTCTTCAAAATATCTTTCGACTCCG
Organism: Apamea monoglypha; assembly: GCA_911387795.2. NCBI lineage: Eukaryota > Metazoa > Arthropoda > Insecta > Lepidoptera > Noctuidae > Apamea > Apamea monoglypha. The sequence goes on from OU426922.1 coordinate 11,155,727, forward strand.
TCTCTGTTAAAAGTACCTACTTCCAAAAGCACGTAATAATATTTCACCGCAAAAAAGTATCATCCGCTTTTATTATGCCCTGGTTCAACGTTTTGTCTCATTCTCTTAAATCCACTGCAGCCGTCCAGCGAAATGAAGTCGAAGACGTGTTGTTCTGAGACGCTGCGATAGAGATAAGGCACAGAAACTTGTTTCTCAAGATCGAGTTTTAATTTACCGAGAGTAATTGTTGTTAGTAGCTGCACTTCGCTCGAAAATATAGAGAAAATAAACAAAGGTTTTATTTTCCCCTGAAAGCCTTCTTGACGAGGGTCGCTCGGTGTTATTCAGCATCGAAATGAAATGAGGGATAAAAACTAAATTAAATGCTAATTGGGAGATTCAGCGAAGGCAGGGGGAACGGATTCGATCGCCTCGTTCGCTTGCGCAACGATATTGAGCAATAAGGTGTAATGATGCGCAAGACAAATCCAATTATACTGTGTAACTTAACGTCCGGCGACTATCCATGAATTCATTCGCAAAACGCGTAGATTAGTGTTCCGGGTACTGCTCCTTTTATAAAAAGCCCACAAATATGTAGGTAACTAGTTTAGGCACCTAATAACATAAATACGTATATAGCAGCCGGGCAAATACGGAGCTGAACCTTTCCGTTCATGTAATAACGGGTGGCTGAGAGGAGTTTTTCCCGTTTATTGGGTCGTTAGGATATAATTTCATCTCGTGTTTATGACGTCATAAAAAGTTTGCAGCGCTGATACAACCACTGTCAATTACCGGCCCCCGCTTCTCTTGCGACTTTTTGATTTGGAAATTTGTTTCTATAGATATCATTCATTCATCAGCCCGCCTTACTTCTTATGAAGCAACAACTTGGTCAGGAGGAGTTACAGCGTATTGAATTACGTTCATAAAGCTGAGCGACCGTTCTCTGCGACGCACTTTAATGTTTTAATTTTATGTTTATGTTGAAGAGCTGTGCTGGCCGTAGCGTTGTCCCAACTTACGAGTTGTTCGAACAGTTGTTGTTGTTGGTCGTGGGTACGAACCCAAGCAGGCGCTTTACTTTGTGTTAATAAATTCATCACTCTCAAAACGGTGAAGGAAACCGGCATGTCCTAGAACCAAAAAATCGAAAACATGTGACATCTACAAACCCGCACTGGGCCCGCGTGGTAGATTATAGCCCATCCCCACCTCTCTGTGTGACCTGTATCCCCGCAGAGGGAACATTATTGGTTGATTATGCTTATGCTGTTATTTATGACGAAACAGGTTGGTAATGAAATTTATTGGCACTCAACTGACGACAGAAATTTTGATAAACTTGGTTTTGATTTCATTAAAAAAGCTGAGCGAAAGCAGGTAGGAATTATATAAAAATTATACTAACGCTAGCCCGACAAGCCATTAGTGTCGAGTCTAACCAGTTAGACTCGACATTACTTGGTAATTTACTTGTTAGGGAGAAATTAAATAAGACGTGCCAGGTAAGTAGGATTGCATTTCTTTCATTATCCAAGAACCTAGAAATGAGTATAGACTCGAAGATAGTCATTGCAATGTAACTCTTATCTCGAGAAGGTAAAGTAAAAAAATTGAATGACTGCTGAGAGTTTCATCAAACTCAAGGTAAACATTCTAATTTTCACTTTTTAACAATGAGATAAAAGTTACATCGCAATAATTCATTAATAGTTTACGTCATTCAAATTTGATCGTGAATGTGCTGTTATAAAGATATATAAATACATAATCAGCCTATAATATTGTTGAATGGGCCGTAATCCACCACGCGGTCCCAGTGCGGGTTGATAGATGTCACATGTCTTCAAATGTTTGGTTCTAGGACGTGCTGGTTTCCTCACGATGTTTTCCTTCACCGTTTTGAAAGCAGTGGTGGTGAAATAATTTACCCAAAGTAAAGCACCTGTCTGGGTTTGAACGACTCGAAAGTTGCGGCCGTTCACTGGGTCACCACTGCTACGTACTCTTAAATCTATAACTATGTTAATACCTAAAAAAACGGGGTGTAGGAGAGATTTAGTATTTCACACAGGATATTATAAAAGATGTGATACAATACACGAGACAACACCACCAAGCTACACTGCCACAATAAAAGCTCTGTATAAAGGCAAGAGGTCTTTCCAATATTAATAACCGAAAAAAATGCCAGCCAAGCATATGATCCACGATCTCAAAGGTGTGAGATGACATAATGGCGTATGAGGCCGACGCGTCTCGCCTTCAGACAATCCCCGAACATGAGCCTTGTGTGATTGATGATCGACTAATACGTATTCTCATTACCTAAGCCCCGTGTTACATAAAAGATACCTGGTACTTCGTACGCCTCCCAATAAATCCCAGCACGTATTATACGGCTATTTCAAATTTCGCTCTGATGTTTATAACCTGTGATATTTGAAGCGTTCTTTTGATTTTATAGGGTTTCCTGGAAATATTAAAGAAAGGTAGGTAAGTGAATGAATTTCAAAAGGTACCTATAAAAGGAGATGCGTTTTATTCGTTTTGTGTATGGGGTGCATTTCGCGAAAGGTACATTCTGCGACTGAGCCTTTTATTCGTGTAAAGTGACGGGTTTTATATTTTATCATTTTATGTGCCAATATCAGAATAACTGAACGATATAATGGAGAAGTTATTTTATTTTTTGTCGGGTGCTATCCATCGGTACGTAATAAGTGCCTCATCGGTAATTATACTTAAATAATCGTTAGTGGTATGCTTATTAACCTATTTCCAAAAAAACATGTAGAATTTACGTTATTATGCTCATAGACTTAATTGTGATAATTAAATTAATTTAAGCATGTATTTAATCGAACGCCAAATAATTCCCATTTTGATTTTCTTAAAATATTAAATGACAATGCTAATATAATTAATGTAGCCTCTTTTTGTGAGTCTTAAAAAACACCAAACCGTTATGCGAATATACTATAAAGGTGTATCCAGACCTGGCGAATGCGCCGCTCGCGAGCCGCTTGCGGACTGCGCGCGTGTTGCTCGCGTGCGGTTACACCCTACGTTTGGTGCGCGCCGCTCTAGTGCAACTCTGGCAAGGCTCGAGTGGGGCGCGCGTGCAGCGCGCGCGTAGCTCGTGCGCGCTTTCGCGTTTGAACTATGAGCCTCAGTTATGAATTTGCTTCCGAAGATGTCGGACCATACGACTGCCGTTAGCATAAGTGCTGCAGCGTCGGCTATTTTATTACTGACAAAAACTAAAAGGAAAAACAGAAGACGTTGGTGGCAGGTTCCTTTTTTTTAAATAAGACAGAATAGAGAGGGATGTGCACCGCGGGCGGCACGTGCGCACCTCCTGCGCCGCTCGAGTACGGCACGTAGCTTTCGCGCGGACGGCGCAGGGGCTGCGTACGAACATGAAATTCACGCGCACAGTTCGCAAGTGGCTTGCGAGGGGCGCATTAGCCAAGTCTGGACACACCTTTATAGAAACTGTGATCAACTTGGATGTGGCACTCGCCGGTCGCTACCGGGGCCTCGCCCGCTTCGCTTGTTCGCTTGTTTTCGCAGTTCTAATCTAACATTTAAAGTCATTTGGTTGAGGTGGTTAGTTACAACTCTTCCCTTCTCTCTCTGGTCTTAACTTTGAAAACAAAAGCAAGAAAGTTAAAAACAGTCTTTTTTTTTTAAAGCGATCATCAATAAAATATCAAAAAGTTTTTAGAGGATCAAAAAAGACGCTCATTATTATACAATCAATAATATATATCCTTTAATTGATTTGACCTTCATTGTTCATCACAGTCAACATAAAATAGTCTAGGTAGAAACAGGTATGAAAGCAAAAGGGTGTAATATTCTATTACAAATTGCAGTTTCCCTTAGCGTTTTCTTCTGCTGGAATCCTTAATAAAACTATGTTCCGTGATAAAAAAATACACTACATTTTCTTCGCAACAAAATAAAGGGGTAACTGTATGTTTGCAAACACTGTACCAACAAAAACCTGTATCATATAAGAAAATGTGGAATGAAGGTATTACTTTAGCCACAATATAGAAAGTAGAGCTGTGCTCCATATAATATGAAGTTAATGTTACTGAATTCCGGAGATTAGAACAGGGGTTTGCAATTATTGTGTATGAGTAGACAGGCGAAAGTATTGCTACATTTTTACTTTCTGCTATTTTCTTTCCTTGTTGTTTTTGTTCTGTACTTAATGGTATAGAATTATTAGAAATAATATGACTATTTAGTTGTAAGCCTTCATCGATGATGTTTCGAGTTTTTAGACTGATTTGTTTTAATGCTGTGTTACAACATTTCAGCTAAACAAGGTGTACCTAACAGAATATACGCAAGTCCTGAAAGTAGTTTTTTCATAATTAACTATTGAATCGATTTCACTAACTTTTGAAATAGGTATTTAAAAAAAATGTATTTTGCCATACTAACCGCTGATTGAGCCAAAGAAAATTAAATCTTATTTCAAGACGATAAGACACAATTTTAAATGCATAAAGTGATGCTGGGATCAACACGATGTTCTTTATAATAATAGTTAGCTATAAAAAAATAAGTTTTGCTCATTATATTATGCTTTTAACTCAATACTCTAATTGGGGTGTATGAGGTTTTGCGTTAATTAATTTTACATATTGTACATATTGTATAATATTATTAGTTAAGGGCTGTTATTGTTATTACTTAGCCACGAGCCATCATGACTTCGTAAGAATCATAATATTAATTAAGAGAGGGGCTTGTGGCTAAGTAATAACAGCCGTACGGATCGATCGATTAGGGTAACCTCCGGTTGCCGCGGTCGATCCATGGATAGGTGACCATCTTTACATACTGAGACCATTTTACTCCACATTGATCCCGGCTTTCATTCGATCTCTGACAGTCGTTACGGGTCGTCAGAAGCCTGAAAGTCTGACAACTACTCTACCAACGTGTATCGTGTTACCCAGTAACTGGGTTGTGGAGGCCACATAGCCAGTCGCTCCACGTAAAACACTGGTATTTAGTTGCATCCGGTTAGACTGAAAGCCGACCCCAAAAATAGTTGAGAAAAGGTATGATTGATGATCCTTAATTCATTTTGTATCACATTAGAAGTCTATTCTAAGCCAGGTGGAACTTAAATCAAGTTAAACTGTCGTAGGGCAAATAGGACATTACATTTCTGATAGAATTTGGTATCTTTCGCTTTGCGTGCGACAAAACCGTTTGGTGGTTTCTTCACTAAGCAAATTGTGTGAGTTTGGAACAGTAACTGCTTTGGGAATGAATGTACGAATTTAGATGCTATCAAATTATATGGCTATTTGAATTCAAGGTACTAAAGGTACTAAACGCTTGATGACATTTGAAAGCTTATTTACTCGTATTTAGTCGTTAGTTGAGAACGCGTCAAGTGACTTGAACGGTGTAAACAGTCGGCTTAACCACAACATTTTGGTAACATTTGTGTCATGATCCACTAAGAACTGGAAACGAGGAAGAAAAAATTGAGGAAGGTTTTAAGCTTAATGGCCTGATACATCAGGCCATTAAGCTTAAAACCTTCCTCAATTTTTAATTAAAAGTAGATTTCGTATATAAGAACATGTTCAAGTAAAACTTCGTTTTTAATAACTTGACATTACGTGTACCGGTAACCGTAGTTAAAAAAAGGTTAACCAATCTCTCCCGTGGGTATCGCTGAGGGTGAGGCGGGGATTAACTCAGGTTAATGGGTGGCAGGATGTATGTGCGACATGCACCTACGGAAATGGAGGTCAACTGGTCACAAACCTGACAGTTTCGATTTAACCGTCAATAAGGCTGAAAAATCAAATTAACTGCTCCAGATATAAGGCACATTCAGTATCTCTATTAAATGTCTAATTTAAAAAATCGGTCGGAATAGCTCCTTATTCCAACCGATTTTATAAATTGAAGGCAGTTCACTAGCCAAGCGCTCCGCTCGAATTGAAATACCAATAAAATATAAGCTTATCAGAATTGAAAACGTTAGTGCGATATTCCTACTGATGAATTAAAAAGTCCGAATGATCGTGATTTCAGAATCGAACGAGAGCGGAATTTTGAAATAGAAAATTCCAGTAAAACAGAGGTTGGTCGGTTCGTATAAATTAATTTCGACCTGACCCGCGTATTAATATTCAGAGCACTCTCAAAGTTCGCTTTAACTGCGAGCGGAAATACTCCAATTTATTAATTTTACCCGCATTTCTTCCCGCGAGGGCTCAATGGATTACTAACGTGGATTATTACCCACATTTGCTTTTGGATTTTGTAAATAAATAAACACTCTATAATTGACCATTTACATTGTTAATTTAAATTAGAATTCATACCTTAGATTATTTAGGACGTAACGCCCCAAAAATATTCATTAGTAAAGATGGAGTTCATTATGATATAGCCAGTGACAAATTTTAATGTACCCAATCGTTCTAAATTTACTTTGTGTAATGGTGTTCCTACAGTAATGCGATTGTAATGGTCTAATTTATTCTATTCGAATCGAGCCTACAATTGAAAGAAACGAAAAGTAAATCCACATAAATACAAAATAAAAGTGCTTTTAACATGGTGCTCTTTTAAAAAGAATGGCCAATTAATACGCTTGGTTAAAAGGTAGGTCAGTACGCAACTTTATTTTTCTTAAGCTTTGTGTTCATTGCATATTAAGATGAAAAATATTGTTTGTCCTGCAGTGGTAAAGCAGAAAAGCTTTTAGTAATAATAAGAAAACAGGACACAGCTTGCACATTCCTTCACTAGTTTAGTAAAAGCCTCAAAATAATTTCATTTAAAAATATTTATGGGCTTGAATTTATGATACAAAGAATGGTCGCAAATCTGTCAATCGTAGCACATTGCTACGGCGTTGCCTACGCCGTAGTTCTGCGCGTAGCCTAGTAGGACGTGCGCGACGATTTCAAGCTTCTAGTGAACTTTAGTAAAGAAAGAAATGTGTGTTTGTATGTTAGTTGGTAAATCAATCGCAGGACAAAGACTACCAATACTCTTTTGTCTTCTTTCTTAGTAGATCTACAGTTAGTAGGTACCTACATATTTTTATTTTAACGACGCTCTAACTACTACAAGTTAAAGAAATAATTTGTTTTCATATCGCCGCAATTTCCACACCTGGTTCTAAACCGTATCGTACGTGCTTCTGCCACGCGATACAAACTTGTAGTGGAGCAATAAAATGAACAGCAAGTTCCTTGAGACGTGTGTACACCGAGTTTAGTTCAAGTAACAAAAAATACTTCTAAAACAGTTTCCATTTGTTGAGCAGCAGGTGTCCTTCGCAATCCCATCGTCAGCGGATTAGTCCATTGTACGGGTATAAATCTTTGCCGGCCGAGAGGGCCAATGCTTACCTCGTTCTTTTAGAGACGACTGGATCCGACGAGCGGGGCACCATTGTAGCTGTCTCTTATAATAATCTACGGAAACAATCCCATCCCTGCGCGCCTCCCGAGATTACTTGTTCACGTCAACTAAATCCACCGCGATAGCATTATGTAGGTAGGCGTAATTTGTAACATTATTAAGTTAGTGTTGGCAGATGTCGTTAGTAAATTATGTTTATCCGACAGGACGCAGCTGTAGACGGGCGGCACTTAATCCCCCTCACACGGCGCTGGCGTTGCGAACTTACGAGAACAGTGCGTCAAAGGGAAATGTGAATAATGACAGCGGCTTTCTGTGTTTACACAGGTTCACCTAGTCACGTATGCCCATGAATGAATGAGCCTAATCGAGAATATCGGTATATGGTTCTGGTTCCGTTTGCAAGTACATGTGATCACGGAGGCAGAATGTGTCGCAGGTGTGATAATTTACTTTAACAACGCAATAACTAGGGAACTGTCGGCGTAGATCCTCAGAACATGACGACATTATCACATTGTACGTGTGTCACGTTACCGCGCTACAAATATTGACACGGTATATTTATTGGCGTGTTGAGACATACAATGTTTTTAATCAGAAGGTAAGGGAAGCGTACTGGGACGTTTTATTTTTCTTGTAATATAACATTGTTTGCTAGTCGGTATATCGTGGGTGAAGGATAAATATTTTCGAGGAAATGGAATTTACTTGGTTTATGTGAAATGAAAATATGAAAGGAAGTTTGTGGAATTTTCGCAATGGATTTTTTTTTAAGATCGCGCAACAAGCTTAGTTTTACATTTCCTTCCTTTGTCTGTTATTTCAGGTAGCTGGATCACCAGTTATTTAAACTTTGTCTTGAGCATGACTAAATAACTCTCGAGAGTCAATTTTTTTTTGCAGTTTTTGTCCTCGGTAGAAAAATAAACAGGCGAATTTATTGTGTTAGCCTGTTAGTCGTAATAAACAATCATAGTTTTTAAAAACCTTTGATTTTTATAAACACCGAAAATAGTTTTGGGAAAAAAAATAATGTGCTAGTAACATTGCGTTTCTCATTTTTCCAGAGAAAAAACGGATTTTGATTACAGTACAATGGAAGATCACATTTCATGTTTGAATAATAGAAAAAAAACACACAAAGGAAAAAAAAGGCAGAGTTAATATGCTTTACCTGCATTATTATTATATTTCACTGTTCTTTTGTAGGTCAACGAGGTTCTTTTGTGTAGCCTGTAGCCCAATCCTTCGCTCAAGGATGGCTGGTTTAAAGTAATTATTCCCCAGATGTTTGAAATGCAAATAGTGTGAAATTGTGAAGTGATCAAAGTATTCCGTAAACGAAAAACCTTTGCGATCATCAATAAAATTAACTGAGCGCACACGAGAGAATTTCTATTCGCAAAAAGCAATCTTAGAAGGAATAAATGACATATTAAATTTAATTGACGCTCGTAAGAAAAGGGTGGAATGTCCTTTCCATGTAGCTTCCGAACATCGATTATATGTCGTGTTTGAATTACGAGCCTTTAAATCATACTTAATGGTGAGTACGCATATTCTCGTTCACAATTTATTGGATGATAGTAGAATATATATCAAAAATCCACCATTGCAGGTAATGGTTTCTTCGCGATAGCTTTTAAGTTATATTTTATGATAGAACCGTGAGATTACTTTGAAGTTAAGTAGGTAACTTATAGCATGATAATGGACCTTGTACGGCCTTGTGGATTACGTGTATATTGCCGAAGAGGTTGTTAACTGCCTATTCTCAGTTTAGGCGTAGAATTTACCTGACCTCTAGCTGAAGTTCGTCCCAGCTTTAAGGAATATCAGCGGTTAGTTTCACGATGCACGATGTTTTGGCAGGGCTGTTTTTAATGCAGAGTTGCATCATTAAACAGAGGGGTAATTCCCGTAATTTTATGAACGTTCACAGTCTGAAGGCCAATTACGAGAATTTCCCCTCAGATCTCAGCCTCAATCTGTCAAAAATACCTCTGATGTTCCTACATTTTTGACAAGTTTTTGACATTGATTGTCACTGAAATGAGTTTGCGACTAGTTTTTGAACGTTTTTAATTATGGGAATTGGTCTTCTGAAATTAGATATATGTACCCAATACAAAATCATTGAAATACTACTGTTGACCTACCAAAACGAAAACACATCGTTTCGTAAACAGACTGTCTATATGTAATATATTTAACTTCTGACTGGTGATATTTAATTACGACCAAATTGGCCGCTATATGATCGATCAGTTTCATTATCCAGAGCCGAATCCCCGGTCTGTCGTACTCTAAAGATGCAGAATGCCTTCTGGCTGCCAACCCAGAATGTGATGTGTTTGCGGATGAATGGATTAAAATTATGCGTACATGTCTGGTGTTCTGTGAGAGAATGTATGCAAGGGAGTCCACTGTTCCATGTTAGTTTGTAAGTTATATTATTGTCAACGTAATGATTGTCTCTATGTTAATTAATGTTATTGGTGTTGTACCGTTTTAATTAACTATAAATAAATAAATAAATTATACTGACTTCTGTCGGCTCTCAGCTTTAGGATGACGTCAATCTAACGTCAGTAACTCCTGACATTACAATGAGCGAGTATTTGTTTGTATGTTGCCAGCTTCAAGCTGTTCGGTTATCAAAATACGAGATGACATAATCACAAAAATACACATCTATTGTAGAATTGTATACTACAAAACTGTGTAACATGGTTTACATCTATCTATATACTAACGAAAATGGATTTACAAAAGATATCTATTTTTATGAGTGCTATTGAATTTACCAGGAAAAAGTATTTGGACCAAAAATTGTGTCGGTAAGAATTTGTGCGAGCATCATAGGTAGTTATTCAAATAAATATCATCCAACTTCGAAGTACTTTGGTCAAGGATTTTATCGTTAGTAGCATTTCTGCTACTGTCTATACGCCTCTTTTTAGCCCACCGTAGCCGAATCGTCCCGTACGAGCGCAACCAATTAAAGGCATTTCAAACTTTCCTGACAAACTAGAAAAGTAATTTCGTCAAGACAGTTTGACCGAATTTTCTTTTTCGTTAATTGGAGGTTAGAATGAAGAGGTGCAATCGCTTCGTACAAGCGTCTTGCTGCTAGAGGAAACTATTGCAACAATGAAGTTTAATTACTCGGTTCAATACAAATAAAAAAAAAAAAAATCGTTTGGCATAATCGGTTTCGCACATTATTACGATAAAAAAAGCAATAATGGTCGGCGATTTCGATCATAAATTGAGTAGTTGTAACGAAAAATACGTGTTATTGGACCTGTGTTTTAATATTACGTTAGGATTTGAGCATTTTCCTGTTGTTTATAATATTTTCAATAATATTTGTCACTTTTTAAATCTTATCTTCATGTGTGTGTGTGACTTCTGTGAAAAGTAAACATGTAAATACGCACGATTGGCGTGAAACTTCGACTTAAGATATCAAAAAACTTCATTATCACTACTTATTTAACATGAGCAATGGATGAATTCGTCAAATAATTAAATGTTCTATTTTTCATTGCCCATGTGGTGGAGTTTGAATTTTCGATATGCCCAATTTTTATGTTTTTTAGCCATGACCACCACTGGGCAGCTGCCATGTGCGTACTGGCGTACATGTCGCCAATTAATTTAAGCTTTTTATGTACTAACAATAGGTTAAGATTTTACTAACACTATATGGATCAATGGTCTGAAATAAATAAATTATTTCCTTTATTTCATTTACATACTTACAAATTATATTTTTAAATATTTTTATAAACAAAAAGTTAAAAAATACATTTAAAAATATAAAAAATAGTAGCCCACCGGTATCGGGAACAGGGTCCAAGCTACCGGCGGTCAGGGCTCCAGAGAGAGGAACCTCCTGACAATGCGAGCCGTGTCCAGAAGTACCGCTTTCTGAATCAAGCCCTTGATCCAGCTGCCCAACGAGAGCCTCCTCAGGTGTTGGTCGAGGCTCTTGGCTATTAACCCATTGGCTGACACGACTATCGGCACAATGATTGCTGAGTCCACATCCCACATGTCGACAACCTCGCGAGCCAAGTCAAGATACTTGATTTGTTTATCTTTCTCGGCTTTCACAAGGTTCTCATCATGCGGGACGGTTATGTCAACAATCATTGCGCGCCGCTCTGATCGATCCACCACCACTATATCAGGCTTATTGGCAACAATAGTCCTGTCAGTGATGATGGATCGATCCCAGTACAATGTGATATTTCCATTTTCGAGAACTGGGTCGGGCACATACCTGTAGTACGGGACCTCAGATTCCACAAGGCTGTATTTCAGAGCAAGTTGCTGATGGATTATCCTGGCTACAAGGTTGTGTCTATGCAAGTACTCTCCGTTAGCTAGACGAGAACACCCGGAGATAATATGCCTGATTGATTCTCCCGGCCGGTGGCATGCCCGACAGATGTCAACCGTGCCGTCTTTCACAATATATCTCCGGTAATTGTTCGTCATCATAACTTCGTCCATAATTGCACAGACAAAACCTTCGGTTTCTCCAAAGAGGTCATCGAAACGCAGCCAGGCTACGGACGCTATTATTATTATTATTAAAATGGCGAATATCGCATTTACAGACTTGAATTTAATAAAGGTGAATTAATAAACGTGCGCGCTACATATGAAAGATTGAATGGCGATGACATATGAGTTTTTTATCCAACTATATTAATTAACGCACATTCATAAGATTTTATGGGTAGCATAATCAATATTTACACTATTAATTAAGGGTGTCGTATGTCGTCATTCCAAGGTCCAATGGGACCCGGTACCGAGCCAGCGGAGGTTCGTGTGTTCGGGTCCATTCGGGGGCGCTTCCGAACTATACGGTTAAAGTGGTTCACTAAAATTAAGCAGATACCTTCGCATTATTGTGGTATCCTTATTGAACTCCCTTATCGAAACTTGTTATCTATTGTATCGGCAATAGAGGAGTTTGCTTGTACATAGTAATACCACATAAACATCGGGCGAGGTTAGCTTAACCGTAGTTAGATACGTTATTATCTGTATATCGTTGGGTACGTGCGGGGGTGTAAAAGTTTATAGCTCTGTGCAGGTTCATATTGCGGTATAATGGCTTGTCTACACGTCGGTACAAGTCGCGGTGTCGCTCGTATGTCGACGTGTGTCGGAGGCGAATGCATCTGTATTAATTTTTCCTTTAGCTTGCAGCTGCGATCGCTATGAGAGAGTGATCGTGTCATAAAACAATATTCCTAGAGTAGATAAAACGATAAAAAACGGAAATCGAAGTGGTCCATTACGGGCTTGGCACCGGGAGGGATTAATAAATAAATTGGAAATAAAATATTAAAGCTTATATTAAAGTCCGCTCAGTTGGTCAGGTCTAACGGATATGAATAAATATGAATGTGTGTGTATATAACAAAAAGTGTGTTTATGTTCATAAAAACGACCAAAGATTTTATCATCACCTTCAGTTAACGTTTGCCGATAGTTATATGTTCTAAAAAACTATAGTCCGTACATAAGTACAATATTATAACTATACCATTAATACAGAAATAGCTTCAACGAAATTATGGGTGGAATCTGCCTACGTCTAGACGTTACGCACGTATTGTTAAGCTCATAATATTAAATTACAATGTACTCGAGCCCTCCTGTACTCGAGTCTTCCAAATTGCTGAGGGAAACTTTTCCAAAGTGCGTATGAGCATCATAATGATGACATTTGATACGCAAAGGCACGTAATCTGGAGATTGAAGAAATAATACTTTGTTAACAAAGTGAGTTCTCTTTTGTTTTGTAAGAACGTTCTACTTGTGTTGTCTGTTAGTGTTTTACTTTAATCAATTAATGTGTCTCGGCTTTAATAGGAGAGAGTTTCGATTCTATGATCTGAAGTTGGTGTGAATTGGATACAAAAATCAAAATCACATAACATCACCAATAAATTAGTAAACGGTGAGAAGTAGTAACCATCTTAATAATGACTAGCTTCTGCTCGGGACCCTTTTCGCGTGAAACAACCCCCGACCCATCGCGTTGCATCCCATCGCTCGCACTTGCTTTTACTTTGTTTTCGCTTAGCGTTCTTTCTGACTTTAATTCCTGATGTTCGGCTCCTAGGAATCGTAGAGTGATGTTAAAATAGTCTAGCCTAGTTCCTCAAGAATTGAGTTATCAAATGCAAAAATATTTTTTCAGTTGGTAGTTCCGGAGATTACTACCTACATACAAACGTACAAGCAAACAAACAAAATTTACCTCTCTATAATTATTTTATAGATTATCTAATGATAATCTCCATCCATCTATACATTAGTATAGATGATCATAACAACTGAAAAAACTATAAAATACTTAGCACATAAAACTTCATACTTACCTTGTTTTTTATTTCTTTGAGCTTCCATTACCAGTCTTATGCTTTGTTCGTATCCGTATTATGCGTGGCTAATAATAGTGTCAGGTAGTTTTCATTAGAGTTTAAAACTAGTAACTCATAATCTTTGATAGAAAGGGAGTGACAGGAGTGCTCACAAAAACGCAGCGTCGGTTTAAGAATGATGAACGCTATAATAAGTAGTTAGGAGCGGCGAAAGCTATCAAACGCAGTGTAATCTAAGAACTTCGGTAAGTAAGCACCTCTAGATAGAAGAATAGCAAGGAAATGGCAATTTCCCTCGCTAGTAATTCGTTTCTAACACGCTATTTTTCCATTATCCAATATCAATATTGTTTTGTCTTCATCGCTCAGAAATGGAACTCTGAGACTACCTTAATGATAGCATTGCATGACGTATGAAGGAAGTTCTACGTTCAGCACTCGTTTGTGCCATCTCGTGGTACCGAAGTTCATGTGGGTCAGTTTCGTTAATCTATTTATTAATGTGTTTTTCAGCAATAAGAAACCGGAGAAAGGTTTCCTTGTTTGAGGTAAATAGGAAACGATTCCATTTGGGTGATTGTTTTACGCTTCGTGGATCCATTGGTTCCATCGTGAATGTAAGTTTAGTTTCTTTATTAGATAATGGAACTTTAAATTGACTGATTACCTCATTTAAGCTCGTTACTTAGTCTCTAAAACACTTAGTAGATTTCCAGTTCGAAGTAAACAGCCATTCGTTTTTATGAAATAATAGCCTATCTCTAGCCACCATTTTTTTATTGCACCATCGGAAATTAAAAGATATGTAAATTATATCAACCTGAACGATTCTCGACATCATAAACGTACCTACGTGTATTTACATAAAATGAAAATTCTTACTAAAGAAACCTACAGCAGGCCTCAGTGCTACGTATGAGCTACGCTGCTACGAAATCTCGTAGACGCTGTAGGGGGGGGCTAAACAAAGTAAAGCTTTATCATGTAACCGCGTTCTAAGATTAATGGTCGTCTAATGAATCAGCGGCGTGACAAATCAGTACCTATGCGGTAATGGATGCTTTTGTATGCCGCCAGCTATTCTGCGACTATCTTGTACGGATCTAGATACCGGTACCTGCTTTTGTATATGAGACCTCGTCGGATTGATGGGCTAATGTTACCAATGCTGATACTGTTCAAGGATATTTAATACCATTGTGGATTGAAGTGTTGAGGTACTTATGACTAAGTATTAGAGGGTAATTAGGCATGTCGTTCATGCGTTTTTACACTAGCTGAGCCCCGCGGTTTCACCCGCATAAGTTCCGATCCCGTGGGAATATCGGGATAAAAATCCTATATGTTAATCCTGGTTATAAACCATCTGTGTGCCAAATTTCATCCAAATCCGTTCAGTAGTATTTGCGTGAGGACTAACAAACATCCATCCATCCATCCATCCATCCATACAAACTTTCACGTTTATAATATTAGTAGGATGTCCCAAACACGTAAAGATGTGCATGCTCTCTAAACGGTAAATATTGGTATAGAATACCTACATTTATGTAAATGTATTTTTACTTCACTAAAAAGAAACAAGCGGATTTCTGGACGGAAATAAGAAAACCTTCTGGAACGATGGTTTCCATAAGTTTTGTGAAAGCAGTCCTCGAAACTTTTATTTGTAGAACAACATTTCGCTCAAGAGCTCAAAAGTAGTAAATGTAAACGCAAATTAAACAATTTAAAACGAGGTTACAACATAGTTCCGAACTACATATATTCTGTTATAATGTTTCGTTCGCACATGTCAAAGAGCCTATTCAACGTCCGCAGCCAGCTGAACTTATAAACCACCTTATAATTACCTCATGCGTCAGATAACGGCTATGCCTGTGTTTGACAGGCAATCACAGGCCCATGCCCTCCCTGTGTTAATATTGTCATTTAATTTTCATACAGTCCAACGGTTTCAGAAGGTAAATACGCCGAAAATGGCCTTAATTATATCTTCGACAATCTTTTGAGCAAAGTACAACCTTATCTATATTAAACCTTGATAATCCCGAGCAGATTAACGAAACAACTGGCCAAGTGACGACAGCCGGGATTTGTTCAGTCACTTGTTAATTTCTGTTATGAAAATAAACATTTTCGTTAAGATGTTCGATAATAATATTCGCGTTTCGATGGCTCGAAGGACAGGTAAGTCGATTACATAAAGGTCGGACCGCGCGAAATCTTATACCGTCGAGTTTCTTGGGCTTAAACAGACACCTTCCATTAAGGTGTCTACGTTATTATATTTATTCATGCTCCAATTATTAACTGTAAAACATTTTTAAAAATAACTTGTAACGTTAAAAGTGTAGGTGTTGGTGTCACTCTAAAGATCAGCGCACACGGCGGCGGGGGTCGCCACCGAGGAGGATTTGCCGCCGGCCAGCGCACACTGGTGGTCTGCGATGCCGCCAGCGGCCGCCGGCGTACTACTGGATGCTGTGGCATGCTGGCAGCATCCCGCGGTATGCTACGGGGGAAATGCGGAGCGCACCTCCACTTGCACTGCCTCTCCCCCGCGATCGTATGCTAGCGCACTTTGGCGCATACTGTCGCAACCTACCGTTATCCCACGCCGCATGCTGTCCGTCCTGCTGCATGTCGTCGTTACCCGCCGTGGTATTCTCCAGCGCGCTTTTCAATATGGCAGAGAGAAAACCCCTTTCGCCTCGATGGTCGGTCTCTGAGCTTTGGAATCTACATCTTGTTACTATAGAATACGTACGAATTAACGTTGGTAGATTTAAGGTACCCTGCCCCGCCGTCCGCCGATGTACGCTGGCCTTTAGGTTACGAGCACTAACGCACTTTAAAAGATCCTTTATAAAATAATGGATTATTTTGAATGTACTTTTTATTTACTGAATTAGAGCTATCTTAAAGGTTTTTAAATTGTGAACATGAACATTGTGGACGTAAACATGTCTGGATTTCTACCGCAATATCATTAGATATATAACATTTGTATGTTTTTGGGTACTTTCATTAATAGTTTGAAATTCTGAAACATGTACTCGTAAATTCAATTAAATAGTGCATTTGTTAGTCGTACAGTTTCCAAAAGTTATCACCTGCAGTGCGATTCTGTAACCATCTCACCGTGAAAACTTAGGTGAAGTGAGCGTGGAGTGAGCTGTCATTCCAACTAATGCTAGGGATTGACACTATTGACTGCTCACTCTAAGCTCACTTCACCTAACTTTTCACGGTGATATTTTTACAGAATCGATCGACTGATTATTATTAGATGCAACAAAATTCGGTGTGGCATCGAAGCTATACGCCGAGTAGGTATCTATGGCAACATTGTCACGTCACTAATAACGACAATTCGCCTGGGACTGATGGATTCAATCAATAATCCGGGCTCGTTACCAGTTCAATTGTGCCGAGTCCCGGCGCTGGCCCGCAGTCCTCGCGGGAGGCTCCGCTGCGGGACTCGGTCGTCTCATTAATGAGTCCCTATGTTTGGACTGCTAAACTTAGCGCTGCCTGTTGGAACTGTAATTAACTGTTGCTTTTTGGGACAGCGTGGTTTCAAAATATTTTTGGGCGGATTTTGTCAGGTAGATTCTGTTTTGATCCGTATCGGGTACCTGTGTAACATTAAATTAGTAGCTATATTAAAACGTACAACCATGACATCATAGTTATATACAAACAGTTATCTAAATACAGTTATAGCATTAAAGCGAATGAATTCGTAAAAAAATACGGACATCAAAAAACAAGAAAGGTTGCCAAAAAAGTAAGTAATTACATTATGGGCCTACTTAAAAAAATCCTACTTCGGCAAAAGATCGCAGAATTTACTTAGTTACTAAATCGTAATAACGCAAAGTGAACAGACTTACTCATCAAGCCTGAACCCAAAATGAAATTTTGAAAATGTATTTCACCCATAACGCAAATGTCGGCTAAGAAGGAAACTTTTAAAATTCGACCTCGAAACGGGAAATAGGGGTGAAATGTATTTTCACGGGTAATCCCGGGGGCCACTCGGCTAGTATTACATATTTAGAATCGTCTCGTTCAATATTATATTGTGATATATTCGGTTCGTGAACGTTCCGATTCTGCAGTCGGCGTTGTCGCTCTCTATTTATAAAGCTGACTGGAATAACGGGCTTAACAATCATCCATTTTATTCTGCACACAATTGTTTCTGTATTTCGATGTGTGACTACATTTCAAAATATTTTATCTTGATATCTGCTGTATAATCGCTGGATGTTTTAATGAGCCACATGATTTTAAACAGATTGTATTATTATTGTCCGCATGTGACGATTTTGTCATGATAATAAATGTAGCATTGTTTGTCATGTAAAACTTTTTAATACGGTCCGGTCGGTTTAGTTTTTAAAGTGTGCCAGAATTAAGAACATTGACAATGTATTGACAAACAAGGAGAAAATACATGTTGTTACTTCACTGGGAGAATGTTGATATTATGAATCGTAGATAAAAATATCTACCAAAATCCTCTTCGACTGGTCTTTTTCATCTATCAACTCAATTGACAAATGACTTTGGAACTATAAACCAAAAATATTTTTTACGTATCCAGCCATAGCAGCAAAAATATACACGAAACCATTCACATTGTTAATTCATTTTCCGAACGGCATTTCATATTTGTAAGCCACACTCCGAACGTTCATAGGTAACAGGATTTTTACGGCGAGCGATTCAAAAATAAGTTTTCATACTTTTACATTTTCCCCGTCTAGTTGCAACGGCAAAAATAGAATCGTTTGATACAAAAAGCTGTATCGTGCGTTCGCACCTGGCCCTAGCAACCGCTGCAGCGCTGCATCGCTACCTCCACAGCGCTCGCCGCATCGCGCAGACACGTGTTGCAAAGAAAAAAATACAACTACCGACTCCTCGTTCCCGTAATGGATGCTTAATGTGCAAAATCGTTATTTAAGGAAACAGCTAACGCTGTAATATACAGACATCACGTTATGAGGATATGTTTTCGACGAAAGATGTTAAATTGGAGTAGTAGGTAGGTTTATTATTACTTTAATTAGGTTCTACACAGATTTAGGTATTCCTTTTATGTAACTAATTTTACGCTCATTTGTTTATCTCGCCGCGCAAGTCGTAAAAGTAGAGGCAGGGAAAATTGTTTCGCTGTAGAATTTATGCGATAGGCTGGCGAACTTTCACTACGTGGCGCAGTTTTGTCAACTTTTAACTTGACGTAGTTATGCGGAATTAATGCAAGAGTACTTCTTCAATTTTATTTGAGAAGTGGTTTTGCAAGTACTGGTATAAGAGTAGGTCTGCTTACTAGAGACGCTAAAGGACGCGATTTAGTCAGATTCAATTAAATACCGATAAAGTTGATCCATAACGCCCCGGGATGGTTCCACAAACTGAAAAGCGTTGTTCCCGTCATTCCGCCGGCCGCGCTTGTCGCTCCGGTCAGACAGACCGACGGCCTTTTGTACTTCCCAACCAATCGTTGAACAAGGAATGCCGATCCACAATCAAGCCTTTACTGCGGCTATTTCCCTGTGATTTTCGGTGATTTCATTAATGGACAGCTTTACGTTTCGGCGTTTTAGTTAAGAATGTTATAATTAAGATATACATACATGTATACATTCATTTTGAAGGCACAATTTGCTGGTAGGGCATTGTTAACGAGGGGTAAAGCGCACTACGACCACGTTAATGAGAACGTAATAGGTGTTCCGCGGAACGGCGCTATCTGGCACACTGTTCCCTTCCCGTCCTCTATTAGCACGCGTTTAATGTTAGCTGGAGAATCCACGCTGGATTACATTTGAATACCGTGTAATTCTAAAGTTATGCCTTTGTGCCCTTAATCCTTGTTAACGCGGTATTCCGAATGGTAATTGTTACCTGCAACGCTGATTAAGCTACTTGAATATGACGGATCAATTGAGATTAATTATTACCAAATGGATCAAATTTAACTTAAGTGAGTTATATTGTATTATGTTTACGTCTGTACCGACCGCCAATGAAGTACATTCGCGTGTGAAATTGCCGTGTGTAACGAAATATATCATTGACATACATATTTTTGTAACCTTAGATTGCCATAAAACGTGGATTTTAACGTGAATCGAATTTCAATTCTTATAATTTGTAGTTTGATATCGCTTGTGGCGAAATTCAGTGCGTTTATTTTATTTATCGGAGGTGTGCCTGGGTTCCAGAGCATACATTAATGACGTTATATTTGGTGGGAACACGCCAATATATAAAGCAAAGTGTTATATGCAAACACGTCATAAGTTTATGTACTTTTATAGCCAGTGATATTTGTAGTGTAGTGAATATTATGTGCTGAAATTAATGTATACCTCAATTTGCGTTTTGCTTGAAGGTTTTCGTTTCATAATAGCAAATGGCACGGTGTTCAGTAAATAAATGAATTAGGTACATATACAAATGGTTATTAATTGACTTCTGGGTATGACTCGTCGTTTTTCATCCAGCCTAGCTTTACTAGTTATTTACCGAGTCATTATCTAAAGCTAAAAGGAACTGACTAAGCGTTCACGACCGCCTTAAGTCTTTTACTACACTGTCATAAATCACGTCGATATTTGTATTTAATTTTATAAACACGTAATGTTATTAATTTACGTCGAAAGGACAGACAGCTAGCACCTTACTTTCATAGATAAAATAAAAATATAATATGTAGGTTCGCCAAGCTGTTTGTCTCGTAGTCATTCAGAAACCAAAATCATCAAGTTGGGATTCTGGTTTCTGAATGACTTATATTTGTACCAATTTTTACCCTGCGGTATGACTACGGGCTGAAGTAATGTTTGTGACAACATTATTATTTAGGGTGGTCCGCTCGGATGTACATATGCACCTTTTTTTAGCCACCATTCTATTTGACGCCTCTAGTTGTTGGATTTCTGTTATATTTTTTAAATGCGGCAAAACATCGTTATGCACAATCTACCAGACTATGACTACCGCAATATCTTAGTAATTTTATACTAAAGTTCTTAAATGGATAGAAAAACGACCCTTTTTCTAAAATATCATCACTAACACCATTTTGATCCCTGACGATTTCGTGACACGTTCTGACTTTTTCCTGTGGGGTTTTTTTTTTTTTTAATTTTATAATCTAGTGCGAAATAGAAAGCAGTGATGCGATCGTAGATGGTAAAGCGCCCTAATTTATTATGAGCCTATTCACTCTAGCTTTGAAGACACTTAAATGAACGGGTTGTCTAAAAGAACGTCGTGGTCAACCTTGAACACGAAGAGCAGAATATTTTTGGCTTTATTAGTGAGGTAATAAAGAATGCGAATATTTGATGAAAAACATAATGGAAAGCGATCGAATTTTTAAGTATCAATAGTTACAGAGCTACAGTCATTACCGAGGTGACATGTTTTCGTTGCATACAGTTTTAGCAAGTGACCTACTTACCGAACTGAAAGACGTTTCACATCAAAAAAGTGGAGATGGCATAAATTAATTTGCCAAGCCTGAATAATATAATTGTGGATAAATATTACAACCACATTCCAAAAACAATAAGAGAATTAGCATTTTATACCAAAATTAAATCTAAAAACATGGCTACTTCAAATAAATGAAATAATGTATTGATTATAAGTGTAAGAATGATTATGTTTATTTAATTTTATAATGCAAATGTTGTTGTTGTTATTGTGTTTTATATGTGACCTGAACAGAACTCTACTTAGCAACTTAGTACCATATCCTACGAATAAATATCTTTTGTCTTTATCTGGTAATTTTCGTTTGTAATAAAAGTTATTTACTACTGAGTTGACCTATATATAGTGCATTATATTACTCATGTATCTCAAATATGAGCTGCAAAATGAAACAGATCCATAGTTCAGATAGAATTCCCAATAGTTAAAGAGATAACTATTGTGAAATACGCCGATATTACATTAAACAGTGATCAACACAATTGCAGTTAGCGCTCCGATGTAATTAGTGACCGCATCGGTGGCCGGGCCGAACAAACGCCCGTGGCTTTAGCAAATAGATTGTGTTATGGAAGTAAGAATTTCATTTTGATGGACCTGTATGGTACACACTACACACTTGAGAGATACAATACAGTTCTTTCAGCGGCGTGACTCCTATTGACGCGGGTATACAAATAGAGGTGCGCGGCTACGTGTCTACTGGTTCGGAAATATTTCAATCGAGACTTTGTAACGAGATCCCACGTGGATCGCCGCGGGCACTAAGCCCCTCGCCAGTTGAAGAGTTAACACTACCTAACTCGACGCTTCCATTAAATGTTTATCCTCACTGCAAAAGTTACCAATCCACTTCTCTGCTTCAGGTTTTGATTTTATTAGCATTGACATTTATCAACTGTTGCTTACATAAAAATTTGTATTATTATTTATATTTCTTAACTTTATTAGAGAATTCGGTTGTGATTTCGGGGACCAAAAGATTTTTTGGTACACCTACATAACGTAACAAAATTCTAAGCCTTGTTACCAAAACTTTGACTTCGTTATAAGATATCTTTAAACTTTAGGGACCTTTTATAAATATTTGTCATTCTTGTCCGACCCAATTAGAGACCCCAACATTGTATACCTACCCACATGTTTTATTGGAAACAATCTTGTTTCATATCTCCCACTCACCAGAAATTATAGATATATAGTTACTTTGTTGTTTCTGTGTAGATAATACTTAATCATTAATTTAACAGCGTGACTTTCCACGCACTTTTCTCCTCTACGAAGATGGCGGGGATTCACAATAATGTTCCTGGTTTAAAGGGTCATCAAGGTGGCGTTACCCGAGGGCATTGCCAGTTAAAAATAGCTTTTCTGACTTTCAACCGCTACCATGACTTTCCCTTATTAAAAAGAGATTCTTGAAAAGTGGTCTTACTATAACTGAAAACTTTTTAGTACTCTTTGATGCTGAAGCTTCCAAATCAATACAATACTAATATGACAGAATTATAATCTAAATCGCATTAGTATTCCGACATAAATTATTCTGTATTCGACATCCGGTCTGATAGTGTTATATAATATCCGGCTAATCCTTGGAATCCGCGATGCAAATGCAACGCTACGCCGGTGAACGGTTCAGAGCTAAGTGCTACTAGATGTTCAGAGTCAAACCAGCAAAATATTATGTTCCAATTAACTTAATCTTCTTTAGATAGTTTAAGTTAGTTTCGTATTGCCCTTTGCCTACCTCGATTTCACACGAGATTTAGGTAATCCACTGGTAGTGTTGTGCGGCTATAAATAAAGTAACGTTTATGTAAGCAAGACTTCTTGGTTGGATTTAAAGCACATATTTTTATGTCAGTACGCGTTTCTCTCTACATCATTTATACATCACGAATACGAAAGGCGTACTGGTCTAGTTGTTAAAATACAACATCCAGCTTTTTTTCGGGGTTCCGTACCTCATTTTTTCAACTACAAAGTTAAGTTAGTTCTTGGGATAAATTCATCCTAACTACGGAACCCTTCATTGTGCGTGGTCCAACACACACTAGGCCATTTCTTTTTGGGTTGGTCTTGCTACGGATCAGATGACTAGCTCACATCATCAAAGATTTCACACAAAGTTATAGTACCAATCAACATTTAATTTTTACAAATTATACCTTAATTCATTTTGCATTTATGTTGATTAACTCACAATGTCCCTTCCACTTCAACTATGCGCAATGTTCCTAAGTCGGGAGGAGGTGGTCCACAATACTGCTGAGGGGTTGCCCCGTTAAGGCTTCCATTCTCGCGCGCTCGGTCGAGTGCCCTAGTCAGGCTGTTGTCGGTACGTTGATCTCATTGTGCTCCACTACCTTATAGAGCGTCAATGGATGGAGTTAATATTCAGACTTTTTGTTAATTGCTGGATTGCCAAGAATGATTCCTACATTATACTTGTTACAGGATATGTTAGGTACCTATGTAACAAACTAAAAAGTTGCTTTGTTTTGTCTATTAATTTCAACGTACGTTTGATGATATTCGGATTTAGGTACGTTATTTTTCGTGCTAGTATGAATTAAGCAATTATAATAGTTACACATTAGATAAAATAAAAATACTGTGCCAATATACTTTGAGTATGAGTATATATTCAATAATAGTTGCAAAAGAAGCTAGAGGAAAAATACAGACACGCAAATTTTATGCTAAGTGATTATGTCTGTGTAAAGATTTTCCTCATTCTAAACGCTATTTTGCCTTGCCTTATTCGCAAGAAAATGTCAGGTATTTCTCCTTAAGCGTTTGTACAATATGAAACGCGTGCACACTCTAAAGGCACATTTACCGAACATGAATTTAAAGAATGGCAATAATAAGCAATGACATGATTAAAACTCCGTCGCCCTGGGAGCTTCTCCGTCAATTGTCTTTCGGCTGTGAAATATGCACAACAATAGCTAAAGTACACGGAACCGTACTAACATTTTACGTTTTTCTTTCATCCCAAAATCAGCATGGAAATAATATTTTTATTCTCTTTTTTATAAAAACGACATAAAAGCGGATACGTCGCGAAGATAAGGAAGTTATACGACCTTCTCGCGGCTCGAAGTGAAGCAATCCATCTCACGTAATTGCATTATATTCGGAGTGCGTACCTCGAGTGCCCGGAAGGAACTGTTACTTATGATTTCTTTCCAATATCTACACTTTTTGTAGCGCTGAGATCTCACTTTATTCAGGTTATAAAACAAGAGTTAGGGAACACTTTCTTCCAACTATTTGTTCTTTTCCTTTTTCCGTTGTTAAACGAATGGGAATCTGTGTTCTATGATAGATTCGTACGTAAGAATTGTTATTTTTCAAGACTTGTTCTTCGACTTTAAAGCGTTTAAATCTTATCAGTTGTTATATACGTGCTATGTGTTTTCTGTGATGCATGCAGACAGCTTTTTGTCGACTACTTTTAAGAGATTATCTTGTTATGGAAGAAACAATTAGCTGTGTCGAGTTGAACATCTGGTAATAATAACCTTAACGTCATATTCTACGGTTGATGTATTGCCAAAATTTATTATAAAGAAACTCTGCCGGTTTTGCTTCGATGAATATGTTTCAGACAGGAAACTGGAAATACCGATTATGTTACGTTAAATGTAATAAAAGATTCTTCGAGAGAGAGGCTAAAATTTCACTGCATGAAATAAAATTATTACACATCGTAGCTACTAATTAATTTCAAGTAAAATATTTCGTTTTATTAATAAGTAATTGTTATTAACGTTTTAATAAAACGAAATCTTTTTTTATAACATGTCAATTCTTACACGAGCAGGTAAAATAATCAAAGGAAAAAAAATATTTCCCAAAAATTTGTAACTTAATGAAACTATGTACGAGTATCTTCAAAACTATCTCTGTCCGTTGGCTAGGCAACTTTTTCAAGCGGTCGCCATCAGTTGCTAGTTGATTTTTCGCTCTGTGTATGCGCTATTTCCGGAAATTCTCTTTCATACGCTGCTCTCACATTTTGACGTGCCTTCAGAGCCTGTCCGAAACACATTTACGCATTTAGAGTTTATATGAGTACACTGAAATGTTGTGATTTAGATTGAAACTACGTTAAAATGAAAAAATGTGGAGAATGGGACCGGGATGTTGGATGGTATTCAGCAGATAATTCCTTTTTGGAACGCCACCATTTCTTGTGTTGTGTCGTACGTCGGTCTAAATTGGAAATGGGAATTATTTTTCAAGCTTTTATGTATTAAAATAAGGTATATTTAATTTTGTAATATAAATAATAAAGTTTATTAGGAACAATTTAGGAATAACTTAAAAAGACACGGAGATATCAGCAACAGTAAAATACTGTGACGCGGCTAGCAACGCCAAACACAAGAAAGAAATAAATAATTAAGTAAAACTTTGTAGGAAAGTATTATGGAATGTTACAGCAAACTGTACTCGAGCTTCATGGTTTTAAATGTGTTTTAATAGCCTAATAAAAAAGAATCCAAAAGGGATACTTTAAATAAGTCCATTATAATGGTTTAATGGAACCTCTCGTCACTGAATTGCACGAAGCAGAGCTCGCATCGCACTTACATGTACCCTGCTCTAACTTGTAA
Organism: Apamea monoglypha; assembly: GCA_911387795.2. Lineage (NCBI taxonomy): Eukaryota > Metazoa > Arthropoda > Insecta > Lepidoptera > Noctuidae > Apamea > Apamea monoglypha. The sequence continues at coordinate 11,181,714 of OU426922.1, forward strand.
CACTGTTAACCACATATTGACAGACACTTTGGGGGATATGCGCCGATACAGCTGAGACAAAAGGACAAATTTGGGTTAATTAAATTCCAGTGTCGGCTTTCGGGCCCGATGTCTGGGGCTCGTCACGGCGTCTTGGACAAAGTACGGCCTTATCACCGCGCTAGTTGGCTGACGCCCCCCTCGCACCTCCGCAGAAGATTAATGCCTCTCTAATGAATCAGCTACTGTGACAAATCAGGCGCCGGTAATGGATAAGGCCTTCCTGGTGTTGCGGCTACAATAAATTAGTTAACTGATAAATGTTTGATTTTATAATTTGCTTGCAGACAGGTTGATTTCTCTGTTTATTGTGTACCAAATAATTCTAATAAGTAGGTAGGTATGTGCTCTGGAAAATTGGTATTAAATACGGGTTATGATCGTACATAGACCGTAACGTAGTGTAAGGCGTATTGAACGTAGTGTATTGTAGCAAGAAGACTAATATTACTCATAGCTTTTGTGACAACAAAAGCCCGCAGAATGTCCCACACCCGCCTTTTCCTACTAGTCAATCGAATTCACAGGAAAAGCCGTGATAATCTAAATTCAATACATAGTCTCATGTGTCCGTACAGGATCTAATAACAATATCATGTAGCGATTTTGTGGGAATCGGATGGTGTTACCAGCAGTAATAATGTTAGTAGGCGATCTAACCTAAGTACATTAAGCCAGACATTTACTGCTAATTGGCAAACGTAGTTTTCAATGGTTTTCAATTGCAAAGCTATTAGCAATTATTGGCGTTTATTATTCTGTTTGTACCAGCGTATCTGCAAAACAATGAAGTTAACATAGAATAATAGTTCCTGAAACTAATAACGTAAGTAAAAAAAAAAAAAAAGAACAAGTTTGTATTCATTTAAGAACGTAATATTAATTCCATTTTATAGTTATGAAGGTACTTTATTCTCATCTTATTTCTTCAAACATAATGTACCCATTTAGAAACATACTCGATACAATTTGTTTATTCTGTATCAAATAAAAGTTAAGATTTAATATTACTCTTGTTGTTGGTACTGTAATTTAAAAGTATTACTATGCAACAAAATAATATATTATTAGAATTCTAGTAACATACCCCTTTGTGTAAGCCGATGAAACAGCGCTAACAATAAAACCTTTAGAAAATGGGACTGGCCCGAGACTTTCAATTGTAATCAAGGTAATGAAAAAGAAAGGTCATTTTATTTCTATAGTCTGCCTGTGAACGCTAAATTTTAATAGAATATGTTAGCCGCTTTACAATATGTTTAGGGATAACCCGAACTTTAGTTGAAAGGGCCATTCAGAGGAAAGGTCATAGCTCTATGAATGGAATACAGATTTATTTTGTTGCTATTAAACTTTAACAATCCCATAAAATACATATTTTTAAGTACGTCCACAGACTTCAAGCAGTCGGCTTCACTATTTTGCTGACTGCCTACTCTATTCATTCGGATATAGTTATTCCAAATCAGAGCAGAAGATGAATCAAACTATGTACATATATTAAACAAAAAAAAAATATTTTGTCTCCTTTGTAGTCTGACCATTCGTGGTTGTGGGTGTAGTAAAGCAATAACAAAATAGCTGCATAATAGTCGGTAGACTTGCAGAGGCTGAACCACCGACTCCGCATGGTCTTTTCGCTTCGTGTCGGTGACAGATAATACAAGCATGAGTTTATGCCGTGATATCACCAGGTTGGAGCATAATTTGGTGCAGTAGCATTCGAAACTGCCTAATCTTTTCATTTGCATATAGTTATTCCAAATCAGAGCAGAAGAAGAATCAAAATATGTAAAAAAAAAATCTGTCGACTTCGTAGGCTGTACATTTGTAGTTACGATACATGGATGATATAATAGCTGGATAGTCGGTAGACTATCAGAGACTGAACCACCGATTCTCCATGGTCTTCTCGCATCGTATCGGTAACCGATAATAACAAGGACACAGATAATGCCGTGATATTACCAAGTTGGAGCAAAACTTGGTGCAGTAGCATTCAATTTGCTTTAGCCTTTTAGACTCGGCTTTCACAAAAACTCCAGCTATATTTTTTATGATAAATTTACATTAAACAACGCTTCACTGCCTGAGTATGACGCGTCCATTATTTATAGCTATTGATAGCGACGCCTCATTTGTCAAAATTAATAACGTGATTAAATATGTATGCAATCGAAATACTCGTTTTAACTGTTTTTAAACTGACATAATTATTTAATTACAATCTGGTACCTATTTAAAAATAATATAATTATTCGATCAAACCAATTCAATATTTGTTTATTTATGGCAACTAGGCCCAATTGTTAGTAACATTGTTCTTAAAAACTATTGGTAGTAAACAAAAACAGAGACAAAAACAAAAAGAAAGTTGTAAGGTTAGCTGTGGGGTCTTCTGACCAGCACCTCCACAGCGTGCGACACTCAAGGTGCGTCGTACTTATGTGAGTTCTTGAGTTTGATATGAATAGCCATCTGTGTTACAAATGTTATGTCTCGGTAACGCAAGCCAAAGTGACGTCACATACCTAGTGGCTCTATTGGAAAACAAATAGTTTTTCTTTAAACTATGCATATTTTAGTAATGCTTCGTAAACGCTGCTAGATCCGGAGCTGAACTTTGAAAACTACCTGATTTTCTTGTTGTCGAGAAATCACGAGTGTAAACGTCATCCAATAACAGTATACCTACGTAGTTGTAAACTAACTTATCTACTAAACAACACATTGTTTCCAACGTCTACTAAGAATAAGAAAGTCTTTCGAATGTTAGCATTATATGTACATTACGTTGTAAAACAACACATCGTTAGCAAGTTTATACATGGCGCTCAACAAAAATAATTTCTTTTTCATAAAACATTAAGTGTAGCCATGAATACACGCCAGTCCGTTGAATACAGCCTTTATACGACGGTAATGGCGTGGATAACATATATCCCGGCATTTCTGGAGTGATGCCGGCTGATAGTCATCTTATTATGTAACTTTGCTATTGTAGATGAAAGGCAACTTTATATAATGTAGTTTTGGTACTACAAATGTTATATAACGTCCCAATTTGTCCCAACGATGACCACCTGGGGTTGAAGCGATAGTTATGAGGGCCAGATGTGTTTTTGTTGAGGTGTTGAATTTAGTTTTCACTTTTCAGGTGGTCAAATGCAAGCTTAGGTATGGCATATTTGTTTTAATATACAGGTTTATTCACAACAGAAACTTTAATTCTACCAAAATTATACGTAATTAAAAAAGTTAAATTAAATGACGCGGTAAACTCTGCTTGTGAGATGCAGGATTTGCGTGACGTCAGTATGACACGTTGTTCGTATGTGGCGTTGTAGATACCGCTACAGTTAGTTTATTAACGCTCCTAAAATAGTAAATTTATATTTGAAATATGACACGAATTGTGGTAAGTATTAGAGTGTCGGCGTGGACTATCCCAGTTAAAACTACGTTTAACATTATTTCTAAAACAGAATGTTATATTAACCGTGGTTACTAATTTAAGCCTGTAATACATATTTACGAAAGCCGTTAAGCTTATGCCTTTTACATTATGCGCATGCCTGAATAAATTTATTATAAATAGGCGCTCGTTTTATGCCGGATTAGGTTAAAAGATAGACATCAATTAATCTTATAACCATTTGGCTTTACAATCATTATGTTTCTTGGAAGTGAACCCACAATGAGAATAATTTTATTGAACCAAATACAGAAAACTGTTAATGTTACGTCAAAGTACCATGCACTATGTACGTAAAGAATAAACAATAATTGAAATGTCCACCAAAAGCGGTAACCGAAGTGTACAGCCAGGTCCATTCGAAATGTTTACATTTCAGCGTTTCAGTTTAACATTGTTCCTTAATACCTTTAATGGTTGCGTGGACAGCGTTACTGGGGGCGGTGGGCAAAGGGGCCCCGGTCAGTCGGCTCCTCTACATCCCGACACTGAGGCCTTTGTAAAGTTATCTCCGGGGCCAGTCTGCCTTGCAAGACGACTCGGATTCCTGTATAGTGCTCTAAACGAGTTTAAATGTACTGGGTGTCCGGTGTTATTACGTTACAATAGTGAGTTTACAATTAAATGCCTTTGTTATATATTGTTTATTGTATTACAATTGGTTCGCTGATAAATATCGTATTGTATACCCCTAAAAGTCGTTCAACCCTGGTATTAAGACCGTTGAAGACTGGTAGGGATTTTGTAAAACGTTGAATTTATATCATACTACGTACGTTAATACTTTCTTGGCTAAATGAGCATAATTTACTTCTTAAAATTAATGTTCTCGTTACATATACGCTCACATTTTAGTATTTTTGGTATTTCATTACGTCTGAGACTCTGCGATATAACAGTAATAGTGTCTTTGACAAAATATTAAAATAGGGAGAAATTTTCGTTGAGCCCAAAGTTTATCTCGAGAAAATAGACGTCTGAAAATTCTCATGAGTATGAATAATAAGAACAAGATTAAATTATAAAAGCAGAACCTACAAGTATAAAAAAAATACTTATTTCGAGTCGTTTCTTGTATCTAATTTATTAGCTATGAGAGAGAAAATAATTGTAATTCGTCTTGTATTGTCATTATCGAAGAAGCAGGATTCTGTTGTGTATATTGTTGGTAGTTAAGTTACACTCCTACCTGGATAATCCGTTCTTAGTATCAAACATAAAGCATGCTATTTTATTTAGCATTAGCTAATATCTCGGTTCTAGCGTCAGAGCCATGTATACTCGTATTTTGCTTGTAAAATATTAAAGGCAGGCAACATAGTTTACAGAATCGCTAACAAAGTTACTCCCTAGTGAAGTTAAGGTACACATTTTGAATGTTACGAGCACCGCTACAGGGCAATATTATCTGACCCTACATAATTACAATAACATTTTGATTCAAGAATGCAAATTAAGTTCCGCAGCCCCCGACGTGGCAACGTTGTTTGGTTATTAATTTTATTCAGTGGCCTTTGGGAGGCGTCGAACTTGGCCCCGAAATATTAACTTAATACTTTATATTTGAGAAAAGAAAAATACGGTTTTAATATATTTTGTAAATGATGACATCCCATTTTTTATAGAATGGTTAGATTATAAAAGACACTTTTTCTGGGAACTCTGTACTAAGTTAAGCCTTAACGTAATGATGGTTTAAAGTTTATTGGAGCAATTAAGGAATTCGGTTTAGTATTACATAGATACAAATATGCTGAATATTGTTATTTTTTTTAGAATTAGAAGTTTATCCAGTAATTTTTATCTTCATAAATAAATACAAATTTTGTTTGTAAAAAAATAAAAATAAGCCGGAACACCTTTATCTATAATCGACATTGCATGCAAGAGCTTTGACGAGTGAACTTTGACGTTGCTACAAACATATTTAAATAACTATTTTTTATTCTATATATCTACTATTTTCGTTCACCGTGTTCACCTAAAACAAGGCGCAAAACAATATATCAATAAAAAATATTTAAAAATAAAATTAAATCTGTTAAAGTTACATACTCAAGTATCATTTTGTATTGTATCCATAAAAAATACAAATTGTTTGTTAACCAATAAAAAATCTAAACCTGTCTGAAACAAAGTCGGTTGCATCGTGGCACGATGTGACGTTGTATTGAATGTGTATTGGCCCTTACTATTACGTTTATTTGTGCTGATACAAGAATATGTTGCGGGCCCATGTTAGTTCTCGTATAGTACTATAGTAGGCACTGAGTATAACACGGGCCCGCTAAATAAGAAACGATTTTCATTTTTTGCGGATACAATACAAATGATACTCGTACTGGATTGTGATACTTTAACGGATTAAATTTCCACATTAACCGCGATGATCACATTTATTGTTCACACCTACCACCTTATTTCCGATGATTGGCAATGAGATAAATTACGCAGTTTATGCCTCTAATAATTATTTTCACGATATGTATAATTTATAGGTAATGTATTTAGCACAGCGTGGGATGTGATCCAATGGATCTGAAACACGTACAAATCGTTTCATTGACGTCCTATAGATATTGCTAACCTGTCGTTACCGTAAATTAAAGTTAGTACAGTCAGCATTTGTAATTATGGATGCGAATGTACAATAATGGCTGAGGCATCATAGTGTTAATGATTTTTAAATTCAAGTATTTGTATCATCAGCTAAATAGTACATTTGTATAAAAGCACGTATTTCGTCGATTCTTATGTTTTGATTTCCTAAAAATATAAATGGACACTCTGATATGAGAAAGCCTCAATTAATTTCCATTTCGGAGTCCTAAAAATACTAAATAGCCAAGTAACTGGTACTAACTTGAATGTACATACGCCAGCACATCAAGCTACTATAATCTGTCAAATTTATTTAATAGATTTTCAACTTTATCGCTAAAGCATTAGGTTCAAGGTTGATTGATAAAATTTGACTGTTTTGGGTAGCAAGATATGCTGGCGTCTGTACTGTGGTTGGTCACAGTTCTAACCGTACCCAATTTGGTCCTTTGGGAAAAGGCCATAAAGTTAAAAAGAGGCCCATTTATTACATACGCATACTGAAGGGTTCCGTAGTTGGGATGAATCTATCCCAAGAACAATGTTAACTTTGTAGTTAGAAATTTTTTTCACCCTTACATATCGATGTATGGGAGAAATTTTTTCAACTTCAAAGTTAAATATATCGCACGACGTAGTGTACTTAGTGACATAAGATATTGGTACGTCACGGGTCAACTCTCCAAATGCAAGTGTAAGTTTAATCACAAAAAAAAACATGTGATTAAAATACAAATGAACGATTTTCGAACATTTTCCTTTACTCTTGTTGTAAGACCTTGCATCTTGCCAAATTTCATGTTTTTTTTTTTTTTTTCCGGGGTGGAATATCCTCATGGATGTCCGCCGCCCTGGGGCGGGCGGCGTTGTCTGTCAGACTCTTACTGACTAAAAACCACCCCAGTGTTCCATCTCACACCTATGCCGAGGGTCGCGGGAACGTAAGATCCTTCCGCAACCGCCGACTGAAATTTCATGATCCTAGGTCAACGGAAAGTACCTACCCTATTGGTTTTTATTTATTTGTGAGTATTAAAATATGTAGCATAAATTACAGTATTTTGTTTTATTGCGTTGAGTTAGAAGCTTGTTTTTTTCCAAGAGACTGTAGGCCTACGTATTTGTTATTAATTTCAGCTTGATACTTCCACGCGTCCCTGAGAAAAAGGGTCTTGACAGATACACAGATAAACGGACGGACTACGAAGTGATCCTATAAGAACTCCGTTTTTTCCTTTTGAGATACGAAACCCTAAAAGGCGTACATTATTAGAATCCCAAACGTTTTTTAAAGGCGCATTTTTAAAAAAATGCGTACATTATTAGAAGTTCAAGATAAGTTTTTAGAGGATCGATTAAATATATCTCTTTGTATAATCATAGGTAGGTACACTGTCCAAACTCTTTATTCAGTCTTATAATAAACCTTTTGAATACCGAATAGTATCGAGACCTTTTGATTTTACGTTACATTTGGTAAGCTTACTGTAGGTAATGAAATAAGATCTTCAAAAGAGATTGTCAATTAAAACTGTGAAAATCAAGCGGCATACCTTTTATTTTGTTATACAGTTAACATCATATGTATAACCGGTATATACCAGCCTGTATTCTGTATTAATTCTCTGATCAGCGGTGAATTAAATTCAATTTGTATTCATAATACTGAGATTGAACGCATCAGGAAACGGCTCCGACCTCACGCTTCCTATTAGAAGGGGTGAATTAATTCAGTGTACAAAGATACACTGCAGCACTTTGACGCAATCAAGTATAACAATAATATATCAAATTATTCTAAACCACCTTTTGGTGGTCTTCAACGTTGAACTAGCCCGGGCTGGGAATTGGAACTGATAGTAATTAGCGATAGGGTATAACTCTAACCTTTGGGTGCTTTTTACACAAATTAAAATAAAATAAAGTCTTCAACATGAAATTCAACAGTCTCAGATAGGGCTGCATGGTGCACGTATCGATACATAACAAAGTTCAATCAAGCTCGATTCGTAACGCGTAGTCAGTAGTATCAGTTTTTCTGCTACGACAGCGTAGCTGGCGTAGGATTGGAACAATGGCGTCAGCTACGGCGTAGCACTCGTAGTAATAGAGCATTCTTTATGTTATAAACTTTTTGGTAATAATTGCATAGCCTGACTCATTGGCATTTTATCATTCTACCATAGGGTGATGAAGAGATTTACATGTCAGGTTGACTTTTGGAAGGTGCGTTTTTACCGTCTTTTTGGTTGACAGCAGCCCCTTACTAGTGCTCTTTTGCATTAGCATTTACATACCACCGACCACCACACCTTTTGTTAAGCGTAGTGATTATAAAAAATATGTCTGGACTAATCCGCTGTATACGTTCAAATCATCAATAACTTCCTAAATAGCAATTTACAAAGTACGTACTTCAGGTTATATTCTCGTTATCCACCAACATTATGTATTTGTTCGGCCTTTACAAAGAATTGTGGCGGGTGTTCAATTTCCCAGACCTGGAATGGGAAGATTAATTAACCATTTACCCGATTGGATAAATATTTTTGTGAACTAAACGCTTTATAAAAACCTTGGTGAAATGAAAGAATCAATTTTGTGTAGGCCTTAGATATTTTGGGTTTTTTAAATTATTGCTTGTTCATGAAACTCGTTTAGTTCGAGCCATCCGTGTTCAGAAGGTAAATCAAAATTCACAGTTTATTATAGCTGACGACGTGAGTATTGAAACTAGTAGAAAGTCCACCAGATACGTTCCCGTTTGACCCGCGTCCCTTAGTTGACCTTTATAACTTCCGTGCAAAAGGCCAACTGAACAATTTTTTTAAAATTTCCGTATTCTTGAATTTTTCACAGCAATTGTCAAGATGTCTAAAATAATATCAGCATGTCAATTACAAACACCCTCTTTAGTAAATAATGTTTTTTTGGAGAAAAGGGGCGAAAAATAAAGTTTTCTGGAGTCGGTTTTTAATCTCCGAGAAAATGCTTGAAGCATGGAGGAAAACACGACGAGTCATTGAACAGTAATTTGGGAATGGTTTCGCCCTGTCGATTTCAACGAGATCTGAATTAACGAGTTAGGGAATGGTTACACTATAGTTTCTATAGTTACTATACTTCCAAAACTAGCTTTAGCATCCGAGTTGTATTGTCACTGTTGTCGTTTGAAAGTGACATTTTGTCGGAATCAAATAATTTTCAATATTGGTTTTCGTCGACGTGTTAGCGTAGTTTATATACAAATTGTAATATGATGCTGGACATGATATTATTAACGATTGTTATAATCATTAAAAGTAAATCGCTCATACTAATCACGTATTTGTAGTAATTATCCTATATTTGTGGAAATCCAATTAACATTTAATTATATTTGATTGCCTTCGTTTAAAATATGTTTATAATACCCATAATAAATAGTATTTCAATCAAAGGTGTACTGATGATAATTTATTCATGAAAACAGCGTGTAATAACATATTTGTTGAATCGCGAAAGTTAGCAAAGTCAAAAGCAAAAGCTGGTTTCGTAATAATAATTTATGAACACCCGAACATAACCAAACAAACAAAATGTACTTGTCGTAACCAAACGAAGGAACGACAAGGGAAGCCATTTGGAAACCGATAAACAATACAAGTGGCGCGTAGAAATCAACTAAAGTCGCTTGATTCCGGCTGCTAAATAATGTGCTCAAAGTTAATATTAAATCAGCTGTTCAATAACATTGTATGTTCTCTGATGCAGAGGTGATTTTATTAGTCTCAACAGAGCTTAAGCTGAGCAAGGAACGTAAAGAAACTTCGGCCGACCCAAAAGTTTTGTCATGTAACAATGTAATTAGCCCCTTGGAGTTTGCCGGCCTCTAACTTGTAACAAATTCTTTATCTCGCCTCGCCGTTTTCACTCACTAAAATTTAAATTTTGGTTACTTGATTATTTTAATTGCTTTTTTGGAATGCATTACTAGATAATACTCCGCTGTTACTAAACTATTACTTGTGTTGAACGACGTTTTGGACATTCAACTTCTTCTTCTTTGTTTGTTTATACATAGATTAACAATCAATTTCTGTCTTGTTAATTTGCTTAGTATCTACGTATGTATTTTTCAAGAAAACGTTACTCCAGTTTAGAATTTTCTCCTTTATCGTTGGTCAAACTCACATCACACATACAAATATTTTGACCCGTCAGGGAATCCAACCCTTGGCACTTAAAGCAGAAGCCTATCGCTCACTGTGCCAACAGAACGGTCAAATTAATTAAATTTTCTTTGAATTTAATACGGCGGAACGGTTGGCATAACAACATATATTTTATACCATTGTATTACAGTTCATGCTTATTTACACAAATATTACCCGATGTTTAAATACGAACACGTAGTTAAACACACGAGTATGCACATGCGGTTGGTTAACTGAAAACAATTTCGCCGCTGGATCTTTCTGAGAATTAAATCACAAAGCGGCAACGTTGTGTTATTCGAGAGAACACTTCACATTCATATTTGATCGTAATTTAAGTTAGTTACACACATGAGCAGAATCTTGCTTAAGATTAATCCTCTGGCTGGAGTTAGTAAAGCTCTCGCGGCCTGAGTTGCTAAGGTTGTTAGCAGTAGTGGCCTCGTCGCATGTTTATTTCAGAGATTGCGAGGGTGTAACTTGAGACTGTTTGCTGGTTTTGAGGGCGGCGCGCAAACACTGCCTCCCGCGTACATACAACAACTTAACGAGCCAACTCCGGCTCATCGGGGAATTTCGTGGCGCGGGGTACGCTCAGTGTCGTCAATAAAACTTTATGGTAAAAACAAAATAATATTTACGTTGAATAACTTAAGAGTATACAATGGCTTGGAGAACAGTGCGCGCGACAATAAGCTTGGTGGGCTGCAGTTTGTTATCGGCGGCGCGCGTCGAGTCGGCGCCGCGACACAATCGCGCCGCGCCTCGCCGCGCCTGAATACACACGCGACGCGATGTTCACTCGCGACGGATATTGGGTAGGCGAGCGTACGGTTTAAACTGAACACTTTCCTTACAAAGCGAAAAGTTTCTACTAAATGCATACGGCCGTCCCGTTTGTGCGCTCAACTTTACATTTGTCAAGTTACTAACTTTCTATCGCACTAACTAGACCACTGCCAGATGTACGAGTGTATAGTTTAAAATATGCGCTTCTGTTATACTCGAAGTTACCTCACCGCATCGTCGTGAATTCAATACATCGACGCGCTATCGTGTTCAGAATAATTGTAATATCATTACCATAATGATCTGCGCACTGAATTACAATTGGTGTATTTATCGTAAGAGCTCGTAGAAACTGTAATTAAGCACTAAATAGAGATATAACGTTTTTTAATGAAATATCGTACTTGTAGTAAAAGATTAAAAAAAAAAATCTTTATTGTTTAATTACTTTTTACGGTCCACTGCTCATTGTAAGCAATACCTATGTATACTATTTCACCCAGCAGCCAAATTGAAAAACATAAGCGCAAAAAATACTTCTGACGCTCCGAGGATTAAAAGATAAATGAAATTCCTTGAAACAGATACGCTGGACTTAAAATAGAAAATTACATCAATCCTTTCCAAGACTTGCAGTAGGTAGTAATTTATTTTTCAATTAAATATAAAGGTGTAGTTAGAGAGCGCAGTGGCGGCAGATGAATGGTTTTCTAATGAATCTGGCGCGAACTTCGTTACCGTAATGGATAACATGAGCGTCCACGGCCACAATGCCTCACGTACGGAACAATGTACTGCGTCGTGTTGCATGTATTGTCAACGGGATTTTTTCGCTTGCTTACTTTTTCTATAATGTACGTATGGATGATATTTGCCCCTACCAATTTACATATTTGTATATTTGGTTAGTTAGTCATTTAATTTAGTATCTAGTGTAAATAGTTAGTTGCGTTATATATTGTATGTAATCATTTTAAATGTGATTACATTCAAGCAAACAGTATTTCAAGTTGCTGTTAATAATAATTCAAGTTGATAAGATAAAAACAAACACATGAACACATGGAAGTTATCAAACAGGGCCACTTTGAGCGGACTTGCCAATAGACCGAGGCTTAACAAGGTTGAAGAAGAAGTAAAAGAGTCACAAGTTTTATCTTGGTATATTGCTCGTTTAGCGGATTACAGGGGAATTGGGGAGTGAGCCGCACAACATATTGAACTACTTGTAAGAAAATTAGTTTCGTACTTACATAGTTAAAGACACATCATGTTACCAAGCCACAACTTATACATATTTCAAAGTTGTACCTTGTTCACTCTTCGTCAACAGAGTCATAAGTACCTACTACAATCATAATTATATTACCAGAGAGACGTTTCCTTTACGTACTTCTTCTTCATCACATTAAAAACAGAACATTAAGTTCAAAATCCTTTATGTTGATTGATGACGACACTTCACAAGCAAGAGTTATTTAACACATAAACTCTAACGCCACATAAAGACGTACAAATTACATGAAACGTCGCCATACATAACAACAGCGACATAAAGTTGAGAAAAAATTAACGAATACCAGAAGTTGCAGGAGTGCGAGTCCCTTACAGCAACATACCGCCTCAGTGATGTAGATATCATGTCTTATGACAACACAGGTATTTCGCTAGATAATCCTCCGTGAAGAATTTCATATTTCACCGGCGAATACGTAGCGTATTATTTCGCATGAGACAGGTGTCGCTCTCGTCAGCCGCCTAAATTCATCTCTGTATAGCAGGTGCACACAAAACGACGCTTCTAATCCGGCCCTGACGGCGGCTCTCGCTTTATGTAGTGCTGCCTTAAGATAAGGATGAACCTACTACTAATTCTACAACGTAAAGTACTATTTCCGGTAATTATTATAATAATAATGGCTTGAGTGGAGATTCGCAAGAGCAAACGTGCTCGGAGGAAGGAAGTATTTCAGTAAGATGCTGGTAGGGATCTTGACCGTACTTCCGGGATTGTCCTGATAGCCGTGGAATCGCAAGCACCTCAGGACATGTTGCCCCCTTGTTGCTACGACACTGTGTGCTAGCGACCGTTTTAGGGGGCCCATTATTGAGTGTGCAAGTCACCCCCTGCCATTTCATCTGTGAATATTATATTTCATTGGTCAGCCAGGGGACACAGACTTTCCACAGTTCAAGGTCACTATAGCCACCCAAACCCATAGCCCGGTATATTTTGTTTCCATGTTCTGCACTAGTCCTGCACCAACCGGGGGTTGTCCTTGGGTGCACTTGCATGGTGCATACAGGGATAATCGTCGGTTGGTGTCTCCTCATCATTTAAAATTGTGTAAAGGGCCTCTACGAGTTGGCTTCGGCCCCTCGTACGCCTTCCAATGGACCGGGACCCCATGGTCCCGAGATATGCTAAAACCTAAAAATAAATAAATAATAATAATAATTTATTTATCAGATCAGTATAATCCATTTCTGTTAGCAATTATACATGATCGTGCAAGTTTTGTTATTTATTTACCTATTTACGTATCTTCGGAATTCGTAATTATTTAGTATTTGCATAAAATTTACTGTACTCTCTTGACATTTCATTGCAAGTGACTGAAATTGTTCACCGACCGGAATTTAAATCCCATGTGAAATTACGTTGAACTATCTGATATTAATGTCCGTAAAATGTGTTTGAGTTCCATATAATGTTTTTGCATTCCTCATTTGGTTTTATGTATAATGAAGAATATGTAAAATGTATATTCCGGTCGTGCTGTCATTCATCTAGAAATTCCATTACCTAGTGCTTAGAATTTTTAAAGCAACGAAAAGATAATTTGTTTACAGATCGCTAATGGTTTTTCAACGTTAAGTTTTGGTCTGTGAGCGTCGGGTTTTCTTTGATGCTACCGAACAATCACAGTGTCAAAGATATTAAAGATAGACGCCAGTTTTGATATTAGTTTTATCGATCAGCCTGTTATGTACGACATTCGAGTCCAACGGCATTCCGTTTTTGATTTTCTTTAAGGATAAAATTGCTACTTTCAAAGGAACTGAAAAAATGGAACTGCTGCTTGATATATTTCGTGTAACTTCCTCCCTCAGTTACTACATTGTGCAGGAATTTAATACCGAGTAAATGAGTGAGTTAACTCACCTTTTATGTTTAACATAAACCTTTTTCATAAAATTGCGCGCTTATAACACATACACTCACATTACACAGAATGTTTGTGAAGTGAGGTAAAAACAAAGGGCAATAAAATAAATTGTTCCTTTTGAATTACCCCATCAAATACCACTCGGCAACAATGGAGCCTTCTGATGAATTATCAATTTTCTCTTTGTCACACGCCAAACAAAAACTCGCGATCATCGTACCTGGGGAGCGCGTTATCTTGGCAGAGACATATGACCATTATTTGTTCGTGTGCGTCTGACGGCCGCGTGTGTGCGCGGATATCAATCAATCGGTGACGACAGTCGGATTGAAAGTATGCCCCGTTGATCGAATCAAGAATATGTATATGACATTACAAAAGCTTTTCTGCAGCCAGTTGATTTGATTACACGAATTCTTTTCCGTCCGCTTCGTTTAAAGCCTTCCTCAAACCACGTCTTTTCTCGCAGCGTCGAAAGAATGTCACATATGTAGGTCATAAGCCACTCCAGTTATAAGCAGAACTAGATTTTGTAGTAGTGCTTACAGTGCAGTCGTATTTATTTTATGTACCTACTTTCATATATTTCACAACAGAAACTTTATTGCAAAAACATATGACAATAAAAGAATAAACATATTTCAGGCATGAAATATTTTCAATAAAACGTAGCGTCATTAACAGGAGACAGAAGTATTCCTGATTAAAATTTTTAATGACGCAGGTATTATTGGATAATGCGGCAATACTAACCAATATTAACGAAACAGTCATACAGTTTATTCATATTCATTCGGGTTCAGCACAGCAGCTGTTTTCTCAGTAAAAAGGTTATTAATTACAAAGTATTAGTGTAGGTCGAATATCTGTTCTGTGAGGTCGAAGTACCTGCCGCGGGGATGAAGGGAGGCCTAACAATTTATCATTGTTATAAATTGTAGTTATCAACGTCTGAGTTGATAGCATGATACCTGATAGGGTTCCAACGTTTCAGGTATTGTGTCTGAGTAGCACATGTATTATTTCACACGAGTCAATAAATAGCGAACAATGCTCGTGATACATGGACGTAACTAACATAGGTAAGTATACGTACCTATGAGGAAGATAAACTGCTTCGCCAGCTTTCTTATTTATTTTTGTCTCCCGTTTTGTTTCATACCTATTTGGCAAAGTATTGAGAATCTATACTAATAATAAAGCTGAAGAGTTTGTTTGTTTGTTTGTTTGAATACGCTAATCTCTGAAATTACCAGTCGGATTTGAGAAATTATTTTGTATTTGATAGCCCCATTCTTGACGAAAGCTATAAGTTATTAACATCATGCTAGGGCCCTTAGGAGCCGAACAAGAAGAAATAAAGTCAGAAAGAACGCTAAGCCAAAACAAAGTAATAAAGCGGGCGGGCGATGCGATGCGACGGGGTGGGGCGGGGGAGCAAGAAAAGAAATTTCACGTGGTTGAAGTGGCGGGCAGAAGCTAGTCGTTTAATAAAGCGTCGCATAAATAGGTCTATAGAATCTGATGAAAACTAATTTACGATTTTTACTAATAAATTATTGGTGGATGAGATGTGAATTGACTAAATTGTACGAACGTGTACCAATACGTGGAAAACATTTGTCAGTAAGTTAATAAATTATTTCAGTGTTTCCATGAATTTATCACAGCTTTTCAACACCAGGAATTTATTCTCAATTTGATTGTAATGGTTAAGTAAGTAAGTCTCTTGTAAGCCTTAACAATTCATTTTATAATTATCTTTACTTGATATGAAACTCACGCGTGCGAGAGTTCCTTGCCCTCTTTAATCATCCAAAGTTACGAATTCGTGTAAACTCTTTACACATGTAAATCTACAAGTGAGTACGGGAGAATTGAGTAATTTTATTATTTTTCCTTCATTGTCGTCGCTCTCTCGTAATTGGATTAGAGTAATTTCGATGAACAGATTGCGACAAACGAGGGTTTTGATAAAACGGAGGTTCAACAATATTTTGACTCGCTTACTGATTTTACTTTACTTCTTATTTTAATCTAAAACGTATCCTTTAGTAAATTGATGGTCTATTTTTATCCGATAAGTATATAATATGAACTTCTGACATTTATGTGAGTATGAGTATTCTATACACGACCTTTGACTTTCCAAAGTAATATTAGGAAGTTTACAAATTTATTTGTGTTGACAGGAATGGACTTAATAGCGTAGGAACAAAGAGTTCCTCGACACGGAGCGTTATTATTGTTATGACGTGTTATACTCATATTTAAACAATAATCGTGATGGATGACTTGCAATTTCACGCGAAGGCGCGCATTGGCCAAACTTCAGCGTTCATTGATGAATTACTTTGATGGGCGACGAGCCCTTTTTTTTTTTGGTTGGGAAATCATCAAATGCCGTCTCCGGAGGACGTGTCAGACTTTTACTCTCTAAAACCCACCCGTGTTCCTTCAGTTGCCTATGCCAGGTGCCACAGTAGAGATACTGTGGCCCTTCCCATGCACTCTCGCTCCGTACCATGGCCTGGACCAGGGCCGGACGCGAGAGATCGCCGCCTATGGGCGACGAGCCCTTGTATTGAATAGACAGTGAAGCTTTACGTGAGTGTTTGTGTGTGGGGTCATGGGATATCGACAGTTATATTAATTAAATGTGACACAACTACATCATGACAGTCAAGCCTATGATCCCCGAAGGGATAGGCGGAGGCGTGCTGTGTCGTTAACCTACCTATGATAATGAGGTCCCATTTGATAGAATAATATTATGTACTTTTGTATTAACAATACAGTATTTTGTCTCCAAAAAGCATGAACAGCGCATAAAAGCTTTATTTTGAAAGTTCAATATTGCTTTAAAACTAAATATTTTATTAAAGCTGCACTCGAATTAACTGCATACAAATATCAACTAAATATTTAATCTCATTAAAGCTTCCGATTAAAAATATTCCAATGGTAAAAATAAAATAGCTTCGTCGCTGTGCGCGAGTGTACACAAACGGAACGCTACAGCGAAAAACTCAAAGGGTTTGATATTTTGCAAATGATCGTTTATTGGTGGTGAGTGTCGACTGCTGGCGCGAGCGAGGGCGTGTAGGCAGCTGTGTATCTATACCCGTCCATTGGGTCGGGCGATGTTGTTTGTTCGAGAGCTTCCGCCTGTTAGCCCTAAACCAATACGGTAATGACATCGACCACTCACCGCGAAAGCCTTCAAAGTTATATCCATTGTCTTTATTCAGTACCGCCGTGGGTCAGTGCGAATGAACGGTCCACTTAATCAGTTATCTTGATAACAGCCGTACTGCTGAATATTAATAATATTCATCCGAAGGGTCTGTCCGCTTCCTGGAATTTACATAGCTACCATAAAGAGCTTTATTGTACTGTGTAATTACAGAACTGGCTGGATTTATATTTCTGTAGGTAGTTAAAATTGCGAGGGTTAATATTCTTTGTGGGTTGTTACGACTAAGTTATTTGTATTGATATTTGTTCATTCTATTCAAAATTACGTAGTAAATACTGACAACTTTGTATGCAGTTGTACATTGTGTAAATGTTATAAAGAGAACTAAAAGTCAGTATAAAATTAATCGATACCTTGTTGTAGTAAAGGATGATAGGAGTTTTGGTAACCACAGCAATAATTGTAGTGCCGTTCAAAAGGTGTTTCCAATAGGAACAATATTTTATTTTGACGACTTTTACGAATTCGTTGACCGTTCGAAGTTATCCCGGTATGATCTTGACTTATTTTGCAGATATAAAAATCATATTTTTAATTATTTTGTATTTTTCATTTCATTTTTATTAGACACAACTAAGGAAACGATGACGATCACACGAAAACGTTATTTATTGTTATAAAATGTGTTTTCTTTATATTATTATAAATAGTATGATGTTAATCAAAACCCAATATTTGATGGTGATAGTCCCTCGCAAAACAATTAATTCGGCATTAGTGAACAATTAATATTAAATAGTCAATACAAATTAGGATTCATAATAACTCGAAACCGGCAACAAAACAAAACAAGCGCTAAAGAACCTATCTACTATTAAATATAAAAATAACTTTCTAGTCATATACAAATTATTGCTGTTGGAGCGGTACCAGGTTCCGTACATTTTTGTCCATTATCCTTAATTCAAAACAAGTTGTCAGATAGAATTCTAAGAAGGTTTTCTCATTTTTGTGGTTACAGAAAGTAGGTAAACAATTACGCTTCTATTCTGTAGACTTTTATTAGTTTTTTTAATATTGAAAAAGAGTGAGAGTGAACTACTCTTTTTCAATATAAAGAATCCTCAGAAAATCCCAAGGTAATAAATGTCTGGGTACATGTTCTATAACCTAATCCATTTTCCTACGCAATCACCTCGATCCCACGGCATTCTAATAAAATGTTATCAATGGAAGTCCCGTTTTAAATCACAATCGCCGCTTCCGCCTCCCTTTCGCTTACTATCGCTTTTGTGTAATATCAACTATATTTCCTAATACAATAAAAGAAATAAGAGGGTTGTCGTTAGATCAGGTAGCAAGTCAAGTGGCTCGGTATTTTCTGGAACAATACAAAGAATTATAAGAAAACGAAAGTCATCGGTCGTTCATTTAGTTTCGTTCTGCGCCATCAAGTTTTAGTGGAGGCAGATAGCTATCAGGCCCGTAAGACCTTTACGGGCCTGATAGCTATCGGTCATCTACCTAATAGTCTGTTCCGGTAGTTTTGCTATACTCATTATATCGATGCACGACTCTTGTTGTTCGCTAACTTTTATAATTTGTTTTCTTAATATCTTGTTACACTGATGAGTAAGTGGAACAATCTTTGTTTTTATAGGCGGACTTCTTAAGAGATTACATGTTGTTTGAGATTATAATTGAGTTGACCTTACTTTGTTGGTCCTTTCTTGTCTTTGTTTTCTACTTCGGGTCGATGTGTAGGCGGATAGGTACTGACTTATGAGAGATTGGATTGATTTATTCTGAGTAAACCAAGATCTTATATTTACGTAAGTAACATTGTGAGTTATTCTTTTGTTATTAATTTATTATTTCTTTTATTTTTAGTAAGTATTAAATTATCAAACTGTTGGGTATGTTGTATTTTGTTGAAGGTAGGCTGGATGACTTCTGTAACTGATGGTAATTGTTATTATATAGTTGCTACTTTCCGCTCGTGGCTTCGTCCACGTGGATATCGGAAATTATTCAACGGGAACGTGCTACTGGGACAAAAAGTAGTATATGTACCTTTTTTATTTTTAAGTCAAAATCGCCTTTTTGAAGCTTAGCCGGAACAAACAGACAAAACATTTAAAGAAGTGTTTTTTTTTTGTTTTACGTACCGTACATTTATACTTTATGCATTTAGTAAAAAGCTGTTATTTTGACATTACAAACAGACACTTCAATTTTATCGTTGCAGTAATTCGACTTTATTTTACTTTTCAGAAATCGAATTCAATGAATGCTTTGTACAACATTCAACATACAAACACAATAAATGGTTCCTTTACCTGTTTCTCGGTAAAACGTTTTCGGACTGGATCCTTTTCTCACTCCTAGAAGCGTGATCAGCGGAAAAAATGTTTCTGAACTTGACATCAACATGAATACTGTGAATAATTAAGTACTTTAATGGAAAAGTTAAATAAGCTGTCTCCGTTTTCGTGAAAAAATCATAATTTTCCGCGATGGAAGGTAGGTTGGAACTCTAAGTAGGTAGGAATCTACTGGCAGATTATTTCAAAGTCGGTACCTACACTCTTTTTATTTTATTTTTTGTTCTACGGTTGCCCAGTTGCCTATATTCGCCTCATATTAGGCGACTTAGCCTCGGGACAACCGCGGCCGCGTCAGCGTAGCCGACCGCTCACCACAGCGTATGAAGAATATAGCCAATGTTAAAACACGCAATGCAGTCACGTATGGCACATGTACTACTTACTGTGAGTTCCAATGTACTTCAAGTGTCATAATCAAGGATCAATAAGCTAATTATTTGCATGGTGCGCATTGGATGCAATTATCAGTAACATCAAATTGTTTTGTTTACTTTCAAGCATTCGTCTCAGACAACAGAAGCCTGATGTCCTTTCCCAAACTGCAGTTTTTCCTTTGTAAATTCATCAGGATTATTTTTATTTTTATTTTATTTTATTTTATTGGTTCACCAACAATTGTTACATCAATACATAATAAAAAGAGCTCAAAAAATTCATACTAGATGTACAATATTAAGAGGTAAACACCACATGCAATATATAAAAAGAACAACTTTAAAAGTAAAAAAAAAAAGGACCAGAAACAATTTTGTTTTTATGTGATATTAACTGAAAATACATGGCAAAGTAAATATGGCATTAAGTGACATTAGTTAAAACTATCTTAGACTAGGCTTATACTAACTATATACTAAATTAATGTTAGAAACAATTGGTGCTTGAAGTGCTGAAGGGAAGAGCCAAAGATATCAATTTTACTAAATTTATTATGTAGTCGACTAAGTCTAGGGATTGCAGAGTTACGACCTGAAACAGTTCTGCGAAATGGTGAATATAGGAGATCAATAGGATTTCTAGGATAATTGTGCGGAATATGGAATTTTAATTTATTTAGTAGATGTGGAGAATCAAGCTTGTTATTTAAAATTTTATATAAAAATATTAAATCAATAATATCTCTACGTTTTTCGAGGGATATCATATTAAAGGTGCTTAAACGTTTTGTGTAACTCGGGATTTTTCGTTTCGCAGTAGAATATACTAAGTGATTTAGAAATCGCTTCTGGATACGTTCGATCCTCAGGCTGTGGGTTGAGTAGTGTGGTCGCCAAACAACAACACAATACTCAAGTAAGCTACGGACGAGGCAATTATATAGATAGATTTTAGTTTTAGGCTTACGAAAGGATTTTGCGTTGCGAATGATAAATCCCAGTGATTTCGATGCCTTTTTTATAACATTGTCTATGTGTGGGATAAATGTTAATTTTGTATCCAAAAGGACCCCCAGATCTTTTATAACATCAGCTTCGTGCAGACACAAACCATTCATTTTATAGTTCACTTTGATAGGGTTCAGTTTTCGTGTGAATGTGATTTGGGAGCATTTTTTTACATTGAGTACCATATCGTTGTCAGTGCACCAATGCATAATTCTGTCTATGTCCTCCTGAAGCAGTAATGAGTCTGATGGCGATTTAATTACACGGGCTATCTTTAAATCATCGGCAAACAAGTATGGTTTTGAGTTTACAAAGCAATCGGGAAGGTCGTTTATAAAAGCGTTGAAGAGAATAGGTCCCAAATGCGATCCTTGCGGGACACCTGAGGATGCTCTAAATGTGTTAGATTTATATCCATTGGCCACTACGTAAAAAGATCGATCTGATAAGTAGGAATTTAGCCACCGTAGAAGAGGTCCTGCAAATCCATACGCAGCCAGCTTTTGAATGAGCAGTTCATGGGACACTTTGTCGAAGGCTTTACTGAAATCAGTGTATATAACATCTAATTGGTTATTACTATCTACAGCGTCTACTATGCCCTCGATGAAAGTAACCAAATTGCTACACGTCGATCTACCAGCTATGAAACCATGCTGAGCATCGGAAATATATTTCTTAAGGTTATTTTGGATGTATGGACAGATGATTGCCTCAAAAACCTTTGCCAAAGTTGGGAGTATTGAAATTGGTCTGTAGTTGCCAACTACGCTCTCGGATTCAGCTTTGTGTATTGGGACAACTTTACCAATTTTCCAACGATCAGGAAATACCCCAACCTCAAGAGACTTATTAAAGATCATGTGTATAGGTGTCGTTAGCTCATCCGCGCAAGATTTAACGAAAATTGCAGGAATCTCGTCACTGCCCGATCCCTTTGTGATATCCAAGCTTTTGAAACGTTTGTTTACCTCGCTTTTGGTAAGACATAATACGGAGAGACAATCAGAATTATTTGCTATGTTGGTTAGGAAGGAAGAAGTTTTAGTAATGTCACGTGTAGGGGCATGTTGGCAGTACACCGAAGAGAAATAGGACCCAAACATGTTACACATCTCGAAGCCATCATCAGTGTAATTCGTGCCATTTGACATCGAAGCGGGAAAGGCCTGTCTTCCGTTTCGTCTAGCTTTTATGTACGACCAGAAAAATTTGGGGTTCTTTGAAATCTTTTGTTCTATGTCGTCGATATATAGATTATAGCATTCTTTAGCCAGTTTGTCGCTATGCTTGCAACACCAACGAAACGAAATTTTATCCATCGGGTTTTTATACATATTATATCGTTTTCTATATTTCTCCCTTTCACGCAATAACTTAATTAATTTTTTATTAAACCAAGGGGGTTTCGTATTATTTTTAACGGCACTTAAGGGGACAAATTTTTTAATTAATTGATTTATAATTTCATAAAAAATATCAAGCATTTCATTGGGATCATTAATATTAAAAAACAATTCCTGCCAATTGACTTTACTAAATTCAGCATTAATTTCAGAGTATTTAGCTTTTTTATAATTTAGCCTACTAGTTAAGTTTGGTTTTAAATAGTCAGTAGTAATAGAATGCAGGACAATTTCAAGTGGAGGATGATAGGGATCAATCTTAGTCAGACTACATGAGGCCTCGATTACATCACAATCGGGCCCATCAACAAAAACCAAATCCAAGATCTTATTTTTAACATTTACAACGTTGTTACATTGGGTGAGGTTATTTATTTGTGTAAAATCAACTAGTTCCCGGCTCGATTTCGGTAAAGAACAAGGGTGGAGAGAAGTGGGAGAACTTTTTCTATTGTGCACCAGATTCCAGTCAATGTTATTCATATTAAAGTCGCCTATTAGAAAAGTTTGGAAAACATTTTTTTCTACAACTTGATTAAAATTCTCAAAAAAGATTACTTATCATGACTCCGTAAGAATCATAACATTAATTAAGAGAGGGGCTTGTGGCTAAGTAATAACAGCGGCACGGGGCGATCGATTAGGTTCAGGTACGCTTGCCGGGGTTGGTCCGTGGATGGGTGAGCATCTTCATATACCAAGAGAGGGGTCTTGGTATATGAAGATGGTCACCCATGGTAACGTGCCTCGGAAAGCACATTAAACTATTGGTCTCGGCTGTCATTCGTGGATCTTTGACAGTCGTTACGGGTTGCCAGAAGCCCGAAATACTGACAACCAGTCTTACTAAGGGGTATCGTATTACCCAGTAACTGGGTTGTAGAGGTCAGATAGGCAATCGCTCCATGTAAAATACTAGTATTCAGCTGCATTTGTTTTCCATTACATTCCACCATAGTTGGGAAAAGGCTGATGCTGAATCATAATATTAATTAAATAAATTCTTGAACCCATAGACACTATATAAAACTTTAGGAACTCGTCTCAGAAATCCTTTTTGTTCCTTTCTTACGTTCATAACTCTGAAATGCAATCCCCCGGACTAAATGAACACTCTGTTATTCGAGCCTTTGAGCGAAAACAGATTTTAAAGACATTTGCTTAATATATCTGAAGTAGAAAGTTTGGCGAACGTACAATTACACTTCTCTTAATTATATTAATTACACAAATAAATAGACATCCCTGGGCCAGAACTTTCAGCGTCCAACTTTGACTAATTTACACCATTAATTTATTTAAAGCACGGAAAAAGATTCCGTGCCACGGCTGAGTTTGTTTGCCGCATATATTTCCAATCGACATCGACTTATTTCCATTGAAACGGTATTCATATTTTTTTAAAGTCAATATAATAAAGCTTTTTAATTATTCACCGCGATTTAATTTTGAAAATATTATGCCAATCATATTTAGAATATTGCAAAAGGCTACGCTAATATATATGTATACAGGATAAAATTATTACATGAACCAAGTTGTAGACTTAAACCAAGTTTTTTTTGTTTCTATATAATTTTTGATTACCTAAAGTATTTTCGGGAGCTTACCCTTATTTTTAAATGTATTCTTTAATTTACATTTACGAACGGTACGAGTACATAGACAGTCAGAATTGACGAACAGCTACATAAATCATTTGTGATAATTATGTCAAAACGCGCTTTTACTTTGACTCATAACAATTTACAAACAAAACATTTATTTCTAAAAATCTTTTGAAGGTATACCTACTAACAGCGTAACATTTGAAACAAATACCGAAATTCAAATACCAAGTGCAAACTAATTTTGGGTAACTACAGTTTTAAGCCGTTTGGGGTCGAAACGCTCGGATCATGGGGCCCGAGTGCGTGTCTCCTTTTGGAAGGAAGGAAAGACACTTGACGTGACCAAAGGGCTGGGTTGTTCTTTGGCCATAGAATTAGCATTGCCATTTAACGTGGCAATGCTGCTAGTCTTCTGGGGACGTTTCCGGATGACAGCGATGCAGGCGAGTATTTCGACGCCTCATTGTCCTTTTTTTTTTTTTTTTTTTTTTTTTTTTTTTTTTTTTTTTTTTTTTTTTTTTTTTTTTTTTTTTTTGGTATGGGAAATCACCAAATGACCCCTCCCGCTCTGGGTGGAGCGGAAGGGAGTGTCAGACTCTTACTGACTAAAACCCACCCATGTTCCTTCCTTCGCCCTTTATGTTCCGGGGTAGCGGTAACCCTTTCGGACAATCCCGCTGCCCCGGCAGGCTTCGGCCCTGAGGGGCCCCTCGTTATGCTGACATCTCTTTGAGGCGCGCGTGGAACACTTACGCGCCGTGTTTATGTGTATAGTTAGTTAGTCATTTAATTTAGTACCTCGTGTAAATAGTTAGTTGTGTTAAATATTGTAAAACGTATAGATTTTAAATTAGTATTTAGATTTTAAGTTAGTTGATTAATAGTAGCAAATATCGAGTTCCGAATATATTGCCATTTGTGTTGAGCGTTTTTCGATACTCAACACACTAACTGTTTATTGCTGTGCAGGTCTGACATACATTATGACTGCTATGTCAATTTGGAGTCAGTGTATTTCTCTTCATTGAAACTATTTCAAATTAAATAGCTTTTAAAGTGTCTTCCTCAAGAATAACATTTTCTCAATTAATTCAATACCTTTCCCTTGTTCTACTGTCATAAAATTCAGTTGTCAGAGAATAACATTAAGAGAATTGCAAGAAACCCTCGGAGGCAATAAGCAAAAGAAATCGTTTGCTTCGAGCACGAACAATTACGTTCGGGCCCGAGACTATCCTTCTTTCAAGTTTCAATTCGCATTTCTTTATTGGAATCGAAACGATTATGTGCCGAGTGTTTAACTAGTGCGCCCCTCGATATTGCCGTTTATAACATAACTCGCTTTAACTATAAACATTACTTAACGACTTGCGATCCCTTCTAATTTGTCCCTTAGTATTTTTGAGAAGAAAAAGTAATTTAGGACAATTTTTGAATAAGCTATGCAAATAATTAAAGGATTTCTTGAAAGTAGAATTAGCTCCGGATTTCGCTCAACTTAATTTTAAGTGAAAGGTATGCTCATTGTGAGTGAAGGGTGAAAATTATATTTACATAAATCCTCTCTATGTATGGAAATTGTAAAGTAACATAAAATAACACTAGTGTTGAAATTTGTCAGCATTGAAAATAATTCATTCAAAACGGATTTAATGTAGCATATGATTCGTACAATTTTCGTGTTTGCTAGTCATAGCCGAATTTTGTATTGTTTCGTTTGCCGGCTTAGTGAGCTTTAGTTAAGAACACACAATTTGTTATAGAAATGTCGAGTCATCAAAATAAATAAAGCAAACCTGGTGTATTAATGTGCTATAAGGGTATTAAATTGAATAACAGTCGTTCCTCACTAGGAGTTACCTTTGTTGCCGATTCTGGGAGCGTATGTGGAATGTAATTGCCAGCGTGCCAGCCGAGTTCCATCTCCTGCGGGACCTCAGTGCCTTCGCACGCACGCGCAAAATGCCTTTACACACCTACATTATAACATACTATAACTTTAAATTCTCAACAATTAACATACATTAGAGTAGCAACAGTGACCTGGGGCTTGATTACTGAAGTCCTTGAATGGCAGCAGCACAATGTGAAAATTGATGGAGTACCAACCGCAGTGACCCGTTCAACAATAAATAATACGCAAAGCACCGGTACTAATTTCCCGTTCCATGCTGGACGCATTCGCTTGTAAATGTTAGGCTAAATTTAACGTCGAACGAATTTAAATGCTATGCTGCGATATGATTATAATAACATGAAATGAATTACATCGAATTAGCAGAACAAAATCTGTTTGTTTGCTAGCAGCTGTGTCTAGTTTCTATTTTGTCATGTTTTGACTTTTGTGGCTTGTTAATATCATGTTAAAACAGTCAAAACATAAATATACATACATCCCGTTATTGTAATCAACATTTGTCACCATGAAAGAGTTTCAATATATACTTGTAACTCTTTGAAATATGTGGGTAGATTAAATTAAACCTTTAGCATAGAAAATTGAGTACGCTACATTCGAGGTAACTAAATAAACAAATACCGAAGACATTTGAGAGTGGTGTTTGTATGAGGTGCTAGCGAATTTTCGGGTCACTGCGCGCATCTCTACTGAAACATTTTTGTCAAAAGGAGAATTTACTTTGATTTGGCTTCTTGAATGTTTAACAAATTCTTGTGTATTCCGCAAAGTTTGAGGACTTACATTTCAATACATTTTGAGCGAAATCCTTCTTTTGTTATAGTATTAATAGCATTTCGGAGGCTGGAAAGTTATCTTCGCATACCCATTATATTTGAGCGGGGAAGTTATTTTCACCGTTTTCTAAAGCTGTTCTGTTTGTTAGTTGTGGGAGGTCATAAATTGAGTGGAGCGTGAGGAGTGTGGGCATGTCGATGTGGTGGCGAGGCGCGGGGCCGAGCGAGGCGAGGCAGTGCGGATCGGCTCGCCAAATCTCTGTAGGAATGTGCGCCGATTTAATCCTTGCGTATTAGAGGCCGGCTCCTGAGCTGCTGTCACCGGCGAGATATATCACACCCTCTAATTGCGAATATTACATATGTACCTATATGTGTAGCTAATGAATGCCAACTGCGAGCTTCTAATTTCGTTAATATAAATATCTTAGGTTGTATTGTACCCACACAAAGACTGCTGGGGTAGGAAGTTTGTACATTACCAAATTAGACTTTTGACAAATTAAATTCTGTGTTTTGACAATTCAAATTTTCTTATTGGGCCCCTTTAGAGACACTGCCCCTTTGCAAAAGTAAGCAAATTAAAGACCTTTGAGCTGAGTTTCCAACAAATTATACTTTTGTTATGTCAACACTTTGTTTATTACGAGTTTCTTGCGATTTGCTCCCGTCACTTTAACAACAAGTAGGTACCTATATGTTAAAACACTTTAGAATATATATAATTTTTTATTTATTTTCCCATCACAAAAGTTTCATTATGCTATTTTTAATACTTAATAACTAAAATATTAGAGCTAACTTTGTGAGGGACTGGTGCCTGTACAACAACCTGTATTACAGGTCACCAGGGCCCTCCCGCGGCTAGTATGCTAGATATGGTATTAGTTTAGCATTTCGTAGTGTGCAAAACTGGAAGTATAAATAAAAGAAAGAAAATAATTATAAGAATTCTAAAACAAAAGTAAGACTTAAAAAAACAATTTATACTGAGGAGATTCCAGAACGTGATTGTGAATGCTTAGTTGATGTGTGCTTGATTGCAAAGAAGGTTGGCCAAAACGTACCTGGTGACGAAACGATAGTGTCCCTATATGCTATATATATGAAAAATACCCTTATTTTTTAAGGTCATAAAAAACACAAGAAATATCTTTTTAAGTGGCCACAAAAAAAAGTTATCCTTATTTCAGTTTTTGTTTTTTTTTCTAAATTATGATCGAATAATAGTTTCAGAACGCACCTATTGACAATTCATTTCGCGTATGAAATGACTTGTTATTCAAAGACAATGAATATTTTTTTTCTGAATAGTTGTTAACTGTTATTCAATTAAATTAGTATTTAGGCACCATATCACTACTGTGCTGGTTTATTATGCATTGCATCTTTGTCATATAAGATAATTAAGTGAGAGCGTTTAGTTCAAGTACGTACAATGAAACGTCATTTGTCATCGACAAGTTACAGAATCTGTGGTCATCGACCCGCGCCATTGATTGAATTAAATCCAGACAGTAGGTAGTGTATCTAGCAACTAACTCTATTCAGCCAGAATTGAAGTGGTTAAACCACAAAAAAGCCTTGAAGTCTTTCAGAAAGACTTCACGTGTAGGCAATGTTATGCCAACCTTGTTTTCTACACTAGGTACGCCTTGTGCAAGTTCGAGCAATATAGGTGTAGTTTTCATTGAATCATCGGTCAAAATCTTGTGTCGAAGCGGACAAGACTCCACGAGTCGGCTTTACAGATACCTAGCCCTTTTTGACATCGAACTAAGAGTCTAATGGACAGACAAGGTGTCTGTTCAAGGTGAATTTCCCAAAAAATCTGTCAAAGCGCACCAACGCTTTGACAGATGCCTTATTTTTTGGAAAATTCTTTAAGAGAAATCGCAACAAATAGAAACTAGATCGCACTTGGTCATCGATAAGTATATGACGGCGCCATTGTCATTATTTTGTAAACTGCGAGTGCAACGGGCAAGCAGTGAACAAACAACTGACCGACGTCATTTCAACCCCCACGCCGAGCGATATATAAGGCCGCGCGCGCACGACTCGAGTCATTGGTTTGTCGACCGTTGCCCAGTGCACACGTTACATAATTGCTGAGTAATCTTAGTGTTGGGTAGTTTTTATAATCAGTGTAGATTAATTTAGTGGTTCTAATTAAAATGAATGTGACATTAATTACGATTTATTTAATCAAAATAAACTAAGTGATTGTGTGAAGACTTTTGTGTTTCTTTTAAAAATAATGTCGGATCCTGACTCCGACATCAGAAGCGGGATTGGACCACAACGACCCACGTGTTCAAAATGAAGATGCTAGTGTCGACAATGGATGCGTCTAATAGAACAGCAGCCCCGCAGCTGTCAGCGAAGCCTTTCGTGTGCTGCAAGTAAGGGAAACCAGGACATATCGCAGTCCAGTGCACGAGTAGTGGCAGCTAAGCAGATGGTGGACAACGTGCTGGAAGTCGTGAACGGCGAGTGGACGTTGTACAACTACCCTCAGACACGTTGGAAAATAAAGGTGAGCTGTATTGTTTTGTTTACGATTCTGATGCTGAATGCTCGTTTATTAAAAGCGAGTTGTGCAGCCAAATTAAGTGACAAACGAGATAATAACGTTGTTGCATTGACTGGTATTGGTCAAACATGTTTAGTCGGCACAGAACAAATCATATGTAGTGTTGCGATTAGCGAGCAACAGCTTGAGATTTTATTACTATTTTCTACCCGACATTTACTTGCAAAGTAATATTATAAATAATAAATAATGACACCTAGGCTTTGTCTTCGATTAACATGTCACACACAGAGTTTTTGTTGTCTTGTAAAAAAAAAAAAAAACAGTTTTAAACGGTCAACAACAGAAAGCTAGATTTGATAGAACAAAGGCAGCTGTAATAAAATGATCGGTTGATGATTTCGTGTTATTAGAAAACGAAGAGTGAAATCAGATTATACGATTAAATTAGATCTGAAGTTCAGAGGTCCGTTTAAGGTAGCATAGGTAAAGAAAGATACCAGTAGGTCATGTACCAGTCGAAGTAGATAGTAATCACAGTGGTGATGAGCAAGCCTACATTATGGGAAGCACGCGAGTAGGGGTTCTCTATCGGCCGTAGTAAAGTTGTGTGGTGTCACAGGGTGATGCACACGGATATATGCGTTGGATGTGTGACAGCAATGCGATTGCTGGTTGGCTGGAGAGCCGTGGCGTTAGAGTGGTTTACTCGTGTGTGGGTTTCCAGGTGTCTAAGGCTCTTAGTGATAAAAATGATTGTTAATGTGGATAACAATGGTACTTGGCTCTGGTTGATGATTTACGCTATGATTAGATAATCAAAGTTTGTTTTACTGTGGTTGAATCAATACTCTAAAAGCCTTCAACTCCAGGCGTACGTGTAAGTACGCTCACGATCACATACAAAAGATGCCTCTAAGTAGAGTTCCTAACGAGTTAAACGTAGAAGACGGTGAGGAGAGTTCCTCCACCGAGTAGTAGAGCACATACGAGTACCATGGCTATTAGGTCGCACTGTACGCAACGACTACTTGTATGTAGTCGTAACTGCAACTCACTTGTGAGTTGTTCAGGGGGCGATGGGCAGCTGGTGGTACAGCGGGGACCCGGGTCTCAAAGGAGACGATTGTTGTGTTGGTCTTGTAATGACCTGGGAGTCGTAAACTCTATGTGAAGTGATGTGTGTAGATCGTATCACTTGAGGTGATGACGATATGGGTGGCATGAGTGTCACTAGCGGCAGCCAGGCCATGAGCGTTGTATGTAATCTACGATTTGATACAGTTCCTGACCAATTCTTACTAAGGCTTAGAGGAACCTTTTGTTATCGATGATAGCTTTGATCAGAGTATTACTAACGAATTTGAGGAAAGTCAAGTAATAGTTTTGTTGCTGAAACAGAGTAGAGATTATGTTGTGTGTGTTGTGTGGGGTTTCGTGAGAAACCATAAAGTCCAAGAGTGACTTGGCGATCCGAGGGGGCCCATGCGCAAATTAATTAGACGAGTTAAGTAACTGGAGGTTACTAGATAGTATGAGACATCTTATTTAATTATTTTTATTGTAACCTTGAAATATGGAAATGAAATAGTGGGTAATGCTCTGAACTCAGCTATTTTTAGTTTGTTCGAATTTTCATTGTGTTTTTGCCTGAACCAAATGTGGTCAAGAGTGACCGAGCTATGTGATACTTTGCGGGTATGTTTCTTTACAGATTAACACACGACGTGTGCAAACAGAATGGCAGTGTCAAACAGCACTGCAGTCTTTGGATCTCCTGCACGAATAATCCCTGATCAAGGACGGTGCTTTTCGAGCAAGGAGTTTCGCGACTTCTGCCAAGGAAATAGTGGATTGCAACCGGCCAAAGACGTGGTCACAGAGAAAATATCGACTCCGGTGACTTGTTTCCTTTTTCCGTGGCGAGCCCCTCACATCACCACAAGGTGTCCAAAGAAACTGACGGCGTTAACGGCCGAGTTGAGAAGCGAGTGGATGTCTGTACAATCTGGTGAGTCGTTTTCATTTTGTTTTGACAGTTTTGTTCAATTTTAGAAATGATGGTGATAGATATTTGTTAAAATCTTTGAGTAGCAATAGAATTTTCAAATATTCCCATGATCGTGTACGAAAAATGCCTGAATGTCCAGTCACTGTTAATGATGTCAATGTTGACACTGATGATGATAATTCATCTGCTACTGACATACTATAGCTGAATTGACAAGATATCTATGTTGATTCTTGTTTTGAATGTCTATTTTGACGCTTAATCGGATGTCTATGTTGACTCCTGGATTTCGAGGTTGAACTTGACGCTTATTCGGGTTGTCTATGTTGACGCCTATGCGAGTTGTCTATTCGACTCCAAATTACTTGTCAAATCCCATGGTGTGATTTTGGCTGGGAGACTATGTCTCTACTTTGATTGAGCTGTGTATTGTCTGTAACAGTATGATCATTTTTAAATGATTGCGATGCAACTGCTATTGATTGATTTTACTTAACTAATTCAGGATTTTTCTTTCCTACATTCATTTTGTTAACCCTTTCATTTGATAGAAAGGCTGATCGATATTCACTAAGTGACTTTTTTAGGATCACACGAGGCCGTGTAGAACGTCAGTTCTGACCATGTCGCATCTTTGACTATTTATTGGTTTAGACGCTCAATTGATTAAAGTAGTAGTGGGGCAAACGCCGTGACGTTATTTAGTAATGGCGACACGTGGACAGAGTCGTTTTGGAAAGTGGGGATTGTCGAACGGACAAGGTCTCCCATGAGAACTTACGTGAAGTACCTCGCGGTCCATTAAGTTTTATAGAAGTAGCCGAAAGTTATAATGATGATGACGTGACGGCGGATGTTAGCCAGAGTAATGTTGATCATGAAACTGATCGTGATAATGATAACGTAGCTGTGATTGGTGATGCTGAGGATGAACTTTCCGATAGCAACACTATATCTGTTAATAGTAGCACTGTATCGGCTAGTTCACGTACCTTGAGCGATATTAGTGATAATATAGAAAGTCCATCATCAGATTTACCAGAGTCAATAAGTGTTGTACCTGATGCCATTGTACACCACGACGATCGCAATTAATTAAAAAAAAAAAGGAGAGAATGTGATATAAAATTATTAAAAAAAAAAATGTAGGAAGTAAAAAATGTAGGAAGTAAAAAATGTAGGAAGCAAAAAATGTAGGAAGTAAAAAATGTAGGAAGTAAAAAATGTAGGAAGTAAAAAATGTAGGAAGCAAAAAATGTAGGAAATAAAAAATGTAGGAAAGAGTCATTGAAGGGAAAATCCGGTCCAATGACTCCGCTAAAGGGGTTGCGATCCGGCCTAGCACTCCGGCTATAGGGATTGCAATCCGGTCTAGCATGTTTGGCTACAGGGACTGATGTCCGGTCTAGCATGTTTGGCTACAGGGACTGATGTCCGGTCTAGCATGTTTGGCTACAGGGACTGATGTCCGGTCTAGCATTCGCTAAAGGGATGTTTATCCGGCCTAGCACAATCGTCTCCAGTTTTAATACTGATGAGATAAAGTAGTAGTTGCGGTAAGCTGAAGGGCTAACCGAACCAGCACACTATTGAAACCTTTTGTTAAAGATCATACTAGATAGAGATTAGTGATTAAAAAAAAAATAATAATAATAAAAAAAATGCCAGGATGAACGAACAGGTTGTTGTCTTGATGCTCAGAAGACGCTCGAGGACGAGCGTACGTCAGTATGGCCGTGACGGCGCCATTGTCATTATTTTGTAAACTGCGAGTGCAACGGGCAAGCAGTGAACAAACAACTGACCGACGTCATTTCAACCCCCACGCCGAGCGATATATAAGGCCGCGCGCGCACGACTCGAGTCATTGGTTTGTCGACCGTTGCCCAGTGCACACGTTACATAATTGCTGAGTAATCTTAGTGTTGGGTAGTTTTTATAATCAGTGTAGATTGATTTAGTGGTTCTAATTAAAATGAATGTGACATTAATTACGATTTATTTAATCAAAATAAACTAAGTGATTGTGTGAAGACTTTTGTGTTTCTTTTAAAAATAATGTCGGATCCTGACTCCGACATATACTTGTAAGCTACGCAACAGTCGGATAAAAGGTAGTTGTTGATTCTAACCTCAACAGTATAATTGACACTTTCACAAAAAAATGTGGCTATTTAGAAATGATTTTCAAACGGGGTGATATTTCCAACATAAGAACAAACCAATCTAAATGAAGCTTATTTTGGGACATGAAAAATAAAAGTAAGGTCCAGCTCCTATAGAAATTTGGCCATTGTTCTTTATGTGTTTGAGTGTTTGTGGGTGTGTGTGTGTGTTTGTGTGTGTTAGAGTATAAGTTTGAAATGTATAAACTTGCAAAAGTTTATAAAAAGAAGTTTAGAAGAAAACGAATGAAGCAGCCGAGTATAAGGTTAGAATCTATCTGAGTGGGACCAGGAGATTTTCAGTTTGACAATAGTCAACGTTTTGGGGTGGTTAGAGACAGCAGCTTTACATTTAGATTTCAGGAAAGCAGAAGAAATTATGCGACAGAGCTGAATGTAAGGGTTTTATTACACATACATTGCCTTTACGGCGCTTGTTTTTTTGTAGATCCGGGTTATATTGCATCATTGTATGTATTTAAGGATAGTTTGAAGGATGAAAGATGGTCTGACTGTTAGAACATCCCATTTTTTGTAAAGGTACAGTCGGGTAACGGAAAGGGAGACCACCGCCCACCTTAAGAATTGCACGTTGGGCCCGCTCAACCTCAATGAGGTGGGTTTTCGCGGCGCCACCCCAAGAAATTATGCAATAGTCAATCAATGATTAACGTAAAGCAAAATACACCATTTTAATAGTCTGTCTGTCGTGTATCTCAAGGTTTTAAAAATATAGATTAGCTTTCGCAGTCGAGACACTAGGGCTTTTAGGTGTAATTTGAAAGTGAGTGATTAGTCAATGACTACACCGAGGTATTTTAGATTTTCAGTTCCATGTAAAGTGGGACAGGTGCAATCACCAATGGAGAGTTCAGATCCACAGACATAAGCTATATTGCAAAGTGAGTCTGGAGGCAGAAGGTTCGTTCTATAGGCAAAAGTTACATATTTTGTTTTGGTAACGTTTAAAGTCAATGCATTGCTTTTCAGCCACGCGTTGACACTAGTAAACCCCCTCTTCCCAGCTATCACCACTAAATACTAGGGCAGTATCGTTAGCAAACGTAATAATTTTACCCTTTTGGAGTTGGATTTGATAGAGATTATTTATGTAAATAAGGAACAAGGTGGGCCCGAGTATACTGCCTTGTGGCACACCAAATTTAATAGACCGCTCGTCGCTTAGACTCTGGTCAATTTTAACTCTGTCTTTTATCGGTTAAGTAAAACTACTAGAGGACAGTAGTTTTAGGGGTATACCTCTTACGCCAATCGCCTCCAGCTTCTTTAGTAAGTGTGGAATAGAGACTGTGTCGAAGGCTTTAGCCAGATCTAGGAATTTCTTTCTACCATCTAAGCTGGAGGTGATGTTATTCAATAGTTCGTGTACTGCGCCGTTGGTAGATTTACGACTTCGAAAGCCAAACTGGGCGGATGAAAGGAGCCTGTTGGTCTCGAGGAATTTAGTAAGGTGATGATTGATCAGCCTCTCCAAGATCTTAGACATAGATGGCAGAATGGAGACAGGACGGTAGTTATTGACACAATCTCTATCCCCACCTTTGTGAATCGGCTTAATTAAAGCTATTTTAAAGGCCCTTGGAAAGACTCCTGTTGATAACGCTAGGTTACAAATATGGATAAAAGACGGAGCAAGGAGGTTCTTGTATCTCTTAGTAGCTTTAGATATAATATTATTATTAAGTAATTTTAATACTTACTATGATAAAAATTGTTTTATTTAACGTAGAATTTAAGCAGGACAGAGATTTCACAATACCAGTTACTGCCGAATATTAATATACTAGCTGCGCCCCGCTGTTTCACCCGTATAAGTTTCCATCCCGTGGGAATATCGAGATAAGTATCATTTATGTCAATCCTGGTCATAAATCATCTATGAGCCAAATTTGATCCAAATCCGTTCAGTAGTTTTTGCGTGAAAGAGTAACTAACATAACATAATATTAGTAGGAATAGGATGTTAGTTAAACTTTCATAAAAAAACAACAGAGCAGATAGACTGACACACTGATCAGGGTGTTGTATACTTTCAATAGCTCAGGAGAGCCGTAGAACGAGCGAACGGGCTTTCGATATGATTATTTTTCCACGTCTATACCTACTTACCTACATTTATATGCTTCGTATACCTAGTCTTGCCATAAATATTGTCACGAAGAAAATATTTTTTTTTTATTGCAAATAATATTTATTACTTTTACAGTGCGTTAGTTTAATACATAAATATAAAACAATTTAAAATATAAAAAGCTTATTCGAAGTGGTCTCCATTGGCTGCAATACAATCCTTTAAGCGTTGAGGCCAGTTATCAATAGAAGCACGCACTCTTTCTATGGGAAAATTCTTCACTGCTAATCGTATGGATTGTTTTAGGGACTCCAAATTATCATGGTGTTGAGAGCAAGCCGTACTCTCTAAAACTGACCATACATCATAATCCAGCAGATTAAGATCGGGACTAGACGACGGCCAGTCTTCAGCTCTGATGAAGTCCGAAACGTTCACTTCCAACCAAGACTGCGTGGACCGAGCTTTATGACCCGGCGCCGAGTCTTGTTGGAAGGACCATACTTGGTTATTGAACATGGTGTTGTTAAGGTGCTTAAGTACCTTCTAAAGAATGGTATCTTGATACACTTGTGCCGATGTTTTGATATCTTTTTCACAAAAATATGGCTCAGTCACTCCTTCATAGCTAACACCCCACCAAACCATCACTGAAGTCGGATAATGCCCACGTTGCACTCTGTCGACTAATTGGGAAGCTTCCTTAGAGCTTTGAGCATAAATACGGTCATTTTTTTTGTTAAAATGTTGCTCAATTGTAAAGATTTTCTCATCCGTAAACAAATTTTTTCTGTGACCTCTCTTTGCGTACCGCTTCAGTAGTTGTTTGGATTTTACCACCCTATTCTTTTTAAATTATCAGTTAAAAAATGACCAGTGCGTTTATTATAGGCTGCAAGTCCTAAGTCATCTTTCAAAATACGCGACATGGTTCTGGGTGCTATCTTTAGCTCCCGAGATAAAATCTTTTGCTTTCGGACGGGATTTCTTCGAATTCTTTCCCTTACTGCTTTGACCACCTTTTTCGTACGAATACTACGTGGACGGCCAGATATTTTTCTGTCACAAACAGAGGTCTCATTGTACATATTAATAGCCCGGTACACAAACATTTGACTAATACCAAGCGTATGGAGAGTTTTAAAAATTGCATTTGGCTCCATACCAACTTTGTGTAATGCAATCACAGCGATTCGGTTCTCTTTATCACCCCACTCCATTTTAATATTGCAAAATATTGTACAATGTATTGGCGCCGAAATTAGAAAACTCAATGAACAATCGTATAAAAATGACAGATTCCAAATTCAAATCTCTCTTATTCAATCAATCTTTCTTATTTTTATTTGTAACAGTATTTATGGCCAGACTGTGTATATCAAAACTAGCTGCGCCCCGCGGTTTCACCCGCATACATTTCGATCCCGTGGGAACATTGGGATAAACAGTATCCTATATGTTAATCCTTGTTATAAACCATCTGTGCGCCAAATTTCATTTAAATCCGTTAAGGAGTTTTTACGTGAAAGAGTAACAAACATCCATCCATCCATCCATACAAACTTTCACGTTTATAATATTATAGTAGGAAGTAGGATATGTCCCAACAGGCTCGTTGCGTTCTTCTATAGCACCCCCAATAGTAAAGATAATGTTAAAAGCATGTTCCCGTGTCGTTACCCGATGACACTCATGCGGTTTTAATTAAGTAAATGATACGAGTTATAGAAAATTACCTTTTCATGTTATTTCGGTGGTTTCTTGTCTTTGTGTAATGTCCCTACTTGCGCTAAGTGTGTACGTGTATGTACCGAGAGTAGTATTAGAGTTTGTGTAGACGTCTTTGAAAGTTTTATTTATACGTTTAATATTCCAGAGAGGCCATGAGGGACCAATATAAAGTTTTATGTAGGTATTAGTTCAATGCTGTTGTTATTTTAGTGTCCCGAATGTTCAGATAACGTTCTTTATAGCGGGTCGATAGGAGAATTTGCTATTACTGACATATAAAGAAATAAAAACCTGTTTATTTTGTACGGACGCCAGCACATCAAGCTACTACAATCTGTCAAATTTCTTTAATAGATTTTCAACTTTATCGCTAAAGCATTAAGGTTCAAGGTTGATTGGGAAAATTTGACAGTTTCGGGTAGCTTGACCTGCTGGCGTCTGTACAAACAAAACACACATTAAAAAAAAATATAACACAAAATACACAAATACAAAGTAGTGAAAAGCCTCGAACTCAAGCATTGGCAGAAGGTTGATAATTTTGTCCATTGCGTATACATCATACTATTAATATACTCGTAGCTATGGCCATAAATGCCTGTCCTAACTTTTCGAATCAATCTGTTAGTAAATACATTTATCGTAATATATTCAAATAGGTTTTGCGGATTTCATTGTAAAACTAACAGTGGAATCAACATTAACAAAAAGTCGTTCACCCATTTCAGATTGGTCATCAATATTCATCAACGTTTTCAATATTGATAAGTTTTATTTGATTTTTCCAGTAACGGCTGTGTAACTGTGCTTCATGTACTAGAAATTCTCCAGGAGTTGAATTATAAATCATAGAGATTGATTGTTACTATGTTTGCAGTTGACTTAGTTTTGAAAAATACGTAAGTAAGAAAAGGTTAGGCTACTTCTCCCTATGTACTTATCCTACTTCCTACTATAATATTATAAACGCGAAAGTTTGTATGGATGGATGGATGGTTGGGATGTTTCACACTCTTTCACGCAAAAACGACTGAAGAGATTTGGATGAAATTTGGCATACATATAGTTTATAACCAGGATTAACACATACAATATTTTTTATTCCGATATTCCCACGGGATCGAAACTTATGCGGGTGAAACCACGGGGCGCAGCTAGTTTATTTATACTTACGAAAGTCTTTATAAAATTATTAATAAGCCTAATCAGTTTGTATTGCCTTTTTTATTTGCTGAATGGGCCCGCTCTTGACCTCGATCACTTCTGATGGAAAGCCATGGATGAGGTATATGATGGAATGAGCGTGCTAAAAGATGCTGATGATGTTCACTCTTGCTTTGAAGGTGTTAGTTTTTGGAACGAAGTTCTTTAACGGAGCTTGCAGTAGGAGTAAACTTGGAGAAATCGTCACGTAACGAAAAAGCGTTATGCCCACCTCCAGGAGGCTTTTCATTACATATAATAGAGAGAGCCAGAGAGAGAGAGAGAGAGAGAGAGAGAGAGAAATAAGTGAGGCCAAAATGAAAAATAAGTTTGCTCAAAAGAGTAGTATGAAGTTTATCTTCAATGCCTTTTTAGACAGCCTGTATAACCCGTGAAAAGATTAGCTTCCTCCTCACACACCCGTATCCAAATGTGCTGTTAGCTCGTAGCCGATCCGTCTGGTGTAAGTAACACGTGTAGTGTGTCTACTAGCCTCCAGTCAACAGCGACAGCGGGCGAGTACAGTAGCAAGTTAATTACAAACATCCCAACAATGATTTACTACATCTATCTTCACGTTGTACTGACTCTGAGCTCTCTCGCTCCACTATTCACTATTATCTACGTAAGAGTCGAGTGGGCAGATTTATGTTCGCTGCGAGACGCCTTTCTGCAGAATAATATGTGTCTTTAGATACGAATTTATTCTTTGTAATTTCCACAGAGGTTTCTATTGAATTATGCTGTTCTCTGTAATTCTGGGACTGTTGTAATTGACACTAGATTGTATTATTTTGGTCGCTCTTGAATTAGCTTGTTTCGTTCGCAGCGGTACGAAATGTTGTGTCAAATGTGTGTTGGTTTAGTTCTATTTAGTTTGCTACCTGGCTTGATTGGTATACTTACCTTACTGTTGTTTCGTGGCGTAGGTATTTACTTAATCGATTTTTTCGAAAGACTTTTTTTTGAGCCGTCAAGGTAAAGCTGATGTAGGTTTATTCATATCGATTTCTGCTTTCTACGTTCATACACAAAGTTGTTTCCAAAAATAACTAAATTGGTCGGTTCAACTTCTCGTTGACTTAACATGTCAAATAAACCAACTTATCTTGAACACAAACAAATAACTAACCGTAGCAAACCAGACCAATTAAATTAATTCCAGCGCATTAGCAACAACCGAAATAGCCGCGAATCGATACCGAATCAAAGCCAGCTCGGAAATTAAATGTATTCATTGGCAACGTTTTGATTTATTCCCATCGCACCGCTAATCCTTCGCCATTTTATTTACATGTACAACAGTTGACCCGCATTATTTCATTATTCATATTAGACCACTTTCAACAGTTTATGGATAATACATTGTATTTTTAATTTAAAACTGCTACGTGTATCAAATAATTTAGATTAAGTATCTACAACAATCAACTTGTTCAAAGTAAGCCATTTGCTTTGAGTTTAGTTACCTACGGGGATTAGTAAAATGTTTCGGTTACTGGTTCCGAAATCACAATGGAAATTATAATGTAAGTGGGTTTGGTGCCCACAGCTGAAATCACAAAGCTACGCTTGTGATAAACGAAACATTGCGGAATTGTTAAAACGCGATGAAACGTTTGACTGGATTCCTACGATTGCTGTTGCCTTAAGAAATGTAGGGCGCCTTTGGGAAATATAATAAAATAGTGTTATTATTTTGTAAAAATATTTACTTTTGTACATATTTACATGAGTATAAAGAAAATTTACAAAAGAATACCAATTTGTGGCCACAGTAGGGTAGATACGTTTAACGTATTTAGGTTACGTATATCCTTCGATTTTTAAAAAATATGACAAAACAAAAACATGACGGAACTACTACATTCCATTTATTTTGTTTCAAAATGGTCGCATTTAGTGAGCAATCTATAGTGTCAATACAACATTGATTATAATTATCTATAAAACCTATTCGACCTTAGAATTATCTACCTTACACATCGAAGTATTATAAATACGTATTAAAATTACTCTCGCCTCCTATGTATACACGTTCATGTACCTAAAAAATCATTAATTGTACCGTGTATAAAATGTATCTAGTCTGTTTGCAAACATTAGATTCGGTGATGAGACATATTTACATGTATTAACTAGAGCGGTTAGACGTGTAATAGACATCATCTGAGCAGCATGGTGGACATGGCGAGCGCGAGCGTGTACACTGTGGTGCAGTGTGGCTGCGCGTCGCTGGAGAGCGCGCTGGCGTGGCACTCGGCCTCGTCAGCGCGCAGCGTTAGCAGTGGCACGCGTCGCGCCGCTGCGTCCTTGCACGTGCCGCTGCGCACGGCGCGCCTCAGCTCGGCACCCGCGTCGTTCTCCTGCAGCCAGCGCCGCAGCCACGCGCCCACCCACGCCAGCTCGCACTCGCAGCGCAGCGGGTTCCCCGTCAGTATCAGCCCTCCTAACAAATAATTCACGCAACATATTAATACATCCCGCCAGACGATTTAACTCGCCTAGAAAAGTTTCGAGTGGTGTATTAAGAATTAAAACTCATTAAGAAGAGTTGCCCGCCTCATTCTGCGTGGTGAGAGGCTCAGTAAATTTTAATAAAATACTAGCATTTGCTTGGGGTTCACTCGCGCCACTGTAAATTTTTAATGAACTACCTAACTCGTTTTAGAGATATTGCAGCGTTAATTATAAGCTTATTAAATATTAAAATTGTTTTCAAAAGGGATTTAGTGTTTTAACTACAAGTGGATTGTGTAATTTGAGGGTTTAGTTATAAGGTATGAGCCAGAATAATTCAAACTTGACGTTACTTGTCGATGTTACTTTTTACTGAGCGAGTATAGTGCTGAACCAAGTTTGACTTTAAAAATTCAAACGAGCGTAAAAAATGCAGGTTTTCAACTTCGTTAAGCTGAGCTTCAGATAGGTAGGGCAAAATAAAATCACCTACCACGAAATTAAAACTTTATCTTGTTTATACGTTGCAGCCGGCTCGGCCGCCCAACTATTGCGTGGGTTTTGATATTGGTAATCATAAAATATACACCAAAGTGAATATGACGTACCTGACAACAACTTGGTCGCGACGTGGCTCCAACTAGTGAAGTTTGGATAGAAAATTGCTGGATTTAGTGTCGTAAGTTGATTGTAGCTCAAGTCGATCCCAAGCTGCGGAACTTGTCCCAAATGTCTCATAAACGCTGTCGGCAATTTCGTTAGGGAAGTCATTGTGATCCTTATAAATATCTCTTGACTGTTCGCGAACGGCTTAAAAGCATCGTCAGATATTCTTTTCAGATTGGATCCTCTGATTTCTAAGTATCTAATATTCCTCGCATCGATCCCGTGCAATTGACTATCCATGATTTCGTCAGTCCAATGTATTACTAATTTGTACAGTGAGGACAGGGAAGAGGTAATGTTGGAAATTCGGAACGTAGAATGATTAATAGTAGACCACGACTGAATATGCAGGGACCGCAGTGATATCAAGGGACGGAAGGAATCCTGGTCAACTATGTCTAAGTATTTAAGCCCATTTAAATTCAAATGAGACAAACTGCTCAACCATTTGAAACTATTTGGCGTGATTCTTACAATAGGGTTGTACGACAGGTCGAGGATATTTAAATTATTCAAATGGAACCACATCTTTGGCACTAAAGAGGTAAGACGATTATTACTAAGATCTAAATGACGAAGACTCGCTAGTCGTTTCACATCAGTCTCCTTAAAACTGTTAATGTAATTTGAAGTCAAATTGAGGCTAGTTAAGTTTGTCAAAGGTAGATAAGGCACTGACTTTAAGCTTACATTTGCAAGATTCAAATGCCTCAAGTTGGGAAGGTTATGAAACAGCTCCTTGAAGTTTGCCTTTATATAATTAAAGCTCAGGTCCAGTTGGCGCAGTCCGCCGAGGCTCGAAAAGGTGTTATCTGATAGCACTGTTAATAGATTGTGACCCAAATTGAGACTTAACAGAAACTGTGTGCTGCGGAATATATTACTGTCTAAGTACTCGATGCGATTGTGCGACATGTCGAGGTAGCGCAGAGTGAACCCGATCTGCGACAGCGCCGTGCCCGGGAACAGCGACATGTCGTTGTAGCTCAGGTCTAAATGCTCCACGATAGTGTTCTTAAACACGTCTCTTGGCAACAGCCTTAAATTATTATGGTCCAGTTTCAAATATCTAAGTTTGTTCAAATTATAGAATTGTTCTACAGATAATTGAGAAATAATATTGAATGATAGATCCAATATTTGCAGAGATATCAGATCAGTGAATGACTTTCTCTTAATATTATTGATATTATTTTTATGCAAATCTAGTATTTCCAAGTATTTTGCATCGCCAAAAGCTTCATTTGATACATGAATGATTTTATTATGTGCTAAAATAATCTGTCGTATAGAGGACGCGACCGCAACAAAAAAGTTATTTGGCACTTCATAGAGATCATTATATGAACCGTCGAATATGTTAACCGATATTGCGGATTCGCCATCCACGAACTTGATGTGGTTTCTGCTAACGTTCAACGTGAACGTTACGTCTATATTAGATACGTTATGAAACGAGTTCAGTGATAAATACGTAAAGTTGTTTCCCTGGAGTTCCAATATTTGCAGTTTTGGTAAATTAGCAAACGTCTCAGCTTCCATCGAATCGATTATGTTACCCGCAAGAGATAAATATCTCAAGTTCGGTAAGTTTGTGAAAGTGTGCTTAGTTAAGTTGTTGATTCTGTTATAAGATAAATCCAAGTTTCTTAACTCTGGCATATAAATGAAACTTCTGCTGTGCAGCGAATGCAAAAAATTGTAGGCGAGTCGCAAGTTGCTCAGGTATAGGGACTCATTACGATAGTCTTCACTTATGACGATATCTACAATTCTATTGTAATCCAAATTTAAATATTTTAGAAATGGAAACACAACCACATCGGACAGCTTGAGGATGTGAAAATCGTTGTTATCGAACGAAAGCCAACTGATATTCTCTAAGCCTTCTTCGATTTCAAAAGGAAAATAGCCACTAAAGAGTGTAGAAGACGATTCAAGGATACGAAGCGACCTAGTCACGTTCGCAAAAGATTGTGGATGCACGTAGTACAAGTCGTTAAAACTTAGATGTATTTCTTTCAATGACATGCTTGCAGGAAAAACGTTCTTATAAATCTGCGCAATCCTGTTACCTCTCAAGTTGATATTCCCCAG
This sequence comes from Apamea monoglypha, assembly GCA_911387795.2. Taxonomy (NCBI): domain Eukaryota; kingdom Metazoa; phylum Arthropoda; class Insecta; order Lepidoptera; family Noctuidae; genus Apamea; species Apamea monoglypha. The sequence continues at coordinate 11,225,623 of OU426922.1, forward strand.
TGAAGTGGACCAGTCTAGGAATTCGTTTGGTAATAAATTAGATATCCTGTTGTAGCTTAAGTCGAGATAACGAATAGAACCGGGTTCGAGCGTTTGAAGTGCAGAGGGTATTGAAGTTAAAAAGTTGCCGGCGAGCGAGAGCGTCTGGATCCGGCCGGGGAGCGCCGGCGACTCCTCCAGCTGGTTGTAAGCTAATGATAAATGACGCAGCCGCACGAGCTGCGCCAGGCTGTCCGGCAAGTGGAACAATCTGTTGTGCTCCATTTCCAGATGCTCCAGCGAGTTTTTCAAAGACAAAAATAGATCTCGGCTAATGGAACTCAACATGTTGTACGACACCGACAATCTTTCTATCCTATTATTGACGAAAACCAATTTTGGGATCGTCGTTAATTCATTAAGGTCTAATATAATTTGCCTAATTTGAACTTCCCGAAAGAGAAGTATTTGGGAAGTATCGTTAATTTTGTTATTACTCAAATCTAATTTTTCTATTTTTTTACTCTTATTAGTTGGACAAACGTAATTGTCCGTAAAGGTAATAAAATTATGTCGTAAATGTACAGATTGTAACCTAGGTAGATTATAAAGTAAATCACAGGATAGTTCATGGATGAAGTTGTTGGATAGCTTCAGGAGTGTCAAGGAAGCGGGCAGGGAGTCGGCGCTGACGGTGCGGAGGTGGTTCCCCTCCAGGTCCAGCTGCAGCAGGTGGTACAGTGACGTCAGAGCCTGCGACTTCAGATGCGTTACTTGGTTGCTGCTCAAAGACAAACTCGTCAGCGTTTCTTCCAAGTGATGCCATTTAATTTCGGGTCCAATGTACACAATATTGTTGCTAAAATAAAAGCGAAAATATATTAATAAAATTAATCAACTCTCCGAGTAAAAGTTTAATAGAATTTAGTTTCAAAACTTGTGCTTACTTCTGCAGATTCAACCAGTTTAAAACTTTTAAATCTTTTAAGCCCTGCTGCGGTATTTCAGTGAATTCGTTGTAACCGAGGTCTAAAGATGCTAGTGTACCCGCCATGGAACTGAAAACGAATGAGTTTTATTAAATGTTCCTTTTCTCTTGACTGTTAATTAAACTTCTCCAAATAGTTGTTATAAAGTTTTATTAAAATACGAGTTACCTAAATGCGTGCAGCTCGATGTAATGTAATTTGTTCGCGACTAAAACTAATGTTTGCAATCTCAACCCGTCCAGCGCGCTCTCTGTCAGCACTTCTAGGTTAGACATGCTTATATCTAGATGTTGCAGCTCTATTCGGGGCCATTCTGTAAGAGAAGTTTAAATGGGTACATAGTTTTGAGCCAGACTTAAGGACTTACGATGGCGTACTATTTCAATTAAGGCACCCACTTGGAACTTATAAGCTTCCCATACGTTGAACGTTTGATATTAAATAAACTTTGTAAAGAAACTGCAAGAACATGTACTAAGTGGCTGCTTTAATTGTCCCGCCAGCTACGTATTAACATTTGTGTGGTAATGGTTATAACATGAATTAAGAATGTTAATATTTATACACACGTGTAATTACAGTCTACCAATTATCACATAAATTGAAATGTATATTAATTTAAATTAATATACATTTCAATTCACTACATTAAACAGTTTGTAAGCGGCAATTTGTATGATATTATTTGTAGGGATGAAACTGAAAAACTATTTAATATTGACTATGCAACTAATCGTATCATTCAGCGTGCTTATGGGACGAGCTATTGCTATTACAGCTGGCTTATTTTGTGGCTTTCTAGCTTTAGGTTCGAGTCTTTTAAGCTGCGTCTGTGCCAGAGAAGACGCTAGACGCAGTCATCAGAATGTGCAATAGCCTAGCGCAGCACAGCAGGCAGCCGCCTGACTGTCTCCACCCATCCCGTCCTCCATGTTCTCTTTTTACATAATTTGGTAGCTTAAGCCGGTATGGCCGGCCGGCTTTACTCGAGTGAAGGTTCGTTTTTGTTTCATTCCACGTTCACACAACACCGACAAAATTATATGTATAGGAATTCGTTTATCTGCTCATTTAGTTTAATTTTTCGATTCACATTCGTAGACGAGTGAAATATGCCAAGTGACGAAATCCAACATTGTGGGATCGGTTCACTGATGAATACAGTTTTCGCTACTGATTAATTTTGTGTTTAGACGTTTCACTTCGAGTGAAGTTGCCGAATAAAAGACCAAATTAACAAAAAGTGCAGCGTTTGATATCTGCTTTAGCACCTCCAAATCTTTGCAGTGGTGTATTTGAAGCACATTTGACTAGCTACGATCACCTCATACTTCGACTCAACCAAATGTCTTATTAGGGATGCTACGGGTGCACATACCTGGGAACCTGTGCAAAGGCACGGCGATGCAGGACATGTGCGCCACGCGGCAGGAGCAGAGGGGGCTGCTGGCGCAAGGTTCCACCTTTTCCGGCGCCAGAGCCCCCGCCAGCGCACATGCCACCAGCGCCAGCCACTGCAGCGCCCATCGCGCGCAACCATGCCCCAACACCATCACTGCAGGCAAGATGTTGTTTGATTGTGAGCATTGAAAGCTAAAAGAAGATTGAAATGATATAACAGAGTACGGTCAGCAACGAAAGTCGACTAACACATCAGATTTTTAAAACATAGTCATCGAGTAATACAAAATAAAAATATTGGAACAGATTCACAATTAAGATAATGTAAACTCTTAGCTATTACGAGAATCGTTGAATATATTAATTATAATGGTGCGCACCAGAGGGGTAATTCTCATAATTTTAAGAACGTTTACAGTCTGATCTCAGTTTCAATACATTTTTGAAAAGTTATTCAACATCAAAACCAAAAGTCACTTATTCAAATTAGGCTGAGAGTCAGCACTTTTCGAACGTCAAAATTACAAAAGACAGTCCCCCAAAAACGCCCGCCCTTCACCACTTCCTAGTGCGGAAAAAGAAGAAAAAAAAGTGAAAGGGAAAAAGAAGTGTCGCAATAAACTCCTCAGCAGCACAGCTGTCTGTTCAGTTAGAAAATACTTGATTGTATACAATAATAGGTATGTTAAGTAATTTAACATTACAAGACACAGAACATGAAATTAGCCATATGTCAGCTAGCCACGCCAATATACTAAGAGAATTGGTCTTTTGTTCTGTGCATGGAAGCACCTCGACAGCCAAATACAACAAGGATTTAAGATTTCATAGATTTACTTTAACCCATTTTAGCCCTTTTCCTTTCGTTTTTTTGCAAACAATATTTTAGAGAATTATTTAATGTACTAAGTATAATTTAAATCACGACCATCCCTGTTTCCCTAAAACTTTTATGGTAAGATTGTTCATCCGAATACGAATTCATTACATGTGTCACGTACATATTTGGCATTACAACAAATGTTAATGTATAGGGTAGGTAGGATGTCGGAAAATATCCCACGAAGAACTACCGAAATAAAAAGTACCCTATGTATTAATCCAAGTTATAATCTATATGTGTGACAAATTTTTATCTAAATCCATGAACCGTGTTTACGCCAGTCCGGAACATACATCCAGACTAACAGATAAACGGACAAAAACTGTAAAAAATGCCTTTCCGGCATCAAAATCGTGCCCACACCTCGTTGCAATTACTTTTAAAAAAAAGTACAGTTTTGACTGCGTTACTATTTTATTATTCTACATATGTTTTCATTTTGCTACAATCCTTGCACATCTGCGTGTGACAGTGTAAATACCTACAAGGACGCTGTGTCGCCCGACATCAAAGGCAAATATTGTGGTATTAAGTTATGAAATTCGGGAATTTACAACTGCAGCGTTCGTTTTTTTTTTTAAATAGGTTACCGCAGCAATTTTTTATACAAGGTATCGCAAAGGCTGTCTGTAATATTTTTATGAATGAAAAACTTTGATTATGTTTATTTGATGTCTTAATTTTTTTTTCAATTAAGTCGTGAAAATGATGTCGGCTAAGTTTCCGCCGCCAGAACTGATGACTATTCGGGCCAGATTTATGACATTTTCCATCAATCTTGCCAGAACTTCCGGCGATAGGTCCTCGCATTTTCGACGGATATTCTCTTGAGTCTGAGGCTTGTTGACATAGACACGTAACTTCAAAAACCACACAAAAAGAAGTCTGGAACGGTTAAATCAGGCCATCTTGCCGGCCAGTGCAAATCAGCAAAACGAGAGATTAGGCGACCCAAAACAATTATAGCGAGCATAGCGATTCATTTCTTGTTGACGTGTATTTTGTATCTGTTTCGTTCACAGTCAAAGCAGAATTGACATTTGCCGCCATTTCGTCGCTTACGTTCTAACATCACGTAAGTCAAAAATAACAACTTTACATGAGAGTGAAAAAAATGCATAATTTTACCTACGTAAGATACCATGACAATACTATTTTATAATTTGTGTACACTTCAAATTGGATCTATTAAATATGTAACTTCATTTTTTGTATGTAGTATCTATTAGATCTATATAAAATTATGCCATTTTGTCACTCTCCTGTAAAGTTGATATTTTTTACTTACTTTTAGAACATAAGCAGCGATTTGCAAAAATTATAGCATCTTCCGATAGAGTGATGACTTTTGCGCCACCTAGTACAATAAGTTGGTAAAATAGGCTCGTTGAGAATATGTTCATGAATAACTTTCTCACTTGTGGTGTGTTTTTCTTGAGAGCGTTTTTTGACACCGCAAAGTCAAACACCGCTACCATCATTATCATGAAAGCCGTCACTGCGGCCGTTGTGTGGCGGCCACCCAATTTTCTTATTTCAATTCAAAAGTTGCATTCAGCATAATCGATAGGTACTCGCAATAAATTCGAGCTTGGATTTTTTTTCGAAAACTGTATAAAACCTCTTTGGTATATTTTTCATAACGTAGTGTGGCGACTAGTTAGGGGTGTAACTTTTTTTTATATGTAAGTTCAAATTGTAATTTTATTTAGATATTTTTATCCGAATTTATAAAGAACGAAGTTTATAGTTCATCTGTTACATGTGCACCTCTGCCAAAATTATGAACCGAATTGATTTTTTTAGACTTCCGTAGTCGTAAAAGGATTCCTTATACTGTCAGTCTATGTGGCTGTCTGTCTGTTTCTTTGTGCGTCCGTCACAACGTCCAAAAATCTATTCGTTCGAAAGTCTATCGCGTTGGACCACTGTAAACATTCTTCCTTGAACTATAACTCATCCTTGAACGCTCATAACTGCATTAAGACAAATGTATGTTCCACTCAACTGTGTAAATGTAGTCTTTCGCGCCGCAACTTTTGTTTCCTTGGCAGTTATTTATAGAATAAAATAAACTCTACTTTAAAAATATACCCTCTTACTAAAGCAAACTGCAAGCAAGTTCTCACAATGTATCTACTGAACATTGATTACGATAGCACTGAAAGCCTCTTAATTATTTTAAGATAAATGTGGTTTCAGCCTATCTATCACACCGCAGTACATCACCGCACACCACTTCACTACAATCTTCATTAATAATTTTAATTTTATTTTGTATATTTTTTTCCCTTTATTTTGGTTTACTGTGTTCTCCTACCAAAGGTTAAAATAATTTGTTATCTTAAGATTTAATACTTAATCATTGTTTTTAATCCCTGCCTGGCCTGGTAATCTGTGTGAGTGGGTTTTCCTAGTGCAGATACCAATCCCCCACAAAAGATTTATCACATGTAGTGTCTTCATATTTTTAAGGCGCTTTTGAGGAAGAGAAATAAATGTTTATTTATTATTATACAGGTGAACTTGAAAACTTGCGACAAATCGAAATAGGAGGTGCAGTAACTGTTACAAAATAATAATAAATTGGCATTTCCTAAATCTAAATTCTTGAAAAAAATCTTTCGTCTTAGATAGTGCAAACTTAGTTATTGCCTTCACGTAGACACGAATTATCGTCGTTTTAGTATTTTTCTTTCAAAGTTATAAGACCAATTAGAAAATGAAAGTATTTTTAGCGCGCGCCCGATAAGCAATACATTCATCGCTGAGTTCGAACCATGAAGCAAGTTGGCAACGTGTTGAACTAGCGGCATTTACCTAATTTTGACCGGTCCTACGAAAAAGAGAGCGCGTGAAGACGCGACCGACGTTGCAAATCGCTCGCCTACGCGCACGTATGTGCATTCTGTTATTTACTTTATAGCACGCTGAATTAGGTATTTTAATTGGTCGCATCTATTTAATTTCATCTTTACATTCGTCATTTTTTAATTTCATCATTATTACCCAATTGATAGATTTAGTTTATTATCATTCTTAGGGCCGATTTTTCCATCGCCAGATAACTTTATTCGAGGAATAAAATTGACGTTTAACAGTTTTTGTATGAAATAACTGTCAAAATTTCAAAATTGTTCTTCGAATAAAGTTATCAGATGATTGAAAAATCAGCCCTTAAATAAATTTTAGGTAAGCCTAACAAACATTATGTACTAAACTTTCTGAAAGTACCAAAACTAAAATTCACAATAAATTATCCAATAAAGTTATTTAGAACAGTGACCGCATTCCGAATTATTAAATCTATAGTATTAATAAAGCTGACGCGTTTGTTTGAACGCGCTAATCTCTGGAATTATTAGTCGGAATTAAAATAAAATTTAAAAGAAAAATATTTTACCATTTGATAGCCCAATTCTTTAGGAAGGTTATATGCTATTTAACATCACGCTATGACCCTTAGGAGCAAAAAGAAAACAAGTCAGAAAGAACGAAGTACCAGCGCGGGCGGGCGATGCGATGTGACGCTGTGGGTTCGGGGAACAAGAAAGGTCACGCAGACGAAGTCGCGGGCAGAAGCTACTTGTAAATATAGAAACAATTCGATTCCAAATTGAATAAATGAGGTGGGGAGACCGAGAAGAGTTGCGACAGAGGAGAGTTGTTACAAAGTCCATTTCTCGAATTCTATAATCGTTAGCGAACTGGCAACATCGCGTTATGTCTCTCTCTTGACGCGCTAGCTAATGCAGTTTGTCGCGGCCGCTTACGGGGAGTGAATGTGACTGTGCGACGTCAATAGCGACAAATATCACGGAAGTAAGCTTAGGACGCACAGGCGCGTCTTCCCTCTGGCGATTTTTTTTTGCGCACTGCATTTTCAAAGCACTGCTTAGCGCCGAGAGTTGAAAATCCAACGTGTGTTTTTTGACGCGCAGGGATGCGCTCTGTTGGATTCTCAACGCTCAACTCAACACCGAGAGTTGAAAATACGCACGTGGGCTAATTTTTACCCTAACATTTTAATAACTTTCTCATCGATACGTGTTATGTAGTTAGTATTTTTTTAAGAACCCATAGGTATATGCATTGTGTGGGGCTTGTGGCTAAGTAATAAGCTACGCTTGCCGTTGTTGGTCCATCTTTATATACCAAGTCCCTCCGTGCCTCGGAAATCACGTTAAGCCGTTGGTCCCGGCTGTCATTCGTTGATCTTTGACAGTCGTTACGGGTCGTCAGAAGCCCGAAAGTCTGACAACCAGTCTTACCAAGGGTTATCGTACAACCCAGTAACTGAGTTGTGGAGGTCAGATAGGCAATCGCTCTATGTAAAATACTTGTACTCAGCTGCATCCGGTTAGGCTGGAAGTCGACCACAATATAGTTGGGAAAAGGCTAGGCAGATGATGAGGTGTATTACATTTTATGGGCATTGAATATCTAAGTTTCAACTCATGGTATTAACTTTTTAGCTTCACTGCGCGTCTCCCGGTTATGTGACATTGTTCTGGACCAGGCATGATTTTTTGCGCCTTGGAGGGTTGTGACAAACTGTAACAACTCTCCTATTTTAATAATTTGTAAGATTAAAAAATGCGGTTAGGTGTGTTTCTGCATGGGTACTAGGAGATTTGTGAGATTGCCACTCATTTCAGTTTATGTGTAGTTTGTATTATTTTTTCTATCAAAATCCTATAGAGGACAGAACTAGCTATTATGTGTAAAACGTGATGAAAACAGCCTTAGCTCTAAGGCTGTTTTCAGCTGAGATAATGGACATACAATTGGCGTGAAAATTGTTACAACCCTCCTCGGTCTCCCCTACCTACCTATGATCTAAGCTTATGTCTGTTGACTTAGTTTTAGTATAATTTAAAAAAAACTATTAACATTATAGTAGAATAGCATTTTTTTAAAATAATAATAAAATAAAAAAACTTTATTGTTCAGGAAAAAAATTACAATATATTCAAATAGCACTAGCATCCACACTAGGATTCCATGTGTCGTCGAGAAAATATCAGAAATAAATGAAAAATAATAAATAATAATAATGCTTATTGCATTTAATAGTTAAAACAATATTATTTAATTTTCTATTATTATGCCAAACGATTATGCGAACGTTCTTAACAATACGGGAATTGCCCCTCTGATAAAAAAATTAAGCAATTAATCGCTTTCGCACATAATAACAATTTAAAAAATAAGTTATGAACACAATTTGAGTTGTGAGTTGTGGTAATAAATATTACGTATTATGGGACCTACGTTTGTGGGCATTATCGTGTGGTTTATAGATAACTTTATTAATAATATTTATCATATTTGTGGAAAAGTAAAATGTAAACACTGACTGTCGCTTACACACTTTGACTTTTGATATCAAAAAACTTCATTACCACTACTAAATTAACTAGAACAATGATGAACTGAATGTCAAACCAAACAATGCAAAAACAAATAATGAATGAATGAAATTAAATGAAAGTCGAAATCCTAAATTTTTATAACGCCTCGACCATCTCTGTCATCAAAATGACGATTATCGCATTTGCACACGTGAAATTTTATAAATGTAAATTAATAAGCGCGCCAAATATAAAAGATTTAATGGCGTTATCATATAAGCTTTTTAACCCACTCTTTTAATTAACGCACACTCATTATCTGCCTAACCTTTTCCCAACTATGTTGGGGTCGGCTACCAGTCTAACCGGATACAGCTGAGTACCAGTATTTTACATGGAGCGTCTGCCTATTTGACCTCCACAACCCAGGAACTGGGTAATATTATACCCCTTGGTAAGACTGGTTGTTAGACTTTCGGGCTTCTGACGTAACGACTGTCAAAGATCCACGAATGACAGCCGGGACCAACGGCTTAAAGTGCTTTCCGAGCCACGAAAAAAAAAAAAATAACGCGCACTCATAAAATTTAATTGGTAGCATAATAAATATTTGCATAATCCATTTAGGGTATCGTATATCGTCATTCAGGGTTCCAATGGGACCCACTACCGAGTCAGATGAAGGTTCCTGTGTTCAGGTACAATTGGGGGAGCTTTCCAACTATACGGATAAATTAAATTAAAAAAAAAAAAAAACGACGGTTGATATAATAAAAAAAAAAACGAAGAAAAGAAAAATATACAAAAACGTCGTCAGATTAGGTACTCGCAGTAATGATAGCGAATATTGAGCGTTTTTGAGGCCAATTCTAACTTAAGAAGTTGTATTGCTGATTCTAATAATTATAATTCTGTAAAACCATATTTGTTGCGGTCGCGAATTATATTTCAATCAACATAAAACCTGATAATGGCGCCGATTCCCTTGTTCACAAACTAAACTAAATTTAAGTTCAGTGCATCTTTTTCTTTCTATTTCATTAAGAAAAGTCAGTTTAGACGTGATTAAAAACATGGCTACTAAAAAGACGCCAATTTACGTCAGGCGCCGACTAATTTGACAGGACTAAACTAATATTTATCTTCTGTCCTTTTCTTAATGAAATGGAAAGAAAAAGATGCACTGAACTTAAATTTAGTTTAGAACAAGGGAATCGGCGCCACTGGCCTGCAAATTCACGGGTTAGCGTATGCTTAAGTACTTGATTTACTTACTAAATAAAGTCGAAAAATACTTTCTCAATATAAAAACCCCATACATAAAACCTCGCTTCGAACAATTACGCAAAAACTCTTGACAGTCACACTATTTAAATATTACATAACTGTCCTTAAAAAAATTGGGTAAGTCCATTTGTCACCATTCGAACGAAATGTCCTTTGACCTTTAGTTTGTTTAAAAACAATAAAAGACGCGGTAAGACGCGTCTTTTATTGTTTTTTAAGACACTGCCAACGCATTTTTGAAGACACTGTAATCTTGTACCAACAAGTCTTCTGTTCTTTCTACTCACTTATAATTTGCACGACAAGATGAGAATTCTATATACTTTCTTTGTGTCTTTATATAGTACTCAGAATATCTCAGATCGGCTTGTAAATCTTTTGTAGTCGTGATAGAAATGCAACAAAAGAATTGTTTAGCTATGATTCTCATAGTTTGTAGAGGTATCCCAATTTAGTGTAAGTATTTTATTATTACATTTTACTAATGTTATGCCAGACTTTTAATTAATTCTAAATTTTGACAGTTCAAAAACATTCATTAAGTTATTTACGTTGTTGAGCAGATAAGGGTTTCGAACATATAAAGCAATGGATAAGCTATCTTCAAAATCATTCAAATTATGATTGATAGTGTGTTAAGCAATTAGGGTGCGCGCAGGCTGGAGATCTTGTGAGAAGTAAGTTTGTGTTAATAAGGTTAAGTTAGTAGTTAATTTTAGTTTTAACTTTGAACTTTTGATTTCAAACTGTAGATTATTAAAGGAGTAAACGTAGTGAACGTCTAATAGAAAACTTCGACCTCTTTCTCTCGATTCTAGGGCAATATATAATCAATCTTAAAGGTATAACATTAATCTGAACTTCGAGCATCCAGATTCCTATTATGAAAGTTATTAATAGAGGCATTAATTATGCCTTTTTGTTTATGGATTGGAGAAAAAACAAAGCAAACACTGCATTTTTTTAAGTTTGTTATAAATAAGAAACTAAACTTAGAATCAAGTTCATCAGTTACCCCATTCATGCAACAAATAGTCGTGAAGCTAAGGTAATATAAGATTCATTTACATTCACAATATTGCTCTTACTTATAGCTGTTAAAAATTGTAATCTTTTCCGAGGGGTGATTACGTTACTCACTAACAGTAGCAATGGCTTTCATTTTGACAGTTCAACAACATCCATTGCGTTACGTCGTTGAGCAGACAAATTTTTCGAACAAATGAAACAATGATTAGCAAATTCGTTAAAATGATTCAGATTGTGATTGATAGTGTGTTAAGCAACTAGAGTGCTGGTTATTAAATTAAAAATATTGGTGAAGCCAGTGCTACCAACCCACATTTGGCCCGCGTGGTGGATTACGGCCCACTGTCTCTCACAGGGAGGTGGCCTGTGTCCCAGCAGTGGGAACATCATAGGCTGATTATTCTGTTATGCTTGTGAAGCCAGTGCAATTGGATGAATAATTTTGAAATTTACAGTCAAAGACAAACTTCTATGATTATTTTCATACCAATGAAGGAATGTGTGCATTACTTGAATTATTGTGATTTGGTTAGTTTTATAATGTACACTCTCTGAGGCACAAATTATATTTATGATCACAAGACAATTTGAACTGCTTTGTTTTAATAACTTCCCAACTATTAATAAACCGAATATTCTACAACTACTGATAACACAATACATTATAATTATTTATAAGAATTTCCTTTATGCACACGTATCAACATAAACGTGACGTCTTAGTTAAAAGAAAAGAAAAGGTGTCTAAGAATATACCATCTAATAATAATACGTAGATAACAATGTACCAATACATCGGTACTGTTATATATATAACCTACCTACTTAGAGCTTTCTTCTATAAGGAAAAAGCGACAGCTCTTGTACATAAAATGTGTACGAAAAAGAAACTAAAAGGAATATAAATCCAATTTCCGTCATTTCATATTGTCTGTCTTATTTTCCCGTTCATCGAGGTTGCTCGTGAATACTTAGGGTCGTTCGCTGCTGCTTTCGTGCTGAGTTTAGAAAAACGTCGGCTTATTTATGGAGTATGCTTGCATTTAATCAATTTTATCAGACAGGCCACGCAAAAGCTTTGTTCTTTTACAGTGTACAAACTCAATCCTTCGATTGCCTTGATGAATACTTTCAGTGTACTTACATTTTTTTATCAATTTATCAAGGGGCTCATGGAGAGGCGTGGATGGTGTTATTGATGTTTTAGCTCCAACCTTTCCTTCACCGTTTTAAGTATGACCTACACCTCGTAACTCGCGGCCGTTATTACTGGTCTAGCTTATTTGTTGTATGGCAATAAAGGAACGATCGCACTTTCTGAGGTAACACAAGCCGAGTAATAAAAAAGAAAGTTCATGTTAGTAATTGGGGCACAACTTCCTGCAGCTAAAACTGTCTGCATCAAAAGGCCACCGAAATGAAAGACTGTGACAAACGGACAGACAGACAGGCACACTGCTTTTGTAGCTATTACATTTTAGCAACTTAGACACGGAACATCAAGACTTCCTACTAAGTGAATTAATAATATGATTTTTACACACGAACTCTCAAAGGAAATTTGTTCGACAGCAAAAGTATGGTTATTTACGCTTTGCGAAGGTGCTTCGTGGTAGTAGAGAAAATAAAGATTGGAGTGGCGCCAAGGGTTGGCGGTAGGGAAAATTCTGGCTGCATTCGAGTAGGGTTTCAAATTAGATTGCAGCTGTGGACTGTTGCGGTTCCCTCTGTTCCACTGTTATCAAATGAATGTAGACGAATAGCTGGCGTAAGTTGGGATTAATGTGAAACCTCTTTGGGATAGTAATCGGTTCTACGGGTCTGGAGCACTATTCGCTTCTATTTATACTAACGTGCGATTTATACACCTATATGTTGTTTTGTTTAACAGTTAATATCACTAAAAGGAAGAAATAGTTTATTTTGAGGGAAATAAGACATTAATATTTAAATAAACTGTGGTGTAATTACGTAACACACTAACAATAGGAATGACTTTCATTTTAACAGTTCAACAACATTAATTACGTTGTTGAGCAGAAAAATGTAGAACATATGAAGTCATGGATTAGCAATATACTTAAAAATTATTTAGATTGTGGTTGATAATGTGTTACGCAATTAGGGCGCAGGACTATTAGGTGATATTTGTAAATGCCTTCGAGTTTTAACTACAAAAGACTTGAAGGCCAATTCTCGTAATTTAAAACGTTCAAATTCTAATCGCAGCCTCATCTCGGCAACAAATAAATGTCAAAACCTTGTCAAAATGTAGGGAAATTAGAGGTATTTTTGACAAATTGAGACTGAGATTAGGCTGTGAACGTTCTTAAAATTACGAGAATTGCCCCTCTGGTTAAGCATGCACCTAACACTGGTTTACAATAATCAGACCCTTTATGATTCCGATATTAGATATCCGTTTTTCTATCAGCTAAGGAAATATTGCTCTAAACAAATGCAAATAAAAATGATACATCAAATCCGATTTCACAATAACGATTCTCCGGAACACCAAAGCAAAGATTCGTGTATTGCTAAACATAAAAAAGTATCCCTTCAGTTACAAGTTGAATTTCCTCAGTTATTATCCGCATCGGAACGAACGTTTTCTATTTCAATTTTGTCTACTGCATTTCCATTTTGAGCAGTAATTGAAGCATTAGGCACTGGGGAGCGGAATGTGAAATGGATAAAAAAATAAACGAAGTCAAGAAAGAAATTAAAAGATGAAAGAGGCCGTAACGAAGTGCCCACGACGAAAAAGTGAGAAATTATTTTAAGGGACTTGAAGCGGTAATAAGTGGCACAAAAGTTTTCGCAGAGATTTCCACGTAAAATGGTAATCTGAGAAATTTCGGAGTACGGTAATCAGATTAGGCGTCACCTCAGATGTATTTGTGAGATCTTTCAAATTATTCACTCATAAAATACGTACGTCTTATCAAAAGTCGTTTCACCACTTTTATCTTGCGGTAATGTTTTATATGAGAATTTCTTTAAGAGGTTTCACGGCCATATATAAGGTGCGACGTATCTGCGCTCCAACCAGTGTTACCGCTTTATGTTCCATTATCTACGTCTGTATGTACTTAAGGAATTGAATTTACAATTCGATTTTGTAGCGAAAGAAAAAACTTGACTTTTCTTATTTCTTTAGCACGCTTGAGTATTTTTTCAAGTTTTAAAACACAAGAGCTTGAACATGCTGGGAAATAGGATTTGCTGAATGATTTTAGGAGTCGAAACTAGAATGTTTTTGTTTTTAAAGTTTATCGAAACTAAAGCGCGAGTCGAGCTCGCACAATTAGGGTTCCGAACCAGGAAGGGTTCTCTCTGAGCAAGAAAACCGTTAGAGGTATGAGGAACAGGGTGTAAAGTTCACTCATACTCTATAGAAAAGGGAGGATCCTCCGACCAGACGGGTATTGTGTCTGGCGGGCAATTGCCCAACGATTGATGTTGGGAAATTGTATCTATGCTAATTGTGCGGTAAACTCTGCTTGCGAGATGCAGGTTTTGCGTGACGTCAGTATGACGCGTTGTTTGCATGTGGCGTTGTAGATACCGCTACAAACCAAAGGTTCGACCGAAGTTACGGGCGTGCCATACTCCGTAATACAGTCGGACGTTAGATTAGTTTGGGTCCCGAACTAAGAATTAATTACAACACGATTTGTTAGTTGTCCTTATTTGCGATATGTTTTTGCCCGTCTGAAAAAGCTAATTAGTCGGGAGTAGTGTTCATTTCGAAGTATCGAACTACTTTCGAACGGGCCCGTATCTATGCTGACGGACTTACAGAGTAGGCCCCCAGTCTACTCTTAAGAGTCAATAGAACCTGTCACTTGTGCTGATTTTATTTCATTCCTCGGTTACAGGTATGGCGAGAGCCAACTGTTTTTGTCGAAATCTGACTACACCATTGTTTGCCGGTGCACATAATAATTATTTACATCTCCTTTCCAATTTTCATCAATATAGTGCAAATAGTCTCCCAGTAAAATGACTGTGTAACATCTGGGTGGATTGACAGACGGATATGGCGAAATTATAAGGGTTTCGTTTTTGCCATTTGGCTACAGAACCCTTAAAAACTGCCTGTACCTATATAATATTTCATTTCAAGTTCGAAGGTAATAAATATTCCTCGGCAGGATTACAAACGAAATTAATTACAGGAAAATATTTATAATTAAAAACTTCTCAAGTTTATTCGTGATGCATTACCATTTGTAGAATTCATTAATAGTTTTGTGAGAATATAATACCGTGGAGGGTAAGAAACCAAATACAAGAAAAATAGATTTCAAAGATGGCAGAGATTTCCAGGAATTGCTCTGTAAGTATAAGACTTAGGAAGGGTGTTTTTATTCAGCTGGATTGTCCGAAAGGGTTACTGCTACCCCGGAACATAAAGGGCGAAGGAAGGAACATGGGTGGGTTTTAGTCAGTAAGAGTCTGACACTCCCTTCCGCTCCCCCTAGAGCGAGAGGGGTCATTTGAAGATTTCCCATCCGGAAAAAAAAGGGTGTTTTTATTTCACTAACTGTAAACGAGAGGTGCGCAAAGTAGTTTCAATTCTACATATATAAAACTAGTAAAAACTGTTTTCAACAACAACAAACTCATTTCTGGACTACCTAGGTCTGCAGATACCTAAGACTATATAAAAAAACTTTAAAAATAAAATGTTTTTGCTTCAACTGTGTACATCGGCGTGAGAATGAAAAATATATCAGCTGTTAATCTTCCCGCAAAAGTCGTAAAGTAGATTGAGAGAAACGACTTGCAATGGTGCTCGTAACCGCGACCGAAAGTACGAATGTTATATATTGCACCTGCAGACTTCAAATACCTGCTGCTATTCAAATACATATTTATTAAGATTACAACTATTAGCTACTCAAAGTCTTAAAAACATTTCCATTGAAGCATCGTGTTGGTTTGAAAAGATAAGCGAACCATTAAGATTATCAATATTTTGGCTTAGAGACCAGCCAATAGTCAACAAGAGTTGTTTTTAAACAGGAGCTCAAAGATCACAAAAACAAAATTAATGACGAGTGAAAAATATGACTAAAACATGGTCATGGTATGGTCAGCTTTGATGTTTTTGCAGGGTATTTGTGATCTCGCAAGCTTCCAGCCTGAACGTAATTGACTGTCAGTCACCGCGATGAAAGCTGTTACACGAAATTTCAAAATGTGCTTCGGTTATAGCTTGCCCGGAAGGTATCGAAACCTTATTTACCCTGAAGAAAATAAAATGGAACCATAAAGAAAATTTAATGAATCGTTTAGTGCTTTCAACATTCTGTTGGTGCTTCTGAGAATCAAACCTCATTATAGGCTTAATAGCGGTTAAATTTATCGGTTCAATCTGTTTCTTCGAAACTATTAATGAGCCACTTATCATCTACTACAATGAAACCATGCTCATTCAGAATGATGAACATATTAATAAGTCTTTAACGTAATCAAAAAGAGCCACATTTTGTGGTTGCATTTGAAACACAAAATACATTTACATTTACTGTCCACGTTCACATGCTTCAAATTAGCATTTCGCAAACAAGTTGTGACCTATGTTTTTGTATCCAATTAGTTGAACTAGATTTTGTAATTTAACTACACTTGGTTTATGTACGGTTTTGTGGATTGCAAATGAACTAAATTTGGCATGTGTTTTAGCAGCAAAGTTCAGCTCATTTGTAATGTTCGTTACATTTAGGTATCATTTATTAACTGATTTTTTTTATTTATAAAATATTTATAAGCTTTTATACGAAAAGCATGTGACCCAGTTTCGTGGTGTTTTCTCAGTCCGGTTTTAGATGCAGCTTTATCAAGATTAAATGAATGGTGTTTTTTAAACGTATTTTTTTGTTATGAGTGAAAAAAAAAATCATGAAAAACTGAAAAACACCCCCAACCGGGTTTGGAGTTCTTAGAAAGGTAAAGGGCTTTTTTGACTGACTTCAGACACGAGAGGTTCTGTTCCATCGAGTCCCATAACAAGGAACCTTAAACAGAGATCAAAAATGTATGGGGTTAAAGCTGTAATCTTCTACTTTTGAGTAGGGTGTCTTGATTTTGTAATAATATTGAAAATCCAACACACTTTTATACGGAAATACGTTAGTCAATTTTCCTGAAGTTGGTAATAACAAGCTTAATTATTCAGGCACTGTTCTTAATGAACATTTTTTAATGTCCAGATTTTGAGTAGACGTTAATGATGATGTTAGTTCCGTATTCTTTGTTATTTTGTCAGTAATTAGTGGGGATCCATGCAGGAGAGGCGGGTTATAATGATACCTTGACCTACTATTTCCCTTAGCATGCTCAAAGGAAGTTGAAAAACATAACAAAACAAGCCGCCTGTATTCCCCGAAGAGATATGTAGAGGTTTATGGTACACCCACAGTTCGCCAGTTGTCTTAAAAGACCCACGCAATAGTGGGCGAGTATGAATAATATGTTGAAAAAGAATTGTAAAGATATAAAAAATATCATCATCATCGATTGGGGTCGGCTCCCAGACTAACCGGATGCAGCTGAATATCAGTCTTTTACATTGAGCGAATGCCTATTAGAATGCCAACTCTCGTAATTTAAAACGTTCAAAATCTAGTCGCAGTCTCATCTCGGTGACAAACAAATGTCAAAAACTTGTCAAAATATATGGATGTTAGAGTTATTTTTGACAGATTGAGACTGAGATCAGCGGGGCAATTCTCGTAAGTCTTTAAGAACGTTCACAGTCTGATCTCAGTCAAAAAAACCTCAAATTTCCATACATTTTGACAAGTTTTTGACATTTGTTTGTCGCTGAGATGAGACTGCGACTAGATTTTGAACGTTCTAAATTACGAGAATTGGCCTTCTGACTGTGAACGTTCTTAAAATTACGAGAATTAATATAGTAATAAATATTACATTTTCTATTATAGTGGAGATCAGAGGGATCACCCTCTGATATCCACTATAATAGAAAATGTAATATTTATTATAATATTGTAAAAGATGACCAACGATTTGGATACAACCATACTTTTCGTGTAGGAGAATAGTAAAATATGTCTATTGGTAGAAAAGTAGATGTTTTCGGATTGACAAATATAAGGGTATGTAGGCAGAGAAAGCCTGTGAAATTATGTTGTGGTCTTCGAAAAGGGCTTTGATGCCAAGCAAAGTTATCATCATCTGCCTAGCCATTTTCCCAACTATGTTGGGGTCGGCTTCCAGTCTAACAAACCACCAACTACCGGTCGTGCTTTCCGAGACAAGCAACCAAAGTAGTGCTGGCTAAATATTAATAAACAGAAATGGACAACAGGTTATTTCTAAAGTATGTCGTAAATGGTTAAGACAAGTTAAAGCCGATCAGACCAATCTAAAAAGCCAAGCCAGTCTCCTGCAAAAGGCATCGTAGTTAAATAGTAGGAGAATATCTTTGAGGTAGGTATGTATCTATTTAGTTACAAGAGATTAAGGTATGTTATAGTGTTGATCTTTGCTAGCAAATGCCAAAAGAAGAATATTTTTTTAGAACTATTATGTGAACTGTATGTATATGTTCTATTTTATATAAAATCCAAATGTTTTTGGCGCTTGTTGGAAGGGAGGTTGTTGATCCTAGAGATAGGTTGACTATTCGAAAATCCTCAGTAATAGCCAATTTACAAAAAAAAAAAACAAAAGTTTAGTGGATAATAATGATGGTAAACCGGCCTTTTTCTTTATTCACATTATGTACATACATATGTATATAAGTAACAGTATGAAAATAAAAGCATATATGTAGTTGTATTCCGAGAGTAATAACTTACTTTGGGCACACTCTCAACGATTTTAATAAACGAAAGGAATTTCAATAAATTTCGTAGCAGTCTACGAGCTGTGCTACGGCGTAGCACACGCAAAATAGAGTGTAGCAAATTAAATATGTCGGGTGTCGGTATGAGTAATCCAACAGATTGTCATAAAGTGTTCATTAACGTGTTTTTCATTAAATATTTTGTGTTTGAAAGTTGTTTTGCTATACTATATGTTATAATATATACTATATGTTATGTTACGAGATATACAGTAATTCGTAGCTATTAGCTATAGCATTCGTAGCTAGCAATAATAAACTGTATGTCCAAAGGTAAAGTCCTAAATATGCAAATAATTGGAATTTTAGACAAGAAATAATAAAAAAAACAGAATTATATTTATAGGTAGAGAGAGGGAGGGGGGTGGGGTGTAGAGTCACATACTAATTCGGTAGGTACAAGCTTACCTCATAGATAAAACTCAAACTGCAAGCATTTGTTTAAATTAAACCATTTGCAGCCACTTTTGAATTGTCAAGGAGTCGGTTTGTCAGAAAGATGAAGTTAGGAACCTACTAACCTTTGGAATGGGAAAATTCCACAGCGTAATAGATTCCTAAGGAGAAAAAAGATCTTGTACTGGTCTGTATGCTTGCCATGCGGTCTGTTCTGTCTAGGATACGGCGGCCAATAAGCTCCTACATAGTTTTTGAGCTATGACAGTCCAACTTCAACAGCGAATTCCTTGGACCGTGTTAAAACCTCTACCGCAGCACTATGAACGTGTAACAACTGTCCGCTACTTCTGTCAAGTCGGAGCAAGCTGTATGAGAGAAAGCTCATACTGTGAAAAGTTGTGAAAAGATGAGGACCAGACAGCCAGTTTAAAATCAAGGCTTACTGTCAAATGAGCGCTGCAAGATCTTGGAGGCTATTTGAATTCACCCCAATACCATGCTCTGTTGTAGGAGTTTCTAGGGATGAGTACTGCAATGAGTATAGTGTATGTGTTTAAAACATCAGGGATAGTATGTGCGCGTTCATGTAAACACGTTTGCTAGGAATAAACGCAGTAATTAAAACGTAGTATCATTTTAACGACCCCACATTATACTTATTACAGTACCTACTAGCAGGGAACAACCGTAACCGTCAAAAGCCCGAAAGTCTGACAACCAGACTTACCAAGGGGTATCATATTACCCAGTAACTGGGTTGTGGAGGTCAGATAGGCAGTCGCTCCATGTAAAATACTGGTATTCAGCTGCATACGATTAGACTGGAAGCTGACCCTAACATAGTTGGGAAAAGGCTAGGCCGATGATGATGACTAGTAGGGAACAACCCAACCCAATATTTAAATTCAAAAGACTATTGTTAGAGTATCGTATCCTGAGGGTTGCGTTCATGACATATAGCAGCCGTTGGAACTGATCCTACGCTCGATAGCTAGAAATACCAGCGAAATGCTAAATCTAGTTAAATCCTATTTTTGTTTTATTATTACTACTATGTATGAACAAGCACACCTAGTAGAAAGAGGTTACCGTCGGCTGTAGCCACCTCAAACACCGACGGCTTCATCTACACGTGGAAACGATTTTGTGGGGCACAGCTTTAAGTACAAAACTACGTTAAACTCTTTATAAATAAATAATAATATGCGTTCCCGAACCTAGTGACAAAGTCGGAAACTCATGTGCAATATAGCTGGCAGTCAACTCTTCAGTCTGAAACACAGCATTTGGATCGGCGGCAAAGTAGGCAAGGTGGAATTTGCTTTCCCAAATTAGCTATTCCACAAGGAGCTGTAATACTACATATATGAAAGAGTGCTTACTAAGATAATAGAAGTAACGCAATACAATGAGCTAAAACTGCTTTCTTATTTATTAGTGACACTGAATGCTCTTGAATGCATAGTTTTGGAGAATAAAGTCGTTTTAGGAATAGACATGACTTGTCTGTTCTTATTCACGTATATATTTTGTTCTAATCTGCGTAAAACTTAAGAAAATACCTTTTAAGTTGAGCGAGGATCAACAATAAGCTACCTAAAAATGTAGAAAATATAGGTATTAAAGTGATACCTTATTTCCTGTACACTATGTAGCACGAATCACATGTTATTTATGTAAATATTTGAATAATTTCAGCAAGAGTTTCCATTACAAAAACACATAGCTTAAAAAAATTGGTATTAAATATTTAACAAACCGCCCTGTCCGTAATTAATACGTTCCAATCATATAATTACTGAAATATACCTACAATCAAAGCGTTATATACTTACGAATAGCTACTTATTAATTAATCACATCTCAAAAACCACTACAATTCAATCTAAATCCAAAGTTTTGTAACCGTTTGATCGTTTAAATGTTACAGTAATTTTTGTTCAACTTCATCAGTCACTTTCAAGCTTGCGGTTCACTGGTAACAACATTCGGGAGTTGAGGGACATTTTAAAGTTAGCGCACTTCGCAATCGCAACAGTGGGGGGGAGAGGGTCGCGACGGACAGCGACGCGACCGCACACCTCGCCAGCCGACGTCGAACTGAGCGCCGGTCCTAGTAGGCCGAGCAGCCGCGCCATCGACGCTTCAAATTATACCTTTCAGGTATCCACCTTATCTCCCCTTCAAGGTCTTATCTCATCAACTAATTAATGTGCGTGCCTCACTCATTTATTAGTTCTATCTTCACATCAAATGTTACTCGTGTTCCTCTGTTTTCTCCCCTTACATTGTAATTTTATTCATGTGACTTCATTCTCAATTTTTTACTAAACAACTTTAAACGTGCACTTAATTTGTGCAGGTAATACACATTTAAGACTCTTGACTTCGCCTAATTTCAGTTAGACAGTTCCGTAATTCGAGATTAGTAGAAATTCCTTTGACGAAGGTAGGCGAGTGAAATTGAAACTCAGTTTTGAAGTAAACGAGCAGTCACCATTACTTAGTTTCTGCGGTCATCTTCAAGGTAACTTGTTTTATTAATAACTTAGTTTTGATAATAACGAAGTTAGAATTCCGTACATTTATGGAAGTACTTATTTAGCAGAACTGAACGTTGCTGCTACAGACCGCTTTTCTCCGGAATCTGAAAATAGGAAAATATTTCTGGCTTAGGAAACTCGATCCTTGAATAATTACAAATACAGAAGACTAAAATAAGGTTTAATTATTTGAAATAGTCTTCGGTATTTTAATGATGTTTCTGAAACTTGATTTTGGTAACTTGATACAAAATAGATTTTAAAATAAAGTATTTGCTGGCTTACTGTTTTAGATCCGTTTAGTTATAGTTACCATACTATGCCATTAATAATGTAGTACTTGTAGTGAATAGTAGCAATTAAAAGTCGACCATTAAGAATTCGTTAATTAAAAGCGCAAGCTTTAGTAATAAAATGTTAAATAATGACTTGCTTTCTAAAGCTTAGCTGTTTAAGTTTGCCTATAGACTACATTAGTATTTAAAAGCAGTTTGTTTTACATTTTACTTTTGTTTTTCAATTTATTTAATAAAAATGGCCGCCAATTACGTCGCTGTCATGACGTCAACCAGCATGTGCCCTTATACTCTTTATTGGAGAGTTCAGAGTGCAATTGACTGTGATAGTGCTAGTAAAATGTACAATTTAGCATAAAATATTCCTTAAGTTTCATGTTTACAGACACTGACTTGATCAAACATCGAGATTACTTACTAAATGATGGAAGAACAACATGGTCACACAAACACGAAAAGTAACTTTAATTTATAATATACATATATATATAATAATCAGCCTATAATATTATTATACTGCTGGGACACAAGCCTCCTCTCAGTGAAAGGGAGTGGGCCGTAATCCAGTACGCGGTCCCAGTGCGGATTGGTAGATGCCACATGTCTTCGACTTCTTGGTTTTAGGCCATGCCGGTTTCCTCACGATGTTTTCCTTCACCGTTTCGAGAGGTGGAGTGGTGATATAAGAACTTACACAAAGTTAAGCTCCTGTCTCAAATCTACGACCTACAAACCGCAAGTCGCGGCCGTTACCACTGGGCCACCACCAATACGTATAGTTTAGGTAGGTATAATTCATGTTCTTTAACTTTACTTTACCTAGATTAAATCCTGTCTAGTTTGGGCTTCTCGTTGGATAGATATTGACTTGTGTACTTGAATTGAATAACGTAAAACACGAACATAATTTAAGACTACATGTTTGAAGATGTGTCAGCAACATAATTGTGTATATTGAAACAATAAACTGACACACGGCTTCATAAATCACACCCCGTCTAAACGTTAACACTTCAAATGGTCAACAGTAAGTAAATGCACAACCATGAGCACTATTCATCATAACTTCGCACTATACAATATACCCAGGTACTGAGCCGGTGCTACTGCACGCTCAATAATATAATACATACATAGCGATCCGATTTCTAGCCGTATCGAAATCTGTATCACTTGACGCTCGTACCTAGGCGTAGTTTAGAGATCATGTTTTTATTGCGCCAAGATGTGATACTGAAGACTGCTGTCATATAATTTTAAGCACGAAAAGGTGTGTTAGGCTAAAGTGCAAGTTTTCAAATTTGCCAAAGACGTAAACATCAATGGCCGCTTAAAACTGTCTATGGTTTAGTGATGCGGTAGTATTAATTGTATGTTCTGTTGGTATCGAAATAATTTCCGCGCATAGAATATATTGAATATCGATATATATCGAATTTCGATATATTCCGTGTGTTATTTATTATTTTAGTATGAAAAATTTACTTTAAGTGAGCAATTTTATTGATTGATTGGTTTATATGTAAATACACATATTTTCCAAAAAAAAGCAAAATTATTATTATAAAAATTATTTTATCCAGACCTGGACGGTAAGTTGGTTATACGGTTACCTACGGAGTAATTTTATCAATTTCATCAATTGATTTTAATATATATATATCACATCACATATTTCAATTACAAAAATAAAAGATGAGACAAAAAGGATGTCAGCCGTTTGACGTTTTGTAAGAATTCAAAAATCGTCTCAGATTTCTTTACTATTAATGAATATATTAGTTTAATCCATTGATTTGTCGTGATCCACAGGATAAAAAGTGAATTTGTGTACTATTTAGTTCCCAGGCAAGTTCAATGTTATTGCTTCTGGGTCGCTTTTAAGACCTCTGATACAGTATAGGTGAGTATGGTGATCATAATACCCACCCCATTGCTCTATCGACGCCAAATAACTCCTTAAACAAAACTTAGAATACTAAAGTTCTCAAAAAATAAAAGGCCGGTTTTGACATTGACAGTTCTAGTAGTTAATAAAGATCAAATTCGCAAGACACGTATTCGTTTGTATGAAATTGACAGGTGTCAAGAACGCATTCTCAAATGTCAAAACGGGCCTTTTATTTTTTGACAACTTTTGTAAAGTGGTTGTGCTTCACTAGTACCTATTCTCAGTTTTTTATTGTTTACAAAGAATCGAAGAAAAATGAAGTTCTCACTTCCTTAAAAATGGTCTGCCAATTAGGACGATAGCTTAAAATAATATCCTCGTACCAATTAACAAAAGGGTAGCCTCCGCCTATAGCTACATACATTGTTCTAGTTAAAGTACAAACAGGAGGTAATAGTTTCCAGGAACGCATGCTACGTACGTAACGTAGAATGAATGCGTCTAGACGTTATTGTGTCGTGAGAGGGGGTCTTCAAAGCATGTGTGATTGTATCTCCGCCGTAATGAAGAGCGCTAAAAGAAATATCACAACTTGCGTACATTGAAAGAGGTAGTCGGCTGTGATATTTCTTTTGTACACACGATCAATGATAACTAATAGTATTTCTTTTGTCAGGAGTTAGATTAGTTCTGTTTGTTGTTTCGGTACTGTTTTGTTTTATGGGTGTGTTAGGCCCGGACTCCAACTAAGCGGAGATGGGCGGAGATGTGCGAAACGGAGAGGAGCGGAGAAGAATAACAGCTAGGGTGTGTCCACCGAAACTGTGCGGGCATGCTTACTCGCTAGGCTGGAGCACAGATGTGTACTGGCTAGAGCGGAGCTGACCTGCGTGCGGCGAGCTTTTGATGTTGGATGTCATTCTTTGAGAGATGTATAAAATTGCTAAAGTATCGCAAATTGACATAAGTGTGCTTAACAATCAATTTCCCTGACTCTTCCTATTTTCACGATAGTTCGATTGTTTGGACACTTTGAGCAATAATGGACATTTTGCAGCACAAAAGTTTTAGTATCAAGTTATCCTGAAATAGGGGTAATTAACGTTTGCCTACTAATTCTAAGCAGCCTATGTTAATTTGTTAATAAATATGGGACTGTGTTTCAATCTTCTATAAGGAAAACTACTTGACCTAGTTTTCTACCTAAATTGACGTCAGAATTAAAAAAAAAAAACTTTTCATTTAATGACGTTTTGATTGGTACAAGTTCCAATTTCACAGTTATAATTGTGTTCTTTCATACGCCTTGGTTTATAGCCATTAAAAAATTGGTATGTACTATTTTACCTGGCTACGGCAAAACTAATCCGAAAGATTTCCTGTACATATAGCCACACCAGTGAAAAATAGGTGAAGCAAATTCCGCGTGCTTATGTTTCCTATAAAAAATACGCGACGGAATTTCGGCCTGAAGTAATTTTGAAAGCATTGCAGGCGTAAACACGTAAACACTTATCGCCACGTAATTTTAGCAGAGGTGTTGCTTCACTAAATGTTCTAGGTTACTTTTACATTTAATCAAAATAACCTTAAAAGTTAATCAATCATCATTTAATTGTCGTAGGTTAAACAGGACCCATTTGGGCAATTTGATGAAGTTGAATACAAACAGTTGAGCCCACCCTTTCATTTGTATTCCGTGGAGGTAGGTTACGTGATGACGTGTACGTTGGCCCGAGTCCCTTGGCATCGTCTGCAGCCACGGTTACCTGCATGTGACTATGTAATTGTTTGGAAAACTGCTCGCATTAGGCTCTGCCGAAAGATAATATTTTATATGTTTTCGGAGCAACTTTTACGGAGCAAATGAAACAGTTTTGCGAACAATTTTGCATTTTGTCGCATAGGTACGTAAGTAAGATGCTGAAAAGAGGGGAGCGCATCTCCTTCAGGCTCACCCAGGTACTCACCGGACATGGTTGCTTCGGTGAGTACCTGAACAGAATTGGGCGAGAGGCCACGGCAAATTGCCACCACTGTGGAGGCAGCCTGGATTCCGCACAACACACGCTCGAGGAGTGCCCTGCTTGGGCCTCCGAGCGGCGGGTCCTGGTTGCCAGGATCGGGCGAGACCTGTCTCTGCCGGCAGTAGTGAGGGCTATGCTGGCAGAGACAGAGAATTGGACGGAAGTAGCCTCCTTCTGTGAGACCGTTATGGTCAAGAAGGAGGCCGCCGAGCGGGATCGGGAGAAGGCTGATCCTGCTCGGAGAAGGAGGCGTCGGGGAGGCAACCGCCTTGGCGCCTAATACGCCGAAACCCGCTTACCAACTAAGGTAAGTGGGACCTTTGGGGTCGTGGGCGCATAGAGTGGGGACTCTGTCCGCCTACTAAGCGACCCCAGGGAAGACGGTGGCACAGTGGTCACGTGCTGCCGTGCATAGCGAGACTTAGGGGAGGCCCCTTTACAGTCTCCCCAGAGATGTGCCTTACAGGCGTTGCGCAGGGGTGGTTCCGGAATTGGTCTTTTAAGAGGAACCGGGACTACCCCTATGTGCGGATGGTGATCACCGGGGTGGTTTTAGTGAGGTAAAAATCCCACACTCCCCGACCTCATTCCCCAGAGGTCGGGTGCCTTTTGAAGGTTTCCCCCCGAAAACAAAAAAAAAAAAAAAAAAGGTACGTAAGTAAGATAGGGGTTTTGGATTTGGATGTAGCTATGTGCCTACTGCCTTGTCATTACATTCATTTTATTGTAGGAAAAAAAAAACGTAATACATACTAAGTTATATACAAATAGGCCATAAATTGGGGACCAGTATTTATGAAATTATCCAAAAACAAACAAAACGATTAAAACATAATATAAGCAACCAGTGACAGGTTAGTAGAGCATTGCCTTCAAGCGCCGTGCTGACCCATTTATCTGAGCTGTCTTGTACAAAGAGACCTAAACATAGCGGCGAACAATACACTCATGTTCACATTTATTTTATTTTGTTTCGCGGGCCTCGGAACGAATAGGTAATAAGCTCTCATTCTACAAGAACCATCCAGTAAACGATTTTTAAAAGTCAAGTATACACCAATGATACACAATCCTATAGTACTTACTGGGAACACCATCTATTGTTATTGGTGGTAGTATTCACCGATAACCAGCCAGTTTCATACGCGCGGTTCGAAGCAGTCGTTTACGGGGCTAGTATCATGATGATGGCTTCATTTCGCACAGTTAGGTTTTTGTCCTCAAGTGTTTTATAATACGCCTCATACAAAGGGTGAGGCAGGTCGGAGCACCGTCAAATAAAGTGCACATAATTGTCAAGGTGAGTGGTGTGCGGTACAGTCGCAATTATTTACCGGCGAGACATAGGGGAATGAAGAGGTCTTGAGCCCACGCCAAGTGCGCTCGCCTCCATCCACGCCGTCGTGTTAAGAACTACCTACTCGCACGTATTCATAAGCTTTTATATTATATACTCCTAGTTTTCTCGCACGCGAATTTTTATTCCAACTTCTCCTTTAATTTGTTTTCAAATTATTTACACGCTAGGCAATTTGTGTAGAACGTTTTCTGGTTAATAGAAATAAATGATGTTGCATGATATGCTTTGAGTTGTGTGCAATTTAAAAGCAGTTATGTGGAATGCTGAAGCTTTTCCAACGTTCAAAGAAAACATCTTCGAGGTATGCTCGGCGTCTTATTTTGCGGACAACAATGATCCATTTTCTCGCTAGATCGGGATAGAAAGGAAAATATAGTGCAGGTCGGTATAAGCTACTTATCTAGCTCAACATTTTAGTACCAACAAAAACAGATGCCGACTTCAAGGTATTAAGTTCAGTTCTTAAACCAAGAAAAATGTAAGAAGAAACGATATTTTGTTGTATAAAAACTTTAGTTACACTTCACATATTTATCAGTAAAAACTTCAAGTTTTGACTGATAAATGTTGATGGCCCCCCTGTCACAACCTAATACCGTTATACACGTCTGTGGATATATGAGAAGGGTGGGTATGACATAGGTACACCACTATCTAACCTTTCGGGATCATGGTCGCGACCGTTATGATGACTTATATCTTCCCGCATGTTGTCCACGTTTTGAAACGAAAAAGCTTTTATGTGGTTCTTGAAAGTGAAGTGGTCTTATCTGCGCCTTTACATTAGATTGCATTTATGTTATTTCGTCGACTGATCACTTATTTGGATTTAATAAAAGTATTGTGTCAGTAGAACAGTGGCGGACTAAGCTTGTCGGGGGCCTGGCGCGGCAAAACAAAATAAAGCCCCGGTTTTCTCAGTTTCTGTAGGTTTTTCTAGAAAACATGTTTCTAGAAAAACCAATAACAAAGCAAAAAATAATAACAACAAAAAACAAGTATAAGTACTATAAATGCCTATAATACTTTATCTACACCATGGTCTAGACTCATGAAGGATTTTTTTTTCAGGGAGATGCGTTTTCATCTGCTCCATCATCTTTTCCCAACTATGTTGGGGTCGCCTGCGAGGTCTAACCGGATGCAGCTGAGTAC
Source organism: Apamea monoglypha (assembly GCA_911387795.2). Taxonomy (NCBI): domain Eukaryota; kingdom Metazoa; phylum Arthropoda; class Insecta; order Lepidoptera; family Noctuidae; genus Apamea; species Apamea monoglypha. The sequence goes on from OU426922.1 coordinate 11,254,098, forward strand.
CAGTATTTTACATGGATACACTGCCTATCTGACCTCCACAATCCAGTTACTGGGTAATATGAAACCCCTTGGTAAGACTGGTTATCAGACTTTCGGGCTTCTGACGACCAGTAACGACTGTCAAAGATCCACGAATGACAGCCAGGACGGAGGAGGAGGCTTAACGTGCTTTCCGAGTCACGGAAGGGGTCTTGGTAGGTAAAGATGGTCACTCAATAAAAGTTTTGACTTTGGCTTTGACCCATCCACGGACCAACCGCGGCAACCGTAGCTTAACCTGATCGATCGACCCGTGCGGCTGTTATTACTTAACCACAAGTCTTTCGCATTTTCATCTTCTACCTAGGTTATTCACGAAAAACAAGATCAAGCTCCCCGGACAAGGAGCCCGGGGCGCACCGCCCCTGCATCCATCTCCTTAATCCGTCAGTGCAATAATTGATAAATAAATAACAGTGCAGAGTCAATGATTACATAAAAAGGATTTCTCAAAATAACTTGAAATATTTTATAAGCCTTTCTAACTTTACCAATTTTCCCAACGAGAGTGACTCAGTAAGTAACAAAACGATCAATAAATAAGCAATAACTTAAATCTAAAATAAAACTGCGACGTGCGACGGAAACCTGCTCGTTTAGTTTCATAAAAATCTTAAAATTCTATTGTAGTTTTGTGCAGTTACCAAGCAATCTATTGTTATAGTTTGGTGTACAGTAACACCGCATGTTCTATTCAAAAGTTTTATGTATAAACCATTCCAGGGAAAATGGGAAAATTTTGAACTACTAGTTTTGTTATCTACATGTGTGGTGTTAAATGTAAATAGGCCATGATATCTTTTGCCACACGTTTTCCAGGACCTAATGGATTATGTCACTTGAAACTGCGCCAGAATCCACAAGGACAAACTTCAGGTTAAAAATGTTATTCCGAAAAAATCAGTTTACCAGGCTAATGAAGTAATTTAATTTGTCATTTCGTTGCTGAAGTAGAGTTGCGAGTCCGGCAGAAGCTAGTGCAACATTAGAAAAATGAAAAAGTAAAATTATATTAAGGCAGTTGCTTCAATTTTTTTTTCCTAAAAATGTTATCTTTGGAGAAAGAGGTACTCTTGGTAGTTAGTTTAAACTTAACTTAAACTTGTTAATTTTATTGTGACACTAAAAAATAAACTCATCATTTATAATATATCAGACAGTGTCATCAAAACACAATTCGCTGAGAAAAATTGCCTATAAAGTACTCGTCGCTACATAAAAATATTGTTATTGCTTATTTTCATTTTGCCCGCATTGCAAATGTGGGCCGGGTAATTTGTTTGTATCGAAACTTCACTGGGTTTTGACGTTTTATAGGTCATATAAGTGACGAAGTTTGAACCTTTTAAAAGTAAATTACACTGCACGGCACACAGCCAGAAGTTCATGCCCAAGTGATCTATCTGTCATATACTTCGTAGAACACAATAGACTTTATTATCACAATACAAAGATGACAGTCGAGTGCAGAATTACGAGGCTCGGCTTTAACAAAAGTTGAGCGTCTTCGACGACCCTCGCGGAAGTACTAAACAGAAAACTTTTACGATCGTATACATCTTTGTAACTTCATTTAATATTTCACAAACAGTGTCATAGAAAAGCTTTACTTCAAGTTCATTTCTAGCAAGATATTTTAATTTAGCCTGAGGGCGTGAAAGCTGTGCAGTGGGAAGATAATAGCGGTTCTTAAAATAAACCCTTTGTGTCATTATTCTGTGTGACGCGCTACTGTTCCGCACTTGGCGGCGTTTGGTCCCGCGATGATTCAGCCTCGTCTCCCGGATGTGCCCTAATATTGTGCACTTTAAGCGTTGTAACATGAATGTAAGCGCCTAGGAAGGTACCATCATTATTGCAATATTAGCGTAAAATATCTGGTAGACGTATGAATATAGTAGATAAATGTTTGTGCTGAATATCATAATCTGCAATATTGAGAATGGCGCCGATTCCCTTGTTCAAAACTAAACTAAATTTAAGTTCAGTGTATGTTTTTCTTTCTATTTCATTAAGAAAAGGACAGAAGTTAAATGTTAGTTTAGTCCTGTCAATTTAAGATACTCCATAGACAAATTAGGCGTGATTAAAAACATGCCTACTAAAAATACGTCAATTTACGTCAGACGCTGACTAATTTGACAGGCTAAACTAATATTTATCTTCTGTCCTTTTCTTAATGAAATAGAAAGAAAAAGATGGACTGAACTTAAATTTAGTTTAGTTTGTGAACAAGGGAATCGGCGTCAATATTGAATCTATTTAGATAGTTACTGGTTTGGTTTTGGTACCGCATTAGAGTAGTTTTGATGTATTAACTGGCTGTCGTTAATAGGCAAACACACGTAAAATATAAATTTCAAAGTTACGTGCTATTTAAAAGTCTGTAAAACGAAAATTGCTGCTTTCCACACAAAATATAAATAAAATAACTGCCTTATGATGCGCTGTCAGCCAGTGGCAGGGTGTCACAGACCGTTTTACTGTTTCAATTACAACTTTTATAACCAACATACATATACTGTTGGATTTATGGAATGAATTAAAATTATAACATGCGTAAAATTTTCACACAAAAGCATAAAATAATAGTAACTGAACAAAGCCAGGCTGTATGGACGGGTCGCAAACATTTATAGCACTTTAAGTGACTGACCTACCCAAGGTATTGTATCTGCTCTCCGATATAATTTAAAATGGCGTCCTCTATTTTTAACGATGGAATCGCACTCACACGTCACGTCGTCTCACGTCTGGCAAATTAAAAACAGTCGTAATATTCAATAAAGCGTATTATTGCAGACATTTGTAAATTATGTTAGTGTTTAAATTGTTCGTTTTACGTGTATAAAATAGATACGATTTTATATGTTACGATAGAATAATAAAACGCATTTAATATTGAACGGTTTTGTTGAATGTCAAATTGTTATCTGACGTGCGTAACCTTTTAGGGCATCTATAGATAGGTACTTTAGATTTGTGTGAAATGGATTACAGTGTCCTTTGATAACAGTTTATACTTTTAAAGATATTAATTTTGTGAAATGTTGTCACGAATCTTAACGCTATTATTGCTTGGTTATTTTTTGTGCAATCGTAAAAGTTAGCTGGAGAAAAAACAGATTCTATTGGTTTTGTAGATGGACCAAGATGAAATTTAAAGCCACCACAGTTAAGTCATGCTATGGTCGAGTGTTTAGACCACCATCGAAATTTAGTTTTTCAAAGATTATACAGAACCTCATGCTAGACTCCAGCATTATTTACCTAAACCTAGTTTAAATTTAAATTAAAATTACTTGTATCGTTTAAGTGATGCTTTAAACTATTTTCATCTAAAGTCTTCAATGATTTATCAGAATTGAGAAGAGATCTGTTTACGAATACGGGCGTATAAATATTATTTGTATTCAAGTATTTATGAAAATTAAAATCAGGATCGCAATAAATATTTTATTTGGCAATACTTTCGACGATTAAAATGATACATATTTAATTTCAGAGGACGTGGCTTCAAAAAGAAAATTCTTTGTATAGGTGTCGCAATGAAAGCCTTTCTGGGTTTGAAAATATTGAGTTGTATCCGTTGAGACAAACGTTATTCAAATAGCGGGCCCCAGCCCGCGGGCGGCGTCGTCCTATGGCCCCCATGTGGTACCCGCCGCTCTCATCGAGCTTTCAAGCTTTTTATACACAACATATGGGTACTGAAATGATATCTATACAATGCTGAAGATGTAGTAAAATATGAAGAAGGTTTCAGGAAAACATGTAAAAAATAATGTATGACACTCTAGAATATATGAGAAGCTTTTTGACGAAGAAGTTTTACAATGATTGCTGAGTTTAGCAACTTGTGGTGGGTTTTATTTACTTACATGGTAGATATGATGTGAAATGCATGGCGTACGCACGTAATCGCTAAAGAAGAACCAATGACTAATTACTATTCCACGGAAGATGTTCTGGTCTTCATCATCCACTATTGAAAGTTTCCAGTTTGATGGGGTTGATCACGTCCCTGAAAAGCTTCCAAAACGAGTGCGATGTGCTGTGTGCCATATCAGAGACCGTTGGAGTTGCAAGAAGTGCAAGAAAACCCTGTGTATTGAAAAATGGTGATTCACTTATGTTCACTCATAACAGGCCATCGTGCCAATTTGGGAACACCCCTATAAGTCCTGTGATTTTTTGTCACACTATTTTCTCTTATAGTTACTAAATTTCAATTAATAAAATAATTTTGAAAATCCGCACTGTTGTTTTGATTTGGCCACTAATGGGTGAACTCAAAAGAACTAAATAAAATTTACATTACTTTAATTTTTTATTAAAAGCTTGAGGCGTCAGGTCCTTCTTATACTCTATGATAAGCCTCAAGCTTTCAAAAAAATATTTACGCATTCTTCTAAAAAAAGACGAGGAAAAAATATTAGCCAGCTGCCACAATATATCAACATCTATCGCTGTTTAACTTATGTAAAGATACTCTTATAATCAAAATGTGATTGCGCGGCTCTCAAAGGGAACTAACGTGATCAAAAAATTCATACGTGACCCCTTTGGAGAGCTTTGAACGTGTAGAAGGTAATTACCATAAAGCGACGTCTTTGCACAGCTATAAACTGGTATATGGGGTAATAAATTACAAAAGTAAGATCATATATTCTCTTGCATTATCGTACTTCCTGACAAAACTCATCCTTAAAGATATTTTAAAGGAAAAGTATCCAATGTTAAGTACTTTGTTGAACAGTCAGTTGATCTAAAACAACTTCAGGAAGGGAACACTGACGAGGGAATTGAGTGACAGTCCTTTTGAATAAATAGTTTGAATAGTAATCGAAGTCAGGGGTGAATGTTGGGTACATTGAAACGAAGCATTGTCACAATCTAAGGTCAGAAGGAGGTCAAGCGGCGCGGCCGCATCGAACGCCACGTCGGCAGAGCAGTCGTTGTTCTCAAAATAACGCGCGGCGGCTGTGCTATATTTGAAGTGTCTCACTACTTGAATAATTTATAAGTCGAGCTTCTCTCGAAGTGCACTGCATTTCCGTAGCAAAGCTCGTTGTACGAAACAGAATAAGTTCGCACTCAACTCAACTATGGAAGTGAATGAACAAAATCAATTGCTTAGTTTAAGAAATAATGAGTTGTGAAAGTATTGATTTTACTTGTGCAGATAGAGCAATTGACAAGTTGTTTTATCAAACGGCCACGCTACATAGATTGGCTTAATTATAAATTGCCATAATCACAACAATTAGTAGACTGCCTCGTTGGTCTAGTGATCCAATCGCTACTGCTGAGCCTGAGGTTCTGGGTTCGATTTCCGAGTGGGGCAAAGTGTTGGGTTTTTCCATCTGGAATTTGTCAGCAGTAGCCCGGAGCCCGAACTTATACCCGGTTGATGGCAATAGACTCGCCCCCTATTACATGGGACTTAAACATAACTGGCGAAATACACCCATGAACTATAGATATACCTCTGCCCAACCCTTCGGGGAAACAAGGCGTGATGCTATGTTATGTTATGTAGTAGATGGACTGGTGATCGTATTTTATTACACTGGAGCGAAGGATATCTACTGCTTATCATCATCCTGACACAGTTTAACAAAAAACGCGTTTTTCGCAACCCTAAGCAGCTTTTTGAGAAGAAAGGATAACAAAGATTTTTATCAATCCACGGTTGTCGTAAAAGTTTACCGATGAGAATGGTTATTGTTATACAAGTGGAGATGTAATCTGTGCATGTACTACGTAATATATTTTTATTATCTTTAAACCTTTTATCTAGTTAGATCTCAAACTCGATGGTACTGGTAACTTAAGCCTAGGTAAGTACTGCTTAATAATTTTACTACGAACCCCATTATTTTATATAATATCGCACTTTAAATGATTAAAGTATTATTATTGTCTTCTTGGAAATACAAAGAAAGAAAATACATTTATTACAAAAAAAAAAAATATCAAATATTATTATATTATTTCTAAGTACAAGCTCATCCTGAAAGATTCCATTTCTTGCTAATGATTAAGTGTGTAAATGATCAATCATAAGATTTTAATTAATTAGCCTACATTTAACGTCTGATGGGTGAATTATGTAGGTACATATAAGGTTTAAGGACGAGTCTGAATACAAAATTTATGTACAGACCCATGAACTCAAAAACATTAATACTGAAATGAGTTCTATATCAAAAGCTATTAAGCCTTTCTGGTTACTAATCCAAAGTGCTTCACTGCGACCTATTTCCCCTACTTTAATCTCACAGCTTATGCGGGATATAATACTGAACAAAATAAAACTAAAAACGTAATGTTCGAAGACAATCCTCAGCTTAATTCCAGTGAGCAAGGAGTTCCTAACAGCTATCTCCGTTGGCTACCTCTCTCATTATTTCAGAGCAAAATAAATATTTTTGTGTTCGAAAATACCTTTCTGGAATCCTGAATTCCTTTCTAGAAACAACAGATGCCCGGACGCTTACACCGTCTTAATAATTTTCAAGCGAGCTCTTGTTTCCTTATGATCTATATTCGTTTATTTTATGCCGAAAGAGGTATTACTGGTTTGAAGAATGAGGAACGTAATCTTATGGAAATAGGTTCCTACTTACATAATGTACGATGGTCTCGTTTCATTCGTAACTAGCCGCGCTCGCGGCTACAACAGTGTGTCCAGTTCTGAGTTGTTCAGAACAAAAAATAACGGAAGTTCTTTTCGGGATTCTGGACAAACTCTTTTAACAGTAAGTATCTGTTAGACCCAATAGGGATGAATACATTAAAGTAGTTAGGTCGTTGATCTATAGTGGGATACCACAGCCTTATAATAATAAATAATATAATCCTGCACCAACCGGGGGTTGTTCTTGGGTACACTTGCATAGGGCATGCAGGGATAATCGTCAGTTGGTGCCTCATTTTATTAAAAGCATCTAACGAGCCTCTGCAAGTTGACTGCGGCCCCTCATATGCCTCCTAAAAGTCCGGTACCCAAAGACCCAAAGACACTGGAGGGTTTAAAGTTATGTCAAATTATAAATAATATTAACTGAATAATTGGGGTATAATAATGTCGGGCTTATTTTCCCTAGCTACATACTGCGCAGTGAACTGTTGCAATATTGACAGAATCCGCCGTAATAAGATTCGGGAAACTGGGTTACCTATCTAAAAATAAACTATTAACGATCTAAAGTATTTAAAGCAACGATTTAATTTGACTTTGTTTGTGCTCCAGTAGTAGGTAGAACAAAGTGAAACAGTGTCTCTCCAGCGGTTTCCAGGATCCCTTTTACTTAGAGGAAGTTGTCGCGCTCATTAGCACGGGTACAATGGATGGAACTTTTGCTTTTTATTCTTTAAACCCCGATAATCAATGAGCTTAGAAGCCACAACAGCCATTTAGCGACAACGTTAAGAGAAAAAACAACAAAAGACATTTCGCTCAATCCCAGAGGCCACATAACTAAAGTTGGACAAAAGCTAATTTAAAATGTTTCTATTACACTTGACGGCATAAAATATGAGTAGGAATCAAGATGGCGCGCAAATGACAGTGGTTTTGCTAACGTTGTGCGTGTACATATAATAATTAGTCGTTTGCGTGACTACGATAATTACCACATTTCGTATAAATGTGTAGTGGTACACATGCCACCGCGGGTTTACAGTAATTGTCCAATTACGACGTTTGTGTGTTACACATAAATGTTGAATAGAATCGAGTGTCTGTCCTTGTTTACGTACACAAATAATTGATCAATTGGATTTTGAAGTTAACATGTTGGTTGTTGGCAACACACCCGACTTGCGGCAAAGAAACGTTGATAATAATATACGATTTTTACTATATTGAGAGGAACTCACTAAACGATGATATATTATTGTTAACAATTTTTTTTTCCATACAAACAAATATCAGTAATGCTATAATCACCATACTTGGCAAACAGATTGGCAATCCCAGTAAGTTTTTTACTAACATACTTTAAGATTCTTCTGCCCATCCTCTTCACATAATACCCTAGTTTCCTTTCACGACATCCACCGGAAGAGGAGGGGTGACATATTCTTAGCCGGGAACCACGCGATGTTATTTATACAAAAAATAAACCAGTCGGTTGTGTTGGTGTAACTTTAAATGAGTCGTAGTATTTCACGTAGCACGGTTAGCTACGACGTAGACGTGCTACGAGTTTCGTGTGCAGTGACTACGCTAGCTTCGTAGTTAGATCGATCACTTTAAAACTGATAAATCTTGTGAAATGAAGTTTCTTTTAGAGTAGAAATTAGAGTTCTCCAGGAATTTTTCTTTTAGCATAACGTAAAGAAGCGTGTTTTTGTATGTAGAAGTTGTTTGCAAAAGTTCAAATTGTTGCCAAACTCTATTGAAGAAAATCAATAACAGGATCGTCGTTTTACACGTATCTTAATACTAGAATTTCTACCGAGCCCTGCGTGCGTATACACACTAATCTCACAAACAACTATGTATACCGTACAAATATTAGTTTTGTGTTCGACTCCGCGACCCATAACGTGGAAGTCAATAATAATTATTTTCTATCAAAGTGTGTTACGTTGTCAAATATTTACTAGGTTTATTCACTTAGTCATTCAATAACCACAAGAAACCCATTATTTTATTAAGATTGATTAAATAAACAATCATTTTAATGATCAAAAAGGCCGCTCATTATGTATTCACAGGCTAGAAGGTCGCGGTAGTCTCTAAAGCATGGCCGGCGTTTTATTTACTTAAAAGCCGGATTATGGCCGCCCGCGACACTTCCTGCCACACTATTTAATTCGGTCTACGCTATTTGAATGGTCTATTTTGTATCTGAAATGTAGATTTCATAAAGCCAAACGGTTTAATAAATTCACGATGCTACTTTGCATACTCATTTTTGAAGTGCCATTTAAAGGTTCATTTAGCGCGAAGCTTCAGGTTTGAGCACCGCTCAGTGATGTCTAAAAATAGCGTAATTATATACCTGGAGTATTTGAAGTGTAGCAGGCTTGAAGGAGGCGATTTTGTACGAGATTTTAAATCAAAGAGAATGAATTAAATGTTAATAGGTACTAGAAATTAATGAAGAATAATTACCGAATTAAAGCTTCCTTGAGCTTCTTGACTTTGACTGGGAGTCTCGTCAAGCATGATACTCAAAGTAGACTAATACTATAATGCCGCTTTTCGTCTGAAGCTATTAGAAGCGACATTTTCCTCAAAGATTTTGCCTTGACTTGCTGATCAATAAAACACGTATTGCTGTAAATAAAGATCGTTATAAGTAAACTGGAATTACCTGTGTGACTTGGGTGTTTATATAAACATTACACGTGCGTGAGGAATCCGGCTTGTCTATGTGGCCTAGTGCGGGTTGTAACCCGCACTAGCTCCCTCTCGCAGAGAGGAGGCCTGTGTCTCCGCAGTGGGAACATTATATAGGCTGATTATGTAGACGTGCTAAGAAACCAGTATTTAAGGCTTGTTATTTGAACCTATCCTATCTTCACTAAGATTAATTATTTATCAGTGTTCGTTTTCAAACCTTTAACAAATACTAATTTACATATTGAGAACGCCAACGACTCGTCTGCTTTCCATCTAAGCTTAGTTGGAAAAGCGTAATCATAGAGTGAAAGAGTCTAATTACTGCTTAAATAATATTGTTTAATAAAACAGAAGCTAGACGGATGCTGCGCAACATTTAAACTAACTTTAACGCAAGGAAACTTATGAGGGGAATTAGTCAGTTTATTTAGTTTTATTTCAGAAATGGAACTAAATAAACTGCATTAAGTTGGAGCGAGGTATTAAAATGAAGCTTTTGTGTTTTCTAAATATTTTATTTTCGGGAAGGTTCCATGTTTACCAGCAAGGTGTAAACCACTCCACCTCTGTTCCCGTGGGTGTCATATGTTGGGGGATGGGGTCAATGGCGTTATTACCTTTGCCGAAAAGAGGGTAGACAGTAACATCACAGTACAAATAACATAATGTGATTTCAGTGTATTGTTCACAGTGCCATGTTTGTATAAATGTACAGTATAATTGTCGCCTATGTATCTTGTGTGAAATATCATTCGGTATTTATTTGGTATCCCAAACATTACGAACTCCACATTGTCTGTAACATTGTCTTTCAAAACATGAAATGGCTAAGACGCTGTCTTTTTAGTACTATACTCAACCTAATAGAACATAAATTGAGAAGTTGAATCCAACTTTGTGTTATTAACTATCTTCGTAGACGTAAATTTCAAGTGTGTTTTACATTGTTTCTTTACTAGAAACATAGTTGATAATGTAATGGGAAACAATATCATCACAAGTTCTGGAGAATTAAGAAAATATATTTTATCCGGAGAGATCTGATACTGTTTATCCCGCTATTTTGTAATTGTTACGATATTATCAATATGTTTTTTTTCCAATTGCCTTCTTCCTATTGCAAACATACGTATCTTTATAAGAGTTATTATATCAATGTAGCAGCACAAACCAATAGTCACGCAAACCAATCAAGAATTAAATTAGGTAAATTCAAATGATATTAAATTTAAAACACGTCCACCAACAAATTAAAGGAGGAGCAAATTGCTTGAAAACGGGTTGAATCTCAGATGAATTAGCGGAAACGACGTAATCTCCAACTAAACCTTAACTTGACCGAGATAACTCGAAAGTTTCCAGAAAAAGGAGGTTCGCACTTATCAGATAATGCGACTTTCCAGTTTCTAACAATGATAGTGACTTCGTTGTCGTTTAAGGCGAAATCTTTCTGTTGGGGTTTTAAACTTTTTTCGTAAACTGGAGTTGTCTGTATCGGGCCACTAAATCTTTAATGTTTTGTAGTTTTATTGTTACAGACTTTTACATGTTGGGGCATTTTTAGGAGTTTACAGTAAAAGTTTTTAGTGGGGAGATTATCGCAGAGAAACTTTTTAATCTATGAGTCGTTGTTATAGATTGCTTAAATACATATTTATAAATGGATTATCTCTCTGTTTAGTCTGCGAGCAATTTCATGCAAAATGAGACATGAAAAGATAGCGTGGGATATACGAGTACATATTTTTTGCAAGACGCAATCAGTTATTAGATTATAGGTAAAAATACAAACACATTAATGTCACGATTCAAACAAAGAATAACCGGATATTCATGAACAAGGTCTTGTCAAAGTATAATCGAAAGAATTATGAACCGCCGCCCTCCCGCATCGCACATATCAACGTGATTTCGAAGGCTGCGTGGATGCCATACGGGGCTGTCTATCGCGCGGGGGATAAGCAACGAATCTATACGTTCTTCTTCCATCCCTACATGAGCATGACATTCGCCCTTAATCCAAGATTACGCAGCCTTACACATACGCATTTGTTTTTAAATCCTTCTCTTAAAACTAGGCCGTAACGTTATGATGAAATATGGTGGATTACGACGTTCAAACGTTTAGCTAAAGCTCGCCTCGGGAAAACTCATTTTAGGGCTAAATAAGCGAACCAAGTATTCTCGGTTATAACTTTGAGAACGGGTACACATAAATAAATGTTTCACACAAATGAAAATTAGTTTGGAACAAAAATCACAGTGCTTTTATCAAAATAATTGTAGCCGAAAAAACTTAATAATAATGCGTCAAAATTATTTTATCAGTTATTAACATCTACGAAAGCATTGTATTAAATTGTCTACTTAAATATGTATAAACGTTGTTATCAGAATTGAGTTCAAATCGAATAATTATGTATATTTTCTGTTTAGTGTCTCGTACGTGTTTTATAAAACGGTGGACAAGTAAAGTAATTTTTTTCTGTCCGGGCGATTCTATGTGTTATTGTGCTTTCCACAAGGGGATTGTTTTCAATAATGTAAACAGTTGTTTATTTATTCATTGAAGTACCGACATGAAAAATAGGTATAGTAAAACAGCATTGCAGCTGTTGCGGCTTTAGTTATTTATGAAACTGCTATCTTACTCCTAGCAGCCTATAACGTAGACCGGCAAGACCAATTGTCAGACTTTAGGCCGTTTGACTGCTCTCGACGTCCATGAACAATAAGTCTTCAAAGTATTTTGAAGAAAATTTCGATTTGTTGCTACATAGACAATATACAAAGTATGAGTTGGTTTTAAACAATTCAATTTGATTATTTTGTGTATTTAAGTGAACAAATATATGCATAATCTATACATATATGTACACCGTTGTGTTGTGTTAAAACCCTTTCGAATTCGATGAATTTAATTCCAAAACAAACAAAAATCACTCATCCGGAATCTTAATGAAATGCTTCAATTATTCCTCACATTGTTAATTCAAAACGCGCCGTTATCTGAGGGCGGTCCACAATTTGTGCTTGAATCATTGACGTGGCGGCGCGTCATGTATCAGAGAGGAAGCATGGATGGAGGATACATACATTTGTTACGGGATGCCGAGTCTGCGATGCTGCACGCCTGTAATACATCTTGCTTCTGAGGCGCTCGCCGCCTCACCGCCTCGCCGCCGCGCCGCCCGCCTTGCTACGTCATGAATATACATTAGTCATTACACAATTTACACTCATATTTTGTAAAGAACACGATAACGTGCAAGAAATTACCTTCCCAGGTATATTACGCAAGACGTTGCCTATTCATTCACTTAATTGATTTGCAAAGTAGGCAAGAAAAAATAAATGTTGCTTGTCCGAATTCAAAAGCTGAAGTTTCCTTTACATCGGCGCCCGCGCGGAAGCTTTTTTCGTTTCCACCTTTTTACTTAAAAGTTATAAAAACTTTTTAACTAATTAAATTAATATTCGTAGACCGTTGATTAAGAAGCTCTGGAATGCTTTTAGCGCGAATGTAAGGCAAATTTTGGGGGAAGAAATAATTTCACCAAATATTTCGCGAAAATATTACATTCAGTTTTGATCATTGCGGCTATTTGAATAAGTAAAGAGAGTGGTTTAGAAATTGTTAAAACAATCTCAAAGGCCTTTAAGTGAACATTTAATTTCCTGAGAGTTTTCCGAAGCATTTTGGCTATTATATATCCTTTCCAGGTAATTGTGTTATTGTAATTTACTTTCACTTATTGTGTTTGTTTTCACCAAATTGGTAAGCAAAAAATGACTCAAAAATGCGACCGTTTTGCATATCAACAATATGATAGCACAACAAAAAGGCTATCCCACGCTACATTTAACTTGGGGTCTCGGCTCGGCCAAGCTAAGACAAGTAGTGAGTCAGCGAGTAGAATGTTAAGTTGGCGACAGAAACAAAACAGTGCTAGTTATTGCACATTAGGGGGCGCGCTGGCGCCTCGTCGCCTCGCGCGCATTAACGCGACCATTGCAAACTTCCTCCGCGACTCCAGCCTCGCGCCTCGTGCCACCGGCCTCTGTACTTAAGAGTCTAATTAGCCGTAAATTGCATTCAAAATTGGGCTCTTGGCCGAGAATTGAGTTTTGAATGTCTAATTTCCCAGAATAAAGGGAAATTGTACCACAATTTATGTGTCAATCTGTATTGTCGTGGAACACGAAATGGCCATCTACAAAAACAATTGCCCATCGACAGTCCGTTAAGGCTGTCGATGGGCAATTGTTTTTGTAGACTTAACGCTAGTGTTAATTTAGAAAGTTTACTGAAAGAACATTGTTTAACTAAATATATAGCCCTATAATATTGTTAGACATTCTTTCAAGTTTTCTAATGTTCATCTAAAATGATATACCCATTCACTATCTGTTTATTATTGCCTTTAACAGTAATATGTAAACAGGTGCTTAAATTTATTAGTTACCCTCTGTCTGTTGCAGATACTCGTAAATATAACCACAGGCAATTTAAGTTTCTAAATTATTCTCAGTTATTAAACAACAATTAATAGCCCAAATAAATCTCGCATTTCGAGAGACCTATGTAAGTTAAATATGTAGTGATACCCTCGTTTTATATCATCATATTTATCCACAACACTTTGTGATCAAGAGTTACGTAATTTTGTTTCACATGTAAGCATGATACGAACATGCTTGTTAACTTCTATTAAACATTATAATATACGTCTTGCCGGGACTAATAAGCAGCCCGAAATTAATTTGCTCCATAAAATCAAAGGCCCAATCTAATTTACTGTATCTTCAGCATTTTGTTTGACAACAAAATGTTACGAAATGAGTCGAAATTGAATAAACAAATTCAAATTTTCTTGAGAAAACAACAATATCAGGATCACGTTTAGGTACTGTAAATATAAATAAGTGGGTCGGTTTTACCAGTCGGCGGCACAGACGAATGATTACACGGAGGACCTTGAATATTAACGTACCGGACTCATTAACGTGGAATCATGTATTATGGACAAAGCGGGAAATTAAAAGCAATTTATGCGGAACCTTGCTCGCACTCGACGACCCCGCAAGTTTCACAACTAGGGTTGAAACGAACCATACACATTTGTATTTTTGACGATGACGTAAGTAAGTTATCTGACCAACCCTTACATGAGCGTATATACCTATGTTTTTAGGTTTCGTAGCCAGTGGGCATCCCTATAATTTCATGTCCATCCGTCCCTCTGTCCGACCCTTCGTTCGTTTGTATCTGGCAGGCTCGTGAGCGTGAGTTTGTAGTGAGATGTATTTTCAGATAAAATTTCGCAGAATTCAAGCTAACCTTTATGATTTTTTGCACCAATCTAAAGATATTTTTTTTAAAATAAAATGTTTGCTGTATTTTAAACGAAGTTATGAAATTTGGTACCTGGAAAACAGAACTGGACTAATAACATTCAAAATTGTGTTCATTTAGCAACATAAAATAGGCAACTATTACTTCAAGTGTCTGACTATTGCCTAGGACATAAAAGTAATATGTTTTTATTAGATAATCCATAGGATCAAAAACATTTTTTGCCCTCAGATAAAAATAGCTGCAAAAATGTTTCTTTGTCCGCTAGTTGGAGCACGTGTAGGTATAATAGGACAAATCTTATCTATATCGAATATTTTTACACATAGACCAGTAAGTGGGTTGATTAAAAATATTTTTAGATCCTTTAATATCAGCCTTTATTATCGGTGTTACACGAATGGATAGAATAAGAAATGAGTACATAAGAGGAAGTCTGAAAGTGGCACCGGTAACTGAAAAGTTGTATGGAAATTGGTTGTCATGGTATGGGCATGTGTTACGGAGAAATGAGGAAAATGTCCTGAGAAGAGTTTTGAGTAGGGGAAGACCAAAGAAACGATGGATGGAATGTGTGAATGTTGATATGGTTAGAAAGGAGGTGACTACCGAGATGACGACTAATAGAGAAGTATGGAAGAAAAAGACATGTTGCACCGACCCCAAATAAATTGGGATAAGGACAGGAGAATGATCCTTTAATATCAGCCACTTACCGATACATAAAAATATGTTTATTTTTCACCGAACGGTTTCCACGCCAAAGAACGTTACAACGTAAACAAAACACAAAGGAAATTGTTTTTCGTCTAACAAAAAGAAAGTAAAACGCTTGAAAGTTGAGAGTTAATTTATTTCGAAGTTGTTTGCCAGTAATTTGTTGTGGCTGCGTCCTCAGGGAAGACCGCCGGCGCACACTGTTGTTACACAAACTTTTTCGTGTTACGAAATTCGAGTCGGCTACTTGTGAACTTGGGTCAGACCTTCAGTGTTCTTCTGGGAACTAGGTATCTTACCTTTGTTAAAAGGGACCTCATAAACGTATTAAGGAAATTTGAATAGAGCGACTTTGAACTTTGGGGACAGTCGAGTGTCAAATATTACTATTTGGCAAATATGTATAGAATTCGGTGGGATACACAATCAGCAAAAAAGCTCATGTTAATAATCATGATACCACACGAAAAAAAGAACAAATTCAAATAGTCTACTGAGTACACCCACAGAATGGGTTAAAAAGTAGTTAAAATAAATTAATATTCCTCTCTTTTGTTGAGTCTGAATATCACACAACAACACAGCCCAGATATTTTCTAATCTAAACTGCGAAGGTTTACCTAGTTTCTAATTTTAGCTATTAAACTAGGACGATACGTAACATCAAACTTTGTTCTAGGGTGTAAAAAATAGTTGCGATAGAATCGTTTAAAGGCACGTAAAAACCACAATAGTGCTTAAGTAAAGCTGGCTCGCTGGCTCACTGCCAAGGAGCATATACTAACCCGTTTCGCTTGATTCCTACAACTTGTGAAAGATAAGCGCCTGATACGATTTATGTCTTTCTTTATTCTTATAATTTTTAGTTGGAACCTTTATGTGTAAAGTTTATAGAATTGCACTTACAAAGTAGGTTACAATGTGTTTATGGCAAAGGAATATACGTCGTATTTTATCACTATAAGTAATTTATCGAATAATTTTTGAAAAAAACTGATTTTTGTTAAATATTGTAGTCATTACATTATTGTTAGGCTTTTCAACAATGAGTACACTGTTACTTTACAATGTGTACATTGCAAACTAAGTCTAAGCGCCTCATTACTCATAGAAATTGTTGGTATAATGTGTTAAATGTTGTCGTCTGTTTGAGTAGGTACTGTCAAAATAGGAACTATGAATCCATTATGGAACATGCATGAATGCTCATTAATCTCTTAGCAGTAGTGTAGGTTCTTCCTATTTTTCCTTCCTTGAAATCCCTGCAAAAGTTTATTAGATACTTACCTATTTCTATCAATCGACCATTATATTGAAACTTATACAGCACCTCCGCTGTACAAGTTTTAATATATTATTTGTTTTTACAGGACCTCTCCTTCTCCTGTAAAAACAAATAATATCTGTCCGACATAATGAGCTTTTAAGCATTATGACGACGCACACAACAACATTATACGCAAGTATAAAACAGCTACCGATATATGTAGCTACGTAATATAGATATGTTGTATCATCCGACAACAACATTGCAGCTTCTGTAATCAATTACAAGCTTATATTGTCTGCCTACGTATGCGGGGAGTACAAATCATGAAATTAATTATGAATGAATCTAGTCATGATGTCGAGGGAATTCCGGCAGTTGGTAACAATACGTCCTTACAATAATCAATATTTACATTTATTTTACATATCCTTTCAAAAATCGTAGGTAGAATTGAGCAGTAAATTCATGGTTTTAGAAAGTTTTAAATAGGTAGCGTATGTAATTCGCCTATTATTATAGGCGAATTACATATGCTAGAGGAGGTCTGTGTCCCAGCAGTGGTAATATTTTACCACTGCTGGGACACAGACCTCCTCTCGGTGAGAGGGAGTGGCCCGTTCTCCACACGGGCCCAGCGCGGGTTGGTAGATGTCACACATCTGCGAATTTTTCCTTCTAGGACATATCGGATTCCTCACGATGTTTTCCTTCACCGTGAAGAGAGAAGTGGTGATGGAATAATTTACACACAGTAAAGAGCCTACAAATTGACTACGAACTTAAATTGTCTGGGTATTCAAATCACATAATTTACTTCAACTGTCTGCCTACGTATGCGAGGAGTACAAATCATGAAATTAATTATGAATGAATATAGTCATGATGTCGAGGGAATTCCGGCAGTTGGTAACAATACGTCCTTACTATAATCAATATTTATATTTATTTTACATGTCCTTTCAAAAATCGTAGGTAGAATTGAACAGTAAATTCATGGTTTTAGAAAGTTTTGGATAGGTAGCATAATTCGCCTATAATGTTCTGTGTCCCACTGCTGGGACTCAGGCCTCCTCTCGGTGAGAGGGAGTGGCCCGTCCAGCACGCGGGCCCAGCGCGGATTGGTAGATGTCACATGTCTTCGAATTTTTCGTTCTAGGATATACCGGATTCCTCACGATGTTTTCCTTCACCGTTTTGAGAGCAGTGGTGATGAAATAATTTACACAAAGTAAAGAGCCTGCAAATTGACTACGAACTTAAAATTTCTGGGTATTCAGATCACATAAATGGCCAATAATTTGCTTAAAAATTAATTTCCTGGGTGGTAAATCATTATGACTGATTATAAAAATCCACAGCTGGAATTAGGCCATTTCTAAAGAAACAAACCAGATTTCGTAGAGTTTATTTTGAAGCTCACTCAAATGACCGAATACAAATCGAAAGCTAACTCGTTTTTAAGGAAATCATTGCAGAATCACATCTCGCCATTGATCGAATTTTGAAGCGTTACCTATTCGTAGAATAACACTGTTGACGTGAAGTTGTGGACCTGGTGCAATTCTCGTATTTTTAAAAACGTGAGCAGTCTAAAGTCAGTCTCAATCTGTCAAAAATAACTCTCTGCCTCTGTAGCTGAGATGAGATTGCGACTAGATTTTGAAATTACGGGAATTGATCTTCTGCGAAAATGTATCACCAAAAAGATCATTGTAAAATATGTCGGTTAGGTTAGGTACTCGTGATCATTAGTCTTTCATTTAGTATTTATGTTCAAAGACAATACATCCAGTGAGAATGGAAGCCGACCACAAAGTTAGGTTAGAAGAGGCTAAGGGATGAACATTGTCTTTGTGTTCAAATCACAAATATACAATCTTGACTTCTAAGAGATGCCTCTTTTAATTTACAAATTGTGTTCTAACATTGTTAAGCTAATTAGTAGAAAGAACATTTTGTTTATAACAGGCATTTCCATTCAAAAGCAAGTTTTCGACATTGTCTGTCGTCTGTGACAATGTTTCTTTGATTCTCTAATTAGTTTCATAGTTATTACAAGCTTTTATTTAGTTTTTTTACTTATTAGTCCTAGCTCCCGGCTATAGGCAATGTTAGGTTTCGCTGTTTTTGAAACCTTACAAGTAAATATTTGTAGATCCAGGGCATAATGTTACAATGTGCTCGTTATGCGTAACTCTTTGTCTAAAGATGAAAGAGTTACAAATATCGACTACACTCTTCAAACTACAAATAATAATACCGACTGACGATGCCAGCAGAAAGAGAAGAATCACTTGTTTTATCGTGAATTGTATATTGCTTTGTTTTCTGTTTCAGAAGGGTTGTTTTCGTAGACTCTTCCCCTTAGCCCAGCGCCGTTTTATATTGATGTTGATAATGATGTCGACACTGTTATCAAAGCCTTTCATTAAGTATTTCCGGTTTTTCATTTTTCAGACAAATTAATCACACATCAAAAATAAACAAAGAACTGTAGCGCTTGTAATTTCCCCGAGAACGTATCACTGTCATCAGGAAAAGAATTTGTTTAAGACAAATTTATATTCCCCATTTACCGGCTGAGCAGCGTTCATCGCGTCGCGATTTAACTCATAATTCGATCTCGGATCGAACGAGATGTGCTCTTGAGGCTTTTTTATTAGGAAATGTGAAGATCGTAGGTACATTATTCTAGAATATAGCTTTTCACCTAGGTATTTTTGGAGTACATATTTTGAAGACAAAGAAGAAATCTGTACGTAGACATATTAAAACATATAGTGAAAATGTGTTTCCGATTGTTGTATATTGATATTTTTGTTACTAATATTACAATATTGGCAATGAAAAGTATAAACCCACTTGAATGATCGTGTTAATATCGACATACGCGGCTAATGTGGTTTGAAATAGCCATCTTGGGTTTTATATTCCTTGTGTAAAATTTAAGACCTCGGTAAACCAATAAGCTGATTCGATTAATATAGGTGTACCTATAGGTATGCGAGTGGAGACGTGGCGTGTTTCACGTGGGCAATACGTAGGAAAGTATCTACAACGCAAAACTTAGTTCAAACACGCTTAAGTATACTTAGGTGCTCTAGATAATGTTCACGAAGCCTACTTTCTTTTTGATAATCCTCACTTAACAATGCCCGACATTCTTGTTACTTTTGTCTGGAGTAATAGAAAATAATTCTTTATTTTCTATATTTGTGGTTTTCTTTGAATGGTATTAATGCTACTTTTCCTCATATTGAAGGTATTGAGAAGGCGGTTTGTGGGCAGAATGGCAAAATGAAAGATTCTTTCATCGTGATTTAAATAAGCGAAAGGATTCTACGGAATTCTTTTAAGATCAGGGGGAAATTGCTGGCACGCGTCATAAGTATTTACCAAAAGAAGTACGAAGCTATTTATACATATAATAAAACAGTACCTAATGAAGAGTTTTTGTCCGTTTGTCGGCATGTAGGTCCCGGAATGGCGCAAAAATGGCTGAACGGATTTGGATGACATTTGGCACACAGATAGTTTATAACTTGGATTAACATATACTTTTAATCCCGATAGTAGATACGTTACCGCGAGATATTTTCCGACATCCACGCGGACGAAGCCGCGGGCAAAAGTTAGTGGTTACTAATAATGGAATGTTCTACGTTAAAACAGCGCAGTGAGAAACCGCCTGTTTGGTCTGTGAGACCAAGCGTGAGGCTGTTCCTGTACTAGCCTTCATGCCATGATGCCACTATGAATGCAAGCAGCGGTCAGAGAATTAGTCGGTCAGCCTGAACAACGTATGAGCCTGCCAGACACCAAACTGGACAGCCTGACCGCGCCTTCCTTGATCGTGAATAGATCGGGTATTTTCAGAATCGATTATATAATAACTGACTCACGAACATTTGTCAGGCCGGTCAGTGAGTTAAAGGAACCCGACACAAAAAAATTAATTTAGTTAACTTAAAATGATACCTTGTGTCCTAACTGAAAAGGACTGTAGCGCGAATACGCGATTACGCGGTCCTTTACATGAATTATGACGTAAAACTTGACTTCATTGATCGCGCGAGTACCCAATTAGCTCAATTCATATAAACGAACGCGATGATTCCGTTCTCACACGATTCTCGCTTTCGGTCAGGCAGCGGCGAAGAGTGGAGCGCGTTTGCTTACAATCAAAGTTGGGTAATTAGAAAATTTTACGTTTAAAGTCTGTCACATACGAGAGTCTTACTATTAAATTCTCGTCTAAGCGTTTAAATGGAACACAGCTAGTCGTGCAAGTATCCTAGATTCATGAGTCATTAAGAAGCTAGATGCGGTTGCTTCGAACAAAGTTGATTCTTCTCTTTTCCGTACGGGTTGCCAATTAAGTTTACGTAGCGGACATCGCACCGGAAAATTGCCAGTAGGTGCATAAAAATGGTAGGTAGATAAAATAGTTATTTATATAGTTAATATTTCATGTTCTTATTTCGGCGAATGTGTCAACTGTCCACTGTTTGCATTCGCTGTTTTTATTGGAGTACGCGAGCGGTTTATACGGAAAATATTTTATAAAGTGGCGATTTTTATAAACATTCCGTGTTGTAGTTACAGGACTTGTTTAAACATTTTTTTTTTGGTAAAACTCGGTCCTATTTTCCTTTATTTTTTATTTATTTCCATCCGGGTAAATAAAATCATCGCAGCTAAATACTGGAAAGAACATGAATGTCGGACATCCGCCAACCTTTGCGCAGCGTGCGAAGAATACATAAAAATTCGAGAGGAACAAAATCATACAGTTTAATCGTCCCCAACCTCGTTCAGTGCGCGCGTCTAAGAAATAAGAGGTTCACTTGAAATGAGCAAGCGATTTATTTGCCACTGCGGGCGTTCGCACTGATAAATATGACCAATAAAGGAAAACAAAATGTCCACAAGAGAAATTATTGCGGTGCCCGTAATTTACCTCTTCGTTTATTTCTCTACATTTTTCGTTTCTTTGAATAAAAATATAATTTAATACGACGAGACGGTCAATTACTCTGGCTGAGTGTTTTTCTTTGAACTCTTAGTTTTAGGCACATTAATATAGGCGCACTGCACGATACGACCATTGTATTGTTGACAATTCATTTATGATTCAGAACACTATTATCTTTCATAATAATTACTCCCAGGTGTTCGGTTATTTCAACCAAAATAATCGAATTTTAGGTTAAAATTCTCGCGACTCGGCTGAAAATTTGCAAATATAAATATTGAATACAGCTGGAGGCACTTTGGGTAAAAAATTAGGTCGGTTGCCGAATGCCTGTAATAACGGTGAGTTACACCTAATTCTGGTATTGTTCCGTTATTCTTTACGCACGTTCGAATTCAAAATAAAGATATTTATTGGCCAAATAACTGTTGAATTTGTTGTTTTCGGTTGCTGTTCGTAAACAAAGTGTTTACAATAAAATAGCTTTTTGCTTCGTTAACTGGAATGAAATGTTCAGTCAGGAAGTCAATAATCAACGACAAATAAAAGATATTGTAAGGTAATTTGGAACGCTTTCACGTTGTTGAAGATAAAAACGTTTATTTGAATAAACAATATAACAAAGATCTTTAAATTGAAAACGTTATAAAATATTATGGCTGGCATGGCTTCATCTGTTATACAGGTATCACGTTGTATAATAAAATATTCCAAAGAGAATTCTCTTTGAAATATTTTTACGAATTTTACGTATGGATTTGGCTGAACATCGAAAATATTTCTTTATGGCCAATTTCGACTAATGAGATGTCTGGCGATGCGTGGTGACGACACGTATGTATTTTTATAGACTGACTTGTGTTCGCGGCTAATAATAAAGATCGATATGGTTAGAAATGGGTATTTATAGTTACCTACTAAAATACCTGTCGTAGTATATATATGTATACCTATGTAGTATGAAATTAGGTTTGATTTCGAGGTTATCGTTACAAAAAGAGAATACTTAGGTAGTTGGCATGATCTAATCTACGTTGTGCGTGTTCATACACGTAGTGGCTGGAACTACAATACATCTTTAAAAAGATATATTTTTCATCGCCCGTCTCGACACAAACGGAAATATGAAGGCTACAAATAAAAATACCATCTACGTTACAAAAATGTTTAGTACGTATTCAACAAAATGAAAATATTGTACCAATATCTAGCGAGCTAAAGGTGCTGAAGCATTCATCTTATGCGACGCTCGATGAGTGTATTTTGGCAGATGTAACATAAAATATAGTTCATGAATAATGTGACACGGTTCCCGGCGCGCGAGGCGACGGGAGCTTGGGCCTTCGCTTCTCGTAAATATTCAGGGTCCGACTAGCGACGCTCTACGATACATCAAAGTCGCGTCGTCTCATACAGAACCCACCTAACATACCGCTATGTTTAACTTTGCGACGGCCGCCACTACAAAACAAATGAAAATCGTAGAACAAACATCAAGCGGAAATTAAATAAGAACAGACCGACAATTGTGTGAGATTCCGCTACGTTTATAAGTTGAGTATGATCCCGGTTGGGTCATGAGTGCTGGGTTAACGAAGACGACTCATATGTCAGACGTGGGAGTCAGGGATTTTAGTCACGAATGAATGGCAGAGATTAATATCTGTTTTAATATACCTTGTTCACGCGAGTATTATGTTTGTTAGAATAAAGTAACTAAAAGTAGCACCTATATGTATAGGTATTTCCAAGTTGACCGCAGTAGGTATAGTTCGCTCAGAAACACCTAATTGTATAACCTCTTGACAGGTTCTAGTGTTACAATAAACACGGAGTGACATACTATGGTAAATTCTTTGTTCACAATATAAAGTTTTGTTTATCTTAAGGGAGTTAATATAAAATCCCTAAAGTATCTTATAAACTTTTCGCGGCACGAAGCAATATTCGTTGAGGAAGGTTAAGTCCAATGTTTTCAGGGTCGGAATACGTGAACGGAAAGAAAGGGGAACGATTCCTTTCC
The DNA here is from genome assembly GCA_911387795.2 of Apamea monoglypha. Taxonomy (NCBI): domain Eukaryota; kingdom Metazoa; phylum Arthropoda; class Insecta; order Lepidoptera; family Noctuidae; genus Apamea; species Apamea monoglypha. The sequence goes on from OU426922.1 coordinate 11,277,839, forward strand.
GTTTTGAAGAAAACCTTTCTAAAATGTATGTGACAGAAATAAGCGCATGTTAGCTCTAATAATACTGATTGCCGGGAATTATTTAGTGGTGACAATCCTGTCACCACTAAATAATTCCCGGCATTCATTCACGTTCCGTTTTCTTTGAAGTAGTGAAACTCTCTTGTCTCCTTGAGTGGCTATAAGGTATATTACGCTACTCATAATGCGTTTATATTGTATTTGGTTTGAAATACGATGCAAGTTATTCTGGCCTTTGGGAATAATCTACTGCAATTAGTTCACGTATGCTTGCACTATAACAACACGTACCATTGACATTGCTTGGACACTACTTGCATTATAAACAGCTATAACCCCTACACAACCAATATAGATAGCTAGCATATAATGTATTCACATCTACTTGACCAATGTGAGCCTGAAAGCGTTCCGAGGTGATAACTTTCGGTGAATTCAATCAAATCAGTTAAATGTAGCTGTAAATTGGGCAGTTCCACTTGAGTGATATTGAGTAATGGTGGCCGCGTCGATATTGATGGGCGAGCCCGGGGCGCGCACCGTATCTCTTCGGTGACGTGTTAATTTGTCAAAACCCGACGTCATAAAGAAAAAGTTAGAAAATTCACACGTGATGACTCGAGAGAAAGCGCTCAATCGGTTACCTTCATAAAACTGATCATACCCGACAAACGACTCACAGACGGATCTCTGTAAATTATGTCTTATTTAATGCTCGAACTACTTACATAAGAGATTCCGCTCGTAAGCAACAAAATCTGATTTTGTGTTCTCCTAAGTAGTCCAAAAGGTAAAGATAACAGGTCACGCGCGCACGTCTGTCGTTACCCTTAGCCTCTTACATTTTATTACGTCCCATTACCTGGGATTAAGTCGGCATGCATCGCGTGGATTCTGTTTCATGTCACCAGCCCCGGCACTAATATCATCCGCTACTTACAACCTCGCTCAAATGCTAATTTTAAAATATGAACTGTTACGAACCGACAACATGTAACCTTGTATCTTGTAGGTACTCACGGAGCCTGAAATAATCCATTATTCTAATTAAATCTACGACTTAAAATGCTTTTATTCGACTGCTCACTCTTGTTAAGACTTTTCTTTAATCAAATGTCGAGGTTTGTTACTCTCAGTAGGTCCTTTGAGAAAGTTGTAAAAGGGATGAAAAGATAAAGTTTAGCCGTGGCTCGACACCAAATGCACTAATTGCAGAGTAGAGTGAAGTATGTACACCTGAGAGTAGGTGCTTGAACTGGCTGTGTGGGGCCGGTGATTTCATAATCAAGTACCAACTGTAATATAATTTCCCGGTCTGCGCTAATGAACGTGTATTTTGTTTCATCTGCCGTCAGTAGAACGTAAAACGCGCGTCATAAAATCAACATTTCATTTGGTCTGAGTACGCCCGGCCCCGACTCGCTGGCTTCAGCTTAAAATTTGTGTCATTAATATTTTTCATTTCCGCTATTACTTAAATAAAAATGAGAAATCCTTGCTGGGCTAATTATAGTTGAATTTAGAAATGTAACAAATATTTATTTATGTGGAGTGAATAGGTTTTGTCGTATAAGTAAACGGTGTTGAGTGTGGTGGAAATATGTTTTATTTATTTTATTGTGTGTAGACAAGTGAGGTGAGGGGGGCCTGGGGCGGGTTTTGTCAAAGAGTCGCCGAGATAAATCGCCTGCGTACGTGTTGCGGAGAGCTGTTCGATGTATCACGCTCACGTATCCAATAGAACCGGCACAGACACGTTGCGTGAGGCTATTTTCCCTTCTCTACGGCCTCATAAATCCTCTCCTTATAAATTAGATTAAAACACAATGGCCCAAGTAGGTACGTCGTAGAATTAACCTTGCCTACACCTTGTGTGTCGAATAGTTGGGAACTTTATTAAACTTGCTCGATAGATGCGTGGTAGCTGTTTGGAACTCCGTAGATACTTGTTTGCTTAATTATTGAAAATGGACATATTTATATTTACTTACATTGATGAATTTTAGCTGTTATAGAACTAGAATACTACGTAATTTAGATCAGAAGTATTGTTTACTACTAAAGTATTGCAAAATATGCGGTATTTGTGATGGTATGTATATGTGGGCAGGTATACGGTATAGGTAGAGTGGCAGGGACATCGACGCGCAACATGTTGCCATGGATTCAGTACATGATTATGAAGGCATCTTCGTTGAAATTTTTCGTCGATTATTTAAAACAAATCCTGTTCCATACATTTTGACCGTGTAGATGTTTTTTTTTTTAACAAAAAAATTCTACGCTACACGTTCTAAAGTCATGTGCTAAGTTCATGATTACAGTTTGCGCGTTGATGTCCCTGCCACCCTGTATAAAATTCAACATGACGTATGTCGGTAGCTTATCTCAGCGCATGTTGTCAAAGTAAACTCAGGGTATACAGCGGGGCCCGTAACGTTAAAGCGAGTACCTAAAGTGCATTGTTAAAATATATTAATATTATGTGAATTGTTTTGTTTCTCCCGTCGCCTTGAGACGAACTAATTAATTATGAGCTTGTGATGGTGAATATGTTAGCACGACGACAAGACAGTCGACTACTCTCCTGGGCTGTAGTTACTATTTACTTCGCTGACTGTAAATTCCAAATGTGTCTCATGTAGTATAGATCCGGTAAAAAACGTGTGCGTTCGGGAGACCTCTGTCAGGAACGAAATTCCTTACGCGGTACTCGCAAGCACACACACTCGTATATAATAGAAAGAGACATAGAGAGAGAGCGCGAGAAAATGTGAGTTTAATACGCGTTTTGAATACAAACCTATCTAGTGTAAAGTTGTTGCAATCTTGGATTTTTATTTTGACCTCGCTATCGGTTATAGCACCCTCGAAAACCATGAAAACTATCTCTCTCTCTCATGGAGTCGAAAGTAGCATGGAGGAGGCATAACGCTTTTTCGTTAGGTGACGATTTCTACTAGCTTACTCCAGTAAGCTGCGTTAAAGAACTACGTTACAACAGTACTATCTTATTCCTTGATCGATTCATCAGCCTTCAACACGTAACTGCATTACGACATACCGTCAAGGTGAATAGGTATAGAATTGCCTTCATAGGCCTGTCTATATTGAGTCTCTGTTGCATAGCTATATCACGGGCGCTGCGACGCAAAATCGGTTCTAAAAACGGGAAACGAGTGGATCACGTTAGTGTGACGCCCACTCTGCAATCGTTCGCGTTCCGGCACAAAAAGCTCTCTCAACCGGTGCTCAAACTTTATGTCACACTACTGCCATCTTTAAACCCGACACGTTATAGCTCTTTCCGATACTCGCTAATTAATCTCCGAGTACTGGTAGAGCTCAAATAAGTATCTTTTACTTACCTACCTCCTGCTATATTTACAACCCACGGTATTCATATATCCTAAATAATGTATTGTAGGTACTCGTCTTCATAATTGATGAATGTTGTAAAATTTTGTAGTAACTTTCTACATGGGTTGATGAGCAATCAAAATTCTCGGTACCTACTCCTAGTTTCAGTAATTAGTTGAAATTTAGCCTATGTTCAGGTTTAAATCTATACAAATAAATAACATTGAAATGTCTGTTTGTAATGTCAAAATAACAGCTTTTACTAAATGCATATGAAACAATGTACGGTGCTTATAACAAAGAAACATGTTTTTGTCTATCTGTCTGTTTGTTCCGTCTAATCTCCAAAACGGCTGGACTGACTTTGACGGGACTTTCACTGGCAGCTAGCTGATGTTAAAAGGAGCAACTTAACCGCGCAAAAACATTACGACCTAAGAAATCCAATATATATATACTTCTTCTTTTTCACGTCTAAACCACTGAACGAATATTAATAAAATTTGGCAAGGACATAGATGGCATCTTGGAGCAGGATATAGGCAACTTTATGTCCCGGTAGCACGTTCCCGTGGGATAATTTCACATTGACGCGGGCGAAGCCAATACAGAAGCTAGTTAAAATAACATTAAAATTGGGAAATTGCTTGAACGGTACAGTTTTATAGTAGGTAGTACCTACACGCGACCAACCTTACTAGAAAACTAATTGCTGCTCGTGGGCAAAACTCAAACAAAATAAATTGAAAAATGGCAAAATGAGTTTCTGTGTGCGAAACAAGCAACAGATTAGATGTGGTTTTTGTTTTTTTCAAATATTTAAGGAAAAACTTCAGTGGGTACCCAAACGTTTTCAATTATTCAAGAGACATTAGAATTTCAATTCAGCGGACCGTTTTATTTTTATTTTTTCTTATTATTATGAACAAGAAGGAAGCCATTAGCGTGTCGAGAGTTGAAATCGTCAGTTTTATTGGTCATTATTCGTGTTTATCATTTTTACTTTCAAGTGGTACTTGTCTTCTGGGAGTACTAAAGGAAATTTAAATAATTTATGATATTATACGACGTCGCTTGCTGCATATGGGCTTATAGGCAGCTCCAATTACCGGTCAAAATCCTTAGTTTGGCAAAGGGATTGTGGGTGGTACATACAATAGGTACATGTTTGTATTATTACTGCACCGCAGCATCGCACTAAGTGGCCAACCTGTGCATGCTCTGAAACAATCTCTTAGTTGGCTTTAACAACTCCCATGGGTAGCGTCGGGTGGTCTATCTTTAACCGGAGAAACCCTGTTTCTTTATACAGATTGCTGGAAAATTCTAAGGTCTAAGATTAATAGAAGTTTATTTATTACAATTAAAACCGAAGTTCGGTACCATAAAATTTGTTAGTAGTTATGTTTAGTTTGTATACTTTCTAAGTTCATGGTAACCGTTAGCTGAACTCGCCTTGCGTAGTGAATTGAAAAATAAAACTGCCAATTAGTATTCACCCTTTTTGTGAAGTTCCAGTTAAGTTATGATTTTAGAAAGCTACGAGCTACGGTCAAAGTAAATCTCCTTTACTAATATGTATATAAAATGAAGTACAGATACAGAGATAGTTCAATAAACAGCAGTGAATAAATATTATTAGGTTTAGAGAGATTTATGCACTGATATATTTTTTCATTTTACTTTGAGCGAAAAAGAAGAACACTTTTGTTACATTTAGGTAGGTACTTGGTTACTTACTTGCCTAATATTGGTAGGACGATATTAATTTCATTCTACTTAGTTCAGTTAATATCTATCATTAACCAACTCTAGGTATTACACCTATTTCTACACGAAAATTAAGGTTCCCAGAAAATGTCTAGGGATTGCGTCGAAACTAAATTAAGTTACATTAAGTGGCAACATCGTCGTTGGGCAAGTTCGGACGTTGTGAATACGATAAGTAAACAAAGTTTGGCAAATAATCACACAATTAGGTAAAGGCTTAGGCCCAAGCCCTTGGGGACTTCGCTACTAGCCACAGATTTTGACCCATTTAAACAGAATTATCAAGTTAGAGAAACGTTTATGAACGACCAAATTTGGAAAAGTTCGAGTTTTATTTATGGACTCATTTGGTTATGGTTGTCGTTTTACCCAGTAACTGGGTTGTGGAGGTCAGGTAGGCAGTCGCTTAATGTAAAATACTGGTACACAGCTGCACCTGGTTAGACTGGAAGCTGATCCTAACAGAGTTGGCTAGGCAGATGATGATGAAGTAAAGGGTAGTTTGGTTTAAGTCTACCACAAAATTTACAAATAAAAAAATACAGACATAAACGGTCGTGTAAAAGGTATATAAATAATCTGTAGCATAAAGCATTCAGGGGTGATTTAATACCATTTTGTGTTGCTAGATATTCATAGGAACAAAATTACTGTAACGTGTTATTTTATGAAAATAAATTACTCCAATCTATCAAAAACTTCATAAAAATCATCACGCCTATCCTCCCTAGGAAAAAGAGTTTTATTTAGAGGCTCAGTTGTACACACAGAACAGTTAAAAGGTTGTACAGCTCCGGCCGGAGACAATACTTAAGCTTTGGTTTCTTACGAAAGCGGTGAACGGTCACACAATAATGGCTGTCCAAATACAAAGTATTTTTTTGACACCTTAATGTCAAATACTGGTGAAATTCACCACGGAACCAACCAAAGCTTTACTCGTGTTTCCAAGTACGTTCTATGTGCTGGATCAGAAGGTATGCGTTTCGGTAAAATTACAGGCACATGAGACATTCCAATTTTGTCTCTAAGGTTGGCAGAGCGTGTTGGCAAATAGGTGGGTAGGTTTGTTACAGATGTTTACAGGCTGCGGAACTTTCCATCAGTCGTGCCGTCGCCCGCCGTCAGTTTGTTTGCCAACCTTTCCAATAAAAAAGTAATATTTTTCCCAAACTACCTTTCTACATTTAAACGTTAAAAATTGCTGAGCGTCCACTATAAATACGATTATAGACGTCGTTCGCGTATTATGCAATTGGACAGTCAAATATTAGTGGAACGTGATCGTAATAATATTGAAATCGCCCATTGGAATAGCATTGCGTTCTCTATCGTCCGTGTTTTATTATACCGACATCGATGAAATTGCGCGGATTTATCGACCATTTTTGTTGCCCCGTTTATTTTGGGATAGTTCAGTCAGTTATGTTTTACTAGCTTTGCACGCAGTTTTGCTCGCAATGGTAGTTTTGTTTACTTTTTTTAAATCAGAATTCCCAACTATTAACAACTATATTTGTTTTGGGCCAGTGAAGGCACGGTCCAAACCGTACAAAGTAACAATTAGTATATAAGTATTAAGGTATTCTTAATTCAATTTTACTTACATAATAAATAATACTTACAAAAAACTGGTAACATTAGATAGATGTTAATATTAAAATTAATGTTATTATTTAATTTACATCGAATGTTACCCCAAATAATTCAGACCACAAGACAGAAGCAACCATGAATTCAAAATGTTCTCATTTTTAGATAGAGGGCTCATGCTAGCCTCGGGCTAAGAATAGATAGCTCCTCTTCCCGCGAGGCTGGAGGGTACTAAAGGATCATATCAAGTAGATGAGCAGCAGTCACCTGAACATAACATTCTACTATGACCTAGTTTCCTCAAGATTTTTGGGTCAATTTGTCATACGATTGTAGTACGTGTTATAAGGCTCAGTAAGAATTATGTTCTCATAGTTGGCAACATGATGCTTAGAAGATAGGTAACTAATCTTGTTAATAGGGTAACTAACCTACTTTTTGCTTGTTGGCTATAATATCTTGAGTACTACAATAATTCAATAAAACCCAACTGCGACAAAAACGATAACTAAAAGGTACATATTACTAAAAGGTATCTATTACCTACTTATATTATTCACCACCACTGCTTATGGTATGGTTATTTCATCACCACACACCGCTCTCAAAACGGTGAAGGAAAACATCGTGAGGAAACCGGCATGTCCTAGAAGCAAAAATTCGGAGACATGTGACATCTACCAACCTGCACTGGGCCAGCGTGGTGGATTACAGCCCGCTCCTTCTCACCGAGAGGAGGCCTGTGTCCCAGCAGTGAGAACATTATAGGCTGATTATGTTATGTACCTACCTACAAGTCATCACACGTCATGTAATTAGGGCATAAATCGAACAGATTACGTGTGATTCCGGTATTTTTTGTTAGTCTGTGTGTAATGTCTTGTTTAAATAGGTAGCTTTTCAGTTAGCGTTTTTGTCGTAGTTGGGTTTTAGTTTTTAAATTTCAAATTTATTTAAATTATATTGGGGTTTGGGGTTATTAAAGATGCTACACTTCTCCATCCACTTGTTTGATTTGGGAAAATTCAACAGTAAGGGCTTGTGTATATATATTTATATATAACCAATTTATTTTTCAGAGAACACTCTTTAAGACCTTTCATTAGATACGAAAGACGCCATCTTGGATTTTATGTGACGTCATATAGTCTGTAACCCGCGGAACAATATAACGCTTCCAACGATACCTCGTGTGTCAAAACGACGAGTAGTTCAGGAGTTATGAGTAAACAGACAGACATACATACATATAGTGTTAAAATCAAACCATCCTTTGGCTTTGCCGTATCGGGTAAAAATGATTATTAAAAGATATCTATTTTACCAGAAGCAGAAACAATAATCTGGAAAAATCAAGACTATCGCGAAGAACTGGTGCAAGAAACCTATTGATCTGTGTAGGAGAAAAATGGTTAACTAGATATTGAGAACAAAATTTTTGTAGATTCAAGAATCTAACTTGACTTTGCTTCTGGTTCTCGGGACCATAAAATCGGAAGCACGGAAATAGACTCCGAGCTTCCCAGCTATTTACTTCATGCCAAAAGCAAGACTAGAATATGTTAGTTTTCCTAAACCAGTATAAACGCAAACTTTAAACTAATATCTAGCTTTAGATATAAGTAGTTGTAAGCAGTGTCCAACTGCCCACGTAAAGTCATATTGCTTTAGGGAGGCAAACGTCTAAAACAAGTTGTCTCTTTGGGGTCACTGAAAGTTTAATAACTCCCTGACTTAATTAAACAATGGCGGCCTTTTGTTGCATTTAATAAAAGATTTAGTCTTTCATTCCTTGGCTTCTTTCACCTTCTTTTATTTTCTGGGATGCTCGTTGCTATGAATAAAATCATCCAAACTTTTTAAGAGGTTTTTTGAGTGACCATTACCGCCCGGCCGTCGAGAGAAAGCGTTCCTGACATCAGTGAGATAATTCTAGTAGCTAATAAAGATCAAATTCGCCAAACACGTATTCGTTTGTATGAAACTGACAGGTGTCAAGAACATCTCTCGTCGGTCGCACAGTAATTGGTAATATTTTAACTGCTTAACAGCCGCTTTTTCTGGAAATTTTAATCAATTGTTACAAAAGAAGTTACCTGGATAATCGATAGGTTCCGGTTCTCTTTGAATAAACATTATAAAGGAGGCTGTAGTAATACATTTTTAAGAGGGTACGTGTGTACTCTGAAGCCCAGTCACCTTGAAAAAGGTATTACAGGATAAAAACTATGGTCAACAGAAGATAATGTTGTGGTTTCTATGGAATTTGGTGATCGTATATACCTACAGGTTATTATTTTGTGACTTTTTTAAAAGTCTTATCATGACTTTGTTAATTGTCTCCTTTTCTTCTTCTTTAATTAATGTAACCAGTTGCTTCACCCGCAAAAGTTGTAAGACTTGGTCGAGTTAGATGTTTCTTTTTTCTGATTTATGAACCCTTCTCTTTTAGTATAAAAAACAAGTAATGGATTTTATCTTGGCCAGGACTTTGTGTAATCTAAACTGGAGTTTGTGAAAAAATGGCCTCGTTATTTTCATGTGGTCAGATTGGAAAAATTGGTTAGTTAGTGAATTTTAAATGCAGTGTCGGCGATGACAGTTTAATGCATTACGATGCATTGCGCAGAAACAGAGCTTCATTGACACGGAATTTTCCCATTCGAAAATACGCTGTCGTTTATCACGAGATAAAAACAGAAACATATGTAATAGGATTTCTCCTTGTCTGTCCGTATGTTTTTTTTTTATTTATATAAGAGATTTATAGCAGGAATCAAACAAAAAATTGGGGAAAACTTAAGCCGTTTCAGGGTCGGCGGCAAAACGCACGAGAAACATAAACCTTTTGGTAAGCTTTATTTCAAATGTTTTTGGTTATACTATTGCTTGTATACAGGGTGGCAGGGACATCGATGCGCAACCTGTTATCATGAATTGAATACATGATTTTGAACCCCCCTGCGAAGAAATTTTACATTTTGACCGCGTAGGTATTGAACTTTTCAATGGAACAGCTGATATTTTTTTTGATAACCGACGAAAAATTTCTACGCTACGTCTAAAATCATGTGCTGAATTCATGACTATGGGTTTTATGCTAGTAATATTACGCTTCTATTGTTCCTGATTGGTTAACCACAGGTTCAAGTATAGGTAGAACCGTTATGTATCATAATACGTCTTCTTCAAGTATTTATCAAGGTTTAGGATAATTATGAAACAAATTGCAGTTAAGTAGGTAACTTGTTACCTATTCACCACTTGACATTTGATGTTGATATTTAATTTATTGCGAATACTTCTTTCAAAGTGCTTACCTATAGCTGTTTTAATGGAGTTCCACTTAAGAAAAGTAAATACTTTGTCTTTTTTTCTTTGTCGTTGTCGTCTGAACAGCCCCGCTTTTCGTAGATTTTGCCAAAATATTATTAATTAATCCTTAATAATGTTTTCGTTGTGGTGCAGTGGAAGCCCAGTGGTAAAGGCCGCGACTTACGAGTTATAGGTTCGAACCCAAGCAGGCACTTTACTCCGTGTAAATTATTTCATCACCACTGCTCACAAAACGGTGAAGAAAACATCGTGAGAAAACCGGCATGTCCTAGAACCAAAAATTTGAAGAATAGGTCTTCTGCCAACCCGCAATAGGCCCGCGTGGTGGAGTATGGACCACTTCCTCCCACAGAGAGGAGGCCATTGGGAACATTATTTTATTTTATTTTATTTATTTGGGACAAAAACAGTTATACATTACAGCATTTACAAAAAGTAGTTATATTACAGTCGAGAAAACGTATAAACCACACTATTGTCCACGAAGTGACATTGGAGTATGATAACGAAAGCGTGTCAAATGAGAGAAAAAATAAAAAGAACACATTTAAAAGAAAAATACTATACATATACCGACGGATTGAAGGAAGCGGATGACAAGAGTATCCGACTTAAGGGCGACTTGCAAGAAATTGTGAAACCATTCTTTTACATTTAGATTGTGACAGGGCGAAAATATCAAAATCAGTGAATTGTGAGTTATACTCGTAGGTTTCTAAAAGCCGGCGGAGAGGGGCTCGCACCCCGGCCTTCGTTCTACATCGCGCAGTGTAGAATAGTCGAGGTACGCGCATCTCTCGCCGAATAACAATTCTAGATACAATGTAACACAATCTATTCGAGAGCTCAGTACAATTAAATTTGTTATTGCATATACCGTATAGCATCACAACCATGATCAGTGAACGTCTGGAATCCAAGCTCAATATTCTGTAATGCTTTAGCAAATCTGCATAGGGAATCCTTGTACGGAAACACTTGTATTGCGTGGCACGAAGAAATTTTTTTCTGAACCAATTCTATTGCTTGCTTATATTTATCATAGTACGGGCAGCAGATGGGTACCGCGTATTCCAACTGAGAATGGACTAGTGTTTTATATAAGAAGAGAAAAGTAGAAGGCTTTTTGAAGTCTTTACAAGACCGCATGACAAAACTTTACATCTAAAAGACTTTGTTAATTAAGTTGTCGATATGTTCGTCTAAATGTAATTTGCAATCAAGTAGCACGCTAAGATTGCGTGTGCACTCAGTTTTTTTTCAATTGTATGTCGTTCAAGGTATATGGGAAGTTATTCATATTTTTGTTTTTAGTAAAATAAATAAAGTGGCATTTTGGAAGACTAAGATGAAGTTTATTAACTAGACAGTATTGTGAAAGCCTGCATATGTCCTCTTGTAGTAGCAAACAACCCTGAGAGTTCGCGCAAGTCTTATAGATTTAATGTTATCGGCGTACATTAGGAATTTAGAGTTGACTATGCAGGATTTTATGTCGTTTATAAACAAGATAAAAAGCAATGGGCCTAAGACAGATCCTTGAGGCGCACCTGATTCGGCGACCACCCAATCAGACTCGAATCCATTGATAACAACCTTTTGAGTCCTCTGAAATATATATGAAGCAAACCATCTGAGTAAGTTGCCTCTTATGCCATTGAAAGCGATTTTATCGAGAAGCAATTTGTGGTCCACCTTGTCAAAAGTCTTCCGAAAATCAGTGTATACAGCATCAACCTGCGTGCGCATGTCCATGTTTTGAAACAAAAATTGTGTAAAAATGATTAAAATTTGTGGTAGTGGATTTGGATTTAACGAAGCCATGTTGCTCGGGTATAATAAGGTGATTTAACTGTGGAAATAAGTGACTGTGCATTAGACCCTCAAAAAGTTTAGACAAGGTGGACAAGATAAATATGGGTCGATCATTCTTAACGTTTCCTTTGTCACCGCTTTTGTGAATGGGCGTGATGAAAGCCCTCTCCAAACACAAGGGAAAATCCCTTCCCTGATACATTTGTTAAATATTATGTGTAACGGGACACAGATGGTTTGTGCAGTGTTTTTAAAGAATGAAGGGGGCAGGCCGTCCGGGCAAGCTCCTTTAGCTAAGTCTAATGAATGAATGTCTAATCCTGGGGGTGTCCAGGTGTTAGGGTCAAAAGTTGAGGGCTCGTATACTGAATTGAAGAAGCTAGAAAATAGTGAACATATCTCAGCAGGGCAGTTAGATGATTTGTTTTTGTACTGCTGCTGCTGGGATTCCAGAACCTTTCATTCGGTTAGAGATGTTCGTTCGTTCAGAAGTGCTTGACATTAATAGGTATGCTTTCTTCAACAGTTTGCATGTACTTATTGTAACACTGTTTACAAAGTAGTTTGAAAGGTTTACGCTGAATAGAGAAGAATTATAGGCTGATTATGCGATTTTCTCAATAAAAAAATAAGTGGGTCTCTGACAGGATGACTTGCTATAATGTTGAATTACGTCCAATTAACAAAATAGTGCAATGTGAAGCAGGAGATCTATAGCTTGGTACGTGGTTATAGCTGTCTGTGCTGTACACATCCGCAATGCCACTAGGGGCATCGGATAGGCGTTACTATCACAAAGGCGAAGCTGAGATGCCTCATTTGCCACTAATTACCTAGCATCCGATCCATTCCCTTCAGAAATAGGTCTGGTGGTAGTGCGCCTTCACAAAGAGCTCTACATAACATATACATAATTAGCTTATAATGTTCCCACTGCGAGGACGCCAGGCTATTTCTCTTCGAGAGGTAGTGGGCTGTAATATACCACGCGATCCCAGTGCGGGTTGGTAGATGTCACATGTTTTCGATTTTTTGGTTCTCGGACATGCCGGTTTCCTCACGATGTTTTTCTTCACCGTTTTAAGAGTAGTGTTGATGAAACAATTTACACTAAGTAAAGCGCCTATCTGGGTTCAAACCATATTATAACTTGTAAGTCGCGGCCGTTACCACTGGGCCACCACTGCTCTCCAACAAAGAGCGTTACTATTACCTACTGAAACTATTCACTTCTAGATTATTGTTTTCTTCATTTCAGTTTATACACCAAACGCTGAATATTCGGATACATTTCCTCGTACCGTATACTATTTGCCTCCTAAACACATCGTGTTTCGGAAACTTTCTATGCATCTTTCACATTGTCCCATTTTATATGGAATATGAAGCGAAAATTTAAAAGTACAGTGCAAATGGAAGTAAAGGTTAGCGCACATGCTGTCGGGGAAGAGCGGACGTGGAACGTGTATAGCGTGTTTTCCTTACATGTCTTATTTGATAAACAAATATGGTACGAAAATCACGAGTTTTCGCATCAATCACAAACTTTAGGTTGGGTTTGAACAATAATGAACATTGATCTTTCTGAGAAACACATACGGTATAATTTTGCATCAAAAACTGTTTCAAATAATCATCCAAGCATATTTATTATCTCAAAATGAAATTTTCAGGTCGTACCTACGCCTTATTTGTCTACGTATTAAGTACAACAAAAACACATTTTAGGAGTGTGAACGCCATGAACATGAGCCTTCCTGTACTACAATCAATGGCCGTAAGGGATACCTATAGTCTTAATCAAAACGCATGGCTAACGGATTAATGAACTCAGTACGTTGTGATTAAACTGACCTGATTTCCAAGGTGCCATTTGCGATACCTACTTTGTTTGGTATCTGTTCGTATTCAACTTTTTTGTTGTGTTTGGAACTGTCCATCCTGTCTGTCCGTCCTGTGCAGGGCAAAAGCTGTCCACATCTACCAGTTTTTTTGTTATCTTTAAGTCATGCTCATGTCATGCCATCAGAACCTCAGAATGGCAAATGCAGCACTTTCAGGAAACTACAGAAAATTGCGTCCCCGTTCATTCCTTTGAGTCCAATGAACTGGGATATGCGAAGAAGTGCTAAGTGCAGTTTTTTGCCTCTGCAAAGTTGCTCGCTGTTTCCCAGCATGAGAAGTGTTAGGACTCGTTTCTGTCTCTGCAACCCTGCTCGCTGTTTCCCAGCATGAGAAGTGTTAGGACTCGTTTCTGTCTCTGCAAACCTGCTCGCTGTATTCAAGCATGAGAAGAGGTAGTGGTCGTTTTTGTATCTGCAAGGCTACTCTCTATATCCGAGCATGAGAAGAGGTGGGGGTCGTTTTTGTATCTGCAAAGCTGCCCGCCGTATCCCAGCATGAGAAGAGATGGGGGTCGTTTTTGTATCTGCAAAGCTGCCCGCCGTATCCCAGCATGAGAAGAGGTGGGGGTCGTTTTTGTATCTGCAAAGCTGCCCGCCGTATCCCAGCATGAGAAGAGGTGGGGGTCGTTTTTGTATCTGCAAAGCTGCCCGCCGTATCCCAGCATGAGAAGAGGTGGGGGTCGTTTTTGTATCTGCAAAGCTGCCCGCCGTATCCCAGCATGAGAAGAGATGGGGGTCGTTTTTGTATCTGCAAAGCTGCCCGCCGTATCCCAGCATGAGAAGAGGTGGGGGTCGTTTTTGTATCTGCAAAGCTGCCCGCCGTATCCCAGCATGAGAAGAGATGGGGGTCGTTTTTGTATCTGCAAAGCTGCCCGCTGTATCCCAGCATGAGAAGAGGTGGGGGTCGTTTTTGTATCTGCAAAGCTGCCCGCCGTATCCCAGCATGAGAAGAGGTGGGGGTCGTTTTTGTATCTGCAAAGCTGCCCGCCGTATCCCAGCATGAGAAGAGATGGGGGTCGTTTTTGTATCTGCAAAGCTGCCCGCCGTATCCCAGCATGAGAAGAGGTGGGGGTCGTTTTTGTATCTGCAAAGCTGCCCGCCGTATCCCAGCATGAGAAGAGGTGGGGGTCGTTTTTGTATCTGCAAAGCTGCCCGCCGTATCCCAGCATGAGAAGAGGTGGGGGTCGTTTTTGTATCTGCAAAGCTGCTCGCCGTATCCCAGCATTATATGCGTTCACCTTTACCATTGCAAATGGAAGTTAATGTGAACGCGAGTTTTGTCGGAGGTAATAAATGTCAGGTGCATGTCCGTCGTCGTTGCGTCCGCGTGCCTTGGTTCGTGGCTTTTTCTAACTTACATTAAGGAACGTTTTTTATAGGGCTGTGTCGGCTAATGTATGTCTGGCGAGGCAAATACCTCGTTCTGAGTCACTTTGTGTCCTCAATTTGATGTTGGACGTGATAGTTTAAATTCTCTCTTCTAGGTATTCTCGAATTGTGCCGTGGGGCGAGTAAGGCGAATTCAATCTGTAATTAGCAACATAAGTACGTCTGTAGGCATTCGTATCTTCCTAGAAATTATTTAGCACGGGGTTTCTAGAGTATAAAGGCGATTGGATATTCCTATAGGAAACGATTATCGTATTTTGACGGTCGAGTCCTCTTCCATAGAGGTGTAGACCGTCAAAATACGATGATATGTTTAAATCAACCATTGCTCAAAACCGTTAAAAACCTTACTGCTGAAAAAAGAAATGCATGAAAAAGGCGACTCTACTGATAAGTATAAGTATATACTCTATATGTATAACGTTATATTATAATAAGACGTTTGCAGAGCTCGCGGTGCGTTTAAGACGCCTACACATCGGCGCGGTGCGGTGCGGCGTGGCTTCCGCCGAGTCAAACACGCGGTTGTGGGGCTAATAGCACATTAGAGCAGCCATCTCGACGGCGCAGCTTTAAATATTAACGCCTCGGGCCAACCAGCCCTCCCACTGAAAAAGCCTTTTTATTTGTGGATAACGAGATCGCGCACTGCTTTTACTGTATAATGAAGTTTCTTCTTTCCTGGTAATGAGTTTCATATAGTTATTTATCACGCTGTTAAGAGGTGATAAAGGTGGTGCACGATGTTGTAGCATGAGATTTTTATATGGATTTATGGTTATGACGCCGTTATCTCGGAATACAGCTTGTGTATTGCACCCATTTAATTAAGATAATATTATCTTTAAACAACTTTGAAAGAGGAGGTTTATTTGATACCTACTACGTGTCCATGTTACGGAATGATGAGCGAATTTCGTCTGTTTCCTTTCGTGTCGCTCGCGCCTCACGAGCAGATGTGCGCAACCTTCGCCATGAATATTTATGATTCGATATGTAAACGCTACTCAATAAAACATTTAATTTTACGTATTTTTGAAATCTGGAATTGTCATTTCCCTCTGGCTTTATATTGTATACGAACAGTAATATATTTGAAAAAGGGGGTCGAGTATTTTTATTCTCACGGATAAAAATATTTTATACCTCTGCAGTACAAATAGCGAAATTTTTTCCGAAGCTGTAACGATCGTTATTAAAAACTTGTTCGCGATTCGTGATTTTAATTTTTCGACGAAACTTTCGCAATATTTCTCGCTGGAGGTCGCGGCAAAACGAAATTTGCATATTCAGCAGTAAAATTTACGTCACAAACAATGCCCTATTACGGTACAATGGAAATGTCTTTACATTGTTGCGGCGGTTCGGCGGTCGGCGGTCGGCCGGCGCGCGGCGGTCGAGCCGCGCGTTTCACGGACTCAAAGGGCGGCCGTCGGAGCTGATTTACGGCGAGGACCTGTGGCTGCTCGTGTTTAAATGAAAATTATACACGGCTCGGAGCTATGGGGGCGCGACCTTTCCCTCGTAAAGTAACTAATTTATGAACTCGTGATACTTCAGCGGGGCCGCCCACGCTCCGCTCTTGAAATTTTAAACACCACCGCCGCTGTGCAACTGCTGAATTTTTGACGCAACGTTACACATCTTGACTTTTCACAGAATCAATGCTTTCACATATGGATACATCACACGTGTAATTTTGACTGACACTTTACTCTCGTTGGTACAGTGATACGAGTAGGTACTTAGTTGCTTTCGTGCAAGTTACCAGACACCACCACATAAGATGGTTGCGTAGGATTCGAGTATTTTTTTTTCACAAATTAGTTCATTAACTTTTATGTGTGCAGCATTAGTCAATAAACAAAATTTACAAAAATAACACTGACATACGGATCCATTGCTAATCCTACTGACTAAAATAAATTCCTTCGAATCGTATTGAAATATTAATTAATTATATTATAACATGGATATCCTGAGTGGTTATTGTTATACTAAGCTATGAGGTTGAGTAAGTGGAGTATTTGCCTAATTACCTAATAAAGAGTTTGCGAAAACATTAAACAAGAATGCCACATACGAATAACCTTGGCAGCGAACTAACTCCCTCGTACCCAACCCAATCTGTCACTCCCCTCCCTAACCACAACAACAAATCGTTAGCGCCTAGTTAATTGTCAGTTTGTAATTCATATTAAGCTAATTAACGTAACAGCATGTATATCACATAAGTACCTAATAATATATGCGAAGGTACAAGCCATTATACAGAGCTAACCCGTATCCATATTGAGTGCGGCCCGGAATTTTGATTAAGCACAAACTAGATTATGTTAAGGGTAAATTGAGACCGTTTCTTAAACTACTATACAGTTAATAGTGTTTGCTTAAACTTGCTAGTTACTTATTTGCTCGCCGACATCGGCTGCGGAGTTATGACGGAAGTTTGCTTATGTGTACCTCTATGTAAGTTCCAGACTTAACTATGCAAATTATAATACAAATCTGCTTGGTGGAGAACGCTTTTTGGAGAATTAAAGAGAAGTTTGTGGCTGCACTGTGTTGATAAAGGACGGATATTTTAAGAAGTTTTTTTTAATGAGTTTTTTAATATTGCTGTGAAATTAGGTACGGTAAGGATAAAAAAAAACTCTGAATGAAAAAGTAGTACCTAAAGGTAAACCAATTCCTCAGGTTCAAAGATTTCCTTCGGGCACTTATTTAATAAAAAAATATTTTCATATTTTATATCAAAATTGTCCAATCAACATGGCTTTAATACCTAAAACAGTATCATCACAACGTCAGTCTCGCATAATTCCTTATTCTGTATTAGACGTCAGTAATTGGCACTCTAACCCTTAAGATCTCACGCGACTTGTACCAATTTGGTACCTAATCCACAGCTTCACACGAAACATGAATCTTGCATCAAACTAACAAATATATATTGACATTTTCAGTGACCCTAGTCAGTACAGAATTTACTAGTATTGAGCTGAAATTTTCGGATACTGCAGAGTGTTCATATAAATATGTATGTCGGTGACTTAGTCATTTACATATTTTTGGGCGGATATGAAAGGCGTGTGAAGTGAAGTCTGCGACCAAGTCGTAAAACGTAGGGTACCTGTATCAAATCCCTTAGTAGAAAGAACTGAAAACATTCCACTGCAGCATTATAGCAGCGATACTTCGTAAAGCTTTTTTTTTGTTATCAAAAACTCATATAAGTAGTAAAAAAAAATACAAATTAAGTTACAATTGGGATTTCTAAAGCACATGGTTTCTGTAAGACATTCAACTATTGTAATTTTACTGATTACAGTTCTTGATAAAACCATAATGGAAAAACTTGGCTAAGTGAAATTAGTTGCAAGTAAAATCTCTTATATAGCGTGTCCGCTACATATTTTTCAACTAGGTTTTCGCTACGCATTTTTCACTCGTCACACTTGACGAAGGGCATGGAAGGGCCTTGAGGTCAGGTAGAAAGGCAGCGCAATGCTTGCATCGTGAGCATATCCTGCGCCATGTGCAAGTAACCTCGTGGATTTATAATATATAATGAATAAAAGTATTATCAACATAAATAATCTCAAATCGTAAGATATCCAATAAATGTCCACTGTATTCATTATTACACTGGTAAATACAACACGAAACCATTTCGAGCCGCTCAGTCAGATTACGTTCAAAACTTCAAAGTAGTGCTATCAGGAGCTCGAGCCACTCCTGTATTTAAATATTATACCTCTGAATGAGTAGCGAGGCTGCTTCACAATCTTAGTAAACGTTTCAAAATGCACTCTGCCGCTCTTAATGCAACTGTGACGACAAACTCACAACTCGATTAGGTATCCACAGTTGCTTTCAGAAAAAATCCAAATCCACATTGATTGGCTATTTCGTAAACACGAAAATCATATCCCGGTTATTGGCACACGAACGTAGTTTATTTGGTCACTTTTGAGCGTACTCGTAGTCAAAGGGAAACTAGTTAATCATAGTTATTTCCTACGATTAAAGCCACCCAGTGAAATTACCCAACAGCTTTTAGATAAATAGCACTTCTAGACTCATGTAAACAGTCGTTTATGTAATTATTCGTAGTCAAGAGCGCTATACAAGCGCAGATGTTTAGCCATTTGGGCGGACATGAAATATCGAACCTGTTAACTTTATCGTCAAGATTAAGCTATAAAACCCAGTCTTCATTAAGCTACACTCTCAGCAACTCTAGTTTAGTGTAAATCAGCGCATCTATAAGGTGGTCGAGTGTCCGTAAACTGAATATTTATGGGAAGGCACTCTCAATGTACCTACTAAACGAGCCAGACACTAGCGTCACAACGATTTTGCATAATTTATGCACTAAAATATGCTGAAATTTATGAAAATAAGGTGGTTAAAGGACTGATATCAAAAGGTTGAAACGTATTTAAAACTTAATTAACGCGAAATGAATTCAAAACGCTTTTGTAGCTGACGTTAAGGTAGGAATAATGGAAATTTTCACTGACTAAACGAGGGGCTTAACTTTGTTGAGAATACGTACAAGTATTTCGGGAATGTGTATAAGTAAAATGTAAGTACCTACCTATAGTAAATCCGACATCAGACGTTTTCATGACACGGTTGCAATTTGCAAAGCCGCTAAATCGTAACGGTGGTTATCCTCGGCGAGATGAGAATATCTCCAGTGGGCAGGCAACACGCTCACCATTAAATCCTGACTGGCCCCCGCCACCCCGCGCCCCCTTGCGCCCCCTCCGCCTAAATCCCCCGTAGCGCCGGCTCCGGCGCGCCCGCGTCCTCCACGCTCATGCAAATTATTCACAAAGTACGCGTGTAAAGCGCCCCGCACGCCTAACTGGCCACCAGAGTACCCTCCTATATATACAAAATGTAAAACAAATGAAATGAGATTCACTAAAAACTGGAACCGAGAGCAAATACTTTTATTGTACTTGCTCTACTCTTGTAACATTTTATAAGCGATCTCTCCCAAGTTGATGGAAAAAGTATCAATTTTCTTTCTGTGTGTAACTTTCTGATCTTGTTGCTTTATAGCGGTAAACAGTTTAAGCTTTCAAGGCAGCTACCGGGGAGAATCGAAGTTTTATCGTAATAATAAAACTAGTAGGCACTATGTTGGAACTATCACAGAATTAGAAATTGCTCTACTCCAAGATACTTTATACTAAAGAAGATAAAGAGGGAGGCAGATTTAATTATCTAGTGGTACCAAGAAAGTTATTGGATTAGGTTTCTTAGAAAATTAAACGTGGGTGTAGCGTGTCTAAGACGCTTACTAATACTAACTCGTGTGCCTCTTAACAAGAGCAAGTGTTCCAGATTACAATTTATATGAAAACCAGCCACCTTTTTAGTGGTGTCGTACCTTAATTATAATTATGCGAAAGTACTTTAGTTTTAAATGAGTTTAGGCATAAAAACAAACGTGGTTGGGAACTTCAGCAGGTAGATATGTACCTACATAACCTACAAAGCAAAATTAATGATAATTGGGTTAACGGGAAAGTTCATAATTTTTAAAATTATTTTCTGCCTGTGTTGTACCGACTTTTTCTATTCCCCTTATTTAGATATTGAACTAATACGGACTAACCCTGCCGAGAAACCGAATTTTTTTCGCGAGGAAATAAATCTGTTTTTAGGGTAACCTTATTTTTCCCACATGTGATTTAGCACCTACATATCCTAAAATACACCTAAAACCTGCCCACACCCAAACAGCACAACAAAAGTGAAATATTAAATCAGCCATTTAACTAGCAGCACAATGCTCGCAATTCATAAAGAATATTTTTATGAAAATTTTAATACTCGCCCATACATGCGACCTCCTCTCATAAATCAAGTACTTCCGGCGCCCTTTGAATTTCCGCGCGCCGATGATATACCGCGTCTGTGACAATGCCTGCCTTCGCCATTTATACACCAATATTCCTTTTGACAGAGAACGACACTAATTGAACGGGGGAAGCCATTCGGCTTTGTGTTTTTTATTTGCTTAGAACAGCAATACAAGTTTAAGCACTTGTCATTGCTGGAGCAGAGTCCTCGATGACAAAGGTCTGTTTTACAATTAAACTAGACCAGAATATGTATTGTGTAGGTAGCTATACGTTCAAAGTCTTACCAAAAATCAAGACTAAATATACATAGTACCTAATGTACATTTCTGTGTGGTACTTAAAAATGTATAAACAATGTAGCAAGATTGTAGCGTATACGAGAGCTACGATTTGTAGCCGCCGTGGCCGCCGGCAATTTGCTACAAATAATGTAACCGCAAACTTACGGCCATTACATTTTTTATGATTAATGTTGTTTTTATATGATTTTATTACATTTTGTTTTCGGTATTGGTTCTTCCGGATCTGATCTCTAGGGTAGCCAAGTGTTACTGAATTTTCCCTTTAAGTTAATTGGTCATACAAAAAAAAATAATTATACCTTCTTCAGTCTAAGTAAAAAGAAAACCATGCTAATCCATGAATAAAGAAACTAATGCTCACTAACCAGAACACGACAGGAGACCGTTAATATAACAAGAGTTTCATAGTAATCTGATGCCTATTATCGCGCGCAAGTTGTAAACATCATGGGAACGGGCCATTTGGTTAGAAGGCTAAAGGCTGTTATATTTAGTTGCTATTTACACATCCAATATGCTTTCGTCTGTGGCTTTCAACGGTAATGACGTAGGTAGTGAATTCCCTCTACGCGAACCTAAATATTAGTGCTAAATCTAAAATTCAAAACCAGCGACCTAAATTTAGAACATTGTGCGCAAAATGTATCACAAAATATTTTACTATAGATCTTTATTTTTATTATTCTAGGCTAGCAACTAGAGATATTTCAAAAGCATTACTTAAAATGCAAGAAGATATAGTTTGGCATCATGCAGGCAGTTAGTAAGAGAACCGCGTTCGTCGGCCGCTGCCCGTACGTTCGGATATTCGTTCGGATCTCCCGCTTTTCCTACAGATGGGAGTGCAGATATATATTTCTGGTAGGTCGCGGCCGACGTGCCGGCACCGGCCGATATTTCGTGCTCCCTGGGCGACAATAATTTGTTGGTCCGTCGTGCCACGGTTCGTGTATTGCCGACGATTTATCTCCTTCAAGCGTACACTCTAATCGTACCCGATATGAAAGATCGTCACTGCCGGTTTGGGATTTCGCGGTTTAATGGAAATGACTGCTTTCCATCTTTTATTTCTAAAGTAGCAATTCAAAATTTTACTCCAGCTCGAAACGAGAATTATGTTTTTTCAGACGTTTTACGATATTTGGAGCAGATGCTTACAGACGTTTTACTGCCGCTAACCGCAAGAGAGATTCTTATTGGCGGAGACTTTTTAAAATTTCCTTCTATGCAATATTTTACGAAGTGTATAAGCTTCGAAAATTTTACGACGTGACACTTTAAATTCTCCTTCACTTCGGCTATGATCCATATTTCTAATGCAGTGCGAAGTAAATCTGTGTTGGTGTCCCTGAGACCACGTTCAACCAATATTTGAGTACGCTCATGTTCGTAAAGCTATTTGGTTTACGACTATGGCGGGGAACATCCAAACACAACTCGGATTTCGTATAAAAATAACGGATATTTTGAGTGTAGCATTTAACATTTCTGTGTGATAAATTAACCATCGCAAAGTGAAAATTCTGTTATTTAAATATAACTAAAAGCGCCGCCGTTAATATGAACCGCTATTTGTTGTAATTATATTTTATGTTTGCTGAGCGCTTAAATTAGTTTTTGAATAAACATCACAAGCGATTTTGCGTTGTTTGTATCAGGGAGATTAACTTGGGTGTTTTCATTCAGCGGTTGGGTTTACAGTTCAATGAAAACAATTTGGTGTGAACAAAATAAATCGATGTCTTATAGGTTGTTACAGTAACCGGAGCACTTGTTTATGGTATTTTCGTACCAAATATGGGGCAAATTAATAGTGAGAGAGTCCATTATCCTGCATTAAGCACTCGGTGGGGCGAATGGGACATAATGGCGCGTCGCTGTCGACGTAGGCTCTTTCATGCTTCTTAATAAAAACGTCACTACTGCCCGATACACATTATCTACTTTTTAATAAATCGTAAATACTGTGCTAGATAAAAAGGATGACTTTTATTAATTATAGCGAACTTTACACTTTAATATAGGGAACAAAGTATCAGACTACTACCAAGTAATTATTGAAATGACTGTTTACGTTGCTAACTAAATACTTTATATTTAGTTTAGATTTTTATCCTACAAAGGAAGGGTTGCATTTTATGGTCTTGTTTGAGGCTGATTTTGGGTAGGCTGAGTTCTCAGAGGTCGCAACTGGAGTCATTTATTATGTAACGTGTCGATACTACAGATGGCTTTGTGAGATCTTGCCCAAGTAGATATGGGTCAGTAGGTGTTAACCCATGGCCGTCATCCTATTCCCTCTGATAACGCAATATACCTACTCAGAATGTGTAACAAGATTCTCTGTTCCTGAAACCAATAAGAATTATATTGACTTAATCCTTAGAGTTCCATATAAAGCAGTTTACCTACTCACATAGCTGTATAGAGACTCACTGTTTACAGTTCATACTCAGATTGCACTGATAGATTCATAAAAAATAATATCTGATAAAATATTCTCTAATTTGCTAGTTTTGTAAGAATCTGAAGAACTTAGGTATGATATGATATGAAGGTGGTGCAAACCATTTACAACACAATGAAAACGATATGTTTTATAGCTATAAATATTTAATATCAAAAGACAAACCCCCTACTAATGTCGAAAAAACACACAAAACTCACACATAATTTACAATGCAATAACACCACCGATTTGAGTGGTAGCAAGTTTCCAACGGCCCATAAATATACTTACATACGAGTAGATACACGCCACACCGGCGTGAGTGAGTTTGTGATCTCTTTGAAGTGTAGATTAAGGTGCAGTGTCACTAAACATGGCAACACTGGCTGTTAAGTGTATCTTGTTTTGTATGAAATATGCTGCTTGGGCGACATTGTTGTTGCTTTCGAGTGAGTTTACAAAGATATTGTAATTTTTTGTATATTGGTGTTGTTAGGTGATTTAGGCGTTGATTTGCAGCTTAGTTGTGGTTTATACTTGAATAAATGTGAAGTGTGGCTTTAGTTTTACAGTAACAGATAAACACATAGGGACGTTTAAATGTTAACAATGTATGGTTAAACAGTCGCTAATCGTTACTTAACTCTAAGAAACGTTTATAAATATAAAATAAATAAAACTCCAGAATGAGTAGGTAGTCCGTTCCGAATAAAAGTATGTTTTTTCTTTCGTATGGTAACATTTTTACCTTTTAATTCGTTTTTAAGCTTACTTTTCATTTACATAACATCATAATCAGCCTATAATGTTCCCACTGCTGGGACACAGGCCTCCTCTCAGTGAGAGGGAGTGGGCCGTAACCCACCTCGCGGGTCCAGTGCGGGTTGGCAGATGTCACATGTCTTCGAATTTTTGGTTCTAGGACATGCCGGTTTCCTCACGATGTTTTCCGTCACCATTTTGAGAGCAGTGGTGATGAAAGAAATTTCACAAAATAAAGCGTCTGTCTGGGTTTGAACCTACGACCTACTACTCGTAAGTCGCGGCCGTTATCACTGGGCCACCACTGCTCTCACTTTTCATTTATTTTTTAATAAATAATTTGTAATTCACAGTACCACTCCACGGAAAATGTACGAGTAGCAATGTAGTGTCTCAAGCTTGAATCGCATTTTGTACGTCGTAATATTTTAATATTTCACAAACTTTCACAGTCTTCAATTATTAACAAACAAATTGACAGTGTAACAGATTATCTAATCTTTGTTACACATTATGAATTCTATTCCTTATAGAGCTAACACAAAGTGAAGGGAAACGTAGTGAGGAAACCCAGTGTTAATAATTAATTCGGAGCGTGTAGACCCTGAAGTTACGCAATTTGTTGCCTTAGCGCCGACTAACGGCGCAATGTGGGTAGATTGAGAGCCACGCATTCACTACAATGACTGACAATCGGTTTAGACTCGATCCATTCTGTACTGCCATCGATACATGATAAAATATTCTTGGCAACCTATAAGCCAATTGAACGAAATTAGATTCTCTGTAACCATTTCGAACTATGATTTTGATTCGAGAATTGAAAAGCCGTGCAATAGGTATTTTCAATAATGTACCCTATTGTCTTCTTGTAGGTCTGGCTTTACAAATTCAGTCTTTCAAGGCTTCCATTTCAGGCTTTGATCACTTTACCAGTCTAGACAATTATGCCTTCAGTTTATATACGGTCTCATTATTTTATGAACTTACAGCGTAAAGCCAAAGGCGTTTTAGGCCTCATATTATTTGGTAATACCCCTGTTGGCATAAAATTTTAAGGCATAATATAGTTTGGCATAACGTTTTCGGATAACTTTTATTAGCATAATAATACTGCTGCATAAATACTTTGGAATAATGCAAAGGTTAGCATAACTATCATTTAGTCTATTATGTTTTGGCTTAAGTTGGAGTTGCATAAATTTTAAAGGCATTTAGCATAATTAGTATTTAGGAATACAATTATTAGGTATGATGTTTCCTGATATTTACTACTATTATTGAATCATATGGGTTAGATTAGGTTAGAACAATGACCATTAACGCCAGATCCCCTCTATTGTTGGTGTTGTGGTTTGGGTTAGAATGCGTTTTTAACATTATGCTTTATAAAATTATGCTTCATTATTATTATGCTACCAGTATTTATGGCAATAAGCATTATGGCAAAACATTTATGCCTAATAATATTATGCGTAATGATCATTATGCTGAATTTCGTTATGCCAATGTAAATTATGATAACATATTTTATGCTTATCATTAGTAAAATGTATTATGTAATAGTAGGTATTAAACAAAAAATCTTCGACCTCTCTTTCTTTTCTTGGAAAAAATAAACATTACAACCTTATTGGGGGCCATTTGAGGTTGAAACACTAGGGTCGTGAGGTCCGAGTGCTCATCGAGTATTTCCGGACATCGCCAAGCGGTTGGCCGACTCTTCAGGTCACCAGAGGGCAGGCCTTTTAGGTCAAAGAATCCGAATTGCCATCCAACGTGGCAACGTGGCCAGCCATTTGGGCACTTGGGTCATCAAAAAAATTCGTCCTCATCGCTGCCAGTAGGAGACAGCGATGAGGACGAATTTTTTTGATAACCAATGATCTGTCCCCTTTTTTATCCTTTTTATACTTGTACATAATATAATATATGTATATATTTTAGTGTTAGATTGTATATTGTATTTAAGATTCCTTTTTTTAATTTATTTTTGTCATTAACAATTACTTAATAAGCATGTGAATAAATATGAAAATTAATTAACAATACAAATTTGTTGTAGACAACGATGCGGCCGAATTTTTTGATGCCATATGATTCTTTCATTTTTATATACCTACCTACTTGTGCATAATTATAAATAACATTACAATTTTACAAATACACAAGAGTATCTTTAGTAAAACTTTCGAATGCAGCTAATGGACTATTATAAATTCAAGAAGTCTCAAACTTATAACAATCGCAGAATGTTCCCGTAACAACTTTACAACTAGGAACGTCTGTTTATTTCTAAAAAAATCCCAAGAAATATCCACTTGCTTTTATACAAAATATCATTACGGTCCGTCTTCAGGACAGCCATGAGGAAAACACGCTAAGAAAATCGTGATATGAAATAGAATAGAGCTGATGAAGTTGAAGGAAGAAATACAAACAAAAAGATGGAATCAAATAAACATTATGGAGCTGGATAAACATTGAAATATACGGGAATGATCCCGTAACTTATGGGTTTTGTTTTGATGACATAATCTTTTCAATATTGCCTTATTTCATATGGTTTTATTGTGGTTTCCATTAATTATTGTACCTTTGATTTCAAAACTCAAAAATATGGTAGATTTTTACTTTTAAATTGCCAGAGAGTCGGTTTGTTAGCAGAAAAGTTGAAACTGCTCGTTCCAAAGTGATTGTTATTTTTGGAGAACTGAGAAGAACTGCATGGTAAATCTTTTAAATATTTTTTTACATAACTTTTTTTATAATTAAATAACTTATCATAACATCACGCCTGTAATAAAGTCCTCCAAACCGAATTTCGGCCATAGCGACCAATCTCACCGGCCTTCGGCGCGCAGAGCACACAGGTGCACTCTCTCTTTCCTCGCTCTCATTGTCCGATGGGACGCAATCTGATACGACCGGAGAGAGATCGTGCTTTCGGAGGCACGGGGGTATCACACCGCCAACTTCTAAACTCCGGGCTATTACTAAGAAATTCCCAATGGAAAAAACCCAAGACATTTTAGCCGAACTGGAAACCGAACCCAGGAATCGAGAGTCTCTTTTACAATTAGGAATATAGAAATAAAATACCAACGTATAATTTTCGACATATCCCGCAGGTATTCCCGTTTCCGACCTGTTGGACCCGACCCGAGGACCTTTCAGTATAAAGTTGCAGATTGTCTAAGCCTCCACGATTGTGCCGCTGGCCGCCGCTACCGAACGTTCCCGAGATTTGAATATCATGCTGATGGATTAGTTTGCCGTTCGGATTACTGATAGTTGTCGGTCCATTCTACGGACAGTAACCGGTATTCGATGAAAATTGGTTTACCTTACGGGCAGATATCTTTAACGTACTTTTATGATTTTCTACGAAAAAGATTTTTGTTTTTTTTTTATGAGTTGTAGATAAAAGCTTTTTTAACAGTATTACTGCATCTATCCAAATTACTACTACAATATTAAATATATTGAAACATAATAACAGATATTATAAGTAAAACGAGGCACATGCACATGACATGAGACATATAACATGACATGTTTTGAGGGACATGTGAAATTTACTTAGGTTAGTCCAGTGTCTTTCGCGGTTCTGACTGCCTCCCTAACGACGTACGTTCATCATCATTTGCCTAGCCTTTTCCCAACTATGTTAGTCGGCTTCCAGTCTAACCGGATGCAGCCGCCACACACCAGTTACTGGGTAATACGATACCCTTGGTAAGACTTGGTAAGACTTTGGGGCTTCTGACGACCCGTAACGGCTGTCAAAGATTCCAGACCCGGGACCGACGCGACGGTTTAAAGTGCTTTCTGAGGCTCGGGGGGCGACGCACATTCATGAAATTAATACACGATTTATGATGCAAGACTAATATGATGACCATATCAACAGTTTACAAATAGTTCTGATTATTTAAAGCATCTACGAATTTACGAGGTGAGAAAACCAGAGCAAAAACTATTCATTTAATTTAAATTGCAAGAAACAGGCCTTGGTGCTGGCCTAGCGCGTCTAAGACAGTAAGAACAGGGTTAGTAAGATGCTCAAAGGCGATAGGCTGGCAAGACGCCAATACTGTGGGTATTGAGGTGATCTTTATGTTACAGCACCTTATACCTATGCGTATACAATAACAACTGGACAGAATGGGTCTTAAGTCCTCTAAGATATGGTAGGTTTTATGTTAGATGCTAGTTATGTGAGGCAAGTCATTTTCATCATTCATATATAACATACATACACAATCAGCTTATAATATTCCCACTGCTAGGACCCAGACCTCCGCTCTTCTAGAGGGAGTGGTCTGTAATCTACCACACAGGCTCAGTGCGGGTTGGTAAATGCCACATGTCTTCGATTTTTTTGTTGCTGGGATATGCCAGTTTCCTCACGATGTTTTCGCGCCTGCCTGAGTTCGAACCCACGACCTACAACTCGTAGGTCGAGGCCGTTTCCACTGAGCTACCATTGCTCACATCATTGCATAGCCATCCTGTTACCTATACCTACTAGATCCCTGCTCCCCAACATCATCTTCCTACCCTTATCCCATGTTACTTGGGCTCGGCGCAACACGTTTTCTTCTTCCATTCTCCCCTGTCAAACGTCACGCTATTATTCACTCCATTCTCTTTCATGTCATTCCTCACACAATCCATCCATCTTTTCTTCGGCCTTCCTCTCCATCCATCAACATGTATATTCATCACTCTTTTAGTCGCATGCATTTCGTCCCTTCTCATCACATGCCCATACAATAAGTTAATCCCAACACCTTTCGAAAATCGATTCATTAACATCCTGAGTCGCATTTTTCGTTACTTAAAAATGTAGGTATACAGTAATTCTGACTACAAGACCCACGCCGTAGTCACATAGGTATGCATCTGCTTATTATTCTAGGGTGGGTTAGTATAGAGTGGATAGTACGGAAACGAAAGTGGACGGTAAGTAAAAAGCCGGCCAAGTGCGTGTCGGAGCAAGCACAATGAAGGGTTCCGTAGTTGGGGTGTATTTATCCTAAGAACAAGTTGAAAAAATATTCGCCGTATATCGTTATACGTCCCGGTCAATTCTCCAACTGCAAATGCAAGTTTTTATTCACAAAAAACTACAAATGAATGATTTTCGAACTATTCCTTTTACTTGTGCTGTGTGTCTTAACCAAATCTCATCATTCTAGGCCAACGGGGAGTACCCTATCTATTCTATCGGTTTTGATTTATTTATTTACGAGTATCAAAATCACATAAATGACCGTATCTTTTTACTGCGTTGACTGCTCAGTTTTTTAGGTCGGAAACTGTCCGTAACTTCAGCCTTAGATTTCGTAAAACCAAACTTCAATACGAATCTCATGCAAATAATCTCATAATTCAAAAGCGAATTTAGTTATTTTGAATTTAAACCATTGCGGATGACGCCATCAGTACAATATAGGTAGGTACTATAGAACATTTTGTAATGGTAAAAGTACAGGCATATAATTTTTCATGTGCAAACAAGCGTTGGAAAGGTTTATGACCTAGTCACGAACTTTATGAAAACTATGACACCTGGGCTTCCCAATTACAGGTGTAGAAAGTTGTGGCGCCAGCAATTAGTTGGTGCGGAAATAAACTGGGCCAGACGGAGCCAAAGTTAGTTAGGCACGCCTAGCCAAATGTCTTCGTGAATAAATAACTGCACTTTTAATTCAACACCACGTTTTAGAACTTCTATTTATATTGCATCTATAATTTTAACACCATTATTCATATTTTCTGTGGGAGAATAAAATACGTTAGGGATACTTCTTCGTGAGTAAAAAAATAAAAAGGACGGGATATTTTAGTTACATGTCTTTTGAATAGTATTGAATGGCATTCTAATGATATTACCGACCCTCTCTTTGTCTTCCGCCCTATCATTGTTAAGGCAGTAATTAACAACCAGAACACACAGCGGCCTATCTACTAAAAGTTCTGAATCCCACTTCATTTGACTACACAAATAAACAAATTTTAATCGATACTATAATTCATGTGTGATAACAAAGCATCGGGCAGCGCGGACGAGCGGTCCTCTCGGGTCCCCAAAGATAATTTTCATAATAAAACATCCCTTTTCTCAGGCACTTTGCTGTAAATCAAGTTTTCCGGCCACCCTTTCAATTTCCTGACCGCAACACAGTTCCGTTCAAACGAGATTTTCATTAGACGTTCAAATACCCTGCGTTCGGAGAGATAATGTTTTTACAAGACGATTAAGAATTTTCTGAGAACCGTCCCTCCGCGCTCCTAATTTGTCTTGGCACGGAGCAGGTAATTTAAAAATATTTATTTATAATTAAGTGTCCAAATCTAATAAAATGTTTAAGAGAACATGGAATTGAAAAAAAGGTAGGTACGTCTGCGCGCTAGCTTTCAAAAGACCTCATTACATTTAGAGCGTGACCCATGAAAAAGAGATAAAAGGTTAATACGCACTTAATAATTATAAAGCTAAGCCCGGTACCTCCGATGAAAACATTAGTAGGTCTTAACTTCTAAGTTAAATGCGAGCGTAACTCACAAACGTTAACACACGGTCAGCTGGGAATCGAGATGAAATTACCATAACTTAGTTGAAACATGAACAGACAAACTCATTACAAATGTTACGATAAATTCCAGCCACTTTTCCGAGAGATTGCCAGTTCGTCTTGCAATGTTTCGGAAACATAAATGAATAAGTTGAGCTGATTTGTGTGTGTGCGGTCGTTAGAAAGCATAATAAGATTTTAAATTTTAAATGAACGCTTTGCGGTACAGATGGAGAATAAAATTTGTGAATGTCGGGGCTGGGCGTTATCAAAGGCTATGCAGGCCCGTGTGATCCTCGGGGATTCCATTATTCGAAATTAAGAGTTGTTTGTTTTTATTATTTTTTAAACAACACTTTTATGCAAATGGTTCCGAATATTTCCAAGCGATACCCGGAAGGTAAATAACCATTGTCGCGTTTTATTTACAAAGTAAGTAAATGGTAGTTAAACCCCTTTAGTCTTAGAATAACGTTAAGTGGGAGTGAAAATCTTGGCTGGCTTTTCTCTCAAATTGATAATTGAATTGAGAAGGACGATGATTTCAATCATTTCGACAAATACCGTCGAGTTTCCCTGAGTCTTGATGATGCTCTCCGGCTTATTGAACTCTCTCGATGTGCTGATCTGTTAAAACACATTGTTAGGCCAAATTGATGGAAAATCGTAAGTCAAACACGAACGATTCTTTGTAATGGAGTGTAAATATTACCAGCATAATTTCAACGATGAGATTTTTTATATTAAGTCTTTAACTGATTTTGTACGATTGAAGATTTAAAGGAAAATTACCTTCAGTGACTTTAAAAACAGTGACTTATACAGTTAACCTAAGGAGAGTGTTAAAATACAATTTTGAATAAACGCTACACAACATAGCAAATAAAACGTTCCGCCTCGAATATACATTTTCAACAGTCGATTATAAATTTCCACGTTGATTGAAATACGGTGGAAATAGCGCAGTCGTGAAACTATGTCAATCGGGGATCGTTTAGTATCGGCCTATGCAAATACATATATACACATGCGGGCTTGTAACAAATTTCATCATTCTTTAGCAATATTTATTTAAATATGTACGTATGTGTGGACCTGTGTAATATGTAGGTATCGTGTTCTTTATGTGTATTCGTTGATCATGAATTCAAAGTCACAGTTAACGATCGCACTCACACTCTTTTTTTTTTTTTGGTGGGAAATCATCAAATGACCCCTCCCGCTCTGGGTGGAGCGGAAGGGAGTGTCAGACTCTTACTGACTAAAACCCACCCATGTTCCTTCCTTCGCCCTTTATGTTCCGGGGTAGCGGTAACCCTTTCGGATAATCCCGCTGACCCGGCAGGCTTCGGCCCTAAGGGGCCCCTCAAATTATGCTGACAACTCTTTGAGGCGCGCGTGGAACACTTACGCGCCGTCCGGCACGGGCCTGGTCCTGATCGGACGGTGAGCTACCCATTGCTCTCCGCCCGCAGGCCCGCACTCACACTCTCAAGTACAAATTAATATGTTATAATCATAATTAACATCACGACATTCACGTTGACACAATTTTCTTGTAGTGCTCGGTCTGAGGTCTGGCTCCCAAGATCGCCCTAGCTTAGTTTTGGAATCAGTTTATGTACTTCAAGTAAAAAAAAAATATTCTATGTACTAAATTCTTGTGAATGCTCTCATTTCTGACACCAACCTTTTTAATTTTTACTATGACATCCTGCGAGATGAAGAAAACAGAATAACTAAAATTACCTACAATAACATTTTCAATGTCAGCTCATTAAGAACTTAAGATTAGAAGTAGAAAACATTTAAAGATTACAACAAAAATAAATAGTTCAATGTCATAATAATACACTTGTCATTTAAAAATAATGTCCTTATCATTCATAAAACAACAATTTCGGTCCGCTCTAAGTACATAACTTAAGTTGACAAGAGAAAACGCATGGTCATAATGTTCTGTGGTCATAATATTACATGTCGTCAACAGAGTAGAGACACTTATCTAGTAGGAATGCTTGAAGCGTTGTCTTAAATGCAGATATATAGATCAAGCTTTTTAAGTGTAGTGGTAAACTTATTCAATAATTGCACTGCTTGATATTGTGAACTGTGCTTCACAATTATGTGTTGTTTATTATTTACTCAATTATTTTGCTAGTACGTAATTAATTTATCTCGTGGTGTATTTGTCTTCTCTCTTTACTTATTAACTAATGATCAATTCGCTACCTACACAATAATTGCATAATTATGGCTTCAGAATAAAAACTATTGCAATTACATTTTTGATCCGTGTAAATTTAAATATGAGAAGTTCCAGTAAGATCTTAATTAATGAATGGAATGAATGCAAAATTCAATGTGTGGTATTTAGATGACGGAACACTAAGAGGTGACTTAGACACCGTTCTAAAAGATCTTCAATTCCTAAAGTAGCAGTTCCAATCCATCGGCCTTGACCTCAACAACTCAAAATGTGAAATTTACATTTGTGACAATACTGACAGACAATCGACTATACAGAAATTTAATTTAATAGCTCCAGACATAAAAGTTTTGGAAAAAAGTTCATTGCACCTCTTAGGGTTCCCAATTTTAGAAGACAGTTTTTCACCATTCGTCGACGAAAAAATAAAACATTTTAACGATATTTCGGACAAACTTTCTAAAATTGATTTACATTCGGCATTCACCCTAATTAGATATTGTTTTTTCGGTCCAAATTTTATGTATTTTCTCCGCTCTTCCTCTTTATGGAAGCAGCCACACCTTTTGGACAAAATCGATAATATTATTCGCAGTACTCTTACATCAATTTTTAATGTGGCTTTGGACGACCGCGTATAGCTGCAAGCCACACTACCCATTCGTTTTGGTGAGCTCGGCGTCCGCGAAATTTCTAGTGTAAGCCTACCGGCGTTCCTATCCTCGGTCCACAGCACCGAAAAGTTAACCACATGGTGCACGGTGCGGTGAACGCCTGGAAAGTGGCTTGCCTGGACACGGTTCACGGCACGAGAACCCGTATTCCCAGAGACAGTGGGATGAGCCGCTCTGCAGGTTGATACGGAATAAACTTATTAATACGTCCACCAATACAGCTGAGCGTGCCCGTCTGCTGGCTGTGGGTGAATGGGAGTCGGGCCCCTGGCTTCAGGTGCTACCGTCACCCAATATAGGCACTATGCTGGGTGACACCACATTCCGGCTCGCTACATGTTTGCGTCTGGGTGCTCCTTGCGGAGCTCCACATCGCTGTCAATGCGGTGAAGCAGTCGACTGCCTCGGACACCATGGCCTATCCTGCAGCAAAAGCGCTGGACGGATGGCACGGCACGCCAGCATTAACGACATCATACGACGGACTCTTGTCTCCGCCGGGGTGCCAGCTGTTTTAGAACGACGATGGAAAAAGGCCAGATGGAATGACCATAATGACTTGGAAGTTGGGTAGGCCTTTGGTGTGGGATGCAACCTGCGTCGACACCCTCGCGCCATGCCATCTTAGCACGGTGGGCTGTGCTGGGGCGACTGCTGCAGGAGCAGAAAATCTCAAATGGCGCAAATATAGCAATCTTATTGGGAGCTATATGTTTGAGCCGTTTGGCCTTGGAGTCCGAGTCCTCATCGAATTTTTCGGGACATCGCCAAGCGTTTGGTTGACTCTTCACTTGACCAGAGGGCTGGCTTATTTTTAGCCCAAAGAATCAGCATTGCCATCCAACGTGATAATGCTGCCAGCCTTTGGGGCACTTATCCCATTGATAGCGATGCGGACGAATTTTTTGATGCCCAATGGGCTCCTGCCTTTTTCTTTATTTTTTTTATTATATACTTGTAAAAATAGTTTTTAATGTGTTGAGTACCAATAAAGTAAATCATTTCATAGAATGAATGAATGTAGTGTCTAGCACCTTATTAGTGAAAACATAGGAATCTATAATAATGAATAAGTCGTATTTTCATTAATTTACTTCTTTATTTACGAGTAATTACAATATAACCTTAACAAATGTTTAGTAGTTTTCAGATTTAGGTTACTATTGTTTATTATTCTGTCATCTTGGGTTCGGGAAAACTTGTAAAGTACCTATGTACAATAAATACTACCCAACATTTATAAATTATTTTGTTGCTCATAATTTTACAACAACATACGAATATTAAAATCACGGATACCGATTAAAATCCATTTAAGTACGCCTGAATTTTTATTTTAACTTTGTTTTATAATAAAAAATAATGAGTGTTTACAATACATTACCTATCAGGTAATACTACTTTTATAGTTTACGGAGATTTTATAATATCATCATCTGCCTAGCCTTTTGTCAACTATGTTGGGATTGGCTTCCAGTCTAACCGGGTGCAGCTGAATACCATTATTTTATATGAAGCGACTACCTATCTGACCTCCACAACCCAGTTACTGGGTAATACGATATCCCTAGGTAAGACTGGCTGTCAGACTTTCGGGCTTCTGATGACCCGTAAGGACTGTCAAAGATCCACGAATGACAGCCGGGACGAACGGCTTAACGTGCTTTCCGAGGCACGGAGGGGTCTTGGTATGTAAAAGTGGTCACCCATCCACGGACCAATCGTGGCAAGCGTAGCATTTTATTATATAAAGTGAGCATTTCGTTTATCATCATCATATTACCATAGTTATCATCTTCTATCATCGTCTGATCATTGATATAGGCAATTGTTTCATGTCCGGAACCAATTGAATATAGCCTAGTTATCTAATTATGCTCACGCTTATTTGATCACAATTAGGAGCATACGAATGCGTCATTCAATAAATTAATAACGTATGGATAGGCAGCAATATGTCGTAGCTACATAGATTTGTTATAGTATTAGTAGTAAGTAGGTAGGTTACCATACTATATTTACGTTGGTCAAGACACCAGAGCAAGAGACACTGGTTCCCAAATAACAGGAAACGACAACGCAGAAGGCTCAGAAAGAGGTGGTGGGATAAGCTAGACTCCTTAAAGGTTAGACTCCAATCGCATTAGACTGGGAAAGCTGGAAAAGGAGACGGGAGACCTTTGCCCTGGCGTGGGACAACATAGGCAACATATATAATAATTATAAGACATCAAAGTCTTTGGTGGAAAATCTGATTTTGATATTCACGTCTTGCAAGTACTGATGAAATTTTTGATGGGTAAAGCCATGCTGACGCTAGTTACTCTCAACCAACCTTATCTTTGACATCAGGAATATTCTGTCAACGGAAAAGTATAACAAACTAGTGTGTATAAACCAATCTCGTTATTTAGGGCTTTTCCGGGAAAATTCTTGCCTATGTAAAATATGTTTATCGGAAATTGACCACTTTCTTTTTATATGGAGCTGTGGTGGCCCAGTGGTAATCGACCCGACTTACGAGTTGTAGGTCGTGAGTTGGAACCCAGGCAGGCACTTTACTTTGTGTAAATTATTTCATCACCACTGCTCAAAACGGTGAAGGAAAACATCGTGAGGAAACCGGCATGTCCTAGAACCACAAATTCGAAGACATGTGACATCCACCAACCCGCACTGGGCCAGCGTGGTAGATTATGATCCACTCCCTCTCACAGAGAGGAGGCCTGTGGCCCAGCAGTGGGAACATTATAGGCTGATTATGTTTTAATGTATATTAGATATTAACTGGTGTCCAGTTGCAAAAACCTAAACGCGCGGGGAATAACTATAGATCCAGTTCTTATTGTTATACAAACAGCAGCGGTACCTATAATTTCAAACCTATACACCTACCTACCTATATAAATTACAAACCTAGGACCTAGAACCACACCTAAGTAAAGTAAGCACAAATCAAAAGGAAAACAAATGTCCTAGAATAATATGTTTTAGAAAAAACCAATCCTTGTCAGCTGCGCCTTCTCACGCTAGTTGTAAAAATTAATCGACTGCGAAGGGTCACTGGTGGCCCTCGAGGATGAACAGGAAACATGTTATTACTCGTAGAATATTATCCAGCATGGATATCGTCTCTGAAAATTTTAAAAAAGGCTTCTTAGTAACTCCTCCGGTTCTTAGTTTTTTTTTTTAGGATGGTAGATCATCAAATGACCCCTCCCGCTCTGAGTGGAGCGGAAGGGAGCGTCAGACTCTTACTGACTAAAACCCACCCATGTTCCTTCCTTTGCCCTTTATGTTCCGGGGTAGCGGTAACCCTTTCGGACAATCCCGCTGACCCGGCAGGCTTCGGCCCTAAGGGGCCCCTTAAATTATGTTGACAACTCTTT
Organism: Apamea monoglypha; assembly: GCA_911387795.2. Taxonomy (NCBI): domain Eukaryota; kingdom Metazoa; phylum Arthropoda; class Insecta; order Lepidoptera; family Noctuidae; genus Apamea; species Apamea monoglypha. The sequence goes on from OU426922.1 coordinate 11,315,281, forward strand.
GAGGCGCGCGTGGAACACTTACGCGCCGTCCGGCACGGGCCTGGTCCTGATCGGGCGGTGAGCTACCCATTGCTCTCCGCCCGCAGGCCCGCTCCGGTTCTTAGTAAGGCCTCCGGTCACACTTTTCACATTTCCCGGTCCATTGCGGTTTTGAGACAATAAAAGCCAGTTCATGCCGCTATCTCTTTCAGGCCTGCTGCGTTGTTTACTCCTGACGTTTGGGGTGAACTTTTCAATTAACTTTGTATTTTACATATAACTTTGTATTTTTTTTTTGCAAACAAACAACTTCAGAGCGTTGCAATCGAGTGTTGGCTTGTACTTCTGATAATTCTCAGAAGCTAGTTGCCGCTGGCTGCAGCTTCTTCACAATAACATACGATATAATGCTATGCTTATGACTCCCCCATAGTTAATTAATTCACACGTATGTGCAGCGGCTAGTCTCTTCCTTGGAGAACTACAGACACGACATAGAAACCAAACATTCCCTTACAAAATTGTGATAGACACAGCGGAGTACACCAATAAACTGCTTAGTGCGTAGTCAAAATAAAATAAATATTTACAATATTAGACCCCTATTCACTGAAAAACGTAGTCAATTCTCCAATATACCTGTGATAAAAGGGAAATAACATGCCCAAATACCAAATATTGGCAACCCAAATGAAATGAAGACCCCATAAAAACTGGCGCGAAACAATTGCTATTATTCTCCGTTATTACTGTTCAGGTGTGTTTCAGTGATATATCGGTCTATCGCAACGTTTTTGTGCTCCCACACTGTTATGCCAGACGTTTAGAATTTTAGATATTGCATTGTCCCACTAAAAAGGTGATACGAGCCATACTTTATCATTAAAGACGTAATTTGACAGTATTTACAGCACACAGACTTTGGACTTTTGTCACTAGTCTAGAAGACTAGGTACCTACGCTTGTACCGAACTTGAACATTTGTGGGATAAAAATGCAGATAATAATTGAAGTACCTACAGACACATAACGATAACGGTAAATATAGGTTTAAGGATAAGAGGAGTAGTAGCTGTAATAACAATAGACAGTCTTTTACTAACAGTATAAACGCCACAATTCGCTACTTTCTCACACATTTTTATGGGCGCACCTTTTCATAAAAATAATATTATATTTCTTCTTCGTAAAGGGATAAAGATGATCTTTTTCTATTAGCACTTGTAAATGTTCAAAGCAATATGTTGTGGTGCGAAAGTTGTAGAGTAGCCTTGGGGCGGATTACACGTCGCTGAGACACCGGTTTTTATGGCGTGTTGCTTATTGCCTTTGGAGTTACGAGAGGGACGTTTTTCACCTCCGTCTAGTGTTGATATAAATTTGGCGGTCTCACGCACATTACGCGCAGCCGGCGCCTGCCAATACAAACAATTTATTGTATTGTTATAGATCTGGGTCCGTCTTCGGAAACATATTGGCCCCGAACTGCGAGGGACCACGCTTAGTCACTCGATTCTATCTACTCGCGTGAAAGGTGTTTAACATAACTCATGTCGTATAAAACGATTTGTAGCTACGTTAGATATTTTAACGCGTGTTTGGAATTTTAAAATACGATGTACATACCAATAAAACATTTAAATAAATCAAAGTAGCTTTTATGAATTTATTATGACAACAAATTTGACTAGTCCGAAATACGTAAACAATGTTTGAAATATTCGCTAAAAATGAAATAGTTTAGTAAAAACATGCTGCTATTCGAGAGTTACGTTTTATCAAAATAAATATTACGATTAAAATACTATATGCATAGTTACGAGACTTCGTGTGGAAATACTGGCGAAGCATGAGCACATGCAGTAGCTCAGAAGGCTTCCGGCTGCCGGAAGGGCATGATACATAGTGCTAAATCCGATTAATTTGCGAACCTGTTAGTGGGACAATAACGTTTGAACACATTCCGTGTCGGCACTGTCTCTCCTTGTCACCTTGAACACTGACGCAATTAATTCACGTAACGTAAGCTCGAATCATAATTGAAAACAATTTAACTGGTATAAGAGCCTAGCAGGTACACTAATGGCATAAACTTACACCGCTTTAGTTCTGAGCTCAAGAAAATTGGAGAGAACAAATTGTTGAGGTGATTAATAAATGTAAATGTCTTGGTTATGTATAGCTTTGTTAGGGGAAACTATACGCATCTATATACCGTGTATATTGCTACAAACACGTGTAGAGAAGGTAATTGAATAAGAAAGCAGACCACAGTCTACGCAAAGAAACAGTGCAAGTTCCGGGAAAGTTGTGTTGGTTCCCACAGTAAAAAAAAATGTGGGTTCGAGGGACCCCCGGCAGGAACGAAGTTTAAAATAAAAATCTAAGACGGTGGCTGCGAAAATTTGAAAATATTCGCAGCCGCCATCTTGGATTTTAATTTTGACCACACGGTCGGCTTCGGCAACCTTGAAAACCATGAAAACTATCCCTCTCTCTCTCTGAGTCTCTCTATTACGTATAATAAAAAGTCGCATTTTCGTGACGTAGTGATTTCTCCAAGTTTACTCCTACCGCAAGCTCCGTTAAAGAACTTCATTCCAAAAACAATATAACGAGAGTTTTACAGAGTTTTTTTTTCATATACGCTCCCAGACAGGCACGACGCGAGAGCCCTGCGTGACTCTTGTAGAACAATTTCTGTGAAAACTTCATGGAAATTGTACTACCAGAATCGCGTCACACCATCGAGTCGCGCCAGTCTGCGGAAGCCTTATTTGGTCGTATCTTATAATGAGTGACATTAATAAAAAATTGTTACTTATAACATTCTGGTAACATGACTTCCGAGACTTTTTGTCGGTACATAAATAAACATATTAGCAATATAAATACAGAGGGCGAAAGAATAAAACTGTCCAAAATAAATACTTATGAATACACGTGCGATAACGTAAGTAGATATCTATGTTGAACGTAGAATTAGACATTTAAGGCCAATTCTCATACAAAAACGTTCAAATTAAAGTCGCAATCTCATCTCAGCGACAATCAATGTCAAAAACTTGTCAAAAGTGTGTGTAAATTCATTGTATTTTTGACAGATTGACACTGAGATCAGACTGTGAACGTTCTTAAAATTACGGGAATTGCCCGTCTGCTGTGTGTTTATTTATGTATTGTCTGATATCAAACTAACACAAAGTGTTTAATTTATTTCCTCAAAATCACCAGCGAACGAAAAATAACATACCCCAAAGTTTATTTGAAACATTTCAACTCACAGAACAACATTTAATCCCAATTCCCACTCCCCATGCAAATTAACATGAAAAGCTTTTCAAATGGCGAAAAGCAAAACTTTTGTTTGGTGTTTTCACCGTTCAACTTGAATCGTTCACGTGTGAATTTCTAGCCGATGCCCGAGCCCGGCCCGGGCCCGGGGCAGATAGACGGCTGATTGCAGCCTGCCGTAATTACCGCGCACACGACCGGTATGACCACTGCTTACCGCGGTTTTACTGCACACAATAACTCTGGATTGGACATGTTGTTTGTTTGGATGAAAGGATCTTTTTTTCCTGCTCTTTGTTATTCTACACAAACACGCACGTGATTGGTGTTTAGCGCTAAATCATGTTTTGCGTGACAATAGTAGATAATTGGAAAACGGTGTGAAAAAGATTTAAATTCTAAAAAACTGCTCGATAGGAAAATGCTGGTTTATTTTACAAAAGGTTTTTAACTGTCTGGCTGGCGGGCGCATTAATTAACTTGACTTGAATAAAATATTATTGTCTATTAATAAAAGTCCTTACGAGCAAATGCTTTGAACTTTTTACAAAATTAATCGATAGTTGCAAGAAAGTACTGTTGAGATAAAAACATATGTTCAGGAGACATTGTTTTCATCTCAACAGTACCTACTATGTCTTGCAACTATTGCGATATAAATGAACTAATGAAGTTCGCCTCTGACATTGGTTGACGTTGACTTGAAGCCGCGTAGACGCAGCGTCACAGTCGCGTAAACATGATCCTACCGAGACAATCGTCGCGCTAGCGCAGTGAATACGCCTGACGAACACCTTGGCTAAATACGAAGGGTGCCTAAAATAAGCAGCAAAAATATATTCCTAATGTCTGCACCACTTCAAAAGCCCATTAGCGCCGTCGCAGTTGCAGGAAAAATAACGTTTTCAGGCAAACTTATATACATAATGCAAGTTTATATTTATGGTGTGTACATTGAAATGAATGAGTGAACGTGTCAAATCTCTGAGTTCACTCACACAAGCACGCTATTAGCACAGCTGCTCGCAGTACATAACCTTCTTACTACATTGCGGCTTAGGCTTAAGAAGGACTAAGATAAAGTATCCAGAGTCAGCTGTTACGAGCCAGTAGGTACACTGCACTATAACATATAGATACTTATTACTCTTGGCTACACCCACCTTTTGACCAGTATAAGAAGATTTCGGACTATTAAGTTCGGTAAAGTCGGCCAAATTGATTACCAACTTAAATACCCCGTATATCACAATTTTCATGACAGCTCAAACAAGGCAAATTTACTTTGGGTGTCAATTTGCTTAACAACTAATTTCCCTGCCTATACTTTTATTCATCAGTTTGTACATTTTCACGTCTGAAAAGGATCTATACACTTTTACCAAGAACCTGGTCATGATTTGGCACAAAGAAGCTTGGCGAATCTATACAACAAAAAGATAATCTATTCTTTTGCATCACTGACCATCAAGAAAACTCTGCAACGCCCACATAAGAATCTAACAGTGATTTTTTTTCTTCAAGCCAATATTAATTATGTAGCCAGAAATGTATTTCAAAGCTCGCTCCAGTGGACAAGTCCCGTGCGGTGTAGTGCGCTTGAATGCAGAATGGAGATTCCACTGCCCAAAATACATTGAGTTCGTTGAACCAGCGAACAACAAAGCACTGTATCATCCAACCGAAATGATTCAGAGCCAAAGTGAAATCGAACTGCTTTGTGCGCAATAAGTAATTATAAGAATGGGGTGCAAATAAGCAAGCATTTTTGTGCAAAAAATTGGGGTGATATAGCAAACACATGTCTTTGACAGATTTTGAACGTTGAGGCGGTCATGTTGATGTCGTCTTACGTGGATTAGACCGCTAGAGACTCGAGTGGCCAGATCAGCCAAGCATTTGTTAATTGCGGCTCAAATACGACTGTCGCACTCAGTATGTACGTAGTATGTATGTTGTACTCAGTATATAGTTGAGTAGGTACAGACGCCAGCACATCAAGCTACTACAATCTATCAAATTTCTTTAATAGATTTTCAACTTTATCGCTAAAGCATTAAGGTTCAAGGTTGATTGGGAAAATTTGACAGTTTCGGGTAGCTTGACCTGCTGGCGTCTGTACCTATGTAAATCGTTGGACATCCAAAGGGGAATTGACTTGACCGCTTCGCTTAACGCTGGGATTGGTGATCGCAGACCACAGCAGAACACTGTTGCCTCATCCACCTGATGTAATCCCTTAGAAGCCATTTACGACCGCCATATGTAGGACGTGACTATGCAGTGCTAATGCTAAAGTCGGCTGAAACTATTCATCTGAGAATTAACGCTCTATTTCTTCTTAGGGAAATGCCTACTACAAAACAATAACAGTAGGTATCAATTGATAATTTGTAGCATTCGTTCGGGAATAGAACAGAATCAATGAAAAAGCAATTAGAACTACCTAAACGAATTTAGTTTGAATTGAAAGCAAAATTTTAGTTTTTCCGGATTGTATTTTTTAATAAAACGCTTGGAGCAAAAAGCCATTGAAACTACAGTTATTTTCTCGTTATTGTACGTTAGAATTTTGGTATCCTACCATACCTACAGTACGTCGTCTAAAACGTAGCCCAAAAACACAAGCAAGAATCCTTTTACCTCAACTTAAAACTGAACTTTAACACTTCACAACCCATTTAAAACCGACGTTAGTGTAGGTCGGTACATTTACCCTAACTCTGCATCAGCTAACACCTTGCTGGGCAAAAAGGAGCAAGACCCAATAACAACGTACGGTAACAAGGTGAGTGCCGCACTACTCACTGTTTTATTCGCCTGTCTGACTTTTAGAGTACTCTGTTTTACCTGTGTTATCCTCAGGCTTAATATTAGGGTCTTGTTTAGGTAACGGCAGCTGGACTGCCTGTCGTTCGACGACGTGCTTCAAATATCATTACGTATGTTTACGGTGTATTTTTTTGTTGTTTAAGTAACTCTGATGTAAATTCATGAATCTGTTGTGCAATATATTTCTGTACATTTCTACGAGTTCTTTCAGTTTGTCGTGTTGTTTTTGTTTCGGGGAAGGAAACCTTTGAAATTTTCTGAACTCCTTGGGCTGTGATACACGTGTTTTTTACCTTAATCAATCAAATCAACGTACAGTGTTTTAGGTTTTTATACAAACCTTTAACCATAAAAGATGTACGAGTTCCTACGCTAGTTTCATACTTTTAAAACACATAGGATAAAAAGAAAATCCTCGATATACAAACTTTCCGGGAACACGGAATACTATCCAATACCTACGCAAACGTTTAAATATCAATCACATAACCCGCTTTCGCACGAATCGCAGATAACTTTCCCTTTGCATACATACATAAATGTATGATGAATGAGTATCGACAGGTATATTCATACAAGTCAACACGTAGCTTTAATAAATAATAGGTGTGCTCCAACTATCAATCATTCAGTGAAGGTGTTAGCTAATTACCTTCGTGCGTTAAAAGCGGTTGTGTCTATAACAACCACGGAATGGGAGATGAACGACTGAACATCAATCAATGTTACTAACACATTTACCTACACAGACCTTTATTGTCGAAGTACTGCGAACGAGAAAATAAGCTATCGATCTAGTGTCGTAGCCTGCAGTATGTAACGATGCAGTGTTAGGTTTTAAAATTGGAAGTATTTTGTGAAACGGTTTTAGATCTCGTAGAATATTGATGTGTTTGCAGTGTGATCAATAGACAATGTACGTTATTTTCATCTCACTAGTCTACGGCCGGTATCGCAGAACCTAACTCAAGACTCAAGCATTACTTAAGACTAGTTCCAATCAATGAAATGGCTTTAAGATTGTTTAGGTAAGTCTTGTGTTACCCTCTATAATACTAGCCTAAGTGTTTCCGCACCCTGGCCAACTGCAGCCTGCCACCACTGGACCACTCTCTCAACTCTCGAACACGACATTTTTAATACATTTTCTATGAACTCGGTTAACACTCGGCGCTCGCGTGGCCGTATCAGCGCCTAAGCTCTAGAGCAGTGGCTGAGTGACCACGTTTAATCGGCGGCACGCGCACTCGACCACAGTTTGTAGACCACTTCGTTTCTGAGGCAGAACGCATAAACAAACTCGATCACTAGTGGGGTTATTTGCGTGGATGCGGTTCGTGCACACTGATGACAGCCGGTCTATTCTGTAAAAATCTCACCGCGAAAACATACGTGAAGTGAGCTTGAAATAGCTGTCATTCCACCTGCCGATCGATCCCGTTAAAATCTCACCGTGAAAAGTTAGGTGTAGTGAGTTTAGATTGAGCTGTCAATAGTGTCAATCCCTAGCATTAGTTGGACTGACAGCTCACTCCACGCTCACTTCACCTAAGTTTTCACGGTGATATGGTTACAGAATCGCACTGCTGATGCTAGGGATTGGCACTATTGACAGCTCACTTCACCTAAAGCGGATCACACACTACAACGCGCCACGAGACGGAGCGCTGATAACGCCCCTGATTTTTTACATATAAATTCAATAAAAACACGCTTCTGTGTGGGGAATTCGGCTTCGTTTACCACTCCCCATTGCGTACCGCGTTGTAGAGTGTGATCCGCCTAAGTTTTCACGGTGAGATTTATACAGAATAGCACTTCAGATGTCTGTATGTGCAACTAATTAGGTGGTCCTTCGACATACCCAAACATACGCCCGAATATCTATGCTAACCACCAACAATGGTTGTCTCTAGTTGAATATGTACTCATTAGTGGTCAGAGTAACTGTTGTTGTTACGAGTAGGTAAAATGACTGGGCAAAAGCTTGCCCAACTTCTTCCAGCCTACCCTTTTCCGTGCCACCTCGAACCAGCCATATACTAAAGCCAAATTGTATGGGTTCCACAGAGTATACAGATGTTTACGGAGGAAAACGTTTATAAACAATAACACATCGACTTGCATACTTATAAATTCCCTTCCTCTGCGGCCGTCGAAAAAACGTGGCAACGTGACTTAATTTACATTCCTTAATATTTACAAAAAAAAAGCTTCACGTTTTCGTAACTTCATGAAGCAAACAAGGAAGTGATTTCGCATTGTGCCTACAACCCGAAAAAATATACCAACATTTTTTTGAATCACCACGAATTCCTCCTTCGCAGATATTCATCTTTAGGGGCGTAATTTAAAACGTCGCAACAGAATAACAGAATTGTTACACATGGCGAACACAAAATATCGAATATTTTACAACAATACGCTTAATGGTTCGACAAACAAGCGTATTCGGAGTACAGAAACAGGCTTTGCTGATTGCGAACTGTGCTTACTGGCGAATACAAATTGTAAGCGTGTTTCCTTCAAGTTAATTCACCAAAGAAGAATTGACCTTAAGTAGACATTTTTTCTCATAAATTTTTAAGCTTTTCGTTTTTAAAATATTCAGATATTTAGATGAGAATCTTCAATGCGGAGAATGTTGACTAAAAATAACCTATTTCAAGATGGCGTAACTGTTTTAGAGTTGCTTTTTCGGCGGTCTTTTTTCCGATTCGAAGCTCTAATTTCGAAATAAGTGCTTATGCCTTCACGTGAAACGCGTTAGCCACACGTTTTATTACTCGCCCTAGAAACGTATTATTATCTTGTATTCAATTAAAAGCCAAAATGTTGTGACAATTAGCCCTAATCTGTCCTATTATTTAGCTCAAGCCAATACCGTGGACCCTTGTAAAACGAGGTCATTATCCTGTGAATCTTCAAAAAACGAAGAACTTTTAACAATTGTTTTTGTGACTCCCTAGGGAGACGAAGCGCTTAGAGTAAAATACTTAGAATTTGCCGCTGAGAAAATAATTATTTTGAACTTTCATAAAAATCTGAATTCCTTTTTTCAGGCTGAAAAGCACCTTGTTTGTAGAATAAAGAATTTAATAAGCTAAGACTAAAATATATATAGAACAAACAAACAACAAAACAAACGAATAAATATATATACAAGTATACACAGTCTGGCCATAAATATGTACTGTTACAATTAAAAATAAGAAATTACATACATACATACAACACATTACATACACATACACATTATACACATACACACATACAGAACATACATACATACATACATTTGAATTTGGAATCTGTCATTTTTATGCGATTTTTCATTGAGTTTTCTAATTTTGGCGCCAATACATTGTACAATATTTTGCGATATTAAAATGGAGTGGGGTGATAAAGACAACCGAATCGCTGTGATTGCATTACACAAAGTTGGTATGGAGCCAAATGCAATTTTTATAACTCTCCATACGCTTGGTATTAGTCAAATGTTTGTGTACCGGGCTATTAATAGGTACAACGAGACCTCCTCTGTTTGTGACAGAAAAAGATCTGGCCGTCCACGTAGTGTTCGTACGAAAAAGGTGGTCAAAGCAGTAAGGGAAAGAATTCGAAGAAATCCTGTCCGAAAGCAATAGTTATTTGTGCAACAAGAGAGCAAAGTAGTTTTTTGCTGCGAGTGCTGATTTTGAATCCTGAGTGTGGCGAGGGATTCAAAGGCACGAGATGCAAAAAAAGTTTGCTCTCGTGTAACACACATAACTTTTCACTTCAGCAGCGAGAACACTTTAGGAGATAAAATAATAAACAGGAATTGATTGAAATATCTATTTATTGTGAATCAAAATAATTAACATTGTAGGTAGATACCAATTCTATAAAATGGAACATTTTAAAAGTTAAAAGTAAAATTATTGCAATTCTGCAAATTTTATTCCCGCTCTTTTATTTAAATTAAGGCGGGTTCGGAAATAGCACCCATGCTATTTTATTATTCAAAATATATTACGTACCTAACATTTATTGAAACTAGAAATAAATATTTACAAGTTAAATATCAGTTTTAATTGCAGTAAATACTTATTTTCGTTTAAATACAACAATAAGTAAAAAATTCAATTAATTACATTAAAAGACATAATTTTCTTTTTGCAAAATTTCTTTAGTTAGTACGAAATTCCGAACGTGTTTGTCTTTGAGGTCGAATTCAAAATGCGAACTTCGAAAGGGCTGATCTTTGTCTCTCTCTCTTTCTAATGGCGGGAAAGAGATAGAGTGTGAATGTTTCGAATTGTATGATTAACCCAAGGCTGAGCAATATATTCGCGGCTTTCTGAAAAAAAAATTAAAAAGTTACTTTGTCTCACTCATTGAGCAAAATCGCATTTTGCTCACTGATTTCACGCAGCAAAACCTACATGTTTGAGCTACTGAAGTGAAAAAGATTAAATCTCGGGAGATAAGGATAGCACCCAGAACCATGTCGCGTAATTTAAAAGATGACTTAAGACTTGCAGCACTGGTCATTTTTTAACTGATAATTTAAAAAAGAATAGGTTGGTAAAATCGAAACAACTACTGAAGCGGTACGCAAAGTGAGGTCACAGAAAAATTTTGTTTACGGATGAGAAAATCTTTACAATTGAGCAACATTTTAACAAAAAAAATGACCGTATTTATGCTCAAAGCTCTAAGGAAGCTTCCCAATTAGTCGACAGAGTGTTCAGTTAGCTATGAAGGAGTGACAGCCATATTTTTGTGAAAATGGTATCAAAACATTGGCACAAGTGTATCAAGATACCATTCTTGAGAAGGTAGTTAAGCCCCTTAACAACACCATGTTCAATAACCAAGTATGGTCCTTCCAACAAGACTCGGCGCCGGGTCATATAGCTCGGTCCACGCAGTCTTGGTTGGAAGTGAACGTTTCGGACTTCATCAGAGCTGAAGACTGGCCGTCGTATAGTCCCGATCTTAATCCGCTGGATTATGATTTATGGTCAGTTTTAGAGAGTACGGCTTGCTCTAAACGCCATGATAATTTGGAGCCCCTAAAACAATCCATACGATTGGCAGTGAAGAATTTTCCCATGGAAAGAGTGCGTGCTTCTATTGATAACTGGCCTCAACGTTTAAAGGACTGTATTGCAGCCAATGGAGACCATTTCGAATAAGCTTTTCATATTTTAAATTGTTTTATATTTATGTATTAAACTAACACACTGTAAAAGTAATAAATATTATTTGCAATAAAAAAAAATTTTTTGCTTCATGACATTATTTATGGTAAGACTAGGTATAATACGTAAAAATATAGAAAAAGGCAGGAGCTAATTGGGCATCAAAAAATTCAACCGCATCACTGTCAATGGGATAAGTGCCCCAAAGGCTGGCAGCATTACCACGTTGGATGGCAATGCTGATTCTTTGGGCTAAAAATAAGCCAGCCCTCTGGTCACGTGAAGAGTCAACCAAACGCTTGGCGATGTCCCGAAAAATTCGATGAGGACTCGGACCCCAAGGCCCTAGTGTTTCAACCCCAAACGGCTCAAACATATAGCTCCAAATAAGGTTGTTATATTTGCGCCGTTTGAGGTTTTCTGCTCCTGCAGCAGTCGCCCCAGCACAGCCCACCGGGCTAAGAAGATTGGATGGCGCGAGGGTGTCGACGCAGGTTGCATCCCACACCAAAGGCCTACTCAACTTCCAAGTCATTATGGTCATTCCATCTGGTCTCTTTCCATCGTCGCGTGCCAAGCCATCGGGTTCTAAAACAGCTGGCACCCCGGCGGAGACAAGAGCCTGACGTATGATGTCGTTAATGCTGGCGTGCCGTGCCATCCGGCCAGTGCTTTTGCTGCAGGGTAGTGGTGTCCGAGGAAGTGGATTGCTTCACCGCATTAACAGCTATGTGGAGCTCCGCAAGGAGCGCATAGACGCAAACATGTAGCGAGCCGGAATGTGGTGTCACCCAGCATAGTTCCTATATTGGGTGACGGTAGCACCTGAAGCCAGAGGCCCAACCTGCAGAGCGGCTCATCCCACTGTCTCTGGGAAGACGGGTTCTCGGGCTAAACTGTGTCCGGGCAAGCCACTTTCCAGACGTTACCGCGTCGGTCAAACACGGCACTTCAGAGTCAACCTCAGCAGGAACCAAGATTCGTGTTGTTAACTTTTCGGTGCTGTGGACCGAGGATAGGAACGCCGGTAGGCTTACACTAGAAATGTTGCGGACGCCGAGCCCACCAAAACGAATGGGTAGTGTGGCTTGCTGCCACGCGCGGTCCTCCAAAGCCACATTAAAAATGGATGTCAGGGTACTGCGAATAATATGATCGATTTTGGCCAAAAGGTGTGAATGCTTCCATAAAGAGGAAAAGCAGAAAAAATACATAAAATTTGGACCGAAACAACAAAATCTAATTAGGGTGAAAGCCGAATGTAAATTAATTTTAGAAAGTCTATCCGAATTTTCATTAAAATGTTTAATTTTTCCTTCGACGAATGGTGAAAAACTGTCTTCTAAAAATGGGGAACCTAAGAGGTGCAATGAACTTTTTTCCAAAACTTTGTTCTCTGGGGCTATTAAATTAAATTTCTGTATAGTCGATTGTCTGTCAGTATTGTCACTAACGTATATTTCACATTTTGAGTTGTTGAGGTCAAGGCCGATGGATTGGAACTGCTGCTATAAGAATTGAAGATCTTTTAGAACGGTGTTTACGTCACCTCCTAGTGTTCCGTCATCTAAATAGGATCACCTTGTTGGCATCCGACTGCAGATTCTAAAACGTTCTCTTTATAATGTTGATGGGTGCCTTGCTCTCTTTATAATTTTGAGGGGCTTGTGGCTAAGTACAAAAGTTGTAAAGGAGGCGACTTCACTCAACATATTTAAAAAGAAATTATTCACTTTTATTTACAACGACGACACAACATTTTAATTGTGTTGTGTTTATTTATGTTTAAACCAGCAATATTTTTTAACTTGTGCCACCACCTTATCTTAGGAATGCAGCGAACTCGCTTCCAATTTTGTTGACAATTATATTTTTACTTTTTGTTTTTCTTCTACCTGCACTGTTCAAATATAATTAGTAATAAGATTTAATGTTCTCATGTAAGTGACGATTGTTTTAATGAGAATAAAGTTCTATAAACCGAAGTAATAACAGCCGCACGGGTCGATCGATCAGGTTAAGCTACCTTTGCCGCGGTTGGTCCGTGGATGGGTGACCATCTTCACATACCAAGACCCCTCCGTGCCTCGGAAAGCACGTTAAGCAGTTGGTCCCGGCTGTCATTCGTGGATCTTTGACAGTCGTTACAGGTCGTCAGTAGCCCGAAAGTCTGACAACCAGTCTTACCAAGGGGTATCGTATTACCCAGTAACTGGGTTGTGGAGGTCAGATAGGCAGTCGCTCCATGTAAAATACTGGTATTCAGCTGCATCCGGTTAGACTGGAAGCCGACCCCAACATAGTTGGGAAAAGGCTAGGCAGATGACGATGCTTGTAGCAGTGCCACATAAAACCATAAATTTCTGGTAACTCCTTTTTTACTTCAGAATTTAATTAGATATTATCCAAGAACTTAACTTACTTCGAACTTTACCTGCAACACGCAATTGCAGGCTTTCTTCTCGAAAAAAGAAGAAGTCCTGCAATACGTGTTGTGGTATATTATATTTAGTGAGACGGCAACACTGTATGCCCGGAAGTGTTCGTTGGTAAAACGCCATCTTTGTTGTATTTTGTGGTTCATTATTAAACTTGTGTTTATCAAAGTTATAACTTATGAGTTAATTACACCTACGAAATCAATATACAACACGTGTAAACACTGAATTTTTCTAGAACCTCAAGCAATACTTAACTCTTTAGAAAAAGCCATGCTTTAACTGGCACCTATGACTACTGGAACGCTGTACTGGACTCCTCCTTGCCTGACCTGATAGATCATCACTATCACCATTTATTTTAAATCCATCCATACCAAGTTCTGAAAATGTTCTACTAAATGAAATTAATTCATACTGAAATATAAAGGCTCAGACAATATTAATAAGATTCTATCGAAGGATAATTGACACGTCAATATCATCAAATTGAGCGTGAAATTTGTTTTGATAATAAATTTGTAGAGGCTATAAAATTAGTACTTCGTCCATGCATTTTTGATGTCTATTTTATACGAGACGAAACTTCAAAGGTTACAGTAACTGGGCGTTATCCCTTATTATAAAACAATGTTTTTCTTTAGATGATGTTGAAACCACCTTGCCATATATAGAAATGCAGTTCTTTACACAAAAATGACAGGACATCTTAGTTCGGTGCTTTTTTTTTTTTTTTTCTGGTGGGAAATCATCAAATGACCCCTCCCGCTCTGGGTGGAGCGGAAGGGAGTGTCAGACTCTTACTGACTAAAACCCACCCATGTTCCTTCCTTCGCCCTTTATGTTCCGGGGTAGCGGTAACCCTTTCGGACAATCCCGCTGACCCGGCAGGCTTCGGCCCTAAGGGGCCCCTCGGATTATGCTGACATCTCTTTGAGGCGCGCGTGGAACACTTACGCGCCGTCCGGCACGGGCCTGGTCCTGATCGGGCGGTGAGCTACCCATTGCTCTCCGCCCACAGGCCCGCGCCTACGGTGGCAGGTAGTCGTCACGCGACTCCCGACGCCCGGAGCGTCTCCCGCGGCGGCTGGGACGGGAGGCTCTCTCCCTCATCCGTCCCGCCATCTCCTTCGCTAGCATGACTGCTTCGCAGAAGGAGGCGACTGCCTCCCACTCCCTCTCGCTCCGGACCATGGCTTGCACCAGGGCCGGGCGCGAGAGGCCGCCGCCGCTGCCGATCGCCTCTACGAGGACACGGCGGTGCTCCGCCCAAGCGGGGCAGGCCTCCACCGTGTCCTCTGGGCGATCCTGGCAATGGTGACACCCGGGCGTTTCCTCCCGCCTAATGATGTGCAGGAACCTCCCGAAACTTCCGTGTCCGGTGAGGACCTGCGTCAGGCGGTAGGTGAGGGCGCCGTGGCGCCTCTCTAGCCACTCCTCAAAGAGAGGTCTTATCACCGCTATCGCGGCGTGCCCTGCGCTGGGTTGCGACAGTCGCTCTTTCCATGTCGCCATGAGATCGAGCCGGAGATCCGTCCGCTCCTCCGCAATTTGCCGCGGGAGCGGACTTTCCCCCCAGCGTAGTGCCTCCGCGCGCAACTCATACAGGCGCGCGAGGACTATTGCCTCCAGATCCCATGGCGGCAGTCCGGCAAGGAGGCTTGCCGCCTCGCGCGAGATCGTGCGGTAGCCCCGGATGAGCCTTACGGCTACCACCTTCTGGGGCGCGATCAGGTAGTGGGCGGCTCGCCGCCGCAGTGAACGCTCCCACACCGGGGCCCCGTATAGGGCCATGGACCGCGCGACCCCCGCGTAAAGCCTCCGGCAGGAGGCGTTTGGCCCCCTAAGGTTGAGCAAGAGCCGCTTGAAGACGGCCCCAGCCCGTTCCAGTTTGGGGGCCAAACGTCGGAAGTGCTCGACGAAGTTCCACCGGCTGTCGAGGACGAGACCCAAGTACTTCATCGTCGTCTCGACGCCGATGTGAACCCCTCCTACCGTTAGTTGGGATCACGGTGGTGGCGCGTTCCGGAGCCCATGAAACGCCATGGCCTCGGACTTGTGCAATGCCACCTCGAGACCTAACTGCCGGATCCTCTCCACGACTATCGCAACCCCGCGTGTCATCGCGTCGGCCGCCGCCTGATGCGACCTCCCCTGCGCCAGGACCAGCGTGTCGTCAGCGTAGCAAACCACGCTGACGCCATCAGGGAGGTCGGCCCGCAGCACCCAGTCGTAGCCGATGTCCCACAGGAACGGCCCCACAACCGATACCTGCGGGTCACCGCACGACATCTCTCGCCGGTTCCACTCCCCATCGCGTCCGGGGTAGGTGACGGCTCTGTCCGTCAGACGCTTAGTTCGGTGCTAAGTTGTAATTTTAGTTTTAAGAAGTTTTGACTAAGAGCTGATTTTTCCGACGCCAGATAATTTTATCCAAGGAATAATTTTGAATATTTTACAGTTCTTCCATACAAAATCTGTTAGACGTCAATTTATTCTGCTAATAAAAATTATCTTTCGATTGAGAAATCAGCCCTAAATCGAAATAAAGGTAAAGATTTCCTTTTGTAATAAGATGGATCATGTTTTTGAAATAGACTGACACAAGGGTTAGAGTAACATCTCTGTCGCTCAAACTTTTGCGTCAGAATATTTCTAAAAACTACGTTCTAACTATGTTCAACGAAATCTACGTACATCAAAGCCTATTTCTAAAAATCGGTGTGTGCCTTGTTAATTATAAATATTCTTACTAAATCCATTACTTAATTTTGTTTGTTTTTTTTAACGCGCTAATCTCACTACCAGTTCGATTTGAATAACTCTTTTTGCAATTCTTGAAGAAGGCTACTTAACATCACGTTAGGATCCCTAGGAGCCGAGCAAAAAAAAAGGGAGGAAGAACGCTGAGAGAAAACGAAGTAATAGCGCGGGCAGACAATGCGATGCGACGGAGTGGGTGGGGGATTAAGAAATTTCACGCGTACGAAGCGCGGGCAGGAGCTAGACAAACATAAACAGATCCGTGAAAGGAAAGTTCCCACCCGCCTATAGGACTTCTATTCAGGATTTTATAAAAAAGATAATTGAAAAGTATTAATTTTTCACCAGTTCACCTCACGAACACGTGACAAATTTATTTTTCGATTCTTGAAACGGGTCCATGGAGATAAACAGAAGTAACGGAACTTTCTTCGAGGGTTTCCCTAAAGATTCGAAAGGAATACAATAAACATACATATACTTAGATATAATAACTTATAGATTTTACAAATATTTCTGTATGGGAAACGTTACATTTTAACATTTAAAACTTTATTACACGGTGCGATTTGGCATACCATAACTTGAAGCAACAATAAAAGTTAAAACATTAAAAGTAATAAGTTGCTTAAATTATATTGTGTAGCTCAGGCAAGATACTTGCGTTGTGTAAATGGGGCTCAAGATTTTATTGAGAAGAAATCCCTTTTTTTGATTTGGGTAGACTGCGTATTAAACCATGGAGAAATTTCGGCAAAAATAAGAAATAGTTCAGTAACGGATAATATTTAGACTGTTTTCAGGTATTTACAATAAACAAAAATATTTTGGTATTTATTCACACATACAATTCAATAAATTTTATTTTAAATTTATCACAATTTACAATTGATAGTTCTGTATACATTTAAATGCTTGTTTGTTGTTGCTTCTTTTTTAACCACAATTTCAGTTTTTGAAACGGTCATCCAGCAAATTTACTCATATTCAACTACTTTATGAATACCTGTTCAAACCAATAAACACAGTCAAAAAGATCCAATATTATAACCTTAAACCAGCCAAAAGTGTAGCACGGACCTGAAACAGTCATAACATAAGAAACCAAAATATACAGACCGAGTCCCGACTTGGCCCGCTCAAACGGTCTACGATCAAAAAGTTCAAGTTTCCAGCCAAAACTAATATTTAACCGTACAAAGAAAGGTCAGGTCGAGAATAAAGTCCATTGATTTCAGTTTACAAATCGACTTTTTGTGGTAATAGTGTGGTGTTAATGTGGTGTGCGGAAAGCGGAAAAGTGCGAGCGTTAGAGGCGCGCCTGGCCGTTCAATATTCATGAGCCAACTTAAACGGCTAGGCAATGAAGTTAGCGGGAACACTTTGAGAAGGGGAGCTTTCCTTAACACATTCAGAATAGGCGTAATGTGATTGTAATTTGGTATTTAATAAACAAACGGTTTTTTAAATAGGTACCTACTTAAACAGCATTCTCAAGCACATTGAACCGACAGACTACGCTTACAAATTCAATAGTAGGTACTTTGTTTAGCATTGGTAATATGTATACCTCAAAGTATCCCGCATAATTTAGGCTGAACATTATAGGCTGTAATGTTCCCACTGCTGGCTGGGACACAGGCCTCCCCTCTGTGAGAAGTTGTGGGCAATAATCCACCACGCGGGCCCAGTGCGGTTTGGTAAAGTTTCTTGAGAAGAGTCGACTTGAGAAGAGAGTGCGCAGACGACAAAGTTATAGGATCCTCTAAATAGAACCCACGGTTCACTTAAACACGTTAGTCTTTGCAACGTAGGTTCTTGGTAAAGCGTACTGAAGAAGTGATTAAGGGTGCGTTTCCACTGATAGACGGTAGAGACGAGAGGAACGGAGCAGAGACGTACAAGAATCAATCAATCACAGAAAAATCGCGAGAAACACGATGTGAATTTCAACCTATGTTATTGGTCGATTCTTGCACTTCTCCTCTCCGTTCCGCTTGTCTCAGTGTATACGCACCCTAAAAGCCCGAAGTAAATAACGCTATCAGCCAACAGCAATTTTGTTGGTACGGCAGTAATTATCCTTAATTCGTCCAACGATCGCCGGTTTCAGGGCCCCGACTTAACTGCTACGTTCGAACCATTGAACTAGACGATTAAAATAACCGTTGCCGTAATGGTGTCTGTATTTGCTTACTCTGTTGCAGTTGTAATTGAATACTTTAGAAATTAGGTAAATCTGCTCTTTTTCGTGTCAAGAAAATGTAGAAAGGGCAGGCAAATGTTTCGGTATTGTATGCTCCATAATGATTAAATATGTTCTGCGGATAGTAAAAATTAAAACGGTTTTAGGACTGATTTTTCAATCGACAGATAATTTTTATTCGTGGAATAAAATTGACTTCTGACAGATTTTTTGTGTAGAAGAACTGTCAAAAATTCAAAATTATTATTTTAAATTATCTGGCTTTGGAAAAATCAGCCCTAAGTCTCATAATTTATTTTGGTTCATGCCTTTTTTTTCATAGGCGTGGACTTCCATTATAAACCGGGTTTTTTTTTTAAGAAAAGCTGAAGAAAGACGGTAGTAAACAAAGGCAAATTCTAACTCAGTCTGAAATGAAGAATGCTGTACGTCTGCAATGAGACTGAATGCTTCGAGTTATGTTAAAGCTTCGAGCATTTGACAGACGAATTCTTTAATTATTTTACTCCCATACTACATATAGTATGGGAGTAAAATAATTAAAGAATTCGTCTACGTTCGTCGTCGTCGTAGTCAGTGTAGCCACAAATATAGAAATAAATATATGGTACACTGACTTTATTCCTTCCATATTTTTAATCAGCATTCGGGAGTACGGAATTCGTATTATTCCCTTTAACATTAACTTCCCCAACCTACAATACCGAAGAGGATAAGAGCATATTAAATCAAATCAAAAATGTCAGGAAATAGATTGAAAAGATTATTATAAGTTTAAGCTCCTTACCGAGGGGTCACCATTCCAATATCCCCCAGCCATCCATTATCGAATCAGTAAATTCGATTTACAATCCCAATTCGGAGTATGATCCTTCTGATCTGCAGTCAATCTTTTAATGACATATTTCAGTTACCGCGGAAGATAAATGGCAGTTGAAAGTCTTAGAAGCAAGTAAAATATTGGATTAATCAAGAAAATATTACTCGTACTTATTTGGAAAGTTGATAGCTTTTAATGAAAATTGGGGAAAATAAGTTACTTCTAATTCGATGTAGGTAGATTTAACATCAACAAAAAGTTCAAACCACGTCGGTCGGTCAATCACTTTTGGAAGTTAACATAAAATATAACTGTTAATATTGCTGTTTTTATTTTACTCGGCCTTTTATTTATAGAAAACACGCTCTACGGACAAACTAGAACCAATATTACTAAGATAAGTTCTTGTGCATAGTTTAGTTTTCTGTTTATCCATGTTAGAAAGTTCTTTTTATTTATGTTCTTATTTTTGTAGGCAGACCCTAGAGGTATGTTGTAGATACTTTTCAATTTTGATCAACTTTATTTATTCCTGCAGCAGTATTTACAATAATATATTATATTCTAAAACCATCTTACATAAGCAGCCTATAATATTCCCACTGCTGCGACACAGGCCTCCTCTCGGTGAGAAGGTATACAATGGGCCGTGATCCACGCGGGCCCAGTGCCAGTTATTGGTTCTAGGACATGCCGAGGTGATGAAATAATTTACATAATCATAATCGTTTATTTGCTTAGAAAGTAGGTAGGTACGGTCACCAATAAGCAACTAATGTAATTAATAAGAAACAAACAGTTCATTTGTCAAATTAAATTTCATTCGAAAATATCCATCGGTTTCTTACTAAACTTCAACTATACATATCCGACGACCTATTACTTATCTCTTTTGGTGACTGTACCTACATAAAATAACTGTAATTACAAAACTTTGCGATCCCTGTACAATGTACCTTAAATTAGGCATGCAAACATTGAAAACACAAAGTAAAGCGCCTTTCTGGGTTCAAACCAATCTACAACTCATAAGTCGCGGCCGTTACCACTCGGCCACTACTGCTCCATCTTACTAAAATAAAATGAATTATTTAATTGATACGCTATTGTCCACCTTCCGCAGTTTTTAGATGAAAATGTGACTTTTCCATAAGGCCTTGGCTTGGTTAGCATATAAATATTTAGTCGGTTCAGTGGGCAATTCTGTAACTGCGTATATGATTATTATTTTGCGTAATCTGCCTGTTGGGGCACTTGTTCTAGATTAGTTTAGTTGCGCTCGGCTACTACACTGATAAGTGTAATGAGGTTGCCGAGTATGGTGCCCTTGGTCCCAAGCCAGTAGTTAATTCCAGAATTTAGACTGATTATAATAATAATAACGCCTAGGTATTTTACTCTTAATGTTGACAGTTTCGGCTGTAGGTAGGTATATCTTAACTTCATCATCATCTGCCTAGCCTTTTCCCAACTATGTTGGGGTCGGCTTCCAGTCTAGGTATATCTTAACTTACAATATTATAAGCCTTTAGCAAAATAATCTCTTCTTTTGGTCACGTATGTAAGTATTAAAACATTGGGCAATCAACAAGGTTGTATTGAAGGAATTGACTGTCCAAGGTGTGACGGACGCACATGATGTATAAAAAATACATTGTTGTGTTCAATAAATTAAACACAGTTTCAGCTATATCTCTCAACTCATACAAGTATGTACAGTCTGGAACCTTGAACTTTACTAATATTGGTAAAGGAAAAACATCGTGAGGGAACCTGTACTTATAGTCAATTATATACGGGGTGGTAAAGACCAACGAAAAATTTCAACGCAGGAGGATTCAGAATCATATACTGAATCCATGGTAAAAGATTGCGCGTCGATGACCCCATCCCGTATAAGTCTGAAATCACCAACCGGTCTTGAGCAAGCATGGTGATTAATGTTCGTGCTTTCTCTGTATGAGAGGAGATCTTTGCCCTACAGTGGGACAATAATAGGCTGTTATTATTATTAACAGCTATATTTAATGTAGATCTCGAAGAACAAATTGCAGTCCTCATAAGTAGTGAATTCCCTCTCACAGAGACGAGGCCTGTGTTCCCACAGTGGGAACATTATAGGCTGATTATGTAGGTATAAGTAGTAAATTAACTCAAACCAATGTAATATTTTGCTAGATCATAATTAAAGTCTCGCCATAATATATGGCTACCATTTAACGTGTAGTATTGCTCATTACACGAGCAGTAACAACGCCATCTGTTCCTTATTGACTGCCATAACGTATCATGCATCCACTTGATAAATAACAATGAGAGAGACAACATAATACTATGTGTCAAGTATACTGAGAGCGAAAGAGACAAACCGACACAGTGTCAAATACATGTGGACTTGTGGAGTAATCGTAGGACACTTGAAGCGATTAAGACAAGGTGGTAGTTTTGTCAGATTCTATATGAAAGATCTCTATACTTATTATTCGTACGCCATCTGCTCCCAATCGACTGTCATAGAGTATAATAAAATTCATCCATTTGAAAAACTCCCATCCCACTTACTTTTACTTATTACTATATAGCGACCCGCCCCTGTTACACACGGTTTTTTTCGACTTGACATAACATTTGGATTTCTTAATTATATTTAAGTTTTATATACATGTTTTATACACTTAACCTTCCGGAATAAATTCTCTAAATTATGGTGAAAACCACATCGAAATTTATAGGGTAGTTTACATAGAAAAACAAAGCGGTCACAGAGACAACCATGAAATGTAACTTTATTGATACTATTTATATACAGATATAGTTCGAGTACGGGAGCCATACAGCAGTTGATATAAGATATCAATCCACAAACATAAAACAAAAGAAGATCGCTACACATAACTCTCATCATCACAAACGATCCATCAATAGGCATTAAAAGGCAGCGGCAGAAGAATGGTAGCCGATTCACGAGAGTCAGTTTAGTTCAACTTCCACTCAATCGATTATGCGACGTACCGGCAGAATTGGCAGCGAACATCCCATTCAGAAAACTACAAAAGTTTGGCACATTACGAAGTGACAAAGCAAAAATAGAGCGAAAGATTGCGAAGTAAAAACGCCTACGTTTTTTCGTGTATCGTAATTTTGTAGTGAACACGAATATGAGTGGCAGCTGAGTAATTACAGCCGACGTCAATTACTTAAAACAGAACCACGCGATTTAACAATGAACTACGTGGGAAGGTATGAAAACTTGTACTGTCGAAGTTTATTGAATAGGACTAGACAAAAGGAACCTTATTAATATTAGAGTAAGGATAAAATTTCACCTACGCAATAGACTAGTATGTTTAGGTAATTTCGAATTTTCTCGTGTAAGATTTTAAGGTGATTCAGGTTTCATGTATTCATTATAGTACCTACGTTTCAGAGAATATGAAACCGTGTAATGTAGGTAGCTCACAGCTGACGCCCTTCGTAGATCATTAGAAACTCAGGTCAAGAAGGATAACCAATCACTACGCATAACAAAGTATTCGGTGATTGCATTACCTACCTACAGTGTTGACATGAGAGTACCTGTATGGTGGGTATGCTAATGCTCATCTTGTGAACATAGTCCAAGAGTTGCTTTTAGTAGGGAATCACGTATTTTGACGTTTATTAACCAACAAATTATTAATTAAGGAAAGGGTTCCAAGTTAAAATGTTTACGCCTTTGGCGTATACCGAGGCCTAATGGCTTACAAGTAGACCAAAGCCAAAGCCTACGGACTAAGGCCTACGGTCTTTGGCGTAGGCACGTCTGTACGTCGGTCTGTCAGAGGGCTGTATTTTAAGAACCGTAATAGATAGCCTGTTGAATCCTTAGTGCGCAAATTTTTGTGATGCAGCATCAGCAGCAGCTTGGAGCAGTAGCTCCAAGTAGGCTTATAAAAATCAATAATATTTTATCAACTACCCCTAAAACCAGTAAACTAACGCGACATTTCACTCCCCGATCAAAACAACACACAAAACACATTCATACATTTATTACAATGGAACACAGCAGTGTAAACCTGTAACTTTATTGCCTATGCACAGATCTAGACTCAGACTTGGATGTTTGCGTCTGGCGCGATTCCATTACGGAATCGAATATAAGTTAAGGCAACAATGTTCCGGAGCACCGTAGTCCCTGGGCGAAGACTTGCAAAGCGTCCTTCTATTGCTACAAGCTCTTGTTGCTTGCTTGAAAATACTAGTAGTAGGTACTGACGATAGGTTTGTCCACGGTAAGTAGGTACTACCAATATTTTCTTTTAACTAGCCTAGTACTACATTTATGTTCTGATGATTGTGAATGAATGATGCTGTAATATGATATAATATCTCACAAAGATGATTTTATTTTGCTTTGTTTGATCTCACGCTGATGGCAATGTATATTTGAAGAGTTTTATTTTAATTGATTTTATTTTAGTGTACGTTTTCCTGCCCTGCAATGTCTATGTACCTCACATTGAAAATGTCACAATTCCGACTCCAAGATACAGGCAAGTGGTAGTTTCGGGGTCACCGACAAATCTATTCTTGTACAAAAAGGTTATTAATATACAGAGTGATTGGAAGATGGGTGCAAAACTTTAAGGCGAAGATAGTACCTACAGACAATTTAGAACCATTTAAGCCATGGTTGTCTTAGACGATGTCTTACCAATTTTTCTAAATGAAATTTTTATTAAATGTAATTCATTTTTCTTTTATTTAATTAAAGTAATGTGTGTAAACTATCTAGCAAAACATGTTTTAGGCCTCTGTGTCATTAGATATTTTTTTACAGACATTTAAAGTTCATAAAAAAATTAAAATTTTTATAATACTTTTTGTAAACCTTATTTATCAAAAACCGGAGGGTGGTTGTTTTGTTCAAACCTTTTTCAAAACTGCTTGATAATTGCTCTATCTTTTAAAGTATCATTTACGCGGATATCTTACAAATTATTGAAATTAGGACCTAGAAACCAACTAGAGGGAGAAATTTTAAATTTTAGCCAGACTAATTAAAACAACATTTGAATTGAATTTATTTATTTTTCATGTACAAAATGACTGCCGTGATTCCTAATACAAGCACGGCTCCATCTTCTCACTTCCGTTGTTGTTATTTCCAACACCATCTCCAGCTTTATGGTTTCAAACGGTGAATTAATTCTCCCTATCAATTCTTTATTTCTACATTCGTATACTTGTACAACAGTTCATTGGCCCGGTCCCACACTAAAATTTCCACCGGGGTCAGATCTGCTGAGCGAGCGGGCCAAGGGATGGGTCCATCTCTGCCGATCCAACTGTCAGGAAACCAATTGTTTAAGTGTTCCCTTACATTTAACGTCCACAACAGCCGTCTTGCTGAAAGATGACTGTTTGGTCTCTTTCGAATATCGGGACACCGGATTCCTTTAGCAGAACTGGTAATTCGTTTTGTAGAAAATGCAAATAATGTTCGCCTTTCAAAGGATTCGGTAAGAAGTGGGTCCCAATGAATGTTCTGCCAATTACTCCAGCCCATACATTGACAGAGAATTTCCTCTGAAACGACACTTGTTTTTCAAAATGTGGATTGTAGTCTTTCTCAATTGCTTTTCGAAAAAAAACATAAAAAATTGATTTTAAAAAATTGGTAAGACATCGTCTAAGACAACCATGGCTTAAATGGTTCTAAATTGTCTGTACTATCTTCGCGTTAAAGCTTTGCACCCATCTTCCAATCAGCCTGTATAAAATTAAATTTTAAATAAGAGACATGAACGTTTAAATCCTTTGAACCATCCAACACTTTTTAATTATACATTATTAGATCGTAAAAGTACTACCCATGAGCATTCATGCGAATTAACGTTGTGATTTGAGATGACGTTTTTGTTTTTTTTTTTCAATAAAAATATTGTTCTATTATTAGACCTATCCCATCACATTCTATGGCTCCGATGAGTTATAGTAAGGGATTCGTTATTACTCCTAAGCAGAAACCAGAGTACATAGTAACTTGGTACCGTCGTAGTGATAATAGGTACCTACCTACTGCAGCATTGGCAAATGCTACATTATAATTTTATCACGAACGATCTTCTTTTATAACAAAGCCAACCTTATTTTTAACCAGAAAGGCTTTTTTCTTCATATTGGTTTTGAATTTAGAATCGAAAAGTGACATGTCTTTTCTCTTACCGAGATTTTTTTGGAAGGATTTTTTTGGACACAGGTTGGAAGTCTAAATATTATTCTTTCCTGCCTTCACAATTAAATAATTTGCTAACGGTAATCTATAAAATATTGAACGACCGAGTTCTGTGCGGTCATCCACTGGATCCAAGGGTATGTTTGCTTTCCTATTGATTATGCAAAAGTTCTTATCGTTTCCTAAATTTTATTCCATTATTTTCTTTGTAATAGGCATTGTTCCCGAAAATACACGTATTGTATGTACATCACTAAAAAGTGGTCTCGAGGCGAAGCGTGAAGACTCGGGTATGTATTTTACTTTTCTTCAGTTCTTTGGTTATAAAAGATTCTGCCTGCCTCTCGGATTGTCATTTTTGCTATTTTCTGTAGATTTGTCCGAAAGACTGTAGGGCGATCTAGAATTCGCCCTACCCGCCACCCTAGTACCAGACGTCTACAAGCTTCCTGTTGGGAATCGAACACAACATAACATCTTGCGCACGACCAGCACTTTTAAGAGGATTCTGATTCCGGCCAGCGAGGTGCCTTCTGATTGTCAGCATGGAGCCTGAATTTCATACGAGTATTTTAAGTAGTTACGTTTTCAGTTGAGCCTATTACTTGATGTACTACCAATTAGCCGTATATTATCATTGTTACAATTTTGATCAGGTGGTAATTTAAATTATTATCTTGCTTCTTAATAACGAGCTGACTTGGTGCCAATTACCCATTAGGTCGTCCTCGTATTTATCTACTTACGTAAGTTTAGGAACGTTTGCAAACGTATCTTAATCGACGCGTACCAAGAATACGTAAAATTTATTAAAGGGCTTGAACAACAACAACAAAAACGTCCGCGTTGGTGTCACGACGTAATCCTTTTTAATAATACTCTTTCTGTGTCTTTTCTTATGTTTTTATTATTATTTTATTTTATACAGTCAAATTAAAACGTGTAAAAGTGAAGTTTGTTATTTATTTCGCTACACTACATATCTACGAACTAATGTAGATTAGGACGGAATTGATTTTAACAAAATAAGTAGTAGTGTCCTAATATCCTAAATGAAACCGAACAATGTGTTTATTTATAAGAATTTTACTTTTCCCACGTTGATTTTTCACGTGGATTTTCCTCTGAAATAATTAAAAAAAAGAAACAAACCAGGAATATCAACAGTATTTATTTCATGAATCTTGTGGGTGGACACGTTCACGCTCATAATAATTATAATTAATTAAAGGTACCTACATATGTTTACGTTATCAACGCCTACGTTGGTAGCCTGGTAGGTTTGTAGGTACATAGGTAGGTGTACATAGGTATGTACATACTTCAAGTTCAACCAACGATATCATAAAATCGAACCAAAGGCATAACAACTCACAGATCTAAACACTGCCTGCAAACACGATACGCCACAAAACGTCTACGATAATACGCCTTTTATAATTAAACCGGCTGTTATACCGCCGAAAAGAAGATTAACTGTTGCGGGCTTAGACCGGCGACTACTCAATATTCATGGGGTACCAACGAGGTGGACATAAGCTCTCACCGAAATTCCCACTTAGAGTACTTGATTGTATTTTGCTATTAGTCCACCTCTAAATTACGCTAGGATGATGTAAGCTTGGTGTAATTAGAACTTATTTGGTAAACTAATAGTTTGAGGTTTATTTATAACTTAACTTTGGTAAGTTGGTACAGTGCAATTTAACAGACAAATTCCTTAAGAAATAAGTAGTACTCTTACCTTTGTACTCATTACATAAGTATATCGTTTCCGGATGTGAAATCATCAAATGACCCCTCCCGCTCTGGGTGGAGCGGAAGGGAGTGTCAGACTCTTACTGAATAAAACCCACCAATGTTCCTTCCTTCGCCCTTTATGTTCCGGGGTAGCGGTAACCCTTTCGGACAATCCCGCTGACAGTTAAATAATCCTTGAAGCAAATTATCGCAGGCCATCACATATGTAGTTGTAGATTTATCAAACTTCACAAGTCTCTAACGTAAAAAACAACATTTATTTAATTTCACTCACCACCGGTTTCAAAAAACCTGATTAAATCTCTGAGCTGTTGTGATTTACTAACCAAAACCTATGTAGGTACTTCTCTACCTCATGCTTAAAAACAAATTATTTGACATGAGATTTCAGAACAGATTAAATTGAATAGGTTTATAAAACCTGAGAAACAGCTGTACTTACAACGGCAATATGGCTCTGTAGCACCATTAAAAGTTTAATGTTTCACATTAAGGTACCTATTGTCCAATTAATGGCAAACTAAAGTTTACACAAGTACAAAGTACAGCACAAGTCTCAAATATCAAAAAGTCGCTAAGCCGTTTCGCTAACTACCAAAGTTGGTACTGTTGTGATATTAAGTTTAATAAGCAAAAAAACTTACATTTTAATGGTTCGCAAACGTTGAGCTCAAGTTTTTATCGGCAAACGTTATCTATAGGTACTTAGGTGTGTGTAGACACGTCCGGTGCGGGCGTGGCTCGTGGCTAGTCGCGGCGAGTAAACCCCCTCGCCTGCAGCTCTCCGCGTAATTAATGTTTGCTTCAATTATAATGGGACGGTAACATAAAATTTTCCACATTTTTTTCCAACTTCGGCCGTTAAACGGAAGCTGTGATGCTGTTAATAATACCCGAAGATTCCTCGGGGAAAATATAATCGGCGACGTAATGTGTTCGTCAAAGAATTAAAGTTCCCGACAATGGCAGATGCTGCGACAAAATCGATAGAAATTTTGCACCGACAAAAACGTAGAGCTTGCAAAAACGCCTGCAACGGCCGAGTTCGTTATTCTTGTGGGCTTTTCACTTGGAAACTTTACAACAAAATCTTGAACGCTATCCTAAGTAAAAAGTTAGGGTTGTAATATTTTTAAAGAAAAAAATATCTTCATAAGTTTGTATCAGCAGCAGGGGCCGAGTCACCCGGTTTACACTTTTCTCGAATGCTATTAATAAAGTTTTAACAATGCATTTTCAATTACTTGAATGCTAATACTCTTCTTAGCTGAACTTTTGTAACGAAATTAAGGAAAGGAGCGATGAACAAAGTACTTTTAGTTAAATTTTAAACCTCGTAAATTCATTCGACTTTCAAGGTAGAATTGAGAAAACAATCTACGTAGTGTTTTAAAATAAATCGTTAGTAAAACATTTACGGCAAAAACAAAAAGAAGCTACCTAATGTTTACTCATAGTACTAGTACTTTCAGTTAAATTTTAACCTCATAAATTCGTTCAACTTTTGAGGTAGAATAACACAAACAAAAACCTACTATTTTAAAATAAATCGTTAGTACCTACAACATTTACGTCGAAAACAAAAACAAACTAATGTTTACTCATTGCGTAATGAATTCCGAACGTCGAATTTAAATGGGGCTAGTTAAAAACTAAGCTAGTTAGTTCGGACCACTTTATTTTGCGTCTAACACGACAGAGCAAAAACAGTGGATAGATAAGTGAACAAACTGGCCGGATAAACGACCTCCATCAGTGTTTCCGTTGTGAGAAGCAATTAATGGTGTACTGTACGCGAGGGTAATTACTGCTGGGGTAAAACCGCGGGAACCAGCAACAATTACCTTCCAGCGCCTTCACTTTTGACAAGACCTGAAGCATTCTCTACTTTGTTGAAGTATAAAAAAAAGGATTTAAATTATTCCTTGAAAATACTTTCTACAATCTAGAGACATAGATTTTTGTATATCACGCTGTAATTTATTCCATTTTATTAGTAATTTTTTTTTCAGCACAAATTAAACTTCAGCCATCAAAATCGTTTATACGGGCGTAAAATATAATATTGTTTGAAAATTTACGGGAAGTTTGGTGCAACGAGTTTTGTGGTAATGTATTGTAGCTCTGAGTCTGTTCGAAATACTCGTATAATTGAGTTGAACAGGAAATTTCATTTTAAACAGTAAATTAATGATGTTCGGACAAAATAAATATACAAAAATAAGATAATACGCTAAATTAATAACATCAATAAAATTATACGTAGTTTAATTGATATGAATCGCAACTAAAACGACTGGGACGCTTCATAACACAAAACAACTGTATTTCAGTTTAACTGATGCGGCACAAACGCTTGTAGAGATGCAAAACTCTTTTATACAGAGTTTTCGACAAGATCGGAGCCGGTCGGTCAAGCGTGAAGAATGCATGTGCCGTACGGAATCCGATACAATGCTCGACTTTAGAACTTTGTCGCGACTGCAGCAAGAGCCCTCAATAAAATACTATTGCTATCGCCATACTTCTTGGCGTTCGTCGTTGCATACATTTTTACACAAGTATAAATAGATTGTAGCGCAAGTTAAATTGGAAAAATGGTTCGACGCAGAAGTTGTGTAACAATCAAAGTGCTGGTGGGGTTTGCCAGTTTTTTGAACGGGTAATCCATATTTGATTCCACAGTAAAACGGTATACTACGGCCTTTTCTCATAAACCGCTTCTATGAAAACCATACCAGTAAATCTTGTTTGACTCACCTTCTCTTGATAACTCATTAGAATTTAAAGTTAAGTAAATAGATAAAATAAAATAGTCTTTTAGAGGCGCTACCACGAAGCTGTACTTCAGGCATTGAGTTAAGACCAAAGAAACGATGGATGGACTGTGTGAATGATGATATGGTTAGAAAGAGGGTGACTACCGAGATGACGACTAATAGAGAAGTGTGGAAACATGTTGCGCCGACCCCGAATAAATTGGGATAAGGGCAGGAGAATGATGATGAATCAATCATAATATAATATTCAAATTTATAATATGAATTAGCTAAGTGTACCTACTTGTTTACTTTTT
The DNA here is from genome assembly GCA_911387795.2 of Apamea monoglypha. Classification (NCBI taxonomy): domain Eukaryota; kingdom Metazoa; phylum Arthropoda; class Insecta; order Lepidoptera; family Noctuidae; genus Apamea; species Apamea monoglypha. The sequence continues at coordinate 11,345,859 of OU426922.1, forward strand.
ATTGATTAGATTTTTTTATTGATTAGTTACCCCTAATCAATAAAAAATACTAACACCCACATAGTCCGACATCCGTGTTCGTTAAAAATAATTGTTATTGCACTAATGAAATACTATCTCAGCGAAGCCAACACACATTTCACACACATAATCTTGAAGGGATTAGGCTAGGCACACCTGTGCAATGAATAGTAATGCATAACAATACGTCCCCATTTTACATAAACATCTGTCGTCGATACAGCATTTCCATGTTCGTTGCATGTCAACAGCATTCAAATCGAGTTGTCAGTGGCATCTTTGTGTCAGAAGTGCATGTTCAGATGAGCCGTTGTGCCGTGCAGTCCCCGCGGGAGGGTCGTGGGCAGACGCCTTTCTCGCACTGCTCGGCAGCGGAAAACGTCGCATCGGGGTTGTCGACTTTGAATATTGGAGTTCTATTATTTGTTTAGAATTATTGTTTGTTTGTTTATTGTGCTTCTTGTAAATTTTTGTTTTGGAATATTTCTTACCTTATTTGATACTAAATCAAGGTCGATCGTCGCAGTAACTTAAGTTGCTGCTGTTTTAATATAGAAACCTACCTACTTATTTACTTGTGTTCGTCATTATCTTAGTTTCAGTCAAATAATTATTACTGTAAGGCAACTTCTTTCAGAAATAGCTTTTAATTTCGGCTTCATTCCTCATTGGGCAATACAGTCAAAGTAATCCGCGCTACAGAACTTCACAAATTCGGTATTTAGCACTAGTTTCAAAACCCACTCGCACATCCTGGTAGTTGAAAGGTTAACATCTGTGTAACACTAACCCGTATACGACTTTTCCGCTTCCAAATTCAAAACCTCGTTTCCGAAATTGAGGCTGGCAACACAGTCCCGTACCGATTGACGCTCGTGCGCTGTTCGCCTGAGTTGTTCTGCCACGGGACTCTATTTACACAAAACAAGATTCCCGTCTGCGTCCCAAAGCGTCGGTTCTTTCTCGTTGATTTTCTTATTTTCAAGTCAAGCTTTAGTTCAGTGCTTTACGCCCGTATTAGACATTGTCAGGTTCACTTGTTATAGCCAATAGAAGCGCTCGTTTTAGTAGGTATGGCGATTTTTGTGCGCTGCTAAAACTTTTACTGCTTTACACGTAAAAGTACTTAGTACTTAAAAGTGTTGTATTTTGTTTTTTCTAAAAACCCAACTTTGTGTCTCTTGCACCCTAATTGCTGTCTCAAACAAATTGAAGGATATTGCTAATCCATTGCTTCATATGTTCGAAAAAATTGTCTGCTCAACAACGTAAATAACGCAATGAATGTTGTTGAACTGTCAAAATGAAAGCCATTGCTACTGATAGTGTGTTACGCAATTACCCCGCTGTAGGTGTAGATATCCGTCTAAAAAATCCAAACCCGACCATTTGCTGCACTAGGTAATAAGAATATTGGTTCTATTTGAGAATTTCGTCAATCAATACATTTTCAAGATTTGCAGTAAAACGTGAATACCTACAACTATTTATTTATTAATCTGTGCTTCTTCTTCGATTATGTATTAAAATTAAGTTAGTTCAGTGAATTTAATCTTCTTTAATACATGTAAATTAGCCCGCAAATAATAAAAATTCATGAAGAGACTACATAATTGAAATTTCAATAAATTTTAATTTTCATCCGTACAAGTTTTCGTAAATAATTTGTCTGTTTTAAATTAAAAGTAATTTAAAAAAATACGCTTTATTTATATTAAAAAGTTCCGAAATGACTTAAAAATGTATTTGTCAATTTTATGTGCATTACTGCATGTTCATTTACTTAAACGAACAGTCTAACCCCAAGTTTCATCGTCAGACATTACTAACACTTTTATATACTGTGCAAAAGTTAGTCTCCGGTCAGATTTGCTTCGCTCCAGGGATGTCATCCAATCAGCATACACAGAATTTTTATCGATTTTATTCGGCCACAAACCAATCACCCTAAAACTCCGCTCTGCGACTAAAATAATTGTATCATCAACTCTAATCGCTAAGATGAGAGTATAGCAAGATGATCGGTGACTAAGGATCAACGCAGACATAGCGGCAAAATGCTCGAACAGTTTTTCATTGAAAAAATAAATAAATCAATAAAATAGAATTCAAAATAGGGTGCAAGAAATTCCCTGTCGTGTGAAGCATGCTCGCATTTTCACTCAAAACTTGATAGCAAAGAAGCATTTCGCTTCACTGTCTGCGCTAACCCTTACGATGTTAATCTGGTGTAGCTGTGTATGTTGCATGTGACGTCACTAAAGCCCCTCGAAGATTGACAAGGAAGCTGGCCGCCTAGGGACGGCTGGAGGATTTCATCAGTGACGTGACAGGAGCCTGTCCGTCATCACGACGTCTTATGTCACTCTCACATCTCTGAGCGAAGCGAAGTCAGGTATGCAGTACTGGAGAAGATTATAAACTTAAGCAGCCGTAACAACCACGAAGGTATTATAATGTTCATGTCCCTATAGCATCACATTACGCTAGTGCCCTGTGTGCTAATCCAGAATAGAATGTCCCTAAGTATACTAAACAATGCCAAAATCCTATCATCCATATTGGCATAGTTGTTTGTATAACAATCACTAACCTAATTTTACATCCATTGTTTTAATTAGTTTGAGCTCGAGTTAATATTACATGTATAAAACGTTCCCAACGTAGTAAATCTTTACCATGTATTAAATTTATCTATAGAACGTTATAAAATTGATTGTAAAGTCAAAGTTCCGATACGTTTGTCTTTCTATTATGTGGCCCCGTCGTGTGTTCCTTCGGCAAACATTTGTAGAACGTGATTCAACTTAAAAGGATGGATTTATGTTACTATACTGGCTTTTGGACTCGAGAGAACTAACTTTATTTACAAGTATCTTTGAAAACAAATAAGATGGATGTTACAAATTCATGAAGTTGCATGAGATAGTCGAGATACTGAGTCTCTAGACAACCTAGTCAGTAGAGATATGAATACAAATATGCTGAACCTGGAGTTAGTACGTTCCAGGGTTCGGCATTAGAGATAGCTATTTTTTATAGTTTTATTGGAATTTTAAACTTACTACCTTTTATTGCTGGAGACTGTTCTATGTTTTAAAAGTGCTTGTGGAAACTTTGTTGTAGTATTTACATGGCGTTAGATAAGCTCTTGCAAAGATAGTAGGCTAAAATTAGATATACAAATTGATTGAGCATTTAGATATTTGCCTAACGAATTCAAGTTAAAATTAAATGGTACCCAATAGTCCTAAACTAGTTACAGTCCTTTGGGTATTATTGAACTAACTTTCAAGAATCTGTCACATTCAACTAAGATTGAATTGTTTAAAGTTTAATCATGCAAACACATTCAATAACAGAGATTGTAAACGGAGTAAGTTCTTGACGTGTCCCAAGACATTATCAGTATCGGTATTCAAAAGATCAGTATTGACACCGTCCGAGCCGGCGCGGCGGCGCGGGCTCCTCCCTACATGCCGTTATGTTTGGACGCTTAAAGGATTGTCACGAGGCGCCGGCCGACGTCGCGTCCCTTGTTAATATTCCAACTGACATCACCGGGATCCACTGTCTTGCGAATCTTGAATAGAAGCCTCCACAACAACAAAAGGCTTCCTGAATTTTGAGCAGTTGACGTAAAGACAACGGCGAACGGGAAACAACCCCTCAGTATAATAAAAGTAACTCTATCTCTTTTGTGATTAAAACAACGGACTCCGTCGCCTACGACGTAACGACTTTGGAAAGTAATTTTGTTTTCGTCGCCCCTTTGATTGATGCGAGTTTTTTCAACATTATTTGATTTAGTCTATAATTAGTGTGCGTGGACACCGCACTTGTCTGCTTAGCGGAGCGCCGGTGCCGGCGGCTGAGCTCGCACATTTGTACACACCGCCCACCATTAGTCCGGCTCACAATCGCTCACGTTCATTTATATAGTCGAGCATACCGATCACCACCGGCGATTAGCTCCACAAGAAACTCCTAATTGATCGGCATAAAGAAGTCAACAGCATTTTCCGTTTCAATATCGGCCAAATTACGAGGCATTCATAAGTTACATGGTGGGTTATTCGAGAAATAGACTAATTCCGACCTAATCACGCGCCTTTGTAAGTTAAGCACGATAAATGATTGTAGTTACCTTTGTTTAATTAAGCGTTTGTGATAGAGGAAGAAAAGTGAATCTTTGGTGAAATCGACGAGCGGCGGCGCGGCGGTGGACGCGCGCCTCACCGCCGCGCGCCGGCCATCCGCGCGCATAATGACGCCAATTAGTCCGTGTCACCGCACCTAATTTATGTTAGGACCGGCCGAACCTCCCCTAACTTTTCTCATAAATAAGCCACTCGCAAAAAACAAGCAACCAGTACATTCAATGATAAAGCTTCGAATTGATAGCTGCGCCAACATTGTACGGCCATTACATTATAAAGGCTCATTCATGCGGTGTCCGCTGCCATAATGCCAACATTGTTGTTTGGACTACGCGAAATATCTACCTAAACTGATTATTATTATGCCATGGATAGCAACGATACGGGTACAGCAAACGATGTTATCTGCGGCCATGCGTTGAAATAAAATACTTCATGTTAAATTCGACCGTTACGTATTTTACTGAACGAGTATATCTACAAATGTACATGTAGAATAGAAATAGCCTCTACAGAATGGCTCCTTGCACTAAGTGCCCATAATTTTAGGACATTTTCATTTAATGGCACTTAGAGCTACCAGTCTTCGTACCGTAATGATTTCTAATGACGTGCCGTAGCGACGCTTAGCGCTTACTTTGGGAAATACCAAGAACTTATAATGGTTCAAATTACTAACAAACCATTGACACAGAAAAACAATGACAAACGAAAAATACTTTTCTTCGTAATGACTTGAAGTTTTTTTTTGTTTATTGTTGTAATTTCCCTTATAGTCGTTTACTAAGGTTGTTTAGAGTCAAATAAAAGAATTGGGGTCGTATCATCGAATGGACCTCGGCTTCGCATAAATCACCCTCTTTTATCTCGAAGGTCCCGAAATAGGCGATTAAGGTTTTATAACCACATTCACGTTCATACCTACTTCACAAGTTCTTATGAAATTATCACCCAAAAACCCACGCCTCACGGGCTGATATTTTTACACATAAGTAGTAAAATAGATAAGTACAGCAAAATTAAGCATAGCAAATAATCTAGTTGTATACAATAACAAAAGCAGACAGACGGACAAAGGACAAACAATTTAATATCACCCGTAACCGATATAATAACATTTGTCAAGTTATTGGGTTACACTCAGTAATGGAGTAACAAACTATTGCTGACGCGGCACAGATTAGTTTATTGGATTTACATTATTACTCAAATAGCAACAAAGCTGCTCACAAATCAATTAGGTGCTCCGAAAGCCCGGTCTGCAGAAAAGCGACGGTATTCCCTTTATACTCGCGGTTAAAAGAATTCAATTACATAATACTAAGGAGATTAAAAAGGCTAACACAACTCCTTTGAGATGAGATAAGGTGGGTAGCTATTTAATTATTGGAAACGTTTTCCGCTCCGCAACGCTCAGCCGGTTAATTTCAAGTTTGAAGCTAAACCGATTCGACGACGCTGAATTAATTTCACTTCATAAATTCTTTGATCGCTACATCTCTGACATATGGTGTATTTAGTGAAACTAATCAGAGAAGGCTTACTTCTAAAGGGATAGTTGTTTTATTTGTCTGTCTTCTTGTATCAATTTGGTATTTCAAAGCTCTCAGATATTCATGACATTTGTAGGGTAATAAACTTGGACCCCGGGATATAATGTGATTTAGTCCCAGAAAAGAGAATAATTTAATCTACTTACATATTTCTTTTTTAAGTTCGTAGAAAAGCATTAATATTTCTTGGAAACGTTTTTTTTTGTAATCACCACAATGTGTTTATCTTCTAACAAATGAAGAAATCAAGAACGAAACACAGAAAAGTTGACAAAGTTCCTATTAGAAATGAATCAAATTAGATTATTACTGAACAACTTTTCGTTTGGAAGTGGTTTCCCTGATAAAAGGCAAAGTAATAAATTACATGAATGTTAAACAAACGACTTTGTAAAACAGTAACTGTTATTATTTCGTTGGATACGAAAGATTTTTTTTTGTAGAAATTAATGATAAATCATACGTAGGTATTTTAGCCTGTTTATATTTATTGATAGATAGATAGAATACTCTTTGTTATTACACCATAAATGTAGAAATTTTACAAGGGGTGACACAATGGGTGGTCTTACCGCTAAAAGCGATCTTTTAAAGACAACCTTTGGATGGATTAAGGGAGAAGGAGAGACAATACTGCCGGTAGTCTATGGTCATTTACTTTTATACAATCAATACATACAAACATAAAATATAATATACTTATCTATAAAAATATATACATAATAATCATGAAACAAGTGGAAATAACAATAAAAAAAAATTGTTTAAGGAGAGATAGTTTAATAATATTTTTTGCCTATCATTGTTGATGTGATCAAGGCAAATCTAATTTTGCAAATTTTTGGCTACTGAAAGTGTGTTCAACAAATGGCCTCTATAATAATTATGTGAGTAATGTTCCTGTCTTAAGGCGAATAGGCGAGGATACCCCGCGCAATTCAATTTTTTTTACTTTTCTGCGATTTGCAGGTCACTATCAGGTTATCAGCCGGTCTATTCCATCCTTAGCATCAGGTGGAATGACAACTCACTTCACCTCAGTTTTCTTAGTGAGATTTTTTAGAATAGACCGGCTGGTAACAAATATTTATTTACTGAATTAAGTCATCAATACAATTCGTAAGTAACGATTGGCCTCAATCGGGCTCGGGCAACCTCAGTGCATCCTCCTTAATATAAAGTTAAACGAACGAGACATTTTGTAAAAATAATTTATTGAATAAATGTTCATGTCATTGTTCATTTCATTAATTTTATGTTCATGTGATTCTTTTAATTCTCAAAGGGGCTGTATCAAATGAAATGAATATGAAACCATACAAAAGAAATGTAGGTATAGGACATATATTATTTATTTAAATTAAACATTCTCGTAACTTTTTTGCTTGAGCATTTAAAGCTGTATTTGTTTAGTTACTTCGTGGACTTCGATTTGCGTAAGTAGCATCCTAAGTGTGTTTTCATAAAAAAATTGATTTTTTACAATTATAAATTGTATACAATTTAAATATCAATCTTCCTTACTATGCTCAATTATATATTTAATTTCTTCTTTTGTAAGGTTTTTCTTCTCAAAGGGAAACTGTGGGTGGTCGTACCATTTCGCTGGAGTCCTGAGTCTGTAGTTTTTGTTAAATCCTGATAACTTTTTGACGTCCTCCGGCGTTAACTTGAAGTCTTCAATGGCAATATTCATGTAGATACGCTCTCTGTTCGTCGATCGAGGCAACGCCACGATGTTTCGGTCTAGCTATAACAATAATAATTACACAGCTATGAAAAAAATACGGGTATAATAAAAGCACTATTAAGTTCTTACACTTCATCCGAATAAAGTCCGTGTAATTTGAATAAGTAGATATTCATTATTTTAGTTCAAGTTTGTGAAAAGAAACGAAAATTCCGTAAAAAGGGGAAAACGCCGCGGGAAACTCACGGCGCTCGAGATAAACCGTTCAAATAAGCTATCATAATATGATTTATTACAGAAACATAGATACTTTAACATAACACTACGCTGTAATTTATAAGCGTACGTGTTCACACAACCTCATGTAACTTTATAACCGAATCGCTTCAATAAATATAAACGATTTTCCACTTACAGACGCAATCAAAGCCAATTTGGCCCGTGTAACCAACTTTAGGGTTTAAATTAAACAAGTTGAAAGTGATGTTGACACGTATTTAGAGCTTGTCACCTCGTCAAAGGTAAGGGACAGTACTGTAGGCCGCACATAAGTGGTGTCAAAACCAGTATACGCTGGCTCTTATTCTATTGAAACTCCGTACTACATTAGGCCAGCTTCAGGTCAAAGTGTTACCACTGTTGTGTAGCCTACTGTACAAGTAAATGGGTCGAAAGGATTTCGTATGCCGATTAGGAGGGAAGAATCGGGGGAATTAGACCTGTCTATGTGTTAGAATGTCAATTTGATTTGTGTTCGAGTTAAATTATTTGGGTAAGTCAAATATTCTGGTATTTTGTTGGTTTGTGTAGAATTTGTATGTGTTAATTTTATGCAAGGAATAGTTCGCCTGTGTGAGTCTCTTGAAGAATAGGAATTCTATAGGATACTTTTACATGTGTAGGTGTAAGTAGAATTCGTCTATGGTTCTCAAAATGATGAGCAACTTTCATGGTTTCAGGGCAAAATGAATAAAATGATTGATCTGTAATATTGCAATTTCATAAATTCTGCATCGCCTCAGGATACCATAAAGCATCACCATCATTTCAGCAGAAAGACGTCCACTGCTGGACGTAGGCCTCCCCCAAGTACCGCCAATTCGACCGATCCTGTGCTTCCGGCACCCACCGGATTCTTGCACCCTTCACCAGGTCATTGGCCACCTTATGAGAGGCCTCTCATCCAACACTACGTCTTCCGGTACGCGATCGCCAATGTGCCCTGCCCACTGCCACTTAATTTTGACAATTCTTCGCAACTCTTGGTATACTTAGCTAAAACACTTACCAAATATCTGAGCAGTATTTGCGGAACATTCTTGTGATACTTATTTGCCAGTTGTTGCAGCAAGGTATCGTTAACGCGGGGTCCCGGCGCGTCCTGCTTGCGGCCGAGTATGGCACCAAACGGACTGTATCCCATCACCACCACGCCGTGCTCATGGCACCAGTTCACCAACCCATCTTGGGTTATTGTTGGGTTCACCTGCAATATACAATAGAAGGAATTCTTTCATAATTTGCTGGTTAGCAATATATTTATAAACGTCAAATAAATACTAGGTTACTGTAGCATTGTGTAGATAAAAAACATGAACCATGATGCTTAGTCGGTAGAACATCAACCGACTAAGCATCATGGTTCATGCTATGCATTGTATTGTAGGCTGAGGGCAGATTTGACCAATGAAACTGAACGCGATCAGCACATCTAAACCGCGTTCAAGAGCATCATTGTCACCAGAGTGTCATCATTGTTGTGGAAAATTGACACTGACAGCTCTACATTGGTGAAATTGGCACTGAATGTCACTTGCACGTCATAAAGCATCAAGTTCTATTTTTTTTTTGCTTAAATACCTGAATAAGTAAAAATTCAATTTACAATAAAGCAATTACATGGTCAACTATACTATGTATTAATAAAACCAGACTAATAATGCCCCACTGCAGGACAAAGGCCACGGGCTTAAAACGAGTAGGCAATATCAGCCTTATGATACTCGTATGTATGAGTCTAGGATTCCTCACGATGCAATGTTTTTCCTTGACCGATGTCAGTGGTATCCAAGATAAACTTAAAAACAACATATGGGACAAGTCACTCATAAATTAAAGCCTATTTAAAATATTTTTCACTTCAGTAGCTCAAACATGTAGGTTTTGCTGCGTGAAATCAGTGAGCAAAATGCGATTTTGCTCACTGAGTGAGACAAAGTAACTTTTTTTTTTTTTTTCAGAAAGCCGCGAATATATTATTCAGCCTTGGGTTAATCGTATAATTCGAAACGTTCACACTCTATCTCTTTCCCGCCATTAGAAAGAGAGAGAGACAAAGACCAGCCCTTTCGAAGTTCAGATTTTGAATTCGACCTCAAAGACAAACACGTTCGGAATTTCGTACTAACTAAAGAAATTTTGCAAAAAGAAAATTATGTCTTTTAATGTAATTAATTGAATTTTTAACTTATTGTTGTATTTAAACGAAAATAAGTATTTACTGCAAATAAAACTGATATTTAACTTGTAAATATTTATTTCTAGTTTCAATAAATGTTAGGTACGTAATATATTATGAATAATAAAATATCATGGGTGCTATTTCCGAACACGCCTTAATTTAAATAAAAGAGCGGGAATATTACTTTTAATTTGCAGAATTGCAGTAATTTTACTTTTAACTTTTAAAATGTTCCATTTTATAGAATTGGTATCTACCCTCAATTTTAATTATTTTGATTCACAATAAATAGTTATTTCAATCTATTCCTGTTTATTATTTTATCTCCTAAAGTGATCTCGCTGCTGAAGTGAAAAGTTATGTGTGTTACACGAGAGCAAACTTTTTTTGCATCTCGTGCCTTTGAATCCCTCGCCACACTCAGGATTCAAAATCAGCACTCGCAGCAAAAAACTACTTTGCTCTCTTGTTGCACAAATAACTATTGTAAAGAGACATCTGATAAAAAGAACACAATGAAAAATGGTAAAACATTGAATATAAAAATGTAAAATTATTGAAGAACAACCCACTGTTTTTATTTTCTCTTTGTAAACTGGGTACAAAAATAGCAAACGTTTTCAGTTTTCATACAGCCGAAGCGAAGCGCTCGCTTTTGTAAACGTAGCAATAAATTATTTTTGAACATTAAGCTTTATGTACAAGAGATCACTAGTTGATTTTTACTAGTTGAGTGATACATCATCATTGGTTATGTGTATATTGTTATTGGTTGTTTAAAACGCCGTTCAAGTAGTTAGTATCATCAGGTTTTGTGTACACCTTAGCATAAGCATAATAATCAATCTAGCAAAGTATATAGGTACTTGTCTTTCTACACTAAAACACGTAAAGTATAATCAGCCTATAATGTTTCCGCTGCTGAGTCACAGGCCTCTGTGGCTCAGGGATTGGGCCATAATCCACCACGCGGGCCCAGTACGAGTTGGTGGAGTCACAAAACTTCGAACTTTTAGTTCTAGGACGTAACGGTTTCCTCACGATGTTTTCCTTCCCCGTTATGAGAGTGCTGATGAAATTTAATACATAAAGTAAGCCTGTCTAGGTTCGAACTCACGACCTATAATTTGTAAGGTACCACTCTAGGCCACAACTGCTCTACCTCAATTCTACTTAAAATAATATAAAATAAACAGACCTCTATCTGCAGAACTGCTGGCTTGATGTTCGAATTGTCCCAAAGCCTTTGCATCTGTGTGAGGTTGAAGTTGGACACGCCGATAGATCTGGTCAGGTTCATCATCTTCGCATCCTCCATACTCTGCCATGTTGTCAGGTAATCTGTGTCACTGATGGAACCGTCTTTCTAGAAACAAGATTTAATTATTAGAAATTGAAAATGATCAACTAAAATTTAATGGATGATGTAGTAATTGACAATATTTCAGGCGCTTTTATATATATAGTTAGTAAAAGTAGTATAGTTGTCGCGTTTTAGTATGGCAATACCAGTCATTGCCCTTTTCCAAATATCTCCATAGGAACCCATGATACATATGGTTTTCGTTATAAGAAAATATTGAAGATCACGATCACATAGATATTACAGGACGTTAGCGGATTTTATTTCAGTTTTTGAAATGAAAATGTTAGAAAATGTAAGTGGAGTCAATGACTGCTATTGTCATGACAAAACGCGACAAGCATAAGGGGAAAAAGTCAGGTTCTGGGGTCGTATTATAAAGTGTTACAGCCATCATTGTTCCGTTGTGAAAAAGAAACCTCACTCAAACTATGTGTTTGTACCTACAGCTCTACCCCTGCTTCATACTACATCATGGTTCTGGTTTAAATAAATCATTAATTATTTGGTTCATTCTAAAAACGTCGTAATACGGCCCCTGCTTTTCAAGATTTTTCGTACTTGAAAAGCAGGGGCCGTAAGAGAAGCCGCAAAAGAAACAACGACGTCATGTATTTATAACTTTGATTCTTCAGGAGTTGGCTCACGTGGCTCGCGGATTCGATTTCGAAACTGCGCGACTCGAATTTTAGACGTCACTGCCACGTGATCACCTCAAAAAATAGAGGCTTCTTGGAGTCTGAAGCAAGTCGAGCATTTCCGAACCATGCACGTGTTATGCCATTGAATTTATAAAGAATGTTTTTATTTTCATACCAAGTACCTGCTACCGGCAGTAGGTACCTCATCAATCAGGGAATTTATCGGGAATCAAAATTATTTGTAAGACAACTTTTGCAATACCTAATTGGGCAGAACTTTATTAATTAGTAACTTCAAAACTTCGAGACATTTATAATGTAGCCCTTAGTTCTTGCCCTTTCGAAAAGGTCAGACCGCGGTACGTAAAACGTAGAACTTAAATGTGCCTATGACATAGTTCATACGCAGGTAAAGTGAGTTCAACTTGGAAACAAGGGTTCCCTGGAAGTTCTCTACAAACGATCGGACTTCTTGTGTAACATAAATTAAATTATTATTTGTTGCTAGGTATGTACGAGTAGGTGGGGGCTTGTGTGTGGCTAAGTAATAACAGCCGCACGGGTCGATCAACCAGGTTAAGCGACGCTTGCCGCGGTCGGTATGTGGATGGGTGACCATCTTTACATACCCAGACCTCTTCATGCCTCGGAAAGCACATTAAGCCGTTGGTCCCAGCTGTCATTCGTGGATCTTTGGCAGTCATTACGGATCGTCAGCAGCCCGAAAGTCTGACAACCAATCTTACCAAGGGGTATCGTATTACCAAGTAACTGGGTTTATTGTTTCCACTGTAAGGGTCAGATAGCCAATCGCTCCATGTAAAATACTGGTATTCAGCTGCATCCGGTTAGACTGGAAGCCGAACCCAACACAGTTGGGAAAAGGCTAGGCAGATGATGATGAGGTATGTACGTCTCTACTTATTTTCCCAGTTTTGATCCTACTGTTGAAAGGAAAACATGTTTGAAACATGATTTAATGCTGCGATGTCTTTTTGTGGATCTCTGACGTAATTACGGGCATAATTACCTTTACAAAGGACTGGCCGGAATAGGGGAAGAATGCCCCTGGAGGATAATTATACATTATGGGAAGTAATTTAAAGTTTATAAAAAACTACCCTTGGGTGTAAAGGGAAGTATTTCATTACGCTAGCTGCTTTTTATAAGTATATGCACTGTGTCACTTTTTGCTTGTGGACCAGTCCTACAATAATAGATTTCAACTTATTTACTTTTCACTTTAGATTTGAATAAGCATGTTTGTGGGTGATAAATAAGGTCTAACCAAGGTTTGGCAGTCAGATAGATATTCAATTGCCATTAATTACAAATGACCTAAGTACTGAGAAGGTTGTCCGCTAAAGTCGACCTTCTGTAGTGCACGCTGGCAATAAAATAACTCTGGTCGCCTTCGAACAGTCAAGCGAGTTTAGAATGAGGTGTCAAATATTTTGTATTAAGGTTTTTGTTTGGAAGAAAACTGTGACAGTTTAGCTGAAAAGCAATGTGAAGACGTACGCTTGGAATATACGTAAAGAAATCATATCGTTGTTTGATTTCTTATAAGTAATTATTAGTGCTTGAAAGAGGGGCTTGTGGCTAATTAATAACAGCCGCACGGGTCGATCGATCAGGTTAAGCTACGCATGCCGCGGTTGATCCGTAGATTGGTGACCCTCTTCACATACCAAGACCCCTCTGTGCCTCGGAAAGCACGTTGAGTTGTTGGCCCCGGCTGTCATTCGTGGATCTTTGACAGTCGTTACGGGGCATTAGTAGCCCGAAAGTCTGACAACCAGTCTTACCAAGGGGTATCGTATTACCCAGTAACTGGGTTGTGGAGGTCAGATAGGCAGTCGCTCCTTGTAAAATACTGGTATTCAGCTGCATCCGGTTAGACAGGAAGCCGACCCCAATATAGTTGGGAAAAGGCTAGGCAGATAATGGCTTATTAGTGCTTAGAGCAGGTACTTTTTAGGTAGGTAATTGTAATTACACACTAGTTACTGTTAATTAATTAAAAATGTAATTATATTCAAACTATTCAGACGAAATTTCAAGAATCATATTGAATTGCAAACTATATAGAAGGTAAACTTCAGTAAAGTTCGGTGTGTTGGTTCCAAAAGCGCCTTGATTACTTAACCATGATGAATTCAGGTGGTATAATATTATGTACTTATCTTAGATAGATAGGTATAACAAAATATCGTTTGCGTGAAATTTCATGTTCCCCGACCCACCGCGTCGCATCGCATCGTCTGCCCGAGCATATTACTTCATTTTCGCTTAGCGTTCTTTCTAACTTTTGGAAGGAAGTTCTTTTACGGAGCTTGCGGTTGGAGTAAAATGGTAAAAATCACAGAACAGATAAAAGAAAATAGTCACGTAACGAAAAAACGTTATTCTCCATGCGACTTTTCATTTACATAGAGAGAGAGATGGTTTTCGAGGGCACTGAAGCCAAAATGAAAATCTAAGATGGCGGCTGCCATTTTTTTAATTTTTTTTTTTCATGGGTTTTCATGGTTTTCGAGGGTGCTGAAGCCGATAGTGAGGTGAAAATGAAAATCTAAAATGGCGGTTTGAAAAAATTTTCAAAGTTTTCGTCATGGGTGTCGTTTATATGGTTTTCAAGGGCCCTAAAGCCGATATTGTGGTCAAAATAAAAATCAAGGATGATTGGCTGCAAAAATGTACAAATTTTCGTCATTTTGAAATTTTCGCAGCCGCCATCATGGATTTTTATTTTGAACTTCTTTCTTGCCGGGGGTCCACCAACCCCGCACGTTATTTTTTTTCATGCCGGCTCCTAAGCGTCCTAGCGTATAACCTTCCTCGAGAATTGGGTTATCAAATACAATTTATATTTTTATAATCCGACTGGTAAAACAAATGGTGGAACAAATAAACTCTTCAGCTATATAATTATAGCTAGAAAGATTTCACTTGTTATTTATTAAATGAAATTAATATAAATTCAAAATTCTTAAAATGAGAAACGACGGTCCAAAAAAATATTGTTGCCTGAAACATTATAAATATTTACTTTGGTATTTCGCTATAAGCTTTTTAAACGTCTCGTTTATTTTACGAAATTATACAATAAAATAAGTAAACGCCTAGGTATATAGGTACTTGTCTTTCTAGACTAAAACACGTATAGTATAATCAGCCTATAATTTTCCCACTTCTGGGACACAGGCCTCTCGATGAGAAAGAGTGGGCCGTAATCCACCACGCAGGCCCAGTGCTGGTTGGTAGATAACACATGTCTTCAAATTTCAGGGTAGGGGGCATGCCATTTTCCTCACGATGTTTTCCTTCACTGTTTTGATAGCAGTGGTGATGAAATAATTAACACAAAGTAAAGCGCCTGTCTGGGTTCGAACATACGACCTACAACTCGTAAGTCGCAGCCGTTACCACTAGGCCACCACTGCTCCCGACTAAAACACTTATTTGTTTGATTTTTCTTTTAATAAGAACTGCTTGTAAAGAGGATGTTACTATACCCTGTCCATTAGGTAAGCCGTTTTTGACAGATGGAACTAGTGATTGGAGCAACACACAATACATTGATTGATACACGTAAAGTATTATAATGTATGTAAGAAGCCATAAATAAGATAATTCAATAAGATAAGGCGGTTTATATATAGAAAAAAGAAAGAAACAAACAGATAGAAACAGGATTAGGATCAGGATCAGGATGGGGGATGGGGGTTTCAGGATTTATTTGAAAGTTAACTTTTACGTAATCTGGAATATGTACGTTCTAAGACAGCTGTCAAAAATCGGTTAACCAAATGGACAGGGTATAGGTCTAAAATCCTGATGTGCGTTAATATTCTGGTCAATAAGCAATGTTATTTAACCCTCCTAATAACACAAGTCTCGTCGTAACAACTTCCTACAGACAAGATCGTTATAAAGACAAAAATTCTTGAACATTTTAAAATGAAAGCAAAAGAAAAAGGTTACGAAGTTTCCCAGAAGTCCTTCCTGTAAACGTAGGTCAAATGTTTCTACAGGAATCACTTTTCTTAGTAATTCTTTAGACATGGATTCAGTATGTAAGCTAATTTAAAAAAGGATAAGTTTTCATAAGAAATGTGTGCTGATTTTTAGCTTTGATTTATTATTTATGTAGGGCCTACAGTAGTCGTAGGGCGAGGGGAAATCGACTAGCTATCGACGATTTCCTCGCTTAAGGAACGTACAGACGCCAGCACATCAAGCCACCCGAAACTGTAAAATTTTCCCAATGAACCTTGAACCTTTATGCTTTAGGGATAAAGTTGAAAATTTATCAAAGCAATTTGACAGATTGTAGTAGCTTAATGTGCTGACGTCTGTACAAAAGATTATAAGTGCCTCGGCAGTTATTATAGTTGATCGTTGACCGTTCGCACTGCCGCCGAGATTATTCGTTTGTCGCAGCGACAAGAGCTATCAAAGACGAGTACCTACTCGCTCAGCGACACTCGTTTGGCGGCCATTACACTCGCTGAAAGACTCACGCTTGATCACTCGCGCGCTTGCTGCTCGTTGCTCGCCAATTCGTTTTTAGTTGCTAACTCTACTCGCTTGTAGTAAAACGCCGTCAGTGGGACAGATGCTGCCTACACACGGACCTTATTTAAGGGACCTTATTTCTGGAAAATTATCTTGAATACTGTCACCCAGAAATTCGATTGTAATGCCTCCAGGAGTACACAATATTTTTTCCAGCTAGCCAACGCTCATGTTTCATTGAACCTTTAAAAATACTTCTTCTACTTGGGTAGTGTTTAAATTATCCCCATGTATTTGTCTTTTCTGTAATTCGAATAAAGTAATAGTTCATGCAAAAATATATTATAATTATGCTTTAGGGCTCCTCCATCAGACAGGCGCGACGCGACAGCACGTCAGCTTCCAGTCTAACCGGATGCAGTTTTATATAGCTGTAATACCAGCATTTTACATGAAGCGACTTCCTATCTAACCTCCACAACCCAGTTACTGGGAAATACGTAGAACAATTTCTACGAAAACTTCATGGAAATTGTTTTATTAGAGTTGCGTAACGTAAGTCTGTTACAAACTGTCGTCGGTTAGGTTAAATATTGTTTTTTCTATACCCCAAGCAACACCAACACAGTGGGTCGAGATTAAAATAAATTCGATTTTCGACCTGAAATCCCTTCTCAAAAACTCAACCCATAGCTTCTCAAATATGAAGACAGTTTTTCCTGTTTCTATCAATAGAGTAGATGTACCTACTCTATTTATAGAAGCAGTACAAATACAAACTATTTCTAAAGTAATCTATTGATTGGCTTGTCAAGCCTGTCTGAGCCGGCCGTGGGATAGATTATATCTGGAACACACAGGCAGCTGCATCGATCGGTCTAATAATATCGTACTGCGATCACCAAACTAGCCATACATACTTTAATAACATACAAGTAATCAGGTGATCGGAGCATGATATTACAGTTATTTGAAAAATACCTATCTCAAGCATCAATAACTCCGATATTTTCAGTAATATCATGCTCCGATCATCAATTTAATTCAACAGTTGGAGAGGAAAAATCTTGTATAAAAAGGAGTCAACGAAAATCAATCTGATGGTATCGGTACTGTAAAGGTTGTCTGCGATCTTATGTAGTGCAGGCTGGCAGAAAAATAACACAGGTTGCATTCAAGCGAATTTTAAAACAGCTTTCAAATTATTTCTATTAGGATAAATAGAATAAATACAACATTGTGTTATTTAGGCGGGTTATTTCACGTCCACTTGACGCACGCGTATACGTCAAACATAGCGCTATCTACGAGTATCGTCAAACCAAAAAAAATCGTTGTTTCAAATTACAATTACAAAATAACCTTGACGTACGTCAAATAATAACGATTACGTAACCGTTATTATTTGAGGTACGTGTATAACGTTAACCGTTTGAAACAACCGGCCCTATTTATTACCTACAGTACCTACCTACCCATATCAAATGTGATCATACTTTTCATAAACAGATACACACATGACAAACAGATGGGTTTATTGATCAACTTTATGATCTAACTAGCTATATAGCCCATAGAAGGGTGATGTTCTCCATTCTCCTTATATAATTTTATGTATTATAATACTCAACCCTCAAATGTTGTTTCAGGCCATCTCGGAAGTTCATTATGGGTCATAACTTATAGCCCGTCCCCTCAGGCAAGTTCTGCCATTTCTGTTTGATAAGTAACAGAATTGTTATTGCATTCTTATTTCACCAGGATACCAGACAAACTTTTGTTAAGCTATCGCATTGTCAGCTAATTAGTTTTATATAAACCGTGACTTTTGTCAGTTAAAGCAGATGGGCAAATCTCGTAATTTTAAGACAGTTCACAGTCTGACCTCAGTCTCAATCTGTCAAAAAATACTTCTAACTTCCCTACGTTTTGACAAGTTTTTGACATTTGTTTGTCGCTGAGATGAGTCTGCGACTAGATTTTGAACGTTTTAAATTACGAGAATTGGCCTTCTGATATTTCTGTTTAATGTCACGACAAAAGCAAGCTCTTCATTGGAAAAATGCTACACAAAAATAAAGTAAAGGAGAACAAGCAAAGAGATTCAAGCATTTTTCTGTGTAAAGCTGGTCACCCCGTCACCATTTTGATTTGTCTGCAAAGTTGCATCGCACGATAAAACTGGTATATCCCATATATACCAGTTTTATCGTGCGATGCAACTTTGCAATTCACTTGAACAAACAAAAACTGTCCTGGGATATGGTGCTCTAAAGTGTCACGTTGCCTAGATATTTGAAGGTAAAATTCACATATGGAAAATTATGGCAAAAGATCACCACCCTAATTGCGTAACACTATCAATCTCAATCTGAATCATTTTGAAGGATATTGCTAACCCATTACTTTATATGTTCGAAAAATATGTCTGTTCAAAAATGTAAATAACGCAATGAATGTTGTTGAGCTGTCAAAATGCGAGCCATTCCTACTATTAGTGTGTTACGCAACTACCCCACAGCTATCTGTGGGGTTGTTGAGTAGATTTTAAAAATCTGCTATGAAACATAAATCCTAAAACACGTAAAATATGAAGCACATTCCGAAACCTTAACACCGCTAAATATACATCACAGTGCACGAATATCATGTAGTCTTAGCTAAAACACAGCACATATTATTATTAAAATGATTTTGTGTAACTACACACCGAGGAACGCGTGTGTTTGAACGTACTCAAATGGAGTCTTGGAAAGTTTAATGCGTTCCAGGGGATTGTTTATGTTGCGAAGCTGTGCAAACATGAAATTAGTTTTCCGAGTAGGTATATGAACGAGGTGTTGCTCACCTTGGCAGGGTTAGACCACCCGCATACTATCCCTGGGTATGATAGAATGAATAAAAATAATTTGTCAAGGTAATGGGCAGCAGGTAATACCTACATACTACATGCAGGCTAAGTAATGACAACCTTTTCTAGTAATTACATATAGAATAATGGCATAAAATTATGAGATTAGCACTAATATGAATTTAGAAGGCAGAAAAAAGAAGTACTTAGGAGTCAGTTTAGCTGACAAGCGTGCGTCATGATATAAAAAATATAGAATTTATAAACAAATTAAAGCTAAACAGGCGTTTTATTTATCCGGGTACAGCCAGCATCCCTTCAAAGCTATCGTGACCCGCTATCGTGAATTTGCTCACCGAACGGGATGATTTCTAAGAGTGGAAAGTATTTCCAGCGTATCCATGCTACTTACTCTACTGACTGCTGTTTCCAACACAAGATATCAAGATACCAATATCACAAGAATGTTTCTTGTTGAATAAACCGACTTCATCATCATCATTCTCTTGGCCTTATCCCAATTCATCTGGGCTCGACGCAGCATGTCTTCAACAACCGACATCATCAAAATACGTATGAAGGTTTTTATAACATGATAGCTTGTGCCCGCGACTTCATCCGCGTGAAGTTTCGGCCCCCGAACACTACTTCATTTTCACTTAGCGTTTTCACTTAGTGTGCATGATGTTAAATAACCTAAAACCTTCCTCAAGAATAGAGCTATTAAATGTAAAAAAAAAACCGACCGGCAGTTCCAGAAATTACCCCCTACATACAAACAAATATTACCTCTTTATAATATTAGTATAGAAGATTGCGTCTGCTTACCTTATACGCCATAGGGTAGTGAACCAAGTACAAGTCCACGTAGTCCATCTGCAGGACTTCCAGAGACTTCAACAGAGCAGGTACCACCTCCTCCCGCTCGTGGGCGTCGTTCCATAACTTTCAACAAAGCAATTAATTTTATATACTACACCAAATAACTAAGCAAAAGGATTTTCATAATTACGAAAACCAAAGTTTTGTTGCCTCTGAAGTACTGTGCAAATACTCTTATCAAATTGGATTTATTTTGGTATAGTTGAAGTTATTACGGCCGTAGTAAAGGTTATGAAAATAACAACGAAATGTAAATTAGTAATCATGAATATTTAGTTTGGTGGTAAGTGCTACAATTACTTTAGAACCAGGAGCTATTTAACTTCGGAGAAGAACGGCCTAAAAATTGAGAATGGTCCACGGTAAAAGATTTCATTGCCTTTTTAACTGTTGAAAAAAGGAGAAGGTTCTCAAAGCGACGCGCGTATCTGTTTTTTTAAGTCTCTTTTATTTTTGAAAGACGTGTGAGGCAAAGATCTCATTGATAATCTCATAAAAACTTTTTGATAATAAACAAACAAGTTGTCCAAACTTTAGACACGAGTTGTTCACATACAATGCACTTAAGAGGGCCCTAGCCGTTAATGCAGTCAGAAATCACTAACAAAAGCAGACTATAATGGCACTCAGTATATTCTCAACCACGTAGATAGGTACCATTAATAATGTAGTACGAAACTCATTTTCGTAGTGACACACACGTCTAGGCTCCTTTCACTAGCTACTGGAGTAATAATATATGGAGTAACTTCGGACGAATATGTACATGTTTACCGCAATACAACCTTCGTGTTGCGAAAAGGAATTTGAGAATACATGATCGGGCGTTAGATTTGGTGAAATCACAGCCTTTTTCTTGTCGATTCATCGCATGCATGTTTTATCCCAGCTGAACATGTTTGTGCCAATCTAATTATATTAACACAATTGTATATCATGTTTTATACAAATAAATTATTAACTTTACTTCATTGTATTTTACTATCCTGTCCAGTAGGATAACCGTTTTTTGACAGCTGTCTTAGAACGTAGCTATTCCAGATTACGTAAAAGTTAACTTTAAAATGCGTAATAAAATAAATATATAAACTGGCTTATCTTACCTATTGAATTATCTCATTTATGACTTCTTACAGACATTATAATACCGTACGTGTATCAGTTTTGACAAAAAGTATTCCATCTGTCAAAAAACGGTTTACGGTTTACCTTTAATACATTTTGCACTGGAATACAATATTAGGTGTGGTCAATTTTCATAATTCCACTCAGTGATTCTGTTATAGTGTAAGTTGATATCTGAGCTGAAATTCCACTGCAAATTGACCTTTATTTAACTGAAAATGGATTTATTTCTAAATATTTGGGGAATGCAGGCATGATAGTATGTTATGTTATATAAACAAAAACAGTCCGAAACACGAACTAACTTACCTTAGTAGTGATGTACACGTCCTGTCGACTAGCGTTGCTGTTTTTGTTGACAAAGTTCCGAACGCCGAGGCCGACCTCATCCTCTACGCGATACAGCGAGGCGGTGTCGATATGTCGGTACCCGGCCTCCAGCGCCCATTGTACAGCCTTAGCCAACGATTGGTTCTGTGGCAACTGTCTTGTACCCTACGAACATGACGATGTTAGTTGAATCTGCTGTTACCGAAATGTAGACGAAATATACACAACGCTACAAGGTTCTTTTGGCGCGTGGCCAAAATCGGAACTAACGCCGCTATCTTGTTTGGACAATACAATTTTTTGACAATTTTGAAAATGTTTACCACCAACGCCCCCTGTCAATGTCATTCAGACGCCAAAAGATCTTTGTAGTAACTCTAGTTTGTAGCATTTGAGAAAATTGTCTAATTACTAGATTTCTTTGTTGAAAGAAAAAATATCTTAATTAGCGACTAATTAAGATATTTTTTTATTTTTAAGAAAGCTTACAAACTAATCTTCTTCGTACTCATTAACTTAAAATCACGCTAAATGAAATCTTCTATGCTGCTGAGTGCCTGTGTTTAAATGTTAAATAGATTGTCTCTAAATTCAAGTTGTGTTGCTGAAAAAAGAACGAATTTTATTAGTAGAAAACTTTTGTTTGTTTGTCATACCTATTGGGGCTGATCTTTTGATAACCAGTTAACTTTTAAAAAAGAAAATAGGTCAAACTGTCATATTATTCTTCAGATGTCAAGTTAACTTTTATCTAAAGAACTAACTTTTATCTAAATAATAATTATGTCAGTTTGACATATTTTCATACAAACCTGTCAAACCGCAATATTTTATCCTCAGATAAAATTTACCAGGAAACATCAGGCCTTAGGGCTTTTGTTTCAAACGGTTAGTTAATGTAACATACGTACGTTAAATAATAACGATTACGTACTCGTTATTATTTGACGTACGTAAACCAAAAAAGCGTTGTTTCAAATTTTGTAATTATAATTTGAAACAACGCTGTTTTTGTTTTGAAGATAGTTAGCGCCATTTTTGACGTATACGCGTGCGTCAAGTGGACGTGAAACAACCCGCCCTTAGTCTGTTAACGAGCACTATCAAATGGAGGATAAACCATTTGACTTTCAGTATGATGCTATTAGAACAAAGGAGGAAGTTACTGTGACACCTAGCTTTTCCTGTAGTCATACATAAGAATTCACGTCATCCACACGCGATAATAAGAGAATTGATCTATTATTTCCCGGGACCCTCATCACAGGAGTATTTCATCGTGAGTCAAAATATTAATTTCATTGGTAGATTAGAAGTAGATAAACAAAAACATAACATCAATAATATCATAACGCAGTCAGTCATAACGCGGACAAAGTTGCGCTCAAACGATAGTTCAGTAAATAATCCTCTATTTCAAAGTTTCAATATACCCGTACGGTATACATAATGAAGTACACCGTATGTTCCCGGGTGCATTTGACTAAAGGCTTTGACAGGTTGGATGGAAAGCCATCTTAATCAGCTTTTCCAAATCCCGCTGTGAGTGCTCTATTCCTGAGATGCTATTAAGATTAAACGTTTGTACTGTTTTCGTACAAAATTAAATTGACAACAGCAACTTCAAGGTTTTCATCTCATTCTAATGTATTTTTTTGCCTTTCTGCCTGCATAATGAAATCAAACTGAGTTCGAAAATCCATTTTAGGGTTCCGTAGTCAACTAAAAACCCTTATAGTTTCGAAATGTCCGTCCGTATGTCTGTTTATCTGTCTCCCCGCAGCTTAGCTCAGAGACTCTTGGTACTAGAAGGTGTATGTGCATGGGTATACAAATTAATCACGCCGACAAAGTGGTAAAATAAAATCTTGAAAAAAAATGTCAAATGTGGTTTAAACTCGTTTGTTAATTTGAAGGGCCACGTTCACTAGTGTTTACTAGGGCCTCGACAACGACCATATAGCGAATTGAACCGTATCATAAATAAATCTATATTGGAGTTTCCCCCGGTGATATGTGAAAATCACAAGAAATTCCACAAAAACATCGACTGAATAATGTACCACCTTAAAGGCCTATTTACACGATGCAAGTTTGTTGCCTTTGACATACCCACAGTAAAATTTAAGCAACAAATGGCTTTCATCGTCTAAACGCTCTTTAGACGATGCAACCACCGGCAAATAAATCGCACCATGTAAATCAGGCTCAGTGTTTACTTTTTATAAACTCTATTTTAACCTACACTGTTCGGATTCTTGGCAAAGGTCATGTACTTACATCGGCTTGATGCCCCAGGCTCGTCCCTAGGGCGATTGCAGGTATTTCGTTGCCATCGTTCAGTTTAAATGTCAACGGACTCGCGCAGTCGACCTGTTGACAGTATTCAAACTCATTAAAGAAGAAAACTTATTTTTTTTTTAATTAAACTTGGAAATTGTTGGGCGGGTACCTAATCCATTACCTAATCTTAACTATTTATGTAAAAAGTTGCTGTTTAATCAAGAAAGAGATCAAAGAATACCAAAAAGTTGGTACCTACCTATAATTTTGATTAGCATTTTCTGTTCAACCATCTTAACAATTATGCCTAAATCAATAATGATCGTCATAACAATATTTGTATTGTCTGGCGGTTCTGCATTCATTACGGATTTGCGTTTCAATGGAATAATATCCATTCAGGCGCAAATCCGCGTAATAGGCATTACCTATTATGCGCTAACCATTATAGCCAAAACCATATAATACTATAACCATATCTACAGTAAACAATACGGCTATTAAATGATATTATGGTCCAATCAAAACAGACCATATAAACAATGAATTTTGGGAAACCATTTGACCTTAAACGGAAAAAAATTAAAGTTGTTAGATTCTTTTAAGGATCAACCCATTTACAACAAGGAAAACCTTGGCCTGCGTAAAGAAAGAACACACAATTTGACATAGACCGTCATTAGCATTTTCTCAACTATGAAGGAATGCGTCTTTATAGCAGAGTTGTGCTATTCATTACTTACTAAGATGTCTTCGAATTTTTGGTCAGAGGACATGCCTGTTTTCTCAATATGTTTTTATAGCAGACTTGTACTATTCATTACGTACTAAGTAAGGGCTGATTTTTTGTCTAGATATGGAAAAATTTACAAAAAATCAAAATTAATTCTCACTATACTATACTTATTCTTTGTATAAAAGTTTGGTGGAATGCGCCCTATGAAATAAATATATAATTATGTTTATTAAAAAAGGAATAACATGGGACATTTCTACACTTATTCAACAATTCACTATAATGATTAAAACATTTAGCATGCAATACGCAGTATAAAAAAACATGAATAAATTCTTACCAAAAGATTGAGTGCAAAACACAATAATAGCAATTGAGCCTGCACGTCCATTATCGATAACATATAGTTATACACTGAACAACCAATAAACTATGTACTCTGTATGAACAACCCTATCGTATCCCGTTGCAAAAATGATGTTTTTAGAAATTAGATACCTACCAATCGATCACACTCGATTTTTAGTTGATGGACAAAATATACGGGTTGGTAATTAGTTACTTCTAGTGGATGCATAAATTGCAAACCGATACCAAACCGGACACACGAATGACTGGTATAAACTTTATTATGTTAAAACTGTTGCCTAAGGTAGATGCGATATAACCAGTTTTAGCAGAACATTGACTGTACGCACGACGACACATCAAGCTATATATTTCCAGTATAAGTTGACTTCTCATTGTACGAAAAGCCTAAGCAATGCGAGGTCAGCTAAAACTAGATATATATAGGGCGTGGCGTCGTGTGTACTTCTAGCGCAGCCTGTATTGAAATTACTTTATTGCGCGAACAGAACTGCCGCTTAAAGTACAGTTTCCTAGAATAACTTTTCGTGACGTCATGAATATCTGTCATTTTCACCAGTATTTAACTTTAAGGTGTCAAAAAACCGCAGGAGACGCCCTGGACGTCGGGAGTCGCCAGCCGACTCCCGGCCACCGTAGGCGCGGGCTTGCGGGCGGCGAGCAGTGGGCAGCTCGCCGCCCGGCAAGGACCAGGCCCGAGTCGACGGCGCGTTGTGTTCCACGCGCGCCTCAAAGAGATGTCAGCACGAAGTGACGGGGTCCGTTAGGGCCGATGCCTGCCAGGGGCCGCGGGTTGTTCGAAAGAGAGACCGTGGTCCCTGGCATAGGCAACTGAAGGAACACGGGTGGGTTTTAGTCAGTAAAAGTCTGACACGCCCTCCTGCTCCGCCCAGAGCAGGAGAAGTCATATAATGATTTCCAACCCAGAAAAAAAAAAAAAAATAGGTGTCAAAAAACGCCTTCCACTGTTCCATCAGATACGTCGTGCGAAAAGGTATTGTGTATTTTTAAAGGTCTTTTGTTATTGTTACTTATAGCCATACTGTGTCATCATAGCGGTATAATGTAACAAGCCTGTGTAGAATTAGACATACGTTACGTTATGTATAATATTGTTTAATAAGCTTCGATTTTTTGAGCTTGCAATTACACTTGCTGGTCTTATGTACAATATTTACTAAGTATATTAAAAAACACGCCTACCCTGTCCATTAGGTAAACCGTTTTTTGACAGATGGAACTAGTGATTGCAGCAACACAGAATACATTGATTGATACACGTATGGTATTATAATATCTGTTAGAAGCCATAAATAAGATAAGGCAGTTTATATATTTATTTTTATTACACATTTTAAAGTTAACTTTTACGTAATCTGGAATATGTGCGTTCTAAGACAGCTGTTCAAAAACGGTTAACCTAATGGACCTAATAACCTAATGGACAGCCACGTACAATGGTCCACCTGAAGGACTAAGTGCGGAAACCAAACCCGTAACATAGAACATAGAACCTAATGGACAGGGTATAGTTAATGTTTCTAACTCTATGATGAAAGTAAACAGACATTGGTATCATTTTGATAACAATAATACAAGCATTTGCCTATAGTTTAGGTAGTGGATCGTGTACGCAGTTCCTCTGCCGAATCGACCACACATTATAGATAAACCCAATAGCGCATCTGTTTGTGGTCGGACCGACAGACAATCGATTTGTCGATTCAATGGAAAAACAGACTTGCTATGTGTTGTATTATCTACTATCGGTACCGTCTGTACCAGCCATCGTGAGCAATTAACGTAATTAAATGTTCAGGGTCAGTGTTACGCTATTTTGTTTAATTAAAACTATTATATCATAATTTATAATGGCGTTTATGTAATACTTTTGTATTTTTACTAAAAAATGTGTTTTTTTTGTTTTTTATACATAATTGTGTTTACGATGCCTCATAAAGATGACGGTTTTAAATGACTATGAAATTATACGACGCTACGCTGTTGGCGCTGTTGCACAATAATTTTTTTACGCTTAATATTTGTTTGGTTACGTATAAAAGGTCCCTGAAACGTTCATAATCAGCCTATAAAGTTCCTACTGCTGGGACACAGGCCTTCTTTCTGGGAGAGGGAATGGGCTATAATCCACCACGCGGGCCCAGTGCGGATTGGTAGATGTCACACGTCTTTAAAATTTTGGTTCTAGGACATGCCGATTTGCTCACGATGTTTTCTTTCACAGTTTTTATAGCAGTGGTGATGAAATAATTTACTCAAAGTAAAGCGCCTGTCTGGTTTCGAACTCACGATCTACAACTCGTAAGTCGAGGTCGATGTCACTGGGCCACAACTGCTCCATGTCCATTAAAGTTATATGTTATAGAGTTAACGATGCCTAATAAAGATGATGGTATTTAATGACCATGAAATTATGCGACGCGATGCTATTGTACAAAAAGCTTTTTTACGCTTCATATTTCTGGCATAAGATTACCTTATTCGAAATCTTGTTTTGAATAGAGACAAAGATTTAAAGACAGATCAAGATACCTGAATCTGATGCAACAAATTAAAAAAAAATAACCCAGTTTATGAATATAAAAGCCCTAAAATCGAAACAAAACCAAATCAATATACCTACGAAGTAGATACGTAATACAACATCATGTGAAATTCAGTCTACCCTTCTTAGTACGTGCAACAATAGCACAGAATGGTACAGAAACTATTAATTTTAAAAGAGAGTCCCTATAAATAATAGATAGTTACATAGATGGACAGATACGTAGCGACTCCGTTTAAAAAGTTCGTCTTTGTTGTCGAGAGATAAACTGCGGTATCCCTCGGGATTTGTTCCGCGCTTGGCCCACGGAACCTAAAGACATCTTTAATAAGAAAATACAAAGACTTACGAATTTTTAGAGTAGGTTTAGTAGCCTATGTTTCCCTGGTTGGTAGTGTTTATTTTTACTTTGTGAGTTCTTAATTTGTCGTTTGTGTTTTTTAGTAAGTTGTTTTAATTTTAGGTTAGAGCCATTTCTTTTATACGAGTGTTCTTTTGCTATTAATTAAAAAGATTTTTTAGTGTATGGCCTTTTTACTCATTGGCAATAAAATTACAGGTATAATACGAGTATATCATTTATTTAGGATTTGAAGTCATACCTAATCAAATAGGTAAACACTTTGAATAATAGACAATTTTCATTTTTAATTGATACCTATATTATAGTATGTTGTAGAATAGAAATACCAAACTTTCCTCCTAAGAAATGCTGTAGTCGCATTACTAAAGCCGAAGCGATGCTCTGTCGGCACGACTAAAACAAACATATTTTAATTAATGGGGTGGTCGCATTGCAAATGCAGCTTGCAGAATTATTTTCGTCTTGTTGTCGCTTTGCTTTACCAGTGCGGTCGTAGCCTATGGCTTCATGAATCCAAATTCAGGACAAATTGATTATGAAAGTTATGTAAAGCTTGCGCCCCGTGGGTTCCCATCGGCAAGAATGACGAAATTCCATAGAAACTTTCATCCACTTAAGTGGTTATACTTTAAGGGATGAACTTTCAAAAAGCTTTCCTTAGTTCTCACTTTCGTTACCTATATAAGGAACTCTATTCTCTACTGTATATCTTATTCAGGATCAAAATTGCATGCTTATAGACCTACCAGTTTAGGCTGAGCGTTGTCTGTCACCTCTCAGTAAATGAATGAATTTAAGATTTGTATTTACTAGAAGTTTGGTGTAGAACTCAACATGAATTGTTGTAACTGCTCCTCATGGAGTAAGTAATTAGATATTGTGTGAAATATGTTCATTGTAATTGATAGGATCTAGCTTATAGTTTTAGCTCTACGTGGAAGGTCTAATAAGAGTTGTAACTTCGTAACCTAACTCCATATAACTTCAACATTCATCAATGTATCCTAAACAAATAAAGAAACCTGACGTATATTGTGAAACCTTCGCAAACAGACTGATATTTGTTAATCTATATCAGCGATATCTATAAGCTTCGCCTTAATGGCTTCGGAAACCAATGACCTCCGCCGGACGATTACGAAGACAAATAGGACAAAGAAAATGTCGCACAGTAATGCTTTCAAATACATGAAAATAATAAGGGACATTATTTAATTCCGGGAAAGAATTCGTAAAAAAATTTTGTTGTTCTTAGCCATAATAGGATTCTATCTGTTTTATTAGTTGTAATTTTTCTTTGTTTTCATGATACATCTGTCGATTCTGTTAGGACTTTCGACCAATAAGTAAACGATTTCCATCCGTTTTGTTTGGAGCCTATTATGGTATATTTATGAGAGTTGTCTGATACAATAGTTCTTATACCGGGTCAAATTAAATTGGCTAGCGAAACTCTGCAGACGTGATTAGTATCGATATCTAAATATGATAAAAAATATTTTCTCAACTAATACTTCAAGTAAAAGGACTACTAGAGGTCGTTAACCCATAAAAAACATTCAGTCTTTTATTTTTTTATGTTATCGTATTTAGATATCGACAATCATCACGTCTGCAAAGTTTCGGTAGCTAATTTAATTTGATGATGTAGGTGTATTCTTCTGCTATAGTACAAGCAATCTTCCGAAGTAGCATTGAAATGTAAAGTGTTGACCAACTTTCTGCAAATGCACTGTAAAATTTAATTCTAGTTTCACTCGTTTATTAACATAACCTTAAATACAGACTGCAACTAGAGCAATGAGGCTATCAATATTCCCGCATTCAAAATTTATCATCGTAATAAAACTCATGCGCTCAATTTTTGAATTAATTGTGACAATCTACCATAAATCATTGCTATTCAATGCAAGCTCAGAATACTCGCACTGCATGTTATGATATATGAGCACAGAATACGTACACACGACCACAAATCAACCTATACAGTTCCAGTGTAAGCTGACTTCGAATTATATAGACTTTCCGTACAATCAGAGGTCAGCATATACTGGAATATGTGGCTTGATATGGCGTCATATGTACTTACAACGTTTACTAACGACACTTTCAAGTAATTTACTCCGGTTATAGGTATATTAAATTGTTCGCAACGTTTAGTTTGGGAACTTAGGCTTTCGACTGCCTCGTGGGAGTAATATAGGCATAACCCTTCATGAATATATAAAGTTATTTGCCCTTACTAGTTCTTTGCGACTTTTTTGCTAAATTTTATAATGTCGACTATTTTTCATATGTTTTACATGATCTATATTTGTACCATGCTAAAATACAAAAGAAAATTTAACCTTGTAAAAACACATTGTATTTTTGAATTAATTAATTTCACGGAAAACCACAAAACCATTAGGGATGATGACATTTAGGTGAGGTACACATGCAGGTCACCACTTAACCCAAACACAATGTAGTCGCTGAATGAAAGAAAAACATGCCGGCCGACCTTATCGCACGGAAGTCGTGAGTGTCAAGTGGAGGAAACGGCTAACTTAATTATGCTTGTAGGACCAGGCAAGCGACTTGACAACGTCATTGTATTGCTAGCCTTAGGTCCTATGTGTACATACTCCTATAAATATTCAAGTACTAGAAACAAGGGTCGCTTGTTTACAAGGTGTGCAAAGTTACGGCATGGAGATTACTGCCTAGTCAACCAACAGCTAGGGATACTAGAAACTGTAGGGTAATAATAGATGTGATCGGGTTCCAGTCTGATCATTATGTATACGGAGCGGGTGTCGTATGGCTATCGAAAGGTAACCTATGCAGCAGAATATCGATCGGTTTGGCTATTGGAATTATAAGGCATAAATATTTGAGACTCGAGAACATTTAGAAAACAGTCTGCAATCGTCACCAACATACGAGGAAAGCCTACAACCCTGAGGCAAATATTTACTTTTCTACAGTAAAAAAAAATACTTTATAAATATGGGCTGAGTTTTCAATCGACATATATTTTTTATTCGTGGAATAAAGTTGACGTCTGACATTTTTTGTATAGAAGAACTGTCAAAAACTCAAAATTATTCCTCGGATAAAATTATCTGGAATTGGAAAAATCAGCCCGTAAACCTACAGAGATAAGAATGAGTCTTGAATAGAAATTAACTTACTATTAAATTCTAGTAGTGGTGAATTGATGTCAAAATTAGCCGTCAGGTGGTCGATGGGATCAGTTTTCAATCTAAGCATTTACGGCTATGCAGCAGGATATATATCGGTTTGGTTATCAGAATTTTGGGGCATAAATATTTGAGACTCGAAACTCGACAACATTTATATTTATAAAACAGTTTGAAAGCGTTACCAACATACGAGGAAAGCCCTGAGGCTGATATTTATTTTATTACAGTAAAAATTACATCATAACTAAAGCCTACAGAGATAGAATATATAACTCGTGAATAGAAATTAACATACCATTAAGTTCTAGTAGTGGTGAATTTAGGTCAAAATGAGCAGCCAGGTGTTCGAAGCCACTAATAGTATTGAGTTTGGGAGGGACGTGGCTGCCTCGGCCAGTATCCCGAAATTTGTAACAGCAAACTACGTCAGCAAGCCACGTCAGCACACCACTGAAAATATACCCGTTTACATAGAAAACCTATTAATATACAACAGGCTTCCAACGTTTCGATACACTCGAATTCTGAAACACGTAACTGACCTGCCGTGAGGAAGTGCAATATTGACAGTGCTCTGTATGCAAAACTCAAGTTTCGTTGCTACAAAAATATTTGGAAAACTCCAATAATTCTTTTGACATTTTATTGACTCTCTCAGAATGACAGTTTCAAAGAAAAAAACCATTTCCGTTCACGCAATGCTGGAATAAAGAAAACCGTTATCGTTAACCAGTCCCCAGGAAACAAACAGAGTTAAATAAGTAGCCGTTGTTAATGTGGAAAATATACTATAAACACTGTTGTTTTAGGGCCAAAGTAACACATCCATATGAAACAATCTGGTAATAAATTATTACACATGGACCCTTCGTGGTTGAGCTTGGAGTATCGCACGTTAATGTATCGGCAACAGGCGGCCAGCCGGGACTGATAACTGGTTTGCACAACTAAAATACTGACCTCATCCATGCTCCGAACTATTCGCTGGTTCCCTAGAGAACTATATTATTCTATACAGTTCACACGAAATTAGAAATGCTCCAAATGACTTCTTGTTCATGCACGCTGCAATTTTCTGACATGTGGTAACATTATTTGTTTTAGTAGTTTGAATTGTAGGTAAAGCGGATATCAGACGCTTCATTTTTTGATCATTTTTGTCTCTCATTCAGTATCATATCTTTCACTCGAGTGAACTGTCTGATATCTCCTTGGTAAACAAGACTAGACTTTGAGCAAAAACTCCGGTCCGGTACCGGTCACCGATTTTGGTCCCATGTCCAAAGTATACTAGCATAACTAGATGGTGGACCAGTCATCACGCCATCAACAAATAAGCCACATCTTGTAAATCGAAAATCAATCCCATATTACAATATAGTATCTACCTAGTTTTTTTCGGTGAAACACATAAAAAGGGGGAAACTTTTGAATGTGTTTTGAGGAAAATCTTATGAATTCAAAGAAACACCTGATTTATTAAGTTCAGCCTCGGTCTCAATTTCATAGAAAACAAAGAAGCTGTAACAAACGACCGGCAACTAGGTAGATAACAAGATCAGCCTCGTGCTACAGTTTTAATTTACAGAAATGTCTAGAGTTTTTCCGCGTAGTGAATTTTCCACTGGCTCCATTCATCAGGCGACTGTCACTGTCCCCTGCCGAGCAATTACTGATGTCGCACTCGACTGCACCGTCGCAATTACTACCACCTACCTCTACTTCTGTACGAATACTTACCGCACCGCTGGCGCTGGCTGCGACACTGCCAACATCTTTTACTACATCGGCCTTATTTATTATATCATCTACACCAATAAATAAAATAGAAGTGGCTGTTTCCAATGTCAAGATAACGGCTATAGTAATGGGGATACTTTGAACCCTGGAGAAGGACATAGGCTAGGTTTTTTATCCACATACTACGCTGGCGAAGCCGCAGGCGGAAGCTAGTGATACTTAAATCATAAAGAACCTGAAATAGGTATATTGCACATTAATTTATGTTATACTGATATGATATTCAAATGATTGTACCTACTTACCCAATTCATTACGTTATTGTACAAAAAGTTCTCCATTTCCAGAAGATAGAAAAAGGCAAACCTGTGTTTATTAGAAAATGCCTTTCCTTTCACGTTACACGCATGGAATTTTTCCCGTTCGGCGGAAATTTACCCTTACGCACCTGCTTCTTTTATGTGCGCCGACAAAGCGCGGCCTTTTACGTTCATACACCACTCAAAGCCCCTCAGGTCCCAATCAAATTAATGATATTTAAATTAAATACGAATCAAAGGCGCTCAAAAAAATAATTCTGTGGCGTCCCTTTTGTTACTTTCACAAAACTCGACCCTCATCGAGCGTTCATAACGAACGTCGGTATAACAAAATATTATTTTTTTTCAAAAAATTCACTTCGATAAATACGTCATTCAATTTTGGAGAAATAAAAATGAGTCAACGCAGAGAGTCAACAATGCGGAACAAGTGAAACGCTCCAATAATAAAAAAAAGGTAAAACGGATCGCCTGGCCCGATTTTCAATATCATTTTGCAGGTAAACGAGGGTGTTATTCATATGTGTAAAGAGGGGTTTCCTATGCGTGTAGATGACTATCTACATTTATGCCATAGACCTTTCTTCTACCTTATTAAGGTCTGAAATTTATGCCTAATACTGCACAATACTACTCTCTCTCTCTTCAGAATCGAGTACTCGTCGATTGCTAGAGGCTTGACAAATTATTTAAGTGGTATCTGGGCTTACAATCTCTAGGTGAAGCTATTCTCAGGGCACCGACCATTCGACGAGGCTGATGGACTTGGATACACAGATTCCGATATCTGCAACTGTTCAAACTGGATTAGTTGTCGAGAGCCTTTGCAAATCGAGTTGAATAACCCGAATGCTTCCCCCTATCTAGGTTTCGTCTTCAACTCGTCGTTTACAAATGCTTTATTGTGTTGCTAAAGGTTTTCGTCAATTTTCTAAACGAACCAGCCATGGAACAAGTCGGGGATTATAAAAGTAATCAACATGAACAAAGTAAGGATTTGATTTCGGGGAGGGTCAACTTGCTCCCCCGACACACCGCGTCGCATCGCATCGCCCGCCCGCGCTGTTACTTCGTTTTCACTTAGCGTTCTTTTTGACTTTTTTTTATTTTTGCTGGGCTCCTTAGGGTCAAAGCGTAATGTTAAATAACCTTCCTCAAAAATTGGACTATCAAATCTAAAAAAAAAAATCAAATCCGACTGGTAGTTTCAGAGATTAGTGCGTTCAAACTACGTTCAAACAAACAAACTCTTCAGGTTTATTATTAGTATATAGATGAGAAAGAAAGTACTAGTTTAATTAAAAAGAAATAGTAATTCCCTTAATTAAAATCACTACAGAAGTTTCTAGTTATTCACAGAACTGAAATTGAAGCTGCCGTTTTAATGCTCTTACTGCATATTATCTTACGTTGGTTGTTATTACCGACGATGCCTTTGAGGATTAGTCGCTACGTGTAAGGTACATGAACACTACGTATTAATAACTAGTGGCTGCTAGTACTGCTACAGCCGAGTGCACTGGACAGTTATCTGCCTCTGAAGAGGACTGTTCGATTGCCAATGAAACGGTTATTGCCCAATACGAGTTATATGCACACATCGCAGCTCCGTATTAGAGACAATTGTTTGCAATATTTCTGTGTTTCAAGTAGAAGAGATACAATTTCTGGATGCATTGTTTAATGTAGTTTTACGTCAAGAAGTCTTTCGTTAGGGGCGAAGGTGGCCCGATTATGGAAGACTTCAGGACCCATCAGTTGTTCTACTCAAGAAATTACAAGGAGTCCAACAATTCACAAAATGGTTGATTTGAGTTGATTATAATCCTCCTTGACGGAATTTTAATAAAATCCGCTTGTGCTCGTCACCCTGTAGTAAATATACAGGGTGGCAGGGACATCAACGCTCAGCCGCTTACCATAGATTCAGCACATGATTCTGGACCCCCATGCGTTAAAATTTTTCGTCGGCTTTTTCGTAAACTGTATAAAATCATTATTTCTATCTAACCCAATGAGATTTTTAATTAAAAAATAGTAAATTCACTTGTTTCACTTAAAACAGCAATGTAAATAAAACTCGAAAGGGCAGCGCGCGGTATCGCGGTAGGTAGCGCGCGCGTGCGCGCCTTTCGCGGAGCGTTTTGATCGCGTTGTTGGCGCACTCAAAAATGACAATTTTTTTAACCGGTCATTGCCAAGATGAATGACTTTCCTAATTTTATTTATGGCATCAGGTGTACCTTTTCACGACGTTTGCGCGTCGATGTCCCTGCCACCCTGTATACGAGAAACAAATTGTAGCGTTAAATGTACGGACGCCAGTACATCAAGTTACTACAATCTTTCAAATGTCTTTAATAGATTTTCAACTTTATCGCTAAAACACTAAGGTTCAAGGTTGATTGGGAAAATTTGACAGTTTCGGGTAGCTTGACCTGCTGGCGTCTGTACCTACATGTGAACACACATTGGAAAAGACCACCGTCTTGGTGAAAATGAAGATAATATTTACAAAATGGTATGGTATAGCGAGAGGAATCAACGGTACCGAAAAGCAGCTTGACCTTTGCCTAAACGATAACTATGTAGACCACATGTTTTCCTCCAAAAAATAGACCACAGACAATCGTACGTTGAAACGACGCTTCACATTTCCTGCACTTCTATTACCGTTCTACTTTTGCCGCGTCATTGAAATGCCAGCAAATAAAACCGCATTGGACTAGAATCGCCGCCGCTCTAAAATGGGACTCCAAATTGTGTGCTCCGACTTTCCTAGTAGTCTCATGGCTTTTTATCCTTTTTACAAACTACCTTTGAATTAATTCACTCGGAAACTACCAAGGAACTGGAATGATTTTTTACATTAGGGTTCAATACGTTCTAAATCCTACGCTGAAGTACTTAGTTAATTATTTCACTTTAACTAACACTGAAAACAAAATCGTCAGTTCTTGCTTTTTCTATTATTTTTCGTTACATTTCAGCATAAATGATCCTGTCTTTGTATGTGTCCCTCATCTTACCAGACATACTGATCAGGTTGCTGGGTCAGCAATTCATTGGTTATCGTTTTTAAACAGCACCTTAGAAAGATTGGAGAGTTTTTTGTTTCTTTATTTTATCTAAATAATGTTTAATTCAAGAAACCTGTCAATTTCGACCTTCCTTCCTCCCAACTCTCTCTGTATTTGATTCGCAGCCAAAGAAACATGCGATTGACAGACAAAATGAGGATATATCCGACAGGTCCTCCTAAAACTCCTCTACCTGGCGCCGTGAGATATTGAAAACCGAGCCCTGGGCTATCCGTTTGACCTTTTTTATTGGCAACATTTCACTCGTTCCGCATTGTGAATCGTTTGACTGAAACGGGTTGCGTTGTCAAATTGCTCTGATATTTTAGGCGGTGCCTGTATAACCTTCATTTACATGCCGCGCTACTTTCCTACGTCATAATAGGGGTCTTATTTGCAGTGTGTTGTCATGTCACAGAGTGTTTGCAGAATGTTGGCACTATATTATGCGGTAACGATGTGATGGTGTGTGACGGGCGCTTACGTTTTTCACTTTGGGTTCAATGTTTTTGATACGGAGCATGAACCTGTCCTCTATTACCGATCAGATTTCTGACGGCCTTTGCCCTGCACTCAGATAACGTATTTGTTTTTTTGTATATTTGTTTATTGCGCTTTCACGCTAAAACGGCTGAACGGATTTGGATGAAATTTAGCACATGGATCAACCATGGCCTGAATTAGGACATAACATACTTTTTATCTCGATATACCTCTCGAATTATGCGGGTGAAACCGCGTGGAGCTAGTGTCTAATAAAATTGTCAACCTCTAAACATTACAAAAAGCAGTTCTACCAAAGTTTTATTTATCTAAAAATAAGTGTACAATAAAAACGACACCTACTTGTCTTTCCACACATCCAAAAGACTTGGAGTTTTCAACTAACAGTTGTTCTTTGTTGAAGGTTGCGTATATAAAAATCCCTAAGGTGAGAGTTGGTTTCCGCAATGACGTCACACAACCTTTGCTTCAATTACAGTGGCATTAATGGATTCTTCATGTTACAGCGCCAATGGGCTAACAGTCTAAAAGTTTATATGGATGATAGCAACGAAGGTGCGATAACAACTACATAGCTTGGCAACTGTGCGCATTATTTTGTCCAATAATGACATTTTGTAAGTAGATATAGTGCTGTTTTACGTATACCTACCATTATAGTATTTTTATCTCACGAAGCGAGGCGCGCTTTACTTATGATTACCGAGTGTACAATACGCTGTGGATGTGTGCGTGAAGACGAGTAGCGTCAGCACATAACACACACACGTACGAGCACACACACATTTCCGACTTCTCTATTTTCTTTGACGGTACCGAGAGATCCTTCGCTTAGTAACCACATGTAAAGGTCGCGTCGCTTCGTGAGATAAAAATACTGTTCCAAGATAATAATAATAAATTTATTGAATCAATGTTACAGTTGTTACCTTAAAATTAACTTAACATCGGTCGGCGGTCCCCAAACTAGGCGGCGCCTGTATCTTGGGGACCAGAGTTGTGATACATAATGCTATTTACCACTGGAGTTTATGTAAGAATAGGTAAGTAATTGTAAATGATTATATATAACTAAATTAAATATTGAGATCAAAGTGAAAGTAAAACTTAAATCGTAAATTATTATAAATTAAAATGAAATGTTTTTTTTTTCTTTTTTTTTCCTCTCTTTATTTTTAATTAGGGACTTTTACACAACTGTGTATGCCAGTCCCATCGTACCTCATACACAATCTTAATTAACTAAATCGTAACTTAGCGAACTTAAAAACTTTGAAGGCCGCCTCCGAACTAGGTGTAGACAATATTTGGTGAAATATACCCACATCATATCTATTTAGCTCTAATTGATTAATTAAGTCTTCTCTTTCAGACCGAAATCGGACACATTCCGTCAATAAATGTAAGACATCCTCCGGCGTTGCACACACCTCACAGTTGGGTGAATTCGTCTTCTTCATCAAAAATCCAAATTTATTGAGCGGCATGTGCCCAGACCGCAGTCTGTGGGCGACCACAACCAGCCCTCTGTTTAGCTTAGTGTTACAAAACCATGGTATATGAGGAGGCTCCGATACCATACATCTATACCATATTCCTTTATTCTTCGATCTCTCATCGAAATATTCTTTCCAAAGATCATGACACTTGTATTTATATTTAGGTAATAGTTCCACATAATAAGATTTAACGTGTATTTCTTTTCCTTCATCTGTTCCCAATTTTGCCAAACGGTCCGCTTGAAATGTTAAACAATCGAAAATAAAATGCTAAACAATGAAAAATAAAATGTTAGATAATCAAACATAGGGTGTGGGTGTGTTGGTGTGTGCGCGTGTGGTGTGTAGGTGTATTAGTGTGTGTGCATGTGGTGTGTAGGTGTCATTGTCTGTGGTGGGAGTAGGATTCCGAGTGTGAGTTGAGTGATGTGAGAATGTTTTCCGATTCATCGTATGAAAGACCTGAAAGCCATTGTTTGACAACATTTTTGCATGTGGAGAGGGAAAGTTCGTTTGGGTCACAAGGCAAACTACTTGTGACCTTGTTATACACAAAAGTGTGTAGATAGGCAGGGCAGCGTCTTGTTAGGAGAGATGTGGCCCGTTGTAGCGGGATGTGAAAGACACGTTTGGAAGTCAGTGAGTGGTAGTCAAGTCGGATTTTTAGGGTTTTGTGTATGCTCAATGCTTAGGGAATAAATAGTTGGCGGACACGTAGAACTTGAAACTATTTGTACAGAGAGTCAGTGGGGTATAAATATGGTTTTTTTAAAAGAACTTTTATAACAGCTCCCTGGGCTCTTTCAAGCTCAATCATGATTGTTTTTTCAGCTCCACCCCAAACAGATATGCCATATTGTATCATTATACTATTTCGCCATATGCCAGTCCATTGACTGGCATATGGCGAAATAAACCATTCGCAGGATGTCTCTTGGACCACGGTCTCTTAGTTTCCTTATTATATGTATAAGTTTCCTTACTCGACCAGAAAGAAATTGAATGTGGGCTTTAAATGACAGATTTTCGTCAATGAGTACACATAAATAACGAATAGATTGTGTCCGGTTAATATAATCGCATGAGCAGTCTTCGCGTGATGTGTTCAAATGGTTCTGACATGTGTGAAATTTCAAAATTAGGTTGGGAGGAGGGTTGAAATAATATTGTTGATTTTGGGAAACATAAGCAAAATATAACTATTACATTTTTGTCCACAATCTAGTCGCAACTTTAGATTTTGCGTGGTAATGTTCAGTAAAGAGGCTACCTTTTTCTGCGACTCAAGTATGGCAAATATAAACAAAAAGACAGTGTTTAAACATTGAAATCTTTCAAACATTCAATCAAACTCTTAAAAGTGAATAGCTAGCATATGAAGTACCAGCTGCGCCCCGCAGTTTCACCCGTATAAGTTTCGATACCGATGGAATATCGGGATATATAGGATTAACACATGTTAATCCTAGTTATAAACCATCTGTATGCCAAATTTCGTCCAAATCCGTTCAGTAGTTTATGCGTGAAACAGTAACAAACATCCATCCATACAAACTTTCGCGTTTATAATATTATAGCAGGAAGTACTTAGACCTTACCCCAACAAGTGTTGTATACACGCATATCTTCAAAGTGAGTTTCAAAATTATCTCCTTATTTCTATGATTTGACGGTACACATTACCGCTGAGAGGGTGAGGGGGTGCAGTAGTCTTGGCTGGATATTACTTTAATCGCGGAAGGCTGTTACGGTCAAAGTTTGAAACCGTTGCCAGTGCCACAACTCGCCCGCTTATTGCTCACCCGCCTGTTATCGCTCTCTTAACATTTTTGTTTTTTATTCCCTAAGATGTTTGTTCTTAAATGTAGTTCGGAACTTTGGATTGGAACGAAAATAAAAATAAGGACGGCATTCTTTTAAGACCTCTTTCTTTAAGAATCGTAAGTTCTTGGAATTTAGTTTGGCCAACGCGACGCTTCAAAAACAATACTGTTCCTGTGCGGCTATTAGCTGCTATTTACCGGGACAGTGGCAAGAACTGATTCACTATTTTCCAATAATTTGTGATGGTTGTACTCTGATTTTTTTGATTCCGTCTGCTTCTTCAAGAGTCTAGGACGAAAAATCTTAAAACGTTTCTTTCTTCTGTCAACCGTGGTCCCATGATACTTGGGGTTTGCTCAAAATGAATATGTAAACCGTTACAGGAACTTTGATATACAAAAGTCATCTATTTACCTACACGGCATGCTCCATACAGTGCCTACATTAAACGTAGGCTATGCATCAACGTTTTTTAAGAAAGAGCTAAAATAATTGCAAAGTGCAATATAAATGTCTTTATTCGAATACGTAGGAGTTAAGTCGCCGGCTGTATTTATTATAGCCACTTCAGCAAGCGGAAGTAAGCTCTTCAACGGCATGAAGAAGTTTTAGGAACAGCACCCGCTGCTCTCTGCAACAGCTAAGTATTTCTACTTTACAAATTAAAACACACCTTAATTACAAGACATTAGAATTCACATTGTAATGATCATTATGGTAGGGGACCTACTAGAAGATCATGTGGTGGTGGTAATTTAAGATCTATGTACACACTCTTAAGGTATATTTTGTTTCGGAAAATCCTCTATGCCGTGCCTGTGCGTCGGTAGATGCGAACCCTTAGACAGCAATAATTCTATAGCTACTTTTATTTACCGTGGCACTGAGCTGAATGACACGATATGAATTCAATAGCAGTATAAAGATCAAATTGTAGGGAAAGAAAGCATATCTACACTATTCTAAGGGCTGATTTTTCATTAGTCAGATAACTTTTATTTGAAGTATAAATATTACAGTTTGACATTTTTTTATACAAAAGCTATGGAAGTGCAATATTTATTTCTCAGATAATAATAATATTGAAAAATCAGTCCTTAGAAAAATAAACTTTTTCACGGGCTACTTAAAGTCTGTAACGTTTTCAAAAACTTTTTTTTAGGACAATTATCGTTTTATCAGCACTAGCATCATGTAACTACCGGGAACTAAGCCTCCCATATTTTGAGCCAATCATATTTACCCACATTTATCTAACGAAACATGTGAAATCAAATCTGACACTATGCAATTTGAGAAATACGGTAGGAATATGCTACGAGTTTAGGTTGAAAAGTATGTATCCTAACGTGTATACCTACATACCTACATATTTACAAGAGAACAGAATTACATAAAAATATGCTCTTCGTAGTACAGTACAACAAAAACAGTACCTACATACGAGGAAATGAAACCATATTCAATACAATAGTATCTATGGACGATGACCAAATCTCGTAATACGCTTGGGTGTACTAGCAAGTTATCAATGAAAATACGAAAACGTGAAAACACACAACTTTTCCTTGAAGAGATAGATTGAATTAGCCACATGCTAAGCACAATACAAAAATGTATAAACAGGTATTGAAGGTGTTCCCAGAATCTTATCAAATAGTCCAAAGTCGTAAAAAAATACACAAAAATATAAAATAATTCAAGGATCGATGGTTCACGTCAAATTTGATATTGTGATTTATGTGACAGGTTAATTGTGATTTTAATTAAATTTCATAAAAAATCCAAGTGAATCAAATGTAGAGAATTGAATGTTTTTTAAATTCTCAACGCGTCGGTTGCGGGTCTGAGGACGCGACGCCAGTCCGATTGTCACCAGGCAACAGTTGCCAGGGTTGCGCCGAAATTAATCGGCGCAGCGGTGCGGCGCCCTAGGCCGCCAGCGTGACTGCGCCGCTCCCGTCACATCTCCCGTCATTGTCATCGGTGTCACATAGACGTTTTAGTGTTTTTATAGTGATTTAGGACTGATTTTTCCATCGCCAGATAACTTTTATTCGAGGAATAAAATTGACGTTTGACAGATTTTGTATAAAAAAAAAAAAACAAAATTATTCCTCGAATAAAGTTATCAGATTTTTTTTTCTTTATTAATAAGAACTAATAATAATAACTAATAACTTAGTAATTGATTACAATCTAGCCTAACAGACTAATAAGTAATTTAACGCTAACTTAATATTTTACGAGATAGATTATGTTATAACTAAGAATAGTGTCAATTTGCACTTTTACACAGTCTCGTAGCACTTTCTTAGGGTCTGATAATTGATAAAACACTTTGTTCATGTGTTACATGTATAGCACCATTAGCATCGCACTATTATTCATTCGCTTTATAAATA
Organism: Apamea monoglypha; assembly: GCA_911387795.2. Taxonomy (NCBI): domain Eukaryota; kingdom Metazoa; phylum Arthropoda; class Insecta; order Lepidoptera; family Noctuidae; genus Apamea; species Apamea monoglypha. The sequence goes on from OU426922.1 coordinate 11,388,335, forward strand.
CTACACTAACTCAATGGCTTAGTTTTCTTTAACCTACGCACTAAGTCCGTGTTGTCTAGCAGCTGAATTGCCTCGACATTCACATGTCGGTGAAGTCTGTGTTCGTGGGCTTCAGCAAATTTTTGAATGATGAGGTGACGAGTTCCATTTTAAGGTCACGGTGGAGGTCGTCATTTCTAATGTACCATGGAGCATTTACAGCATCCCTGAGTACTTTATTTTGGAAATGTTTGATTATTTTAACGTTACTTCGTTTAGCCCCAAAGTAGGATTTTGCCATATGTCCAAATTGGCATAAGAATATGCTTGTATATTATAATTTTATTATGTATTGATAGGCAGGATTTCCTTCCGAGTAACCAATACATACTTTTATAACGTAAGTCGAGTTCCTGATTTTTCTTTTTGACGTGATATTTCCAACGCAGTTTGGCGTCAAGAGTTATGCTAAGGTATTTATAGTTTTTGAGCTCAGAATATGCATTATTCTGAGCTCAAAAAAACTATAAAAGCCTCTTGCCTTATTCTAAACATTCTGTGACTTATATCATCATCATCATCATCATCTGCCTAGCCTTTTCCCAACTATGTTGGGGTCGTCTTCCAGTCTAACCAGATGCAACTGAATACCAGTATTTTACATGAAGCGACTGCCTATCTGACCTCCACAACCCAGTTACTGGGTAATACGATACCCCTTGGTAAGACTTGTTGTCAGACTTTCGGGCTACTGACGACCCTTAATTCTGTGACTTATATATGATTCTAAAATGTCTGTAAATTCTGGAGCTAGCATGCCTCTGAGTTTAAATACCAGACCCTCATGCCAAACTTTATCAGTAGCTTGCGGGACATCTACGAATACGGTGACGCAGACTTGCTTGTTTTCGAGTGTTCTTTCAATAATCTTAGTTATTCTGTGTACCCGGTCTATCGTAGTGTTTTTCTCTGAAGCCAAATTGATGGTTTGGTATTAGCTCCTTTTCTTCTATTATTGGTTTTAACCGGTTTAATAACAGTTTCTCGACTAGTTTTGATAATACTGGCAACAGGGAAATGGGTCTATATAATGATGCTTCATGGGGTGGTTTCCCAGGCTTTGCAATCATAATGACTTCAGCAACCTTCCATGACTCAGGCACATGTTTTAGCATAAATGCAGCATTAATAAGTCTGGTCCAGCTTTACTATGGCTTTGCGCGGGAGATGATTTAGTATTTCTCCTGTTATGAGGTCGTAACCCGGAGATTTCTTCGAGCTTATGTTGTGTTGAATTTCTCTCAGAACTTCTTTAGGAGTAACAAGTCGAATTCTTTCACTTTGTGATAACTTTTCACTCTCAATTATTTCTATGGAGCTCTCGTTAGACCGAAAAGTGTTTTCTAAGTGTTGAGCAAACCTAAACTACATAAAGTTATCAGATGATTGAAAAATCAGCCCTTAGTATTTTATTGTTATTAATTTTAGTATAGGTATAAGTAAAATCCATTTAAATAAATGCTTAGTGGCAGCAGCGATGTGGTGAATAATAGTGCTTGTCATACATCTTCAAGAGATATATCCCATCTGGTAGAATCTAAGTTAGGAGAAGGTGACATTAGCGGAGCAGCCAGGATTCTTTTTAGTAGTGATGTGGTGGCACCGTGTTATCCAGAAACGTTTGCAGCTCTAGAGAACAAACATCCTGTCGCAGCGGATGACCTTTCTTTTCCCGACCCCCCTGATCCGGATAATTACTCCCTCACCATTACAGGTCGAGAGTTGGTCACAGCTATTTGCTCCTAACGGAGCGGCTCCGCTGGTCTGAGTCCTCAGCACCTTAGGACCTTATCTATTCAGGCAGCTGGTGAGTTGCTCTTGAAGGAGCTTACGGCTCTTATTAACCTTATGCTCTCCGGCAAGGTGAACGAGGCCGTCATCGAAGTTCTGTACGGAGCCAATCTATGCACCCTTCGTAAGAAGGATGATGGCATTCGTCGCATTGCCGTAGGCACTACTTACCGTCGTATGGCAGCTAACATTTGTTGTAAATTTTATAGTGAGGTAGTTTCGGAAAAATTTCAGCCTCTGCAGTTAGGTTTTGGCTCCAAGAGGGGCTGTGAGGCTGCCGTACACGCCCTGTCGACCTACCTAAATTCTGGAAAAGGAGAGGTCATCCTAAAGGTTGACATAAAGAATGCCTTCAATTCTGTTAATAGGGACACCTTGCTGGCAGTAAAAAAGAAATACCTACCCCAAATTTATAGTTTCCTTTGGCAATTTTACAGACACCCATCTAAATTACTGTATCGGGATAACCTTCTGGAATCTGCTGTTAGCTGTCAAAAAGGTGACCCCCTCGGGCCAGTGATTTTTAGTTTACCCATTCACCCAATTATTTGACAGCTAAATTCCAAATTTAATGTTTGGTATCTAGATGATGGAACCTTGGGTGGCGAAGTAGAAACTGTTTTAAATGACTGAATCTATACTGAAAATACGCAACATTACATACACGCAAACATCTTGTTTTGTTCCCTAAATATATTATTATTTAGTCCACATTTCTGTGCGATAACAGTAAAGGACACAACACTATATTCTATGCGAAATGGAAAATGTGTCCACGACGAAAATATATTACGAGTATTAACTTAAATAGAGAACTAAACGTAATTCATTTTAGCTCCGACGTTATTGCATTGTATGCACTTTCATACTGTAAACAAGATCCTTAATTTCGGGGTAAGTTCACAAAGAATTAATTGTTATTGACAGTGCTGCAGCTGCAGCTGGGTGTTTCTCGAAGCTTGATTAAACTGGCCCAAGTCCACAAATTAGCAGTCTCTACTGACGCTTTGGACTAGCGAAGTGTAGGTAATGTTAAAATTGCCTGCACTCTACGAACTGCATAGGATAATTCTTAATTGTTTATGTTGGTACAAAAGTAACATTCGTACAGTAAGTACTTGGCTGTGAGATGACATGTAGGTAATAAAAAGGCGAGCTTAACTTAAAATTGAGTTTTCTCTCAGCGTACATTGACGACACAGAGAGTAGAATCCAGATATTCCACTTAAAAATAGATACCTAACATTTCATAAAATATCGTATGGTATTTAATTGCCACGTTTGAATTGGAACAAACCAAGACATGGTAGAAAGAGCGAACCTTGCGTTGCTTGCCCAAGCATACCTAAGTACCTCGTTCTACACCTTACCTTCTCGGTCTAGGTTGGTATTTATCGTAAAGTAGCCTAGCATCTGATCAAGTTTCTGTAGTATTAACATACACCCAAAAACGAATAGAAAAAATCAAATAGGACGGTTTACCTACTGTAAAGGAACCAGCAATCATTTCTGTTATTATTTTGAAAGGTGAAAAAAAAACAACATTGATGGTGGTCGCGGCCCGATTCCTCCGAGTTAATTGTGGTCATTAGTCATATGTCGGGCCGCTGCACACAGCCAGCACCTTATCTCCCGTGATTTGTAACTCCGCTGAAGTATAAATTATAGGCCCAAGCTAAATTATAAATTAACCAAGGACTTTAGCTTTGTTTATCCAATCCCTTTCACAATAACTACTTAATATAAACTGAATGAATGAACTGAAGGAACGTGATGCTTTAGAAAATAGTGTTCAGTGAATATTTTGCGTTAAATTACGTCAAACTTGCTAAAAGGTAGTAAGTGGTCTTACTGCTTCGTTGGTCTAGTGGTTGCATGCGCTACAGCTGAGCATGAGGTCCTGGTTTCAACTTCCAGGTAGGGCTAAGTGTTGTTGGGGTTTTCCATGCGGAATTTCTCAGTAGCAGCCCGGAATCTGGATTAGTTCCCGGTTGTTTTCAATAGGCTCGCCCCGTCCCATGTGCATGTACATTTACATAGAACGGGATGTCGAAATGTGGGTGTACTACAGGTAAATACAAGCTAATGCTTCAGGGAAAACAGGCGTGGTGTTAAGTATGTTTTGTTACTGTTAATAACTGTTTCCTTTCACTGTTATGTTTGATACACATTATTATGTTCCAAAAAAAAATCTACATAAAAAATTACACACAACATATAAACTGGATTGGACTGGATTGTAAAAAAAATTACAATGTCTCGGCGCTTTTCTGTTGGTGACAAGGTAGATTCTGTAGATTCAGGTTTTCAGGAGTTACAGTGGTTTGGTGAAAAAAGTGTGGCAGGCTTGTTATAGAATTTTATTTCTTTTACGTTATTATACTCTTGAGTTTGCTCGATTTTAGCTGCAGAACGTAGGTAATTAAATACGAACTTATGCATTTTACTGCAAAGGGATTAGTACGAGTATGTACTTTGTACCTATTTACAAATTAAGAGTAGGAAAATAAAAACCACAATATTTTTATTCTATATCCTTACAAACGGCGTTTAAAATTTAATAAAATCACGCCATCTTTATGAGCAATTTAACATTAAGCTATTCTCGAGTTGCAACTTGCGAGTTGCCGAACTTCCGCCACAGCCTTCACCAAAAGTTTTCGTTTCTGTTGCGACAGATGGCACTCACAGTCTCATAATGTAGTACAGTAGTCATTTTATATTATTAGAAAGTATGGAGATGTATGCGTAGACTTAACTATCGCGTTATAATAAATAAATTAAAACATAATTTAAATAATACTTCTTAATAATAAGAATCCGACTATATTGCATGGAGCGTCTGCCAACGGATCTCCGAAGCCACGAAGACAGTATAAGCCAAGAGTAAGATAAGCAAGGGAGAGTTTCTGTTCAGTAACCCCTTTGCAGACTGGGTTATCACTGCCCTTTTGGGTATATCCAGGCACACTATTATATTAGGTAAGGACCTTCCTCTGACCTCTGGTCTGTCCTATACAGACCAGAGCTTAGATTTTCGTCAGAAACAGGAAAATTACCAAGTACTTACATTACATTTTGTGTAGGCTTACAAATGGAATGTATTAAAATTGTACATAGGTATATCAGCACCTTAAAATAATAATACATCTATAATTTAATATTATCACGTTAATAAACATGAACCAAATTTACAAAATAAATATAGGTACACTATAAAGTAATAATTTCATAAACAACATAGTTAAAATACCTACAAAAATAATGATTTGCACCATAACCGTGTCGAAAACCAACTGACTTCCTTACTTAGTAAATAACTTACTTCCTTGTATAGGACTTCGGTTTAACTGCCGTCGATTTAAGGGGTGGGGGAGGGAGGGTGGGGGAATGTAGAGGCCCCCCTGTGAAGGAAAAGTTGCGTACCCCCCGCCTCCCTTTTTGAGATATGATGTTTTTAATATTCTAACCTCACTTTCGAATTTCCTTGTATTGAGATAGTCGTTTCTGGCACCCGCCCGCTGCTGCCACGGCACCGCTCGCTTCGCTCGCTCGGCTCGTGCGCAGGGGGTCGCAGTTTTAACCTAACCTTTTTTTTTTTTTTTTTTTTTTTTTCTCCCTGAGAAATGCTTTATGCATGCCCGCTCGCTCGGGGGACGAGACGGGGTATGTGGGACTCCTGTTACCACAGTATACCCACTAAAACTCAGCGGTGTTCCCGCATCGCCGTGATGGGAGGGCCGTGGGAAACCGGCTCAGCCTTTACTTCCACAGCCCTCCCGGCGCATGCCCGCCTAGCTGGCGGGCCCCGCATGCCCCCCTGGCTGGGGGGCTACGGGAATGGCCGGGAACACCTGGCCATTCCCGTCCGACACTGGTGGAGGCCTGTGCAATACAGGCAAGGGTGCCCCCGCACCCGTTGCCTGCTGGCCTCCACCTGGGAGGAGTCGGAGATGACCGTCAAACTGACGTCTTCTTCGACCCCTCCTCCGCCTTCGGAGCGCCGCCGCGTGAGGATCGTCCTCCCGCGCGCGCTCCGCCGCCTCCTTCTGGGACATGACGTGTTCGCAGAAGGAGGCGACTGCCGCCCAGGACCCCTCGTCCCCCAGCATGGCGTTAACCAGACCGGGGAGTGAGAGGTCCTGTCCGATCACCGCAATGAGACTGCGGCGCGGCTCGGACCACGACGGGCACACCTCGAGGGTGTGCTGCGCCGAGTCCTCCGCCGCGCCACAGTCGTGGCACGACGGCGTCTCCTCCCGTCCGATCCGGTGCAGGTACGATCCGAAACAACCGTGTCCGGACAGCACCTGCACCAGACGGAACGAGAGGAACCCATGCGACCGCTCGAGCCAGTCTCGCAGGACCGGCCCGAGCGCGTCGATGGTTCGGCGGCCGAAGGCTGCGGTGGCGAGGTCCGCCGTCCAATGGACGACGATGGCGTCCCTCGCCTCCCGCCGGACGGCCTCCCGCTCTTCCGGGGCGGGGCGTTCTCCTCTCGCCCTCCGCCCCGCCGTCCATTCGTACACTCTGGCGAGCACCCACGCCTCGAGCTCCCAAGGCGGGGTGCCGGCCAGAGCGCAAGCTGCCGCGGAGCCCACCGTGCGGTAGGCCCGCGCCACCCGCTGAGCTATGGCCCTTTGGGGTGCCCGCAAGGCAGCGGCGTTCTCCCTCCTTTGGAGGGAGTCCTCCCAGATAGGGGCCCCGTACAGGGCCATACTCTTCAAGATGCCGGCGTAGAGTTGCCGGCATCGTGCGCTGGGCCCCCCCAAATTGGGAAGGAGCCAGGACAGCGCGCCCGCAGCCTTCAGCAGGCGCGACGACAGCCCGCTAAAATGCGGGCCGAAGCGCCACCTGCTGTCGAGTACAAGGCCCAGATATTTCATCTGGGCCTTGACCCCGATTCTGACGCCCTCCACGAAGATGTGGGCGTCAGGCGGGGGGCGCTGCCGAGGTCCGTGGAAGAACACGGCCTCGGTCTTGTGCAGCGCCACCCTTAGACCTAGACGGCGGATCCTCCCCGCGACCAAGGATCCGCCCGCCGAAGCCAAGTTGGCCGCCTCCCTGAAACTCCCCCCCCGGGCGGTGAGGAGAGTGTCGTCCGCGTAGCAGACGACACTCGTGCCTCGGAGGAGAGTTCCCCGCAGGAGCCAATCGTAGCCGACGTTCCAGAGGAGTGGTCCTATGACTGACCCCTGTGGAACGCCGGCTTGGACGGCGTACCGCCGGACTTGGCCAGCCCTATTTACCAGGAGGATCGCCCGATCCTCCAGGTAGCTGGCCAGCAGACTGCGCAGGTATCGAGGCACTCCGTGGAATCGGAGCGCCTCTAGGATGGTGGAGTGGGGAACAGAGTTGAAGGCGTTGGCTATGTCGAATGACACAGCCAACAATCCGTCCCCCGCCTCCATCGCATCCTTCACCTGGCCCTTGAGGCGGGCCAGCGCGTCCACCGTGGAGCGCTCAGCCCGAAAACCGAACTGAGCGTCCGACAAGTCCGGCCCGGTGTCCCGCAGATGGCCCTTTAGGCGGGCGGCGATTATCCCCTCGAACATTTTGCCGACCTCATCGAGCAGTACGATGGGTCGGTATGCCGAGGGGGAATCTGCCGGGCGGCCCTCCTTGCGAAGGAGGCACAACTGCCCCTCCTTCCACGGTTTCGGGAACCTCCCAGACGCAAGGCATGCGCTGAAGAGGTCCCGAAACCTCTCCTCCATTCGAGTGGCGGCGATCGCCACCACTCTTGCGGGTACACCGTCGGGGCCCGGAGCCGTCTTCTTGGCGCGGATGCGGAGAATCGCCGCGCCGAGTTCCGACTCCGTGACGGGGGGGGCCTCCTCTTCCTCGTCGTCTGGCGGTGGGCCCATCTCTGGCGGGGCGAAGCGGTCCCTGCACGGGAACAGGGACCGAACCACCCCATCCAGAAATGAGGGCTCCAGGGTCTCGGCAACCGGGGGACCAAAGGGGCGCAGTTTGTTGCGCGCTGCCTTGTATGGTCTCCCGTAAGGGTCGTTGTCGAGACCCTCCAGCAGCTCGGCTCTCGCCGAGTCTTTGGCGGCGGCGACGGCCCGACCGAGGACCGTTTTTGCCTCCGTGTATACCTCATAGAGGCGGTCCTCGTCGGGTCGGTTCCGTCGACGCCGCCGCCGGCTCCGCGTGTAGGCCCTCCTTGCCTCCACGCACGCCGCTCGGAGCCCCGCCAGCTCCGCCGACCACCAGTACACGGCGCGTCTGGGCGGTGGTCGGCGAGACCGAGGCATGCTGGAGTTGCACACCTCGGTTAGAGACCCCCTCAGTTGCCCCGCTACGGTGTCCACGTCCAGGCCGGCGGTAGGCGGCGAAAGCCAGTCCTGGACGAACGCCGCCTCCCCCGCTGCCTCCCTGTCCAGGCGGGTTAGAGCCCACCGCGGGAACGGTGAGCGCCCCGAGAGGGGCTGCGCCACTCCGGGGCCACTGGTGGAGATGTCGAACCGCACGTAGCGGTGGTCCGACATGGTCTCCCCCAGGTCCACCCGCCAGTTCAGCACGCGCGCGGCTAACGCAGGGGTGGCGAAGGTGACGTCCACTATCGAGCCACCCTGACGCCGCACGCATGTCTGGACGCTTCCTCTGTTCAAGAGGGAGAGTCCAGAGGAGGCTGCCCACAGCTCCACCGCCCGCCCCCGTGCGTCGGTGGCCCGGTTGCCCCAGGTCACCGACTTGGCATTCAGGTCTCCCAGCACGGAGACCTGACGCGGCACCGCCCTGCCGACCACGGCGGCCAGGACTCCGAGAAAATTCTCAAAGTCCTGGAGAGGGCGGTTTGGGGAGAAATATACCCCCACTAGGGCAAAGTCTCCCCACGCGGCGGCCACGTATCCCGGTCCCCTCTCTAATAGCGAGAGGGGAGGGGAGTCTGTGGAAGACCGCGCCGCTAGTGCCACCGAGTCGTCCTCGTCACCCAGCCAGCTGCCTGGGATCGAGTAGGGCTCGGCGACCACCGCTACGTTCACCAACCACTCGGCCATGACCTGCACTACCAGGTCCTGGGCCGCTCTGCAGTGGTTGGTGTTCGCCTGGAGGATGCGGTAGTCGGAAACCATTATTCCGACATTGCACCTGCATCCTCAGCTGCCGCCGCTGGAGCTGCAGCGGCGGCGACGACGGCAGCGGTGGTGGCGGCAGGGCGAACCTGCGCCGGCACTATGCCCTTCCGCACGGGGGGCTTGCAGCTCCTGCCCGTCATCCTGTGGCCCGCGGGGCGGCCACTGGCGGCACACGCCATGCAGTGTGGCGTGGTGGCGCGGCAGGTGACGCTCTTGTGTCCCTCTTGCCCGCACTGGTAGCACGCGTCTCCCCAGTCGGATTTGGAGGGACACGTGGCTCGGGTGTGGCCGAACGCGAAACACTTGAAGCAGCGCGTAGGCTGGTCTTCAAGTGCCCGGACCACAGCCGAGCCGAGCCCCACGAGCAGCCGCCCCTTGGTCGCAGCAAGGACGGCCCCGGCCGCGGCGACCGGGCACTCGACGCGGATGGTGCCCATGCCGCGGCGGCCGGGCCGGACGGCTCCGCCTTTCACCGCGCTCGAGTCGCAGCCTCCAGCCGCCGCGACGGCCGCCACCACATCCTCCTTGGTGACCGAGTCGTCAAGATCGGCCACCTCCAAGGCTGCGGTCTTGACGGGCCTGACGACCGTCGCCGCGTCCGCGATGACCTCTTGCAACTTCGTTGCGAAGAGGTCTGCGTTGGTGCCGCGCTGCTGCCCCGAGAACTCGAAGATTCGAGCCCCGGTTAAGGTTCGGCGGCACGTTATATTGCTGATCCCCAGCTGGGAGGGATCAGCATTAGTACGAGCCCGTCTTAGGACGGACTCGTACGTCTCGCCCCGCTCCGCGGCCTCCGGGGTGATGGTCACCACGACGGCCGCGGTTTTGGGAGGAGCCAGCTTCCTCCCGCCGGCTGGAGCCCTTTTGGCTGCGGGAGCAGTCGCAGCGGGCTTGGGGGCACCCTTCCCCTTTCCCCTCCTGACCACTTCCGTCCACGACTGGTTGGACGGGGTGGTGGAGGGAAGAAGGGCGTCTTCCCGCTGCGAGTTCTGGGGGGCTGTCGGAGTGGCAGACGACCCAGACGCTCCCTCCGCGCTTGTGGTGGGGGTTTGAGGAGCCTCCTTGCTCCTCTTGTCCTTCCCTTTCCCCTTTGAGGGCTTGGAGGCCTGGGTCTGCGCACCCGATGCCGGGCCTGCCACAGCCGCAGGTTCCGGCTCCGTCAGTGGACGGCTCTTATCCGCCGCTAGTGGCGGGCGGAGCCGCCTTTCCGGCAAGAGCCGGTCCTCGATACCTGCCAGGCAGGCTCTGGTGAAGGCTCTCTCCTCCATGACAACCTTTCGGATGATATCCTCAAGGTTGGAAGGGGAGGAGGAGCCTCCTACCACCGGTCCTGGGGCAGGTTGGGCAGGCCGGGCCGTGGCCTCAGCCAGCTTCTGGTGAAGCTGGCTGACCTCCGCCTGCAGGCGATCCACCTTCGCCTGCAGCTGCCGCGTCTCGTCCGTGGCCGTCCTCTTTGCCAGCTCCACGACGATGCCGTGCAAGCTGGCGGCCCGGCATTTGAGGGCCTTCTGGAAGGTCCCCTTCAAATTGGAGGATTTTGAGGCGACCTCCAGGACCTCCGCCTTATCTTCCTGCGCCATCCGCTCCAGTTCCGCCAGGGAGTGGTCAGCGTACAGCACGGTGGATGCACCGTAGCCGGCCCTCGACCTGGCGGATTGCGCCTGACGCTCTTTGGCGGCGACCTTCTCCTCCAGGTCCAGCTGGAGTTGCGTCCTCTTGGCCAGGTGTAGCTGGCGCTCGGCGTCCACCAAGCCCACATCGTGGGTGGTAGCCGAAGAAGAAGTCGTAGCCTTTTTGGACTTCGACTTCTTCTTCGCCTTGCCTCCGACCGACTCCGAGGAGCCCTCGGACCCGAGCCTCAGGTAGGCCCTCTTCCGCCTGAGGCGGTCGTTCTCGGCCGCCGACGTGTCCATAATGGACTCGTCGGAGTCCGACAACTCGCCTGTCCTGCTGATGAGGCTGGCCGCAGATGGTGCGCGGTCAGCGTCCGACGCCAAAGCGTCGCCGGCGTGGCCCTGAGAAGGGCCGTTGGGTTGGCCCTGAGAAGGGCCGTTGGGTTGGCCCTGAGAAGGGCCGTTGGGTTGGCCCTGACAAGGGCCGTTTGAATCGCCCTGGGGAGAGCGATTCGGCACAAAACGTCCAGAGACGTCACGCGTGGGTTTTTTCGGCATATTCGCAGATGAAGGCGTCGAAATCTGCGAAGTCACAGCGCACTTTAGCCGCCGGTCTGCCACTCCGTTACGGTGGTCAGACACGGCGTTGCCCGGGGGATACTACGAGGAAGTATGCACTGTGGGGGATCCCCCAGTTTTAACCTAACCTAACTTAACCATTTTTTTTAAATAAGTAACCTATTCTTACAAGTTCCGTTCCGGGTAGCCTACTAAAAATAATCTCCTTTTTTTAGTTTATTCAATTAATTTTAAAGTGTGAAACGTTATTTTTAAAGTACCTTTATATATTCCCCCTTACAAATTAGGTCATACAAAATGATGGATGACCCGTAGAATCCCCGTCCGCATACCGGCCCATCGTGCTACTCGACGAGGTGGGCAAGCTCTTTGAGAGAGTGAGTGATTGTGGACCGCCTCGTCGGGCACTTGGTGAGGACGGGGCCGGATCTTGCGGACAGCCAGTTTGGCTTCCGCAAGGGGCGCTCGACGGTGGACGCCATCATGCGCGTGAGAGCCCTCACGACGGGGGACGCGGTGTCCCGGGGTGGGGTCGTCGTGGCGGTGTCACTCGACATCGCCAACGCGTTCAACACCCTGCCCTGGAGCTGCATTGTGGAGGCACTCCGGTATCACCGAGTGCCGCCCTACCTCCGTCGAATAGTCGAGGCGTATCTGACGGACAGAGCCGTCACCTACCCCGGTCGCGATGGGGAGTGGAACCGGCGAAAGATGTCGTGCGGTGTCCCGCAGGGATCGGTTGTGGGGCCGTTCCTGTGGGACATCGGCTACGATTGAGTGCTGCGGGCCGACCTCCCTGATGGCGTCAGCGTGGTTTGCTACGCTGACGACACGCTGGTCCTGGCGCAGGGGAGGTCGCATCAGGCGGCGGCCGACGCGATGACATTCGGGGTTGCGATAGTCGTGGAGAGGATCCGGCAGTTGGGTCTCGAGGTGGCATTGCACAAGTCCGAGGCCATGGCGTTTCATGGGCCCCGGAACGCGCCACCACCGGGATCCCAACTAACGGTAGGAGGGGTTCACATCGGCGTCGGTACGACGATGAAGTACTTGGGTCTCGTCCTCGACAGCCGGTGGAACTTCGTCGAGCACTTCCGACGTTTGGCCCCCAAACTGGAATGGGCTGGGGCCGCCTTCAAGCGGCTCTTGCCCAACCTTAGGGGGCCAAACGCCTCCTGCCGGAGGCTTTACGCGGGGGTCGTGCGGTCCATGGCCCTATACGGGGCCCCGGTGTGGGCGCGTTCACTGCGGCGGCGAGCCGCCCACTACCTGAACGCGCCCCAGAAGGTGGTAGCCGTAAGGCTCATCCGGGGCTACCGCACGATCTCGCGCGAGGCGGCAAGCCTCCTTGCCGGACTGCCGCCATGGGATCTGGAGGCGATAGTCCTCGCGCGCCTGTATGAGTGGCGCGCGGAGGCACTACGCCGGGGGGAAAGTCCGCTCCCGCGGCAAATTGCGGCGGAGCGGACGGATCTCCGGCTCGATCTCATGGCGACATGGAAAGAGCGACTGTCGCAACCCAGCGCAGGGCATGCCGCGATAGCGGCGATAAGACCCCTCTTTGAGGAGTGGCTAGAGAGGCGCCACGGCGCCCTCACCTACCGCCTGACGCTGGTTCTCACCGGACACGGAAGTTTCGGGAGGTTCCTGCACATCATTAGGCGGGAGGAAACGCCCGGGTGTCACCATTGCCAGGATCGCCCAGAGGACACGGTGGAGCACACGATGGAGGTCTGCCCCGCTTGGGCGGATCACCGCCGTGTCCTCGTAGAGGCGATCGGCAGCGGCGGCGGCCTCTCGCGCCCTGCCCTGGTGCAAGCCATGGTCCGGAGCGAGAGGGAGTGGAAGGCAGTCGCCTCCTTCTGCGAAGCAGTCATGCTAGCGAAGGAGGTGGCGGGACGGATGAGGGAGAGAGCCTCCCGTCCCAGCCGCCGCGGGAGACGCTCCGGGCGTCGGGAGTCGCGTGACGACTACCGGCCACCGTAGGCGCGGGCCTGCGGGCGGAGAGCAATTTAATGGGTAGCTCACCGCCCGATCAGGACAGGATCTTTCTTTCTTTCTTTTCTTTCTTTCTAGCGCAGCATAATTTGAGGGGCCCCTTAGGGCCGAAGCCTGCCGGGTCAGCGGGATTGTCCGAAAGGGTTACCGCTACCCCGGAACATAAAGAGCGAAGGAAGGAACATGGGCGGGTTTTAGTCAGTAAGAGTCTGACACTCCCTTCCGCTCCACCCAGAGCGGGAGGGGTCATTTAATGATTTCCCACCAGAAAAAAAAAAACCCGTAGAATCCGCATTTTCAATAGGTAGTAAAAGTAATAACAGAAAAAAATACACATCAATATCAATATTCTTTTATTTTAATAAAAAAGACCATTTCAACATTCGACTAACAAATCACTTTCTCCTTTGAACAAATACAGCTCCACACCTCTAAAATAGACATCACAGATAAAATATAGACACAAAATATCCTTTTTGCCACTAAAATTGTTATCAGTTGTCTATCAAACGCTGTTTAGCTTAGTTCATAAGTTAAAAAAAAACATGAAATGTTCTTAAAATAAAGGGCCCAGTATATTTTGGCATGTGGCAAAGTTGACACCCTTATTAATAAGTTCTGAATTAGATATTTGTGTCTCCATAAGAAGCGCCGCAATGAAATACCAAGACATGCTGGAATCTTTGTAGGTGATACACATTACAAGAACTATATTTTAAAATTGCCTATCTAAAGTCTTTTCTACCCTCCGCCGTGACTATTTACACACAGCCTTCCTTGACATAACCCCGTTTTCCCAAATAAAAGCCCGTTGGACTTTCAACGCTCGGCTGACCGCCGAAAGTTGAAACTCCAACAGCGCGCTTAATTAAGACATTCATTAAAATTTGTCACATAAGTGTTAAAACGGCCAATAATGTTCTTGATTTGTCTACCTAACTTCACCATGATTATAATAGTTATACCTATATTATATGGTATGCTTAGGAGTCCGATAACCAGGCAGATTAATATGTGATTTTAATAATTTAACCATCTAATGCTAATTGCTGACAAAAATATGAAATAAAAAGGTTAGGTATGTCGCCTAGTTTGTTATTTCAGTAATACAGTTTCTAAAAAGTGCGTTCATTGATATTTCTTGTTTGGATTATAACAAGAAATTGTCTTGCAATAATAAATACAAATAATGCTTAAGTCCTGTTTTTATCCATACAGCCCTTTCACGAGTTATTTTATAAATATTGTGCACGGTAGATTATTATTAAAAATACGTTTATAAAATTAAATAATCAAAATAAAGCAGTTCGATTTCATGTACACCTTTGATATGTTTCAGAATAATGGGATGAAAAATGAAACGGTAAGTGTAGTTTTGCAGAATACTAGTTTCTCAAGGGATCTTGGAAGGAACACGGTTCATTTATTGCAGACAGCTTCTCAAGTCGTTAAGAGGATGTGTGTAGATTTAGGTACTTAAAAACATCCGTCCAAGCTTTTTAAATGCCATTTTTTTTCTAATTCCGATCCATAGTCTGATAAATTTTACAACAAAGGTCAATTGGTCTTAATACACGGTAAGAATATTTATAAGTAGTAGTACATAGGTACTTAATTTAGCAAATCAATAAAGAAGACACGTAACATAAAAGGATCAATATCCGATTTAACCAGATACACCATTTTTACGCTCGAGTATTCCGGATAATTTAACGAATAGCATGCATGTTAGATTTAGTGTAAAGGGCAGAAGTCCTGGACTACTCATTTTACAAAATATATGGGGCCACTGCAATTGAACTACAGAACTACAGGGTGGCAGGGATATCGACGAGCAATCTGTTACCGTTGGACATGGACATGTTACATGATTATTTTCTATGAAACAGCAGATTATTTTTTAAATACCCGGCGAATAATTTCAGGGCGGTTCAGAATCATGTACTGAATTCATGGTTAAAGTTTGCGCGTCGATGTCCCTCCCTGCCACCACGTAGGTATGGAGTAGATCCATTTTCAGTGGAAACAAACATTTCTCCTTACTGTAAGTAGGTCGGTCCTCAGTTTTGACATTACATTCATTTTTATTATGTGTGACTTGTGCCCTTTTCCCAACACCAATTTCACTTACATACATACGTACATTACGAGATGGAATAATCATGCTTCTAAAATACATTATACGGCAAGATGTCTGCTAAAATATACAAGTTACAGGTCACGTTACGTTTTAGTTTTTTTTTTTCATTGTAAACAGAATTTCTTAATAGTAAAGAATTGGCATTTTAATGTCTGAAAATATCGATAAATTGCCGTGAATATTTGAATGATCACAGCATCGAGTTTTTAAAAATCTAGTGAAGTAGATAGTAGGTAGATAGATACATAATTATATCAAAAATAATTAATTAATTAATTAGGGCAACAGTTAAAATAATTGATTAATTAGGGCAACGGTTAAAAAGAATGCCGTAAAAGCAGTGTGGCCACAAGTAGCAAACATAACGTGATGTATTAGCTAAACAACATTTCATAGTACAAAATAATTACCTAACATAGACGAGTGCATTTAATTG
This sequence comes from Apamea monoglypha, assembly GCA_911387795.2. NCBI lineage: Eukaryota > Metazoa > Arthropoda > Insecta > Lepidoptera > Noctuidae > Apamea > Apamea monoglypha. Next base: position 11,404,016 of record OU426922.1, read on the forward strand.
TATGGTTAAGTAGTATTTACATGGCGATTACACAATATTATGTACAGTTACTTGAATAAATTTACTAAACCTTAATCCTTCGCCGAAGATAGCAATGTCATTCAAATTGTGTTTAAACTAATAAGGTATTATTACAGCTCCAGTAGGTCTACGTACAGTCGACCAAGCTATTTAATATACAAGGGCAATTGCAATTGCTTTTATAGAAAGCTGTGCTGAACTGCTGAGTAGTCAAAATTCATTAGGTTCAGTTATTCATAATCAAAAATTTCTACGCATATAATTTAAAAAAAACAGAATCAGCATGTAAAATTTCAACTCCGTAGGAAGTGGTTTTATTATTCATCTTGCAAGAATTCACCAATACATACCAACCCCAGAACAGACTGATCTGTGATACGAACTAACAAGACAAGTTAAATAAAAGCTTGCTTGTAATGGTGGCGTTGCAGGTGAAAGATGAATATGTTTTGCCTGTGTACCAAATAGCTTTTTCTACTGTACATAATAAAAAACATACATTATTTTCATGAATTCATTGCGTTTTAACACAGTTACTTACACATAAACATGCTTCTGCTAAATTATATAGGTAATGAAGTCATTTATTTTCTGCATTGTAGGTAATTATGCTACTGGAAATACTATTTCCAAATTCTTCAAAGCTTAGGATTATAAGTATGTAATGTAATAAGTATTTTTGTGTTTCCTGTTAATTTTAATTGATTTCCTAATGATTTCTTGAATGAGATGTGTTACAAGGACGCATTACATGATCATCCTTCTCCTACCCTTTTCAGTCTGAAACTCGCAATGTTTCAACAGTTTCTAGCTCATTTTATCTACTAATTCTGAATCATCTGGGTAAAGCAGCGATTGGACAGATTCATATTCATGTTGCAATGGTGTTCTGAATCTAAAGTATATGTCAGATAGATTGTATATGTAGCCTGCCTTTGGAAGTAGCGCTCTCCGGCCGCTGCTCGCGCGTGGTTGGTCACATTTCCAACCTAACCTATAATGAATATCATTCCAGCCCCTAGTTGAAAAGGCTAGGCTTTTAACTGAAAGGCTAATTAACCTTGGCTGCGACATATACAACGTCAAACTAAATTATCTGGTGAAACTTCACAGACATGACGGGTATGTGGATATCGACTGCTATCATTAATACTGATTATGTTGTTCGAACATTGAGCAAGTTATCGATAGATTGATATGTTACGGTAAGTATGAAAATTATTAATTGTCCATCATTATTAATAACTACCGAAAGTCGAGGTGAAAGTAAGAAATTAATCACATTTATTGGTGATTATTAATAATGTAACCTTAGTACCGATAAATGTAATAAAGGACATCATTCATTTCGTACCCAAAAATTAAAGAAAGAAAAAAAGTACGGTTTTCTTATGGGAAATAATATCTTGGGCATTTTTACTATTAAACAAAAGTCGACAATTAACCCCCTGGCTGCTATTTGAGATTGAAAATGCCAAAAATCATATCACCATTATCAATAATTACCTCATGATTTGGTAAATGTGAATATAAAATTGAAATTCATCACTTTTAGCAGTGTTGTTAATAATTTACTATTCTCGTCGATAACAGTAATAAAATAAAATAAGACTCGGAAGTTATTTGTCCAGTAGGTATTTATTTATAATACCACAGTACTTTAAAAAAAACTTACTTGTAAAACCGTTTTCTTTGGTTTTGCTTAAATCAAACAAGAACAGATCAAAAAAAATTATACGATCATAGACTCCGTAAAATCAACATTAAAAATTAAAATCGTTCTTCTATTTCTTTGTTCAATATGTATTTATCGATAATACCTACCACAATACTTATAGGTACTGAACTAAAATACTAAATAAACTAAAAGAAAATTAAAATGAAACAATCAGACTCATAATAAAATCAACATTATAATTAATTAGAAATACTAACTTGAAAATACTTACTATTCATTACTGTTAGAAAATACTAACTTTTAATTGAATATAACATCATAATGTTATATTCAATTAAAAGTTGGTATTTTGCTTAAAACACTTGTTATAAAAATATGATTTTTGGCATTTTCAATTAATCGTTAATTACAGACTTTCGTTTAATAGTAAAAAATGCTCAAGATATTATTTCCCATAAGAAAACGGTACTTTTTTTTTCTGGTCGGCATTTTAATTTTTGGGTACGAATTGAATGATGTTCTTTATTACATTTATCGGTACTAAGGTTACATTATTAATAATTCCCAATAAATGTGACTAATTTCTCTCGACTTTCGGTAATTATTAATAACGATAGACAATTATTAATAATTTTTAAATAATCACACTTACCGTAACAGATACAACACCAGAGTGGCACAATCTTTCGTCTAAATATTACATAATTATAGTACATTAATATAATCATTTAAATCGATTAAAATTATACAATTGTACTTGGTTTATTACAAATATTTGAATATAACTTAATTGAAGTGGTCCATCGTAATTATTATGGGTTTTTATGATAATAATGCTTCCTTCCATCGCTTCCTTTTTGGGGCATTATAGAATACTATGAGGCCGTACATCAAATTATTAAATCATTACTCGAGTTATGGTACATCATAAATTAAATTCCAATATTACTATTACTTTACATACTTGATATTAAATATATTGCATTCTACAATATGAACTCAGATAGTTTTAGGTATATTTGTGTAGGACGACTAAAACAGACCAAACAAAAGTTATAAGTAAAGTTGGTTCGAAAAATCCAAAGTACGTACATCGATATTTCAAAAAATTTAACAAATGAATTTAACTTTTCAAAAATTATTTATTATTATTTGAAAAAGTTTTCTTTTTAAAAGAATTGTGTGGGTACCTAGTGGCCCTGTACAGCCAGTTACTATAAGGAAATAAATCTTACATTTCGACTATAATGGATACCATTCAGCCTTCATAAATTTTTGGGTTCAGTGAATGTTTTGGCGCAAAACAAAAATAATATTGTATTCCGTTAGATAGTTACCTACTCCTCATTTTGTTGGGACCAAAGCTGAGTTAAACTTATTTTATCTAGACTAAGCCGACATATTTCAATAGCGAATGATGTTGATTTGTAACTTTTCAAATTTTCCTTTATATGAATCCTTTGGTGTACGGAATATGTTGTGTCCTTTTTTCTTTTGTAAACGTGCGATACGAAAGTTTCGGAAAGTCTTCGGTGACCCCTTGGTTCCCCCCGTTGTAATGATCGATGTTTTACAGTATCCCATCAGGAAGGCTGCCCATCTGTTCTACATATATGGTGGACTCATTTTCAAGTCCCATGCTGTAAAAAACCATAATTATGTGTACTATATGCTTAAATGTAGTAGTAGTTGTACTGATGAAATAGGATAAACGTATGTATAATTGTCGGAACCTAGCACACTTATCAGGAAAGCGTACGAAAACTTTGTCGTGTCGGATATGTAAAATAGGTCGCTAGTTCAAATCCGGCTCGAAGGGTCAGAGCGAAGAAATATAACTCAAGCTGAAAAAGTGATTAATCGGTGTGCGTAATTTGAGTGTGAATGCTTCGTTAGCATAGCAGTTAGTTGATTTGAGTGGTATACTTGTCCAAAATCGAAGCGGTATCTGTATGAGAGTTACGTTTCTTAACATATTATTATTCGTATGTGTTGCGCAAGAGGTTACTCTGTGAAACAGACAGTGATGAGATGAGATGAGATAGGGGCACCTATCGCAGAGGTCCTCCTAAGACAAGACAACAAATCCTCATGAGAACATAACATGTTAACTCAATGTAAAGTCTAAAATTTTTACATTTTACAAACATACATAATTTACGGTGGGGTTAAAACAAGGATAAAAAAATATAAGCATCCATTTTGAACCACAAAAAATAAAAAAGTAGTAAATATTGTAATATCTGCAAAAAGTTGAGTGAAGAGATATGTCATTGTTTATCTATTGTCTAAAATTTCACTGAGCCACAACATAGGTGTTCGGCCGAAAGTTTAACGCTACTGATTTCATCGATTGAGCCAACTTTAAAGTAAGTGACAGCGTTTTATGAAAGAAAACCTGCCTAAAGTTGGTATACAAAAATAAAGAGTAATTTTACTTTAATTAAAGAGACAAATGACTAGCTCCAAAAATAAAAGAATACATGAGGAACACAATAATTTCAAACTCTTAGTCAGTTTATCCGATCGGTAAGGCTTCACGCGCGTCTTGACTTGACACGGTCGGTATTTGCTGTATAGTTGAGATAGAATTAAATGATAACACGATTTTATCACATCATCCAGAGTTTGTTCCCAAACATTTTGTTCAGGCAGTAACTTATTTCAACTACGGAATTCAGAACTACACACTGGTTCACGAAGAGTACAGGCAAACATACATAAACACAAAATGTACTAATCCTTATTTCAGAGTTCGGTTAAACTGTAGATTTAGGGCCGATTTTTTGATCCGTAGTTAAACTCAACCAATTGTTAAAAATAGTAAATAATTGTTAAATTTTTGCAAGATGTGTTTTTTGATCAATGTTTAGGTTATCTAATGGTTATTTGTTTAACTAATAGTTAATTATTTGACCACTAGCAATGATATAATATCATTACATAAACTAAAAATTGATCAAAAAAACATTTTGCAAAAATTTAACCATTAGTTACTATTTTTAACAATTGGTTGAGTTTAACTACGGATCAAAAAATCGGCCCGTAATCGTAAGTCTACAAAGACTAACACATATTCCGTTCCGTGGCTGCTAAGAACGTGAAGATCATACAGTCCGCACAGGCGGTGACACTTATTCGTGTATTATTAACTCCATGATTTATATTAGTTTTGTGTTTACGTGGGGCAGGCGGTCTCGATGCGCTTGCGCTGGTCGATCACACGCTGCTGCAGTTCATCTTTCCAACGGTGTGACGTCCGGTCGATTGTTGATGGCACTTTGAGGCAGTTCATGCCGCCAAATTCGCATGCGAGCTGTGGAATTAAGTTTTACATGTTTTTATGTCAAATTGTTGGGCATTCAAACATCAAAATTTTGAATAATCTGTTTATAAAAGTTTAGGCTAAGAATAAGCACTTTTTATACGTCACAATTACATAACACAGTTCCCCAAAACGCCAACCCTTCATTATTTCCTAGTGTTTTGGCTCCTAAAATACAGGTACTCTAACCTAGCTCTGGAACCAGGGTCTCAAATTTTTCTGTAACCTGTTTATGGCAATAAAGAATTTATTTACTGCTGGGATTAAGGAGTGACGCACCAAATGTTGTTGTAATGACATAAAATTAGCTTATAGACATCGCCACACCAGAGCTACTGAGGCAACGCTAAAACGCTTAACCTTAGCGTCTTGCGACAGCGACTGCTCAGAAATCAAATGAAAGAAGTTGCTTAGAGCTGCCACGAACGGGGCCTAAAGAATCATGGCATTTACCCGATAATGATGCAATAGGGCTCTGTCATTGTTGACTCCCACTGAGCTGGCTCCCGGCGCGAGCTCCCACACAAAATGGTTGCCGAGCTCGACGGCATCGCGCGGTCGCAGTGCGTACTTGCTGCGGTTCTTCAGCGCGTGCGGCGTCGTCCATCTTCGCGTCTTGCGCGCTGTTAGTAAAGTAACCTTAGCCTCCGGGTCGTCCTGAAAAGTAAATTTACTGATATATTTCTTTGAAAGTTTTATAAATTAATAAATATTGCTATTTAAGGAGAAGGCTACAGGGTAGTCCGCGAAATTCAAATATTCGTACGTTTTTTTTTGCAATTTGCATGTCATTATCAGGTTGTATGTTGAATAAAACATGATTTACAATGGTAACAAGTATGTACATATTTACAGAATTATGATAATCAATACAACCCTCTAAGTTCATATATTCCTATTGAATGACAATTTCATGAAATATCAATCAATAGGATTATATGAACTTATATACGGCGATTGATAATTATAATTCTGTAAATATATACAGACTTGTTACGGTCGGTAGGTTTGTTCAACATACCACCAACCTAACCCTGACCGAATTTCGCGGGCTACCTTAGCGCATCGCCCTTAATGTTCGATCAGTAGGCGACATGTTTCACACAATCTATCCATCGTTTCTTAGTCTTCCTCGACTCTAGCCATCCACATTCAACTTAAAAACCGACCAAGAGCGAGTCGGAATCGCGCACTCAAGTTTCCGTACCACTAAAACTATTGTACAGATGCCAGCAGGTCAAGCTACCCGAAACTGTCAAATTTTCCCAATCAACCTTGAACCTTAATGCTTTAGCGATAAAGTTGAAAACCTATTAAAGAAATTTGACAGATTGTAGTAGCTTGATGTGTTGGCGTCTGTACATAATTTACGCCCTGTGACATACAGACGGCATAGGCCTGGTAGTTCCCTTTGGCTACGGGAACCTAAAAATGGAAACTCACCTCCCAACTAGTATAAAAGAACGCGTTCCGGAACAGGAACGCGGACGGTGCCTTCGAGGGCGGATTGTAGGACGCCCGCAGCGCCGTCAGTAAGGCAGGTAGGGTGCGTTCCCTCCGCGGGAACACTACTTCGTCGACATCTATGACGAGCAGCCAGCCTGTCCGCGACATCGACCTGTATAGACAGTCGTTGAACGCGGCGAACTGGCCCTCTGTTCTGAAAGTAGAAAGAATTTAAGATTAAATTATTATTCTATTTGTATTCTGTAATATTTTCTTGCTATAATAAAATGTTCATTTTTAATGATAATGACACACTAGTGCTCAATATGGGTTCACGTTCACTTCAACTTTACCACTTTAATACCATTACTAGGGTATGAGGGTGATTTCACAGGTTATTGTGTTCTCTATCACGAATTTCTTAGCAGCAGCCCAGAGTCTTGTTTGTCCGGTTGGTAGCAATAGGCTCGCCCGACAGTCGGGGACTGTTGAATTGTCGGTGTACTTAACACACATCTACATAAGCCGTCGGGGTATACACGCGTGATTTTATGTTTATTGTTACGTGATGGTATTGTCTTACCTGATTTCAACCTTAGACAGAATAGGAAGTTTCCACGAGAGCAAGGTGACGAGCCCCTGCTTGCGGTAGTCATCGAGCAAGCACGCGACGGTTGTGCTCAGCGACTCACTGTACATGTAGAAGTGGCTCGCCCCCAGCAGGCGGTTGATCTCGAACCACTCCACCAGCCACTTGTCGCGGTTGAATGAGTAGTGAAACGGCTTCACGCAGATGTGTAGGGTCTCCTGTAATTATAGAATAAATCATAATAAAATTAATCTGGGTTTGAATTTTTATTTTATTGGTGTCGGCATGATCGACATCGCTCTAAAATGGAGGTATTCCATTCAGAACACTGATTTCAACGGCCCTTGACCGAACCGCACCTGAGCACTTCCACTTGCTATGGTGAAAATATTATTCAGTCAAGAAGGTTGGTAGCGGAGCTCACCTAACCGCTTATATCGATAAGAACTTTAAAAAAACATTAAGTGTGATTGAGTGTATCGTTTTAAAACCAATTTATTACTAATCCTACTAATATTATAAATGTGAAAGTTTGTTACTCTTTCACGAAAAAACTACTGAACGGATTTGGATGAAATTTGTCACACAGATGGTTTATAACCAGGATTAACATAAAGGATACTTTTTTATCCCGATATTCCCACGGGATCGAAACTTATGCGGGTGAAACCGCGGGGAGCAGCTAGTTATTAATAATGCTAACTAAGTACCTACACGTTATGTTTTACTCAAATTGTAAGCCATTACTGAATGGCAAAACATGTAGGTACTTTGTCATTTTTATACCGACTGACTTTTTACTGTCTGGACAAAAACGGAATAGAAGCCTATGCCACAGAATTTATTTTTTTTCACAAACATCCTTTGATTGAAGTCGGCCTTTTTTTTTTTTCTGGTGGGAAATCATCAAATGACCCCTCCCGCTCTGGGTGGAGCGGAAGGGAGTGTCAGACTCTTACTGACTAAAACCCACCCATGTTCCTTCCTTCGCCCTTTATGTTCCGGGGTAGCGGTAACCCTTTCGGACAATCCCGCTGACCCGGCAGGCTTCGGCCCTAAGGGGCCCCTCGGATTATGCTGACATCTCTTTGAGGCGCGCGTGGAACACTTACGCGCCGTCCGGTACGGGCCTGGTTCTGATCGGGCGGTGAGCTACCCATTGCTCTCCGCCCGCAGGCCCGCGCCTACGGTGGCCGGTAGTCGTCACTCGACTCCCGACGCCCGGGGCGTCTCCCGCGGCGGCTGGGACGGGAGGCTCTCTCCCTCATCCGTCCCGCCACCTCCTTAGCTAGCATGACTGCTTCGCAGAAGGAGGCGACTGCCTCCCACTCCCTCTCGCTCCGGACCATGGCTTGCACCAGGGCCGGGCGCGAGAGGCCGCCGCTGCTGCCGATCGCCTCTACGAGGACACGGCGGTGCTCCGCCCAAGCGGGGCAGACCTCCACCGTGTGCTCCACCGTATCCTCTGGGTTGAAGCCGGCCTTCAATCAAAGGATTTTTTACCTTTATTGTTTACTCATGTTTTACATAATACATCATACACTAATACTCTATCAATCACTCTTCGTGATTAGTCCAAAATGCGATAAATAGATACTAAACTAACACCCACATACATTATTTACATATGAATTTCTACATCGTGATGATACGGTACCTATATTCAAATTTTATGTATGTTTCAAATTGACGTTATTTCAAGTTAAACAAAAACAACTTAATTTTAATGGTAATTAAGCGGATTTGTGGATTTCAGAGTGACTAGCAATATTGAAAAAGTTATAAAAATGTTTGAAGTTGTATCGTAAACTGAACTTTATTTTGTAGGAGTTAAAGTTATTTTTCCATAAACTCATATTTGTTTACATTTTTTGTGAATATGTCGCGATATTACGTTACATATATACTTACTATTTCAATACGGGTGTTATCGACAGGTGTGAATAAATTACATTATTTTCTATACATGTATTATTTTAACAGGTGGGACGAAAAATATTTGTTCGTTTTATTCTCATAAACACGTATATTCTACTACTTCGTATCAAAGTAGTCTTTCATTACGGAGACGCTACGATACTTTGCTATGGATAGTGTTACGTAAGCAGTACGTATGCCTATGTATGGCCTGTCGCCTTTGCCTAGATAATACTTTTGCCCTTAATATTACTTAAAGTATTCCTGTATGTTTCATTCATTCGGTTTCAAATCGAGCTGTTACTGCTGTCTATCTTTCATTTCATATCAAGAGAAATTATAATTCGGATAATACTACTATTTGTGTCACATTACACCTGGGCCCTTTACGAGTACCGCAAAACTTTACAAGTCTACAACTCTACCAAATATGTATTGTTACAATTTATAATCTAAAAGTCACTACAATTTACATATTTGTAAGTTTTTTCCGTTACAATTATGTGGCTTACAGTTTTGTGGTACAGAGACCTGTAGATTTACAAATGTGTAAATTGTATTGTAAGTTTTGTGGTATAGGGCCCTGTGTGGCACAATACATACCTCAATACCAGCCTTAGGTTCCGTATCAAGGACAACCAACAGGTTGGTGGGCGGGTTGTTGGGCTTACTGCTAGCTACCACCGCCACGGAAGCCCCCACCGTATCCTGAGGCTTAACGCCAGAGCCACGCAGGAGACACAGCACGTATGTCGCACTGTATTTTAGATTCCAGTTCTCACGGATGGCCTGTAAATTAAAGAAACGTAATAATCATCATCATTTCAGGTGAAAGACGTCCACTGCTGGACATAGGCTTCCCCAAGCACCGCCACTTCAACCTGTTCCGTGATTCAGAAACATAATATTAGAATTCAATAGAGTTCTTTAATTGAAGTCTAAGACAGGATTCAGCGGGATTGTCCGAAAGGGTTACCGCTACCCCGGAACATAAAGGGCAAAGGAAGGAACATGGGTGGGTTTTAGTCAGTAAGAGTCTGACACTCCCTTCCGCTCCACCCAGAGCGGGAGGGGTCATTTGATGATATCCCATCCGAAAAAAAAAAAAAAAAAAGTCTAAGACAGGACGCTTTCTAGACAGGACGCTGGAACTATTGTTTCGTACTCGTGGAGCTGTTGAGGTACCTAAAAGGTGGGTTTACTTAATACAATGGACTTTTAAATAAGTAAGAAGTTTGTGTTTGGGTAGCGAGGTCCATGGTGTAACAGATTATAAAGTACCTGTTGCCACTTGTAAAGGTTGAATCCTCCTTCCAAGACGCTCATTACTACATAATCAGCCTATTATGTTCTCACTGCTGAGACACAGGCATCCTCTCGGTGACAGGAATGGGCCGTAATCAACTACGCGGGCCCAGTGCGGGTTGGTAGATGTCACATGTCTTTGAATTTTTGGCTCTAGGCCGGTTTCCTAACAATGTTATCCTTCACCGTTACATCACACTCATTGGACTAAATGTTGAATGAACACAGAATGTTACTGTGATTAAGTTTATCAATCTGTGAAATTGACTTCAGAGACACACCTCACCTGGTTCAATTGTTTCAAGTTCAAAGTATGATTGGTCATAAAGATATAACGTGTTGAAAAGACATAAAAATGTCACATACGTAACAGCTACGGCTGTGTAATAAATGACGAAAATGATAAAAACCCTTTTTTTAGATTAGCTCGTCAACCGTGCCCCTATCAGCTTTTTCCCAATTGTGCACACGTGTGTCTTCCCCAGTGGAAATAGAATTCTGATGTTTTATCGACCGGCACTTTAGTTGGAATCGAATTGGATTTGATGGCATTCGGAACTGCGAACATTTGCCGTTCAAAAAGGTAAGGAGTGATGGATCTCGGAAACTATTATTCAACTGCTACTTCTTGCGACCTAATACGACCTAAACTAATGTGAGTCATTTTTTGTCAAACGTATCCCCGAAGGGTTGGGTAGAGGTGTACTTGTAGTACACCCACATTTCGCCAGTTATGTTTAAATCCCATACTTAAGGGGGTGAGCCTTGACGACACGGTTGGCGTAGTGGCTGAGCGATCGACTGCTGCGCTGCGTGTCGCGGGTTCAATTCCCGCACGGAACAAATATTTGTATTGCCTACAGGTAGTTGTTCCGGATCTGGCTGTTTGTGTATGTGAGTTTAAATGTTTGTAAACCCACACACGATACAGGAGTAATTCATAGTGAGGGGCAACGTTTTTAAAAAAGAAAGAAAGAAAAGAAAGCCTATGCCATTAACCAATTCCAGACTATGTTCAGCTCCTGAGAAATTCATGATAAAAAAACTCAATAACACTTAATAATATTGTTTTCTTTTTCTTAAAGCTCAATAGGTAGGAAGTTCAACGAGGACAATGCATTGATTTCACACGTATTTCAAAAACTTCACTATTTTGAAATGAAAATACCGTCTATAATAAAGCGTTTTCACTGCGTGAGCTTTAAGTATTTTATTTCCCAACCGTCATTATGAAAGCTATAAAAAATCCATAAAAATGACAGAGCTTTAGAAAAATAAGACATTCACCAAATACAGAACGACGCATAATGTTCATTATTTTCATTCATACAATCTACGGATATAAATGCAACTGCTGTAAGAAATTTACAACACAAGCAATAAAACTTGCATTACCCTAATTTGAAATGATCATTGTCAGTGTCTCCACAGCAGTGTGAAAAGGGAAATTATCCTAAGTTAAACAATCTGCGGAAATACTAAAGCCGCCATAACACAGTCTCATTTCCTCCAGAAACCTTTTAGCTAATCGACTCTCATTTATCCGTTCCGCGCGGCCGAACCGTCAAAGCATACCTTTTGAATTCTTGTCGCTAAACCTTTTCTAAGCCGCAATGATCTCCGCTATTCAGACCTACCCTGTGTAAACTGGGGCTATTTACAAGTTTTACCTTGACCCTGCCTTGGTAGAGAATAGGATATTTGGCTTCTGGAGACAGAAATAGTTGTTAGAGCCAATGTGGCTCTAAAAACTATTTCTGTCTGCATATAAAAGGTCGGGAATAGAGGTAACGTACTACGAGATTCCATGATCGAGATTACGAGTATGTTACGCAATAAGCTGCCTTTCCACCAGGGATGTGCTAAGCTGTGGAACTAACGAAGAATGTGTATGATATCAACCAATAGGATCGGTTTTTTTCATTGTTTTTTTCTGTCTTAGCTCCGGTAGACAAAGGTTTAACGAAGCTGTTCAAAGCGCATCTTCATGGCACATCTCAGTCACTCCGCAACACCATTTAGCTCTGGAGGAATTAAACAGATAGTTTCGTACTCGTAGCTAAGCTTCACATTAGCGCACGCATCTCTTGCGGAAAGGCAGCCTTAGGCTGTTTGATTTTTCAATCGACAGATATTTTTTATTCGTGCAATAAAATTGACGTCTGACAGTTTTTGTATGGAAGAACTGTCAATAATTCAAAATTATTCCTCCGATAAAATTATCTGGCGTTGTAAAAATCAGCCCTCAATCGAGTTGCTGTGTGTTGATTGAATAAATTATTTCTTTTCTCATAAATCTACATCTATACACACCTATTATAAATTAAAGTCGCTTTTCGTGTCTGTTTGTGTGACCGTGTGATTCTTCAAACCTACACAACGGATTTTGAATTGACGGAACTACCATATAATAAAGAAGTTTTCCCAAGTCGTAAAACCCGTGCGAAGCAGAAACAGGTCGCTAGTTCACCATCCAACCATAATAGGTATAAAGTAGACTGCCTTACCTTGACTTTAGCTTTGAGGGTGAGCGTGCGGTTGTCAGCCAGCCACATGCGGCACAGCACGCTGTCAGCTCCGCGCGTCTTTGTCGCCGCGATAATGCGCACGGCAGCAACCGTCCGGCGCTCCACGTACGCCGAGTACACGTAGAAACGAAACCTGGAAAGGTAAAAAGAAGTTGGTAAGGTATATGATAGATCTACTGGATAATTTTGCAGACCTTTCGTGGAGGTATTTTGAATGGACGTAGCGATTGCTGGTAACAAAAAAATTGAACCGTACGTTCACTGTTCAATATTTGTCTTAAACAATGGACGTCTACAAGCGTTCTTTTAGTATTAATATGAAAGACTAGTTGTTAGACAATGAGTACAGCGGGCCCTATCAGAATACCAGCACTGCGACATTTATTTTTAAATGTCGAAGCATCATGCTGAGATAGGAGCCTTTTGGCCTCGTATAGGACTTTCTGTTTCATTTTATTTTTTATTACTTTTTTTATAAATATTTGTTATATTTTATTTTTTATTTTTAACTGTGGTTAGTTTAGTTTATAATCCTGTACAAGTTGAAATAAATACTTTTTCTTTCTTTCTTTCTTACAAAAAGCAACAAGTTTTGACTTATCTCCAGAACAGAAAAATATATTATCAACGAATGGAGTACAAAACTTTCAAATTGATAAGCAAAAGGAGTCTAAAACTAGCTGACACGTCATAACAAGGTGGCAGGAACATCGACGCGCAACCTGTTACCGTCGATTCAGTAAATTATTCTCAACCGGCCTGAGTAAAAAATTTTCGTCAGCTATTAAAAAAATTAAAAGCGAGTTGTTGCGAGAAAAGTGCAATATCTACGCCGTCAAAATGTATGGACATTTTGACGGCGTAGATATTGCACTTTTCTATGAAACAACAGATTTTTTGTTTGGATAACCGCTGAAAAATGTCTACGCTCGGGGGTCTAGAATCATGTGCTGAATTCATGGTTATAGTTTGCGCGTCGATGTGGGGTGCTGGTCCCTGTAATAAGTGAAGCTATATTAAAGCTTGTAGAAATAATACGACATCCTATACAACATGTCCCGGAATTAACGCACACCACTAGACACCCCAATTAGAATGTTATGGTATAATCATAATACATACACTGAATTTTTATTATTATGTAATAAACATTGTTTTTCTCATAAATTAGTTACACTGATTGTGGGAGAAAATTGTGGTCACATTACAAATTTACGCATGCAAACAGTCGCACTCGTATAAGGGTCTAGCGCAGTAGGTACTTCATCCATTTTGGTTTGTTTTGACTGTAGAGCGGAAGTGTGACAGTAATTTACGTAGTTTTAATTATTTTTGGGAGAAAAAATTACTTATATTAAAAATTACAGAAATCGATTCAGAAAACGATTCTGAACAAACTACTTTCATAATGTGCATTAATTCAGTTACACATTGTATATGTAAATATCTATTTGTAGTTGTTCTACTAATAAGTTAGAATAAATCACGTGTATTTTTATCTGACTCAAGTCTGTACATCTATTTGTAAAAGTAGAGCTGCAAGTAATTTGACGGAGTCACGCTCCAATCGCAATTTCTTCCGCCGACAAAACTCAGGTTGTTTTTGTCTACCTATCTATTTGTATATCCTTTACCTATCTATTTCTGTATCCGTATTTCAAGTTTTGCCTTGAAGCGAAATCTGTACTGTTTTTCTTTTGATTTTGTTTTTATAAATCAGCTAGCAACTCATTTTATTTCTTCTCTCTTGGTGAATCTTTGTTCTGCTGTTACATTGGGCCAGAATAACAAAGATGAAGATGTTAAAATTAGAATAGAATACTTTTTATTATTTATTTTATTAAGTACACCATGAAATTATAGATATCATTGTTCTCCTGCCCTTATCCCAATTTATTTGGGGTCGGAGCAACATGTCTTTTCCTTCGATACTTCTCTCTTAATCGTCATCTCGGTAATCACCCCCTTTCTTACCATAATTATCATCATTCACACAGTCCATACATAGTTTCTTTTCCCTACTCTTATAGACATCGACATTCATACCCAAAACTTTCCTCACGACATTTTCCTCATTCTTCCGTATCACATGCCCATAGCATGACAACCGATTTCCACACCATATGAATAACAGATATAACAATAGAAATTGTACAGTGTCGAGCAAAAGTCCATAGGCAATCTCACAAAGCAATAGCTTGACATTTAATTTGACTTACGTCCTTCTAGTTTCAAGAAAATAAACACATTGTCATCAACAAGTGACTGTAGTTCATAATTTCAAAGTTTTAATATGAGTCAAGATAACCTAGCGATTAAGCGCGTGCAGATAGATGCGTGAATCAGTGAGCCGTGTTTTCGAATCTCACGCAGTACTTCAACTTTTTGTAAGTTTTTACTCGATTGGAAGTAATGAGACAGAAATATAATATTCTTTATCTTGTTCGCTTTGTTCACACATTTCGTAAAGTTAGAAAGGTAGATCATAGAAAACTAAATAACGAATACAGATTTCTGTGAGGTAGACATAAGTTTTATGAATAGTTAACTTGATCGGAATACACGTTGTCGTTTGGATGTAGTCGTTGGTTAGTGACGTGTGATTTAATAGATAGCGGTATTGTATTTATTCTCAAATTGCAGGCAAATATTAATATTGAGGCGAGGGCGACAATTATTGCGCTGCATAAAAGTGGTCTTAATAGAACAGAAATATCTGAAGAAACCGGACTGAATGTGAGTAGGTATTATATTTATGAATTGTAACTTAAAACTTTTATTAATTTGAAATTTTACCTAAGATTATTTGGTGACATATAATTCTTTTTATTGTTTTTTAAATCCGTCGTCGAGGAAGAGGGTAGCCTTACTAGTCGACAGCGAAGTGGAAGGCCGTCGCTTTATTAGCGAGGCGCAGCGACGACATATGGTGAGCGAGTATGAAACAAATGGTTTCACACCAACTAGACAGTTTGCGGTATTATTCGACACCTCATTACAAACTGTTCGCCGTGCCCTCCACGCTGAAGGCGTCCATCACAGAAGACCAGCTAAAAAGCCCTTCTTGACAGAAAGACATAAACAAGAACGATTACGTTTCGCACGGGATTATTTGGATTTTGACTGGAATGCTACCATATTTTCAGTGAAAAGACCTTCAAATCTAGTCAAAAGGGTAGGCTTCATTTATGGCGCAAGGATAACACTCGCTGGTGTGATAAAAACGTAATCCCTAATACAGACTCAGGTCGAATTACAATTAATATGTGAGGATGGATGAGTGCAGCAGGGCCAGGAGAACTGGCTTTTATTCCTCCATGCGCCAACAGTTCTACTTATGTAGAAGTATTAGACGATGTCATGCTACCTACTGTGCGCAACATTTACCCAGCTGATGAGTTGACACAAATATCATTTGTCCAGGACAATTGTCCTATTCACTGGGCGTGCACTGTGCGTGTGTGGTTTCACAATCACCCGGAGATAATTTTTGTTCCATGGCTAGAGCGATCACCCGAGCTCAACCCCATAGAAAATCTATGGGGTTTGATGGTGCAAAGGTTCCAGTCACGGGATGAGAGGTGTATACCACAATTAAAAGCCCATTATTATTATAGTTTCAAAGAAACAAAAAACAGCCACACATTGTAATTAAGTTTCGAACTCAGACTTCATTGATCGTGAATCTATTGCTTAGCCCAAACAGCTACCAGCACATGTTACATTTGCGCGAATTATAACAGGTCGCCACTTTGACGCGTATTAAATGCAACAGTAATATAAGTTATTTCACTCATACACGCACACGCACTGGCTGTATCGTGCTCGCACAGTTCATAGCAATGTAGTTCTTAGCATGCCACTGGAGTTTCGAGCGTTACTGTACATAGGGTGACACAATGGGCGATCTTATCGCTAAAAGCGAGCTTTTAAGCCTTTTGATCAACGAATTAATTGTTTATTTCTATGTAGGTACATACCTAATTCGATATAACATCGCAAGGAAATCTAAGCTGCTTCTGCCATCAACGCCTCTTGATTTAATCCCTCCATCGCCTATTAATGAGTAACAGTCTTGAAAAGTAAGCGCATAAGCCCAACATTGGCGAATTTTACGTGCGAATAACTTTCACCTGTCGACGAGATATCTCAAGAGCTACTTGAAACTCTTCCTCGAAGCCCTTACTTGAAAGCTCTAGAAAGATTTGAAGCCATAACGCTTTATGATCTCCTTAGCTTCAAGTGCACATTGCATCTCGAGAGCTCGTTGAAAGAGCACCTACAAACTGGTCTTAACGGTGTTGAAGCACGAACCTTGATTCAAATCTGACAAATTCAGTTAATTACAGAATCTTACGAGCGTAAATCAGGTTGTCTAAGCAGTTTTAAGTGAGTTGTAGAATACCAACTTTGCTTCTTGATTCATACCTACCATTGCCGGTTGACGCCCGCAAAACAAGAAGATTAACTGACTTCTCGATGAAAAAGATTAAATACATACATTTCTCGACTTATCTTGGAGGGTGCAAATTACGACAATTTACGCTCGTCTGGCCCCAGCCTGAGATTAGTGAACGTAAACTGAAGACGCGTCTCGGAAGCGACGGACTGATTAATACGCTGCATAATGTTTCAAAACAATGCTGGTACACGTACACAATAGTACGCTGAGCCCCTGCCAGCATTTTCACGGGAAGGAATCTCTCTGAACTGTAAGGTTGCCAATTAAACAGAAAAAAAATAAAAAAAAATCCTGAAAAATCTGAGATAAATATAATATTCCTAATTCCCCGAAAATTTATTTATAAATAAAAATTAAATTTTGTTCGTTGGTACCCGCATCATGGATAGAAAAATTTGAAAAGTTTCCCGTATTTATTTTGTATGAACGATTGTTTGGATAGGACAATATATGTATTCTGTCGACTGTCGACATATATAATTAACTTTTCATTCGATCAAGCATGTTTGATTTACGAAATGGTCTGTTAAAATATTTTATTGGCGAAGCTAAAACTGGTTTCAAGTATTTTTTACGCAAAATCCGTGGTAAGGAAAGAAGATACATAAAAATTTCTACTCAATTTTCATAGAAAACAAGTTTGAAGTATGACAACAATGTTTGTCGGAGACTGCTGGTCGAAGGTTCGAAGGACGAATCGATAAGGAAAATAAAATATAATTTAGAATTGTCAACACAGCTGCATTTTTACTTTTTCACCAAATAAAATAAAAAAGGGTAATTCTGTGGCAGCCCTATATGCTCCAAACATACGGTGTGACTAGCATCATGTTGTGTACGCTCACAAGCATATCCGGCCGGAAGGGATCACTAGTTTTGTTTGTAATTAACAATGGAAGAGGGGAACGCTCACAATAATCACTGCACCTATTGTATAGATGTATATATCTACTCGCCCTGCAGTGCTTGATGACAGACGTTCATTTCTGCTAATAAAAGTATTGTTAGGTTGATCTAGGAAAACATCAGGCAATATAAGTGCCAAAAGGTGCGTGATATGGTTTACATCATCTTGATTTAGGTACTGTCATCACGAAACGTGTAGTTCGTCGAAGGTTGTTGAATATTGTAGTTCATTAATATTTGGACTTTTGAGGGACATTACGGGCTGATTATATTTCACGGTAGCATCAAGTATGATAACGAACCTGAAAGCTAATTCTACTCGTATTGACCCTTATTTGAGCAGAATGATACTGAACAGGAACACCAAGACATTCAGCTGCTAAATAAGACATATAACTGCCTTCCGGCTAAAAATATATCAAAACTTAACCTTCATGTTAATGTAGTAATTAATTTTGAGTAGGTATCTTTATTACGAAGATGGGTAACATACACCTGTATCGGTGTAATAACATAATTATGGGAATAAATAATTAACTTGTCGAACAAGCCTATGTTCGAACATTACAAACATTGTTTCCTCTATCAGTTTAATAAGTAGGATCGTGTTTCAAGATAATGACTACCTTCTAAGTTAACCTCTCGAATGTCTTATGTTACACAGTCCGACATAAGCAATTGTCTTTCTATTGTGTCTCTAATTACTACAATCAAAGAGTTAATGATATTTTTTACAAAACAACCAGTCGCACGTAATGGGCTATAATCGTATCAAAACTGTTTATTCCCTTGTTAACTCATCGTCCAGTCTAACCGGATGCAGCTGAATACCAGAATTTTACATGGAGTGACTGCCTATTTGACCTCCACAACCCAGTTATTGGGTCATACGATACCCATTAGAGTCTTACCAAACAGACTGGTTGTCAGACTTTCGGGCTTCTGACGACCCGCAATGACTGTCATAGATCCACTAATGACAGCCGGAACCACCGGCTTAACGTTAACTATTAATGTCTAAAAAAATACTACGATAAGGTGAAAAAATCATTCTAAAGCTGCAGCTCTCAAGAATGCTTCTAACTTATTTGTAAACATGTATAAGTATTCGAAACAAAAATAGAGCAGGGATAAGAGCAAATATATGAATAAAAGAGGGAACATACGTCGGGAGGCGAGGTTCCATTTATGTAATGAATACATTATTGAAATAACCTCACATTGAGGCGTACAGATGCGATGCAGCCATCACGATAAGGCTTTACCTGGAGATACAGCCTTCATTCAAACGGTGCGAAGACAAGATGTACGTAAGGACTAAGGACCAATAAATTATATGTCAAACTCTGATGCTAATAAATAGAATAGAATAGAATACTCTTTATTATATACACCATATAAACTACAGATATAAATGTAGAAATTATACACAATTAGCACAAATTCTCATTAACAAAACCCAAAATAAGACTTATTCGGAATACCATTCAATAGGGACATGCCAAGAGAAAAATGTCAAATTCGCTTCGTGCGCTTCTCTGCAACATGATGAAATTGAACTAATGACTCTTTTGATACCTTTCTTCTATGCTATAGAGTAACCACAGAAAATAGAAGAAAAATGTTCAATAAACAGTGATTTTTCAAAGCTGTCCGGGTCTAACGGGGGGATGAAGTTTTTGTCCGGGAGGAGTCGCGGGTAGCATTGAGTAGGTAATAGAATATTTCAGTTGGTTACAGACAGATCAATGATATCCAAGAATGGCTGCTATGACTAGTACTAAATAAATAATTGATTGTCGCAGCCGCAAAGGACACTGGGTAAGTTTATATGGGAGTTAGAACAAGAGCGGCCACGATTAGGGCATATTTTATGCCAAATGGAAGCCTATGAATAGTGCTTCAAGTTTGCAATAAGGCATCAAAATCCATTCGAATGATTATAAGTTGTATTAAATGATGATGATATTTTTGATGCTGCCATCAATTGTTTTCTGGAATTTCTCCATTGTTCAAATCTTCTGCACAATATAGAGATGACACAGTATCATCATTCGGCTATTAGTCGAAATCACTCAGATGGATTTTGATGCCCTTCTGCAAACTTTAAGAATCTTATATACCCTTTCATTTGGCATATTATGTCTTACTTGTGCCGCTCATGGATCATATTCGCCCACTGTCCTTTTGCATTTGGAAGTCGTTGACAAATATTTGCATATCGATAGGCTTTGTTTATTACAGAGAGGTCGGTCCCGTGCCGATTCCGATTCCGATCGTGAATTTGTGATTCCGTTTATAACAAGGAATTTAATAGCGATGGAGATCAATTAACATATCTTTGTTAGTTATGTTTTGCGGTGAGTCTGTTTTGCTTTGAAGAAATTGATGTAAACGATTACGTAAACGTGAACTTTGCGTACCTAATGCGTATTGCTGAGATAACAAAAGTCTATGATATTCAGTTATGAGTAACTCACATATCATGTGGGATGATGTCCCTATATCAAATAGAAGCTGCATAGTAACCAGAACACTGTTATCGATACTGCTTTACCAACACTTGGTGCATCTGAGCAGAGGAATAAAAACACATAATAAAATGATGTATTGAAGTTACAAGAATGTTAATATACACATATACACAAAGTTAATATACACATACTCTTTAAGGGTGTCTGTAAAGTACTGTGAATATTATCAGAATATTTCACCTTTGGAATATTACCTACATTCTATTTTATACAGTAAATTATTTAAAACCCGTACATGTAAAATTATCTGGATAGGTACAGCTCGTGTTTACATAAAAAGTAATATTTTTATATATTTCCGAAAACTAAACGGATTTGTTGTAGATAAATTAATAGTGCACATTTATGAACATTAGGAACAACGGTAAAAAACATGCAAGGGATTATACAGATAAAAATATAATAATGCAATCATTTTTTGGTGGAGTCACGCAAGCCGACGAATTACAATATTTCCATTAAACTGATACACAACCAAAACCAACAAAAGTAATGAAAAAGAAAGAAAAACTACAAATTACAAGCAACACTATCAGTGCGTACATCTCACGCAAAGATCAGGTAATTTCACGATTCGAGCACATTTAGGCACACGCAGGATATGAAGGCTCGAGCCGTAGTGCCGCTCCACACGGTTCACACCTACACGAGCTTTCGAGCAACGTGACATACGACGGGAAATGGAAAAAGCACTTCATTTTCCAACGTCGAAGAATGAGGGGAAATTGTTCGAGCGACAAATCCGACAGACGCGACGCCGCCCGACGTCTAACTGCACTTATTTACGTTTCGTTTTTTTTCATAGTGCTATTAGTGAATGTTGCTTTATTTTTGTCATTGTACTGTCTATATTGGCTTACGAAGTAACGACAGACTGGTTATTTGTTTTTGAAGTTCGATTAGTAACTACAGACAGCCTGATTGCCCTTTTAAACCGACTTCGACTTTAGTTTGTAGGTTTTATTTTAAATAGCTTGGTTTGTGATATTTTTTTGTGTATTCCGTGGAAAATGCTGTTGGTGTAAAAAAACACACGGCCAAATGTATGAACATGTAGCCGTATCTTTTTTAGGGTTCCGTACGTCCCGAATGAATAAAGTGACCCCTAATAGGATCACTCATGTGTCTATCTGTCTGTCTGCCCGAACTGTCTGATTCAGAGCCAATTGGCAAATTAGCTGTGAATCTAATAGACCGATTAAGTTGAAATTCATGTGTACCAAACACATGAATTTCTGTGACCCAAACACGGACGTGTAACGTGCATAACTGAATTTTGAATATGGTTTGCAAAATACATATATTTGCCTCCCAAAAGTGACTCCTTTCGGGAGGCAAATAAGTTTTGCAAACTGTATCATGTGACACCATGTACCGTCACAAATATTTTTTTTAAATAATTTTAATCATAAAAACAAACATTTTCATGTCCTTGAAATAAATTGAACACGCCTCTATTTAATTGCTTTCCAGATAAAACTATGGCAAATTATGTAACAAATGAATCACTTAGTGCTGATTTTTCAATCATCTGATAACTTTATTCAAGGGATAATTTAGAAATTTTGGCAGTTATTTTATACAAAAACTGTTAAACAAAAAGGAAATTGAAAAATCAGCCCTTAAATATAGTTTATTTGGCCTGCAAACATACGTTTTTAACAGATAAAAATCCACAGTCTTCATCTGTTTAGTTTTGCTCTTTATGTAGGTGTAAGCTTTACAAATTCGATGAATGGGTTTCGAAGGTTCAAATCAATTCATGAAATCCCTAGGGATATATTTGTAGATGGGCCACCTGGATTTCTTCAGTGTCGGTCATGTTACAGTTTTGTTACATCAGAGTATAATATTTTTGTGTTTGGCATTCGACATTCATGTAAACCATAGTTTCTCCACCGTATTTTATCCACCGCCCATTTTGAGATTTCTTTTTCTCTCATTTTTTTTTTACTTACTATTTATACTCGAATTTAAACTTTTATTTACGTGTAATATTATATAGTCGTAAGATAGGATATATAATTTTCTCTGGGTTTTCTACTGCCATGAAAGTCTCAAACGCCCACGTTGAGAACCTATGATGTAAACGGTCGAAGATAAAATTGTAAGATGTTTACAGAGGCAGCAGTAGATAAATTATTTTGTATTGTATAAGAACCAATCTTGGAAGTACAGAAATCGAATAGCAACCTTATCTTTACGAACATAAAGATCACTGTGATTTTAACAGTGATGCAAAATCAGAGGTAAAAGAGGCAAAGAAAACCTGTTCAGGTGAGATTTCATCCGCAAAAGATGGGACACTTGATGTCGTGTCCTGCGTGTCCTGTCAGCTGCACGTTACAGGAACTGATGGACGCTGATGATAGCGCCAAACGAGTAGTTGAATTTTGGGAGTCCGAGTCCATTTAGATTGCCCTCGACACGCTAAGAAGAAGAGATGAATGTACTATATTTTACAACACACAGTGTACCTACCTACGGGTGTAAAACTATACCAAGAAAAAAAATTAGATACATGGCATTATAACAACTACTAGAGACATGAATTTGATAACATATTCACATAACACAATTTCTGTATATTTTTATCGTTCCTACTTTTATATGAAGTTCTAACAAGAACAGTATATAACATTTTATTAGACTTATTTATTAGCAATACGTGTGCTGGAAACCGCAATGGAATTTAAAACTAAACTCTTAAATCCGTTACAGTTTGCCGCTTCCAGTAAATTAAGCCCATTTATATGCTCCTCGCTCCCTCCCGACCGTTCCGATGATATTCCATGACGATTTTATGAAAATTTATCTACGAACAGAAAACACTTCTAAGAACTGGTACGATTCTGAAGTCCCTACGGATTTGGCTAATGAGATTATAATACCAGAGTTCAACTACTGCAGGGCAAAAGCCCCATTCTGATAAACAGAAGGATAGGAGGAAGGAGGAGCAGGAATTGGTGATTGATCGCCTCGCTAGCTCATTGCCTGATGCCGATTTTTGACCAGGTGCAGCCTTGAATAATTGGCAAAAGAAAGACATGTAATGACTTTTAATTTTTCACCAAAAGTTAGTTACCTCCCGAGATCAAATTTAGATAGTAGGTACTGAGCGTACAACGAGACTGGCGGCGGTTCATCTACGTCGACTGTCGCCTCAAAACACATATGTCATCACATGTCTCAAAAACGACCCGTTGTCGTGGCGGTGGACAAACGTTCTTTTGGTGAATAAAAACGTCACATTCATAGCTAAGCCCGCAAGAAGACACGACGCGACGTGACGTCAAATAATATGCAGTTAACTCATCCGGGACTAATTAACCATTTGTGCCGTCTAGTGGCACACAATTAATGTCCTCATCTAACTGTAAACAGTAGGATTAAATTATACGCATTCTAATGTTCCTTTCCGCTAATTAAAAATTGTTAAACACCGTCAATTGAAACAATCGTTCTGGGAATATTTCCTGTTAAGTGATAACAATACCGAGAACGGAATTGATAGTAGAACAATTTAATAATAGTGACACATCAAAACGCTATTTCATATCACATCTATCGTAAAGTTTACAAACCACAATGGAATAAATACCGCAATTAACTAGATACATAGAGTACATAATTATTTTTAACTGTAGGTACGCTGATAGTAAAAACAGTAGCACGAACATGTAAAATATATCCTTCGTAACAATAATGTTAGGTAGGTACGTATTTCTCTAACCATTAGTCTCCCAAAATTGTCGATAACGACCAGATAACGGAGATTATACAAAAACAAGCCGTGCGTCTGATGGGATTTCCCTTCCGCCAAAATGACGACCATACAAACTTTCATCCCCTATTTAACCTCTTTAGTCTCTTTTTTCTCTTTTTAACTCTCTCTGTGTATTTTTTATACACATATCTAAGAGAGTATTTTTGAAGAATAAACTCTTTTTTTTTTCAAAATTTCAAGCTTCCAAACCCAGCGTTTTAGGCTGTAAGTTGTCTGTGAATTCATTTAAGATTTTTATTAAGAATACTAAAACAGGCTTTTAGTGTTATCGCTAAAAGCAATTTGCCACGGACAACCATCGATACACAAAAAACATACTGGAAAGTAATGTACACACTGAATACATACATTGTTAATAAGTCATGGTGATAAGGTGGTTGCACGACAGAAGCAACAAAGTCTCATTGAGAAACAAATGAATGAGAATCGAACAAACGGCAAAGGTGAACCAACATGGCCACAGGCCACCTACGGGTCCAAAGTAATTTAGTAAACAATTCTTAGCTGTTATATCATCGATTCTAAAAGAAGAAGAATCACACAGGGTGGCAGGGACTTCGACGCGCAAACTGACACCATTAATTCAGCACATGATTCTAGACCTCTTACGTAGAAGACAAATGTTAGATAAATGTTATTATGATGTCAAAGATTACTTGTGTGACAAAAATATTGTATTCCAATGACAAGAAAAGGAAAAATAAGTATCATAATGAATTATGACTAATATGACTTAGAATTGAATTTGTATGTATTTTTAATTTGGAATATTTTAATAATGTATCAAGACTAATATGACTAATTCTGTTTTAACTTTTGATTTGTATTTTATTATTGTATGCCTCAACGGCGGGACATAGCTGAACTTATTTTAATTATTTAAGACCTGTATTTATGATGTAGGTATACCTATAGTCCACAATAAAGATGATTTGCTTTGATTTGATTTGATTTGAGAAGTTACGTAGGTTACCAAACACCGAAATCTGCTGTTTCATAGAAAAGTGCGATACTTACGCAGTTAAATTTATGGAAAAGCATTTTTTTCTTTACATACGACGAAAACTTTCAACGCTCCCTGCGTTGAAAGTTTTCGGTTCAGAATCATGTACTGAATCCATGGTGACTGGTTGCGCGTCGGTGTCCTAGCCACCCTGTATCCAACATGTATCAGAAAGGTTTGGTAATTAAGGAGGTGGTGATGGAGGAGGTGGACCGATGACCTGGTGAAGTCCGCAGGAATCCGCTGGATGCGAGAAGCACAGAACCAGTCGAAGTGGCGATGTTCGAGGGAAGCCTATGTCCTGCAGTGGACGTCTTTCGGCTGAAATAATGAAGAGAGTGGTACCATCAAACTGAATAACTTTCTCTATGGGACAAACATTGTAATCGCGAAAAAAATATCAACTGTCCCATACAAAACTTCAATATAACCATATCTATCTGATACATCCTGTATGATTCAGGCGTTACTACAATAATATGTTTTAAGATCATGTTCGATAGGTATACGAGGGCGACACTGAAAGTTTTTAGAACTGGGCACTTGCAAACGATATAATAAAAAAATAAGTTCAAATTTTGAAAATTGAACTCTTTGCCAATATTATTGTGTATGTATTTTTTTTCATTTGTCATACGATTTGTCGGCAAATTGAAAATTGTCTGCGTCACGTCAGCATGAATTTAATGCGAGAAAATTTTCGTACAATGATTTTTTTATGACTTTCAATATAATTTAAGTCAACAAGAAAGTTATGATAGACTTCGATTGGCCTTTCACGATGAAGCCCCATCTCGTGCCATTGTTTACAACTGGTTTAATGAGTTTAAACGTGGTCGCACTGATCTCACCGATAATATGCGTGAGGGACGGCCTTCTAAGGCGACGACTGAAGATAACATCAGTGTTGTGCCGCGTATGATAGAGACTGACAAAAGAGTGACTTATCAGCAGCTTCGGACAAGCTTAGGCATCGGTATGAGTCAAGTGCAAAAAATCCTTCATGAACATTTAGCGTTCAGGAAGCTTTGTGCCCGGTGGATACCTCAAAATTTGACAAAGGCCCAAAAGCTCCGTCGTGTTGATTGGTGTTGTGAAATGTTTCAAAGATTTAACGGAGGTGACTCAAATGCTGTCTTCGACATACTTACTGGTGACGAAAGCTGGATTTATTGTTATGATCCTGAAACTAAGAGACAGTCTGCTGTCTGGGTGTTTCCTTCCGAGGAGTTGCCAACTAAAGTAAAAAGAGGTCGAAGCGTGGGGAAAAAGATGGTGGCCTCGTTCTTCGAAAGGACAGGTCATTACGCAACAATTGTTTTAGAGGATCGAAAAACAGTTACTGCAGACTGGTAAACTAACAATCGTTTGCCACTTGTCTTGGAAAAAGTTTGGGAGAAACGACCTCGCAATAAGATCCTCCTTCACCATGACAACGCCTTGTCACACACCGCCAAGCAAACAATCGACTACTTGGTGACGTCAGACGTGGAATTACTGGGTCACCCGCCGTATAGCCCCGACCTCGCACCTTGCGATTTTTATTTATTTTTGAAAATAAAAGAAAAACTTCGAGGAAAACGTTTTATGGACGCCGAGGAAGCAGTGGCTGCGTTTCAAAATGCCGTCGAAGAGACCCCTAAGGACGAGTGGGCAAAGTGCTTTTCTCAGTGGTTCCATCGGATGCAGCGATGTATTGATGTAAATGGACACTATTTTGAAAATATATAATAAAACTAATAACTTGCTAGTTTGTTCAGTTTTTAATTTTCTGAGAACTTTCAGTGTCACCCTCGTATTATATTATGGCCGAACACCCAGCAAATTGATGCATATAATGTGCTAATGCGTGTATGCGACAGGCTGTGCAAACCACTAATTGTTCTAACACAATTAGGGGCTACCGTTCCAAGTCAGGAATTTAGGGATAACGTCACACTGCAGCGAGCATACAACGAGCGACCATAAATGGTTAGTATGTTGAGCTCAGCAATGGAGAGGCGAATAATGTATGTATATGTACAAACTAGGCTAAATTACAATGGATTGTAGGTATGTAACCCAACGTAGCAAACTTAACAAGAGTAGGTATAGATTTAGCGCGGTGGTTATGTAGGTGTGACTTTTTTTGAACATTTTAATTCAAAATAGACTCGCCCCTATAACATAGCTCTTAAACATAACTGGCGAAATGTGGGTATATCTACTATAGGTACACCTCTGCCTATCCCTTCGGGGATTACAGACGTGATGTATATTTTATGTAATTAAACATTAATTTATGTTGGATAAAACAAAGGAGTCACGCGTAAACGCTCGCTTCCAATAAACAATTTTACGAGCTCATTACAAGCATACTGTTTCTACTGTCCTATACAGTGAAAACAGTGGTTAAATAGCTATATATCTCACTACAAGAGTGCTTGTGAAAAACGGTTCTAAAATATTAAACTGAAGCAAATGGATCAATGCAGCGACCGAGGCGGACGGCAGGTCATTTATTATGCATAATCGTGATCTTCAAACTAAGGGTTACTGCAACGTTAGCTACGGCTTTCTGCGATATTCAACTATTTGAGAAGTTTTATTAGAAGGAAAAACGCCCAGCGGGGTAATTGCGTAGCACACAAGCAGTAGGAATGGCTTTCATTTTTGTTGTTGAGCATATTTTTTTTCGAACATATGAAATTATGGATTAGAAATATCCTTCGAAATGATTCAGATTGTGATTGATAGTGTGTTACGGAATTAGCGTGCTGGACAGGGTCTTGTAAACTTTGGACTACATGACGATATATTTTTATTCTCTGTATTAACCATTCGTACAAAGAGGAGTTTTCAGAGGAGGAGTGCTTGACTGCGATCCCGGCTGATGGAAAGCAGTTATGCAATCGTTGATGGTAAAGCGCACTAATTTATTATGAGCCTATTCACTCTAGCCTTGAAGACACTTGAATTATAATCCGACGGGAAAACCGCTGCAGGCAAATTGTTCCAGTCCTTCGATGTTCGCGGTATAAACGACGAAGCGAAACGCCTCGTCCGGATCGTGGCAGTGTCAACAACGTATATTATAAATCATACTGCTTTAACGATAATACAATTTTAGGCATTCAACGATGGGTGAAACACAATCTCTCCCAAGGGCATAGTATGCTGGCAAAGGCATTTTACGACGGATGACATTCCATACATTAAAAACGTCTGCCCTAAGCATATCATACAACATACAAAAGACAAATAAATATGTGGAACAAAATATTTCCCAACATAACTAAGAAGATTATATAGAAATCTTAGCAAACGTTATGAATAGAAATGAGAAAGTTGACATTGACTGTGTTATATACGAACTGTTATGAATTAATTTTGTGATAAGACCATGAATTGTAAAGAAATGGAGTGCTAACGTGCGGTAAAAAACGAAGTATATTTATGAAAAGGAGATCATTAATGGCATGTATCTAATGGAACCCCCAATTTAAATTTCCTAAAAATATTAATACACATGCTAACATAATAAAAAATAAAAAATTCTGATCCTCTTTATTTCAATCATTTTTGACCAACCATTAATCCATTATTATATCACGTAATACAATGTATATGTTAGAATTGTAAAATTATTTCTGAACTTATCGAAAATCCTGTCTTTCAGACTACTAGATGTATGACCACTAACATTAATTTGTTACTAATTAGGTTTGGATTGTGGGTGTATTGAAGATACACACCACTGCCCAACCCTTCAGGAATACAACCGTGAAGTTATGTAATATTTAGGAAGGTAATCAAAAAAGGAGCGTCACTATCCCTCAAAGTGGGCCGTTGTTGTATTCCCAAAACAGATAGACACTAATGGCTTGTCAATTATGGAAAACAAACTTTTTGCTGTAGTGTTTCTTCGGAAAATTCAACAATTCCTTGCCGCTCCCAGTTGTACGGGATATGGGACCGCGCCTATTTTATATTGGACTAAAATTATGCCAAGCCTTCCTACGCTGAAAGGGTAAAGGATGGGTACTGGATCTCGAGTTTGCTATTTGGCTAATTTAAATACCTCTTAAAGAAAATAACCGATTTATTTATATATAATACTTTATTGTATACCACCAAAGCACATAACAAAAAAAAAAATTATCGAATACTAAAAATATCCTACTTCCTATCATAACCTACTATATTATTATTATTATATTATATTTATATTTTGTTTTATATATCAATTAATCAATCAACTCAGCCTGTCGCAGTTCACTGCTGGACATAGGCCTCTCCTAGGTTGCGCCACAACACCCTGTCCTCCGCCTTTCGCATCCAGTCCGTCCCAGCAACCTTCTTGGATGGATGTTTGTTACTCTTTCACGCAAAAACTACTAAACGGGTTTGGATGAAATTTGGCACACAGATGGTTTATATCCAGGATTAACATATAGGATACTTTTTACCCCGATATTCCCACGGGATCAAAACTTATGCGGGTAAAACCGCGGGGCGCAGCTTGTACAATATATATTTAATATTTTTTTGCAAAGAAACTGTACTACAAATGGCAGAAACAAGAGTCGAGTTACCAGGAGTACATAAGTACGTATGTAGTAGTTAGCGCTCAGTGCTGCCCCCACAAACGCCGCAAGGGGCGTAACGGTAATGGACATAAATATATTGAAAGAAAGAAAGAAAAAGTATTTATGCGTGTGCGTGCGTTTATGGATGTTGTGTTTTTATTGCGGGGTTTGATCCGCACTTTCAGGAAATTCTCTTATAAAGCATTTTCCCAACCGCACTGGCAAAGGGACCGTAATTCCCCGGTTACACTGGGCTAGTTTTTGAAGCTAGGATAGCAAGCCAGTAATTCTGGCTTGGCTGTTTACACGAGCCTAGGAAAGAGCCAGTAGCATTGTAGTGTCTTAGCCCATTGAGTAAAATGATCCGATGGGTACTAGGTTCGCCGGTCACATGAAGCTAGTACTCAGACCAGGATAATAAAATTACAGAATAACTAGCTTACTAGCACAACCTTGCTATGCTAGCTTCAAAAACTAGCCTTGTGTAACTTGGGCATAACTGCACATTGGTTATTTATCTGACCTACATTGATTTTGGTAGAGTGAGGAGATTATAATGAGGGAGATTTTCTTTAGTTTTTATAAATTAAACTATACAAATACATTTTCCTAAAGATCTTTACTGCTTCCCGTTCCCGACGTTCTGAGTTATTCGTTGGTTTAAATCATATAAGGTCGATTTACGAAAACCTAAATCATACTTAGAACCTTGTCATATTATACGATGCAATTGACGACGGCAAAAACTTCACGTCCATCAAATTAAAATATTGATTAATCTCATGTCGTGAAAAATATATTAGGTAAAGTTTTCAGGATCCAGCACCCGACATTAACCCTTTAAGGGCGCAGTATTTTTACAATATAACATGTAAATAAATATACATTTTAAATTAATTTATAATATTCAAGTAATGATTATATAATGGGTATCAAAAGTCAAAAGCGATCAATGTTTTTGTAAGGTGATCGTATCATTTATGGCCATGCACCCAAGTAGTTCATAAATGAAATTTCTCCAGTCTTGGAGCATCAAACCTATCATCGTTTTATGCGTTTGAGGAGGCAAATTGATGTATCCGTAGTATACAACCTGGTGTAGAAAAGCTAGCAAAGCATTTAATTAATCATGTCACGTATTGCTTGCATGTACAAACTCTGTACTTAGTACACAACACCTCTAATTAGGCTAAACAACAGCTGCTCGTCTTACTAATTAGTCCTACTTTTACTTAATTTGTATGTGTATAAAAGCCCAACAACACCCACTCTTCAAGATAATTTGATGAAGGACTCATTGAAGGACACTGAACGAGACACAATAAAAGATTCATTGTTATTACGTCTGGCGGCGTTAAGTGTTAATTGTATAAAATTATGAAGCTTGGAAATCGGCGCGTCAACTCAGACAGATTCTTGAAAAGCTATAAAAAAACGTTGATATACAGAAGTTGAGAAAGGTAAAAGTTCGACAATAATCGTTTATCCAAGAAATAGAAACAGGGAAATTGTCACACGGCTAAGTAGAGAAAATATGGGTCAAAGTTGTCTGTTTCAAAACGGGCCAAACTAAAGCCATTAGGAAAACTTCAGTACAATATTGTTATTCAGTTGTGATGAGGTTTCCGATAAAATAACTTTTTGCTTCAGACTTTAAGGACGTGGTTTTATGCGTTTTGATCATGAGTTTACCACATACCTTTGTAGATGGATAATCATTTGTGTTTTGACCCTTTGTTTTTTACACAAACCGTGATTCACAAACTATACGGCGTACTTTAATAAACTCCAGAACCGTAAAAAATCCTTTGGAGAAGCAGAAAATACCTATCAGGGTGATGAAAATAGGAAATACGTTAATAAACGACAAAGGGCTAGATTCAGGAAAGCTGGTTTGACACAGAATGTCAGGAATTTCGGGGACAAACAGAAATATAGGTCACATCCTACCTGGATGTTCCGCGAAATAAACTTAAGGGGGATTCGCCAAGGTAGTCCGCGAAATTCAAATTTACTTACGTTTTTGAAATTTGCAGGTAACTGTCAGGTTGTATGTTGATTAAAATAAAATTCGCGACCGCAACAAATATGACTTCACAGAATTATAACAACATAACTCCTTGAGTTAGAATTGGCCTCGAATGGTCATGATTTCATCATAATATAGATGACTATATTATCATGAAATCATGACCAACGCTCTAAGTTCATATTACCCTATTGAATGATCAATAGGGTAATATGAACTTAGAGCGTTGTATTTATGATTATAATTCTATAAAGTATAAATACATATTTGTTACGGCCTGGAATCATATTTAGATCCACACACAACCTGATACTGACCTGCAAATTGTAAAAAACGGAAGAAAAACTAAATTTTGCGGACTAACCTGCCGCTTTCGCCTTAAAAGCACCACAAAGCGTAGATTTCGACTAGTAGTACGTAGTGCTAAACTTAGTTCCACTGAACCTCTAGCTGCTGGTTACTATTTCTGGACGAAAATCGTTAAATACTCGAAGAGAACCAACATCACATCGTTGGTCACAAACAGAGCTGCTTTTTATAGCGTCTTGACAGTCCAGGGTGGCTTTATAGCTCTTCTATAGGTGGTATAATCGTGTCAGATAATTTACATTCCATCGCCACTTAATCAGTTCAGTAATGTATTCTAAGTTTATTTTTGAGTGACCATTTGTAACAAAAAGGTCCTAATAAGTTTTTGGTAGCAATGGAATTTGAGCTTTGTCAAATATGACATTCAGTTTGTTGTTCCATAACTTACAACAAACTCAAATTCTCAATTCAAACATAGTCAATAGTTCTTTCGTCGTCAATAGAAAATTCGTTAGAAAGTTAAATAGACGTGAACTAATCAGTTCACATCTATTATTAATTTTGCGAGTTTATTTTTTTCTCACTTTCTGTAATCATTCCTTCTTATTGAATGCATGTACCTACTAGAGGGTGGAGACGGGGCAATAAGAGCAGGTACCTTAATCGTTGTAGCTACAGGAAACTGTCCATAAATCTGTATACCTAGCCTGGCTGCAAACATCTACAGGTTGTATAGTCTAATTCCCTGTCAGAAACCCTTGGCACAAAGTCCCTTACATGCTTCACGTGAACGATAAACCTTAATTATAGAATCGATAGAAAAAGCTAAATGAGATTTAAAAGCACTGATAACAGAATAAACATGTCTTTACTAACTGTAAGCTTTCGCAATAATTGTCAACATAAACAGAGCCCATTAAATTCCAAGTCAATAATGCCCTGGCATTGTCCAATACCATCCAATGTTTCTAATGCATAATAAATCATTTTTGTCGCCCGCAGTATCCGACATGTTGGCAATAACAGTAGGTTAGTATAATGAAATATGTTAGTTATAGTGAGGGACATAAATTATATTGTTAAGTAAATTGTCACCCTGCTGTCGCAATCTTTTACTAATAATATCTTCTATCTATAATTATAATTACTAATAATAAAGCTAAATATTTGTTTGCTTGAACGCACTAATCTCTGGAACTGGCAATCGGATTAGAAAAAATATTTGTGTACTTGATAGCCCAATTCTTGAGGAAGGTTATAGGCTATTTAACACCAGGCTACAAGTCATAAGAGCCGAGCAAAAATTAAAAAGAGTCAGAAAGAACGCTAAGCGAAAACGAAGTAACGGGGCACAGCTATAGGATATATTTTATGTTAAATCAAGAAGCTAGTGTATATATAACTGTACAAGAAGACAATTCTGACTTGAATATATGAACAGTTTCATTTGTTAGTCGATTTGCTAAACAATTAATTTCCCTGACATACAGACGCCAGCAGGTCAAGCTACGCGAAACTGTCAAATTTTCCCAATCAACCTTGAACCTTAATGCTTTAGCGATAAAGTTGAAAATCTAATAAAGAAGTTTGACAGATTGTAGTAGCTTGATGTGCTGGCGTCTGTACATGGTTATAATGACTACCAGCAAAAGTGATATTGAGGCTGGCGTTCAAAATTTACTGAATCGCTGGGTCTAGAAGCACGGCACAAGAGTTCCTTGTATAACGAAGGATCAAAAACAAAACAAAACAAAACAAAAACAAAACAAAAACAAAACAAAATCCCAAAATTTCAAAGACATGTGACTTCCGCCAACCCTCACGGGGCTCGTACGGTGGATTATGTCCCACTCCATCTCACAGAAGAGAGGCCTGTGTCTCAACAGTGAGAACATTATAGGCTGATTATGCATCCCCTAAAAGGGTTAAATAGGGGATGAAATTTTGTATGGCAGTTCGTCACTTTGCTAATGGGAAATGCGTTGGGTACACAGCTTATCGTAAATAAAAGCCTATTTGTGATGATAGAAATAGGACTATACGATGCAAATCCATATGATTTGCATACACATGTGTCAAAGTGATTGTCAGCGCTGAAAAGCTTAGTGACCTATTTTTGGACTGCATTCGGAATTCTGAAACACATTGCTCGATAGCAATGATGTGTATTGTTTGAGGATACAAATGTATCCGTTTATGTGCCACTACGTTTACATGTTTAACAATGTATTATTTAGTGATTAGTTATGCTTAGCACATTGTTAGAGAAGAGGTCACGTTTCCGATGTACGCTTTTAATCTAATTAGGGCAAATTAATCCTATTAAATGAATAATAGAATAAATTTATAAATACATTAAGGAATTCTTAGAACGACTTTTCCGGGGATTTGATTTGCCTAGCGGTGCACGAATAAACGGAGCAGTGTTGGCCCAGTGGCCGCGACTGATTATAGGTTCGAACCCAGACAGGTACTTTACTTTATGTAAATTATTTCATCAGCACTGCTCTCAAAACGATGAAGGAAAACATCGTGAGGAAACCGGCATATCATAGAACCAAATATTCGAAGACATGTGACATCTATCAACTCGCACCGGGCCACGTGGTGGATTACGGCCTACTCCCTCTCACCAACAGGAGGCCTGTGTCCCAGCAGCGGAAACATTATAGGCTGATTATGCACAATTAAACAATTGTAACAAGCTCTAACAACAAAATATTTTTGTTACAATCACGTCTCGATTAACATCAAAGACTAATGATTACGTAATCACTGTAACCCCAACAAAATCGAAGGTGCTTAAATGAAGTAGGGTTGTTACAACGTTATGTACAACAAAGCTTTACAACACAAACCGCTGAACAAATTTCACGTGTAACATTCATCACGTGTTTCTGTGTAAACCGCCTGAAACACAAAGTGTGCACAACACACACACACATTGTGTGTAGTTCTTTGGGCACATTTGTCCCACCATGCAGGTGACAGTTCTAAATGAGTTTTACACTTACACCACATCCCATGCTGGCGCTAACACGCAAACGTTCTGCGCTCTGCTAACTTCGTATCACGGACACTTTGATTACTTTTGACTTTGCAACATTAAAACTTCAGTGCCTCGGAAAGCACGTCCAGCTATTGGTTCCGACTGTCGGTCTGTTGGGTCGTCAGAAGCCCGAAAATCTGACCACCAGTCTTGCCACGGGGTATCGTATTACCCAGTAACTGGGTTGTGGAGGTCAGATAGGCAGTCGCTTCATGTAAAATACTGGTATTCAGCTGCATCCGATGAGACTGGAAGCCGACCCCAACATAGTTGCGAAAAAGATAGGCAGATGATGATGATGCGTCACGTTTTAGATGTCGCCATTTGCATCGTATAATACGAGAAAGTTGTAAGTATGTTTAAGGTTTTCGTAAGGCGACCGTACATGCTACAGCGTAGGTATAGCCCCAAACTATGTATTGTCACCAAGGAACCAATGAAGCCATGGCTTTTGATGCCTTCTGATTTTTCGGGATTGTATTGAAGCCCCTGACCCGTTAGTAAAATCCCATCCAAACCTCCGCCAGGTTTGGATGGGATTTTACTAACGACTAAGTCGTTGGATTTAACTCATATTACTCAATCACGTCGTCCACAAATTACGGAATTCTCTACTGATGGAGCAATACTATATAAACTACACATTAACTACACATACATCTGCCTTGCCGTACCCCAACTATGTTGGAGTCAGCTTCTAGTCTATCCGGATGCAGCTGAGCACCAGTATTTTGCGTGTACTTGGAGCGGACTGCCTGAAACCCCATGGTAAGACTGGTTGTCATACTTTCGGGCCTCTGACGACACATAACGACGGTCAAAGATCCACGAATGGCAGGCGGGACCAACGGCTTGACGTGTTTTTCTGAGACACGGAGGGGTATTGGTATGTAAAGATGGTCACCCATCCATGAACCAACCACGACAAGCGAAGCAATACCAACCCTGCTTCAATGACCAACCATACCAACCAGCAATACCAACCCTGATACAATAATATTCCTGAAACCAACCATGGAAATCATCATTTAACACTCAGCCCATGCTGGGAATAAATCTACAAAAAAAATATTCAGTTTTTTTACTGTATTCTTTTGTGCAACATAACTGTGTGAGCATACAGGTTTACTCGTACCCAGTCTCATTATGCCGTACCTGTAATTCATGATTCTTGATTTACAATAGGAACAAAACATGACCCAGTTTCCTATGAGGAATTTCAATTAAAATCTATGTTGTATTCGTCTCTTTTATGTACTTTTCTATTGTTATTTGACCTGTATAATTACTTTGTATACTGGTTTTATGAACTTAATTTCCGGGTCGCATAATTAATTAAAAAAGAAATTGTAGGTGAACGTTCTAACAGCTGCGAAGTTTCTCTTACAAGGAGGAAATTACAGGTTATTTACCAAATATTACAATGGAAACACATGAAAATAATATTTCAGTTTTGGTAGAGTTTTTAATATTTTTCGTTAAGGGGGATACTCTAGGTAGCTCGTAATATTCAATTTGTTTTACGTTCTTTGCAATTTCAATATGATTCACGACCGTAACAAATATGACTTTATAAAATTATATTCATTAAAATCATCATATTTTGTTCATCATACACTTGACACTGACATGCAAATTGCAAAAAACATAAGAAAATTTGAATTTCGCGGGCTACTGGCGCTTCCCTAAAGGTATAATAGAAAAACCCTACCCCGTTAGTCTCGTGGTTGCAAGCGTGACTGCTGAGCGTGAGGTCCTGGGTTCGATTCCCAGGTCTACCAAAGTGTAAGTAATTGGGTTTTTTTATTAGGAATTTCTTAGTAACAGCCCGGAATTTGAAAGTTGGCGGTGTGATACCCCCGTGCCTCGGAAAGCACTTTAAGCTGTTGGTCCTGCGCCTGATCTCTCCCCGGTCGTGTCGGATTGCGTTCCATCCCATCGAACTACGAGTATGAGCGTGAGGGAAAAGTGAGTGCACCTGTGTCTGCGGACACACTTGTGCACTATAATATCTCCTGTGTCGAAGGCTAGTCTCGGTTGAGATTGGCCGGCACGGCCGGAATACGGTCTGGAGGACTATTACAAGAAAAACTTGTCTCAAATGTCACCACCTTCAGTCGGAGGCACATGAGCGAAGCCCACAAATAGGGAAGTCGATCTAATTTTGGACATACCTTCTGTATCGATTGAAGTGAGAGCATTTTTAGGGCTGCTCTTTCCTCGACAGGCCTTTATACCTATATTCAGCCTCATAGAGATGTATGTTGGTTGTTGAGTTTTTAAGAATTGTTCTGAAGAATTATGAGTGATTTTATCATTAATTTGATATTAAAAAAACTTCTTATTCAAGATAAACTTTCTATTTTTATTCAAAAAATGTGGCAGACAAGAAAGTCTAGGAACTAAAGTTGTCACTTGACCCACATAATGTGTTTCCTTGAAGTCAGATCAGATAGGATCCCCAACTCAAAACAGCTTATCTCGATTTCATTACGATCCTTCAGACTGATATAAAGATTAGAATAAATTAAATAACTTTAGTACCCAATGAAATTGAATTTGATTATAATTTTCAACGTAATGGTAGTATAAAAAACGGTTTACCTAATGGACAGGGTATCTGTCCATTAGGTACTTAAACCGTTTTTTTGACAGATGGAACTAGTGATAGCAGCAACACACAATACATTGATTGATACACGTACGATATTATAATGTCTGTAAGAAGCCATAAATAAGATAATTCAATAAGGTAAGGCAGTTTATATATTTATTTTATTACGTATTTTAAAGTTAACTTTTACTTTATCTGGAATATGTACGTTCTAACACAGCTGTCAAAAATGGACAGGGTAATGGACAGGGTATACCTATAGTAAATTCAAAGTATCGCTGTCTTTAACTAAACAACAAAATTTGTAAGAGAGCCCTTAAAAGGGCCTACGCTTATTAGCGGCACGGGATTTTAATGCTACGAATAGGAATATAACTTAATAGTACGACAATAAAATTGAAATGTCAATGATACTCATCGTAGGTACAATAGCAGAGCTGTGGTGTTTAGGCAGGCCGCCTTGGGATGCTTCGGCAGCCTTCGGAATGCCTAAGCAAGGTACGCAAGGCAGCGTTACGACTGTTCTGAAGAAGAGTTACTGTTGTGAAAAGAACGCACTAGCACGATGTTGCGACGGTACGCTTTGGCGTGTCTTAGGACACCGCGGCATACCTAAGGATACCACGGCATACTTGTAGTGGCCATCAGTATGCGCTTGTATGTAGTGATGCCGAAGGATGCCGTGCCGTGCCCTGCCGCCAACGGGCGAAGGCCCTAACAAATACATAGAAGAAGTCTTTCTGTTGATTATTAATTATATCGAATCACTATTAAAAAGGTAACTTCGAGTCAAGAGATTACCATCGTTGATCATCACTTGCAAAAGTAGTCTAAAAGTAAAACAAAAAAACTACGTAGCGAACATAAATAGCTCTGTTTACACCTTATACAATTTGCTAGTTTATTTACCGGACATAATTCTAAGGTAAACGATACACGGGTATCGTTCACCTTCACAGTCGAACGGGTTATATGGGCTAATAATATTAGTTAGCGGACACCGTCGGCAGGATTTTACACTAAATTAGACTTCTTATGATAAAAATAGCCCTTATATCGGCTTAGGGCCGGTTATTTGATCCGTAGTTAACTCAACCTATTGTTAAAAATAGTAACGAATGGGCACAGTTTTGTAAAATGTGTTTTTTGATCAATTTTCAGTTTATCTAATGGTTATTTTTTAAATAATTGTTAGTTATTTGACCATTAACAATGATATTATATCATTAGATAAACTAAAAATTGATCGAAAAACACATTTTGCAAAAATGTAACCATTAGTTACTATTTTTAACAATTAGTTGAGTTTAACTACGGATCAAAAAATCGGCCCTTAGTCTCTTCGAGTAGGTAATAATATATATTTCTCACTTATTCAGGCTTATACGACCACCCCGCATTTTGATTTTTGGGACACAAATAATGTCATGAATTATACAACAATACAGGGTGGAAACTGTAACAATGAATTCAGCACATGGTCCTAAACGCCATACGAGTAGAAGTTTTTGTTGGTTATAAAAAAGTGCATTACCTAAGAGGTCAAAATGTATGGAAGAGCAATTTTGTAATCTAAGAATTTCTATGCCGTTCAGAATCATGTACTGAATCCATGGTAAATGTGGAGCGTAGATGTCCTTGCTACCCTGTACAAACTAACCCATAAGTACAATATAATGTATCTGGATAATTGAGAAGCTAATCAGATGCAAGGCATCAAATTAAATGGTATTTAGTATTAACCACCGGCATTATGCTCCATTAATGAAGAGATCAACAATCGAATATCAATCTACCTGCATTATTAAATACCACCACATTACCACATAACGCCACACATGAGTACAGTTCGCGTAACGCATTGCTAATATGCCTAATATACCGCCGGGGATTCCGCCCATCCTATTACCGTATGTATATGAATATTTAATCTAACTCGTAGGTATGTAATTATTATCATTGAATGAAAAAATAAGTTGAATGCTTTCAGTGTTCCACTCGAAATGAATGGAAATTCGTCACGAGTGCGTGAGTAGTGTCAGTTACTACCTGCGTATGTAGAAAATTCATAATATTAAACAAGGCAATCGCATTGGTGGACTTTAGTACTCAATAATTTTATAGTATTTACGTTTACTACAAATATAATAGTCCAAATATAGATAGTATCGTCTAAGGTTGAGTGACAATACATTTTTTATTTACATCAATCTAAAATACAATATACAATCGAACACTAAAACATACCTACATATTATGTACAAGTATATAAAGGGAAAAAGGGTGGTGCAGGTGGTGGGTAAAATATTGGGGCGATGTGGCTATTTGTTTTCATAACTAGTAGCATATACTCTGTTAATTTTATACTAATCTATTTAGGGAGCACATTCCCTTAACGTTCCTTTTCCGTCGCAATCCTAAAGTATCGTCTTATTATTGTTTTAGGGGGCAAAGCTGTTCACAAATGTCAAACACAAACACTACCATTCGTTACGAAATGCCAGAATTATTCCGAGTGTCACGGCCGTCCTACCTATATAGAAAATTACTTACCTGTGTAATAAAACTCACTAAATGTAGATACTGATACTTTATTTTTCTCTTCACTTGTTCACAGATACAGTCATCACAGTTACTTCACACTTAAGAGGCCTCTCTCGGCCAAATGCCCTTATTTATAAACTAAACCTTTCCCTACCAAATTGACGGTTGGATAGTGTTGGCATTTCTCAAACATAAAAACGAATTATTAAAATCTTTAAAAACCATACACTCGACCGTCCTGACGACGTGTCATCCCCATACACGACTTGCTTACTCTATCAGGTTGTAAATCTATCAATTCTCACACCTGATCAGAGACACCAAAAACCTAGGCAAACCAATAAATTCTTGCCTCCAATAACAGATGACGTGAACCAATCAATTCTCACGCTCGGTCTCCAATTGTGTTCTAACTAATGACTGTGAACCAATCAATTCTTACGTCAGGTCTCCAATCGTGTAATAACCGATGGCGTGAACCAATCAATCCTTACGTTCGGTCTGAAACGAAAATATTAAAAATTCTGTAATAATTGTCCTGTAGACTCCTACATTGCTGACCACTATGCATCACTATGTTCGCTCTCATCACTAGATTCGCTAGAATCCGATTTATTTAGTTGTAACGCAGCTACGTGATGTACTGACGCCAGCACATCAAGCTACTACAATCTGTCAAATCTCTTTAATAGATTTTCAACTTTATCGTTAAAGTATTAGGGTTCAAGGTTGATTGGGAAAATTTGACAGTTTCGGGTAGCTTGGTGTGCTGGCGTCTGTACCCACGGCAGCATTCGATCAGCTGCTACAGTAGTAGTGCGTTTATTTGTACTATTACTGAAACCGGGAATAGCCGCTATTTTATATCTATCTTGGCCTTAAATTTGAGTTACCCCGTCACTCGAGAAGGGAGAAGTTTCTTACTCTTCCCTTCATTATTAAAACCGACTGTAGTAATTTTGACTAAAGCGCCTTTGTTGTATTCCTTAGCAGGGCGTCTGTTCTGATCGTAACGCAGCTTCTGCTTAGCTTGTTAGTTTTTGCATTGCAAAATTCAGAGAGACCCCTAAAAAAAAGTAAGAGCTCAGAAATTTACAATGCAAATTTCTGAGCTCTCACTTTTTTTAGGGGTCTGGAGTCAACAAGGGACCCTTATAGTTTCGACATGTCCGTCTGACCGTCCGTCCGCAGCTTAGCTCAGAGACTCTTAGTACTATAACGCTATAATTTGGCATGGATATACATATTCATCACGCCGACAAAGTGGCAAAATAAAATCATACCCCCCCCCCCCCTGCCAGCTAAATAATTGTTTTTGAATATGTAAACAAATTCACGGTAGTAGTATATCTATAACGAAATTAAAAGGAAAACTGTGACAGATAAGTAGGCTTTACAAGTTTACGAGTAATAGTCGACTAACTTACTTTGGCAATTGCAATGTATGAGAACATGATTTTCAACTACAATGTTAAGTTTGTTCTTGGGATAAATTCATTCCAACTACAGAACCCTTCATTGTGCGTGGTCCGACATGCACTTGGCCAGATTTTTAGGGTTCCGTAGCCAAATGGCAAAAAACAGAACCCTTATGGATTCGTCATGTCTGTCTGTCCGCCCGTATGTCACAGCCAGTTTTTTCCGAAACTTTAAGAACTATACTGTTGAAACTTGGTAAGTAGGTAGATGTATTCTGTGAACCGCATTAAGATTTTCACACAAAAATAGAAAAAAAAACCATACATTTTGGGGGTTCCCCATACTGAGAACTGAAACTAAAAAATTTTTTTTCATCAAACCCATACGTGTGGGGTATCTATGGATAGGTCTTCAAAAATGATATTGAGGTTTCTAATATCATTTTTTTCTAAACTGAATAGTTTGCGCGAGAGGCACTTCCAAAGTGGTAAAATGTGTCCCCCCCCCCCCTGTAACTTCTAAAATAAAAGAATGATAAAACTAAAAAAAATATATGATGTATATTACCATGCAAACTTCCACCGAAAATTGGTTTGAACGAGGTTTAGTAAGTAGTTTTTTTTTTTAATACGTTATAAATCGTAAACGGCAATTTGCTGCTACGGAACCCTTCATGGGCGAGTCCGACTCGCACTTAGCCGCTTTTTTTCTTATATGTCGAAAACCCATATTTTTTTTTATTAATGCTGATATCATACTTCTTCCTTTGAAAACCGCAATGTCATGATATTTCAGTTCAACAAATAGATATTTTCTTTTGATCAGCATTGAGCGTGCATTGATATGTTAACAAAAGTAAATGATGAATTAATATTCGGTTCCGTAGAGCACACTATAACAAAAATGTCGTTGTTTTCTCTTGAAGCATGTACCTATTGTATTGTTTTACGTTTCATTAAATTATTTTCAATGAAATTTATTCACTGTGCTGGCACAGGTCAAATATTGTACAGTTGTACACAGAGTGGAATTTTTTTTCTTTGCTTTGCCGCATTATAAATCACCAAAAGTGCTACCACCTTAAAAACCGGTGTAAAAACAGACGGACCGTCCATTTTCAAAAAAAATATATATAAGCTGGCAGGCTAGCGATGACATCGACGGGCAAATTGTAACCATGAATTCAGCTAATTCTTCTGTTTCATAGAAAAGTGGAATACCTACATGGGCAAAATGTATGGAACAGTTTTGGTTTTTATGTTTTTTTTTTTTTAAATAACCGACGCAAACTTTCAAAGCAGGGTGTTCAGAATCATAGACGCCAGTAGGTCAAGCTACCCGAAACTGTCAAATTTTCCCAATGAACCTTGAACCTTAATGCTTTAGCGATAAAGTTGAAAATATATTAAAGAAATTTGACAGATTGTAGTAGCTCGATGTGCTGGCTTCTGTACTTGAATACATGGTAACAGGTTGCGTGCCAATGTCCTGCCATTCTGTATATTATCTTAATATTAGATAAGTAAGTACCTACTTATTAGTTTATGACATCTGTATTTCTACTGTAGGTAGACCTGCCTATACTAAAATATCATAAAAGTTGACCTGTGTCCAAAAACATACTACATTATTCAACCCTCATGTTAGGTCAATCAAGCAAAATTACCATCTTGTGTAGGGGACATGCTAGCTTCCCGTGGCGCTTTATAGCGATGTCAGCTGCTAAGTAGAAAAGCATGTCATCGCCATAAAATGAGAAAAGCGAGTAACCCAGATGGCAGCGCTGAGCTAAATCTATGGTCTGTGCTATAGAATTTGTGGTGTCAAAGCCATGCGGAATTGTGGTTAGCAACGTCGGGAGTGCGTTGTTTGACTGGCGGCGTGTGTTGGACTGATAACAATGGAGCACCCTCCACGAAATTAATTTTCGACGAGGTTGAACCTATACTGTATATAGCAATTATCTATTCTGAGAACACGGTAGGGATTGTGTAATCCAACACTCATATGATGGATTACAAAATATGATTTTGATTCACAGTAATACAGCACCTTAATTGTGTAATACACTCAAGGATATTCCTGAACTGTCAAAATGAAAGGCATTGCGATCAATTGCAATTTAATGTCACGTGAAAGTCAACTAAGTATAGGTACTATAAAACATGTTCTATGGCTCGGCGGTAGCGAAGAAGCTTTCCATCAATGAAATATTTTTTTAATCTAATCAGTAGGTACCTACTTCCAGACATTATCTCTTACAAACAAACAATATTTCCTCTTTATCCTATTAGTATAGATGAAAAACACTTTTCAAAATCAAGTTCTTATTAAAATGCTGTTTCGAAAGGAAATACAAGCTGTTTTTGAAACACATACTACGTCTCTGTGTGGTGTGTGCTAAGAATAGCCCACCACGTGTGTGAGCCCCATGGAATGGGCACCGAGACAAATGACTTCTTGGTTCATGGTCACAATAAACTCGATGTCCGAACACCGTGACAGCTATGAGCATGTAAAAATTTATCTGTGTCTAAAAGCCTTTTATCACTGAAGACATGTTCAGTTCACCATTCATCGTTCTTTTGCCCTTGTCCCAATT
Organism: Apamea monoglypha; assembly: GCA_911387795.2. Taxonomy (NCBI): domain Eukaryota; kingdom Metazoa; phylum Arthropoda; class Insecta; order Lepidoptera; family Noctuidae; genus Apamea; species Apamea monoglypha. Next base: position 11,448,651 of record OU426922.1, read on the forward strand.
TATTTGGGATCGGCGCGACATGTCTTCTTCTTTCATACTTCTTTATTAGTAGTCATCTCAGTAGTCACACCCTTTCTACGCATATTCTTTTATTGAATACTTCAAGCACATAAATTTACAGAGGCGGACGTAATGCCATAGGCATTTTCTACCAGTCAACTTTTTAGTGATGCGGAGACAAACAGTGGTGGGTGCAATGAGGAAAAATGAAGAATAAATATTTTAAAAATAAGGATACGCATAAACCTATTAAACTATCCTTTATCAATCAACCATCTACTTATCATCTTTCACCATTGATTGTACATATACTTACTTATTTTTCTTCTGAGTCGGCACTCGGGTTCGTTGACAAGAGTGTAGGAGTGTAGGATCGGGACCGACCGAACCAAATAGTCACTTCGTAGCAAAAAACGGCCGAACATTCGGCCGATACCACTTCGGAGTAGACCCCCAGGGTCGTCGGGTATAGTTGAAGTTTAGTAAGAAAACGATGGATGTTTTCGAATGAAATTTAATTTGATAAATGAACTGTTTGTTTTCTATGAATTTAATTAAATTGCATTCGAAAACATCCATCGGTGTCTTACTAAACTTCAACTATATCCGACGACCCTGGGTACTTATCTCATTTGGTGACCGTAGGTACATGCGTGCTTTTACTGATATTATCGTGGGCGTCCATCATCACGATAACACAGGAAAAAAATATGTGGTAATATTCCATCCGTTCATGATAACGTTGTAACGTGCACGTATTTCCATAGATGTCCACAAAATATCGACATGCCAGAAATTATACAAGCACACATAGTCTACTACGGTAATCGATATTCAAGCAACCGAAAAATCAATTAATTTAATACTGACAGTTGCTGTTGACTATGTTCATTGTCCATATACACTTGTAGGTACTCTTAACACTTGACCACAAACATCAATCGCTGAGGATCAAATTATAATTTGATGCTCACAAGCGTTAAACGTGTTGATTCGATAATACCATCGTTCGTCAAACGGCATACAAAGCCAGGATTAATGCGTGTTGGTAAGATTTACTGCCTTATACAGATGACATGAGCTGTTAGATATAATAATAATGAGTCATTGTATTCATCATTATGAACAACTTTTGGGACCAACGCTGAAATTGCAAAATAAAAACAGCGGCTCCATACATTTATGTCTGCATACCTCGACAAAAAGTAGTGAATCAATTAGATGCACATTGTATAGAGGTGCCAATCAACTGCGTCAGTTTGGCCTAACCACGTGCGCATAATACACAAAACGATGAGACAGGTTAGTCTTACGATTTGCTTCAAGTCCCTAACATGTAGTTACACTCAACCAAATGTAGAGGTATTACTTCAACTACGAGAACCACTCTCACTGTAACGAAATAAAGGCGCTGTCAAATTGTTACCACCAATGTGGACACATCGTGCAGACTTTTGAAAAGTGAGGGGTATCGGAATGTAGATATGACTTTAGCAACTCACTAAGGGTGTTGCTGTGCGGTACAGTGCACGAAGGTTTTTGTTCCGTGGATGCGACACAGAGCAAAAAAAATCGAGTGAGATTGTGTCAGCAACTCGGGACACACGGGCTTCATGTATACCATATGGCAGTACGTTGATTTGAAACGCAATATTTTTTTTTATATTAGACCACGTTCTCACTAAATGTTAAGCCCGGAATACATATGCCTGCATCTCGCCTAAAAGTATTCAAGTAGCTTGGGCTTAATGCTCGCTCACAGTCAGCTATCACAATCAGCAGTCAGTCGGCAGCTGCCGTTGTGTTTCGGAGTGATTTTAAATAAGATGTACGTCAAAACAAAAGTAAACCAACTCCGCCGCGCCTTTCCGCACCCAGTGTGTCACGCTCCTAGTACCGTTCATTGAGGCAATTTATTTCATTGTGGCAATTTATTTCATTGTGATATAAATTGCCATATAAATTCGCAATGGGTCTCTTCCGCTTAACACAATTACTAGGATAAGTGATAACTGACAAGTTGATAACAAGAGTAGTGGCCAGTAGATATGTACATATTTAGTTTATTCCTTGCTCTGACAGATAGTCAAGTTGTCAGACTGGAATCCATTTTAAAATCTAGCGGAATGTTCTTGTTATACATACAGTCAGGCCGTCGAGAGAACGTGTTCCTGACACCTGTCAGTGCGACAATTCTATTAACTAATAAAGATTATATAATAGAACTAGCTGCGCCCCGTGGTTTCACACGCATAAGTTTCGATCCCGTTGGAATATCGGGATAAAAAGTATCCTATATGTTAATCATGGTTATAAATTATCTGTGTGCCAAATTTCATCCAAATCCGTTCAGTAGTTTTGGCGTGAAAGAGTAACAAACATCCATCCATCCATACAAACTTTCACGTTTACTGTGAATTAGCAAAATGATAATAATAGGAAAAAAAATATAGTAATATACACATAGGGATATATTAGTAGGAAAGATTGTCGCACTGACAGGTGTCAAAAACGTACTCTCTCGTCGGCCGCACTGTAGTTGCAAATTGGTCAGCGTACACGTCTCAGCTTATCCTTCTTTCTACCTTTATATGAAATTGATTCCATCGTCAAATGTGGCTATTATAAATATGTTCACTGCTAACCCAGCCACCATGGAAAATAAATTATTGACGTAGAAACGACGAGACGTGACAAATAATATTATGTAATATAAATATTATGTTTATGATCGATATTTGGACTGGACAAGTGATGCCAAAAGACGTTTAGCGCTCTAAAGCTAAACTAAATTAGTTCAATTGAACTTTTGCAAAAATCAAGTCAAAATTACCAAAATAATAACATAACAACAAATGTTCGCGCTGATTCCCTTGTTCAAAGTAAACTAAAAAGAAAAAGATGCACTGAACTTAAATTTAGTTTAGTTTGTAAACAAGGGAATCGGCGCCAATAACTGTTATACACCGAGTTGCCGACCGGCACAAGTTAATGAGTTTTCGCAAACCAGCCATGCATTACCATACTATGTGATTATGTTACATTACACCATATTTTTAGTACCTACTGATTACGCAAATGACAATTCATTAGTGGTTCATTGTGTCGTATTAGTGTCAAACATCAAAGGAATGAGAGCCTGCTAACCATTATAATAATAATGCACTTTCCCACGGCAGTGTAAAGAGATCCTCTCACATAGGCAAGGAAAAACTCCGATCCATGTTTTCAATATCAGGTCAGGAAACTGGGTTAAAGCAGGTTTCTTCACTTCGTTATCAGGTTTCTTAATCGTCATCTGAATTGAAAGTCACTGGTGTAGAAGATAACTTGAGAAACCCATTATAGAAAATGAAGGAGGAAGCGCCAGGATAGCCTCTAAGTACATATAACCCTATCGATTGATTATTATGATATGATATTTCATAAAATAGTCGTTCAACAGGGTTATATGAACTTAGAGGGTTGTTGTTGTGTAGATTTAATGATTATATTTCTGTAAATACACACTTGTTACGGTTGCGATCACCAAACAGGCGGAGATGTGCGTTACATTGATAAGAAAAAAAAAACCAAGGATACAGATGAATGAAGCAATTCACTAACGAAAACCACATGTCTGCAAATAACACGCTAACTAGGTACCTAACACATGGGCTGAATCAATAACCGCGCATGCCACGTTTTTATTAAAATTCAGACCGTCATATGAATATAGGGTCATCAATCCGCAAACGTGACGAGATGAATTTACAAAATGAAATATCTCATGCGAGAAAGTTGACTGAGCGACATTAATTCCGCAACCTAAGGCCCTTTGTACACGGCACGGTTTTTTTGAAAAACCGAGCCGTAAAAAACGTGCCCGTGAACAATCTTCCATAGTGATCCGTAGAACACTGACGAACCGTGCCTACAATAGATATATGTTTTTTTTTCATTTCTATGGTGCCTACAAACGGCGTATAAACCGCGCCGTAGAAAAACGTCTCCGTCAACAAGCTTCCATAGTGATCCAAACAACACTGACGACCGTGCCTAAACACGGCGAGTACACCGTAGTTTTTCACGGCAAGACAAACGTGTGTGTACAAAGGGCCTAAAGCAATTTCTTGACATCCCTAACATAATCGAGGCCGCCTTCATCAAGGAGTTTAATCCACATTCCGAGGCACTAATTAAATTCCTTCAAACTGTCGAGTGAATCTTTTCAATTTAAAACTAGTAGACAAAGTTCTTACGAGGAGTGGCGGCGTGCGATGCGTGTTAACTGTTTTAATGTTGAAATTCGCTCGTAGTATGCTATAACTTTTTATTATCATTTTGCTAATTCACAGTTTTTATTGTTTGAATAAATGGAACAGAGTCAGGATGGAGTAATGACAGTAGGGATAATAACAGCTCTTAACACTGTTAAGAGAATGTCATAAAATAATTTATGATTTACGGAAAAAATATTCCTTTGTGACCCTATTTACTTAGATTTTCGCATAGCATTTCCCAGTATTTGGACTCGTATGATATAAAATTCAATAAAAAAATATCATTAAGGTAGACTAATGCCACGTAACTGCTTTCCAATTGCAGGGCAAATAGCGCTTCGATGAAATATGCAAGAGTAAGCATCGGTGACTTAGGCACGTACCTAATATGTTAGTAAATATTAACCTTCTTTAGAACTGAACAAAGACGAAGATTACAGACTTGTGTATGTTTCGTGTGGTCTTAAATCACGATATTAAAGGATTTCATGAAAATTGTGTGCCTTGAAACTAGGTTTTCAGGCTTATTACTTGTTCACAGGCATTTCCAACTGAAACATGGCTTTAATTTTTATTTATTTGTTTTGTAATAAACAACCGTTCCGTGCGTAGCAATTTCCAAAGATTCCAAATTGATGCAATAGACTCGCCCCATATTACACGGGATTTAAACTTAACTGGCATAATATGAGTATACACCAGTACACTGTACTGTAGGTACACCTCTGCCTACCCTTTGGGGATTTCAGGTATGGTGTTGAGTATGTTTGTGTGTCCAACCTAATGAAAAGTTGACCGAATTTCAGCAGAACTGCAGCTGACGCACACTTTTTCAGCTGCAGTTCTGCTGAAAAAGTGTGCGTATGACGAGCCAAAGCCACATAAAAGGCTGTCAACATTGATGAACGAGTATGTCACTCACTAAATGTCGCGGAAAAACGTTTTTAGTATTTACTATGTCGTCCACAAAAACGCGAGCTCATTCGGGAATACTTTTCTACACTAAAACCTCAAATCAATGAATTTAGTCTTGATAGAATTAAAATAAAAGCGTGTTAAAATACATAATACCTCTTGTTTTTTTAAAATTTATTGTTGAAATCGGTTCTTTTATTCAAGTTGTAAACACAAGGCTCTCAAAACGGCTTTTTAAATATTTTTTCAGCTTCGAAGGCTTACGTTGTTAACAATAAACATATTGGCTTCTTTGTCGGTAAAACGCGCTGTATACGTACATAGGTACACATAGGTACATATATTACTCCTTATCTTTAAACTCAATAAGCTATTCCAGTACGTGAAGTCACGTAGTCTCGCCGTACGTCTTCTCGCATCGATGTCGGTTGGATTCCTCTTCCCTACTAACACAAGATTCCTCGCGGTCATATTGCCTTGTAGTCTTGCTTGGCTGTTCTTTGTGCACGTTTATGCATGTCGTCCCAGTTTGGAAGTACGCCATTCTCTTGTGGAATACACAAGTCGTTATCAGGCATTTGTTGCTACGATACTTGTATTGTTCTGCATAGATTGTTATTGGAAAATGAAGAACGAAGTAGAACTAACATCATAATTCACAGTTGATTCATAATTAAAATAATGTTAAATGTCCCATTTGAAACCTTTCAGTGAATGTTTAAGTTGATGAATTTTTGATTTGTTAAATATTCATGATTTAACAGTCAAGTGTAGGTACACTTTTAGGCCTACAAGTCTCCCGACAGGATATCGAATTTTCGCAGCTGTAAATGTAAACATTTCACATGTTTTTATCAACCTATTACAGTTAGACACGTATATGTTAGAGCTATCTAATAAAATTTCTACTCCACAAACTTTGTTGGCAACAAAAATGCGGGGCTTGAAAAAATGTGTCAAGTGGTTTTTTTGATAAAAACCACTTGACACATTTTTTCAGTAACGTTTTTACCTTGTTACGGCGCATGACTCTGCATACAAACCGATATTAGCATGCTTATCTGCTTTACATAACACACATACATAATCAGCCTGTAATGTTCCCCATAATGGGACTCAGGCCTCCTCGCCTTGATCGAGCTAATCTCAACGGAGACTAGCCTTCGGCGCGGGACATATTATATTGCACAAGTGTGTGCGCAGACACTGGTGCACTCTCTCATCCCTCACTCTCTTATGGTCCGATGGGACGGCATGCAATCCGACACGAGAGCGAGCGGACAGAGATCAGGCGCAGGACCAACAGCTTAACGTCCTTTCGAAGATACGGGACATCACACCTCCAACTTCATAACCCTGGTCTGTTATTAAGAAATTCCTCATGGAAAAACCCAATCACACTTTGGCAGACCTGGGAATCGAACCCTACTGAGCGTGGGGTCCTCCATGCTCAGCAGTCGCGCTTGCGCCCACGAGACCAACATTATTAGGCACAGTTCACGCTTTTACAACAAACAGACCGTGAAGGCAGTTTATTAAAACGTTAAATGCCTTACACAATTCAGATAAAGTGATATTAAATCAACTCACACCACAATCGATTTATGCTTGTCCTTTATCGAAATAATAGTAATTTAATTATGCTTGACAATGTTTAATATTGAGTGAGTTGAAGTTTTGTTACTATTGTTAATATTAATATGCAATTGTTAGCCAAAAGCTGCCACCAACGCTCTCAGAAATTGACGCGATAAAGACCAAGTCAAAACTCTTTGCTTTCCACGGTAAGAGACCTCGCCTTTAGTTGGCTGGCTTCAACAAGGAACTCATCAGTTTATCGGTTGTTTCAGTAAAACATTAAAAACGAAATAGTTATTAATACATCTTATTAATGGTATCTACTTTTCAAGAACAACTTTTGCTAAATTTGCGAATAGATTACGAGTACCTTACCTACTCTACATTTTTATTTTTATGATTGATTGTTGCCTTCGTTTTCGATGTAACTGCACTTTTATGAAAGAAAATTAGGTTTATTTCTCACAGAAACACGTGCATAGACATATATTACTAACTCGAATAATAAAAACAAAATAGATCTGTAGCGGTATCTACAACGCCACATGCGAACAACGCGTCACACTGACGTCACGCAAATCCTGCATCTCGCAAGCAGAGTTTACCGCGCAATTAGCATAGATACAATTTCCCAACATCAAACGTTGGGCAATTGCCCGCCAGACACAACAACCGTCTGGTCGGAGGATCCTCCCTTTTCTATGGAGGATGAGTGAACTTTACACCCTGTTCCTCATACCTCTAAAGACTAATAAGCACGAGCACAAAACAGAAATAGTCGACAACTGCACGTCATGACTGTGAAAAGAAGGATTCCACTCAGCATGATGCTGTGCTATGGGGATGGGGGATCCACAGCAAAGCGTTGACTTTCAGTGGTTACCTGAAAAGGACGTCCGGGAACCAAATCAGGTTTAATTATTAGTACTTTAAGTAACAAAATAAAATAAAACAAACAGTACCTACTTAGAATATAAAGCTTTTATCTTTTCGCGTGATTACCTTTGAATCGCTAGCTCTAAATTACCTATGGACTGGAAACGAAATTAATTGTTTTTGTTTGTGCTATAATTTTCTATCGACTTAAGCATTTCAATGAACAAATAACTGCGATGAAAATCGAGATTTTAGAATAACATCAAGACATAGCTGCCGTTAAAATATTTAACCGTTACATAAAACGTGCAGCAACTTTCCTTTAGCCAAAGTTTCGTCGAAAAATATTAAAAGCAGCTTTAAATTTTGCATTAATAGTGAAGTAAAAAGTTTTGGAGAGGGGCGTGCCCTCTGCACGCTGAGGGCCCTCGTCGGCGACCGATGACACTTATCGACGCCTCTCGACTCGACTTGTGGTGCAATTGCTTCCGTTGAACTCATCTAGAAAAACACTTCAAGTTTTTGTTTCGAGTTTTCCGACTTTCTTAGCGAAGTTGCATAATCATTAACTTTTAGACTTTTTATTATTTTTATTGGGCAAGCCTACGTTCTTCCACAGCAGGGCAAACTTCTCTTTCCCTCTTTTCCGCTTTCCACTTTTCTCGTAATCAAAATAAAATCAAGGTCTTTTCAAAGGATTTATGGAGGTATTATGGGCAAGGAAACTAAAAACAACTAATTATATTCTTCACAGGTAGCGCGAGAGTTTCTAGAATTTTCAAGTAATACTCGTACTTCAAAAGGAGTTTTGGGTCGCCCACAGTCTAAAGATCGTATTCTTTTAAACAGAGGGGTTACAAAGTTTCTCGAGAAAGCTTTTGATTCTTAAAATAGAACCTTGGCTTTATTATTACCAACGGTTAGTGAGTTGCCGGTTTGGATTTATACCACTAAACCAAACTGTTAAATAAAATAAATAAATAAATAATACCTACCTAAGTAAAATATTTTCACAATAATATTAACAACATTAAGTACTTACCTGAAACTATCAGTGTAAATAACTAAACTGTATTTAATAATACGTTACAGAAGGAACAATAACAAAGAACTCCAAAGCTCATTAAAATAAAGTTCAAGTCATTATCGTAAACGGGAGCTATTCCCGTCACCACAAAATGGAAGGTGCACCACAACACTCACGAAAGCTACTACAATCCGATAGGCCTACCTTTCCAGTCCTGAACTACATTTAAATAAAACAAATTTATTTTCTTTCGTTGGCAACGCTCACAGCTTAACCCATTTCCATTTTCTAGTAGGTTGAGTGGGAAACGTGTTCTGAAAAACATTTTCGCCAACGTGTTCATAATACGGGGCTGTAACAGTACAATACCGGTCTACAGACTGACGAGTTAGCAGACGGCTGTTACTGGCTTTAGAGTATAAAATTCAACTTCAGAGTATGAATGAGACAAGAGCTCTAAGCTACGCTACTACGCTATATACCTATACTATTTTTGTGTATAGAATTATGATGAGAATGATGAGTGTTGTCTTTTGTAATTGTATTTAAGTATTAACAATAGTTTCTAAGTTTTTGTTTAACCTTTGGATCTAGTTGTCCCAAAATAAATAATTTTGAATTTGAATACTACAGCTACTAATATCCGGCTGACGAGCGAATGCGTTCCTGACACCTGTCAGTTAATTACAGTCCTTTCACAGTTAGTTTACATCTGACAGCGACTTTATAGCAACGACAATAAAATCACTGTGATGCAAAATTAGAGGTAAAATAACGGAAAGGTCTGTAAACAAGAGTATTCGAATTTCAACTTTATTAGTTCGTAATCGTGTCCAACTGACAGGTGTCAGGAACGCAATCTCTCGGTGGCCAGACTGTAGTAGGTACTACGCTCGTCTGGCGGGCGTGGTTACTATGGCAATATTTCCTTCCGATCGGTCAATGAAAGTAACGGAAAATTAGAACTTGCGACTCAGCAGGGGATGATGTATGATTACAATGATAGAGAGCCGATGAAGTCGTTGTTGCTGGCACTAAAGTATGATATAGATAGATACTTTTTGTATAATTACACTCTGGAATTCGAAATCAAAGCCCCAAGATACAGACTAACTGTCTAGTTTGGGGCTCACTAGCAAATACCACATTGTAACCTAGCTGTTAGGTAATACTTTAAGCCACTTATGTCGTCTTAACTTGCTGTTAACCTGTGAACCTGCTTACTGTATTACCTGGACAATACATTATTTCTATTTCTAATTATTTATAGCTACTTTCTGTACTGCTACAGCGTTGTGTATTTTCATATTAGTAGTTTTTTTTTAAACTAAACTTACACTTCAGAAGGTTTCACTACTGGTTCAAAATTAGAAAATTGCTGTTATTCTTGACAGTTTCATTTTTTACTATACTTAAACAAGCTGCTTGCATCTAGGTAAGTATCTTTCCCTGTTTACCTTGTCTGATTCATACTTCAAGTGATCTCAAATGAAAGCCTCCAAGAAAAGGAATTTCTATTTCCGTCGCGGTATTTAATGTGTCACAACAAGTCTTTATTCTACTTAACATTTTATTACGTGACTCCATACTGCTTGACGACTAAGACCCCCTTCTGGCTTTGAAATTTGTTGAAATGTGGCTTCGATGAATAAAACTTTGTTATTACTCGTCTCTCATTCAGTGCCTCAGTTATGACATAGAATGGCAAATGTCTGTACCGTACGAATTTTCTTGAGGACAAGAATACGTAGTAAGTAATTACCTAATTTTTGGAACAGTACAAGAACAGATCTGATGGAATTTTGTGAATGTTTTAAAAGATTTTCAGCGTTTTGGTACAGTACATCGCACATCAGTGGTAACATAACCACTATAAGCTAGCCTTTTTCTTATTGAAACTTCATACTACGCTAAGCCTGCTCAAGGTTACCTCTGACTTGCCTTCGGCTGTACAACCTGAAAATATTTACCCAGTTTGAATTGTTTAATATTTGTGCGGTGTCAGATTATTTGTCCTTTCTTTTGTATTTGGTGGTTATTTTTATAACTGTAGGTTTAAATTGAAACTAAGCTCGGAATTAACGTCACTGAAACGTTACGTGACTGTTACTTCTATTCGTACTAACTACTTTATTGTTTGGCAATTAGAAGACACATCTCAGCTTTATGATCTCATCAAAACGGTACAATTTTCAGTAAGCCTCTTTGTCATAAACTAACAGAGAGACCCTATTGTTGATTAACTACTGCCAGAAAATCTCCAGTGTTCTGTAAGCTTATTAGCATAAGCTTGACAGTCTGTCTGTTTGTTTACCTATTTATATAGACACTATAATAACGGTAGGTACTGCTTCTTAGTTTTCAACTCGTTTTATTCATAGAAAAGGGTTTGAAAGATGCAGCGTTTCTTACTAAAATTAAATTACGTCACGTTTCAGGAATAGCCATCATTACGTCGCCGACATGTTTTTTCTATTCCGTGGTCGCCGATGTGGCGGCGAACGTTATGTTTGTGAATCCTAAAACTGATCAATTATCTCATTTTATGTTTTGAACACATAATCAGCTTCCGCTCTTCAGATCTTTACATACAAGTTTACGTAAGTATATTAAAATACTTACATAAACTTGTATGTAAAGATCGTAGCAGGCGGCGTTCGGCAGTTTCTGTCTACTCTCATGGAAAAAGGCGTATAAAACTAGACAAATTACTAACTTGAAAAACTACTAGATTTCAGTAGTCTAATTTTATTATGAAGGTCTGGAATCCTAGTGCAAGGCAAAACAGTCTTCTCATGCAGGAAGGAACAAGAATTGATCACCAAGCTTGCTCGTTGCATGTTGACATTTTAGACTGAATTTGAAAATTCCAGGTTTCCTCACGACGTTTTCCTTTTATCACCATCATTTCAGCCGAAAAACGTTTTTTCCCCAATCACCGCCACTTCGACTGGTTCTGTGTTTCTCACAGCCAGTGAATTCCTGCGGCCTTCACCAAATCAACGGTCCACCTTGTGGGAGGCCTTCCAATGCTACATCTTCCGATACGCGCTCCACCACCGCCACTCCAGAACCTTTCAGCCCCATCGGCCAACTGTTCTGCGAGCAATGTGCCCTACGTACTGCCACTTAAGTTTGGCAATTCTTCGGGCTATCTTACGGTTTGGTTACCTTGGTCCTACGGATCTCTTCACGTTTTCCTTTAGTTTAATTTATTTCAGAAAAATCGAGCGACCAATAAATCAAATCTTCTTATGCCATACCATAACTCTTTTAAGTCACACTGATTCCACTATCGAGTTTGCCAACGGTATCGGTTTCGTGATCATTACATTACGTGTAATTTATCGCCATGAATAATTCAGGCAGCGTTGTTGATTTCTTAGTAAATCACGTAATAGCTTATATTGGTTATTTTTCATGACACGTGTCCGCATATTCTGGAAAAATCTCATCGTGAAAACTTAGGTGGTGAGGTTGAAGTGAGCTGTCAATATTGTCAATCAGCATCAAGCATCAAGTTTAATGACAACTCACTTTAAGCTCACACTTAAGTTTTCACGGTGAGATTTTTACTGACTGAATTATTACCTATGTGAGACATATACACTTACAATAAAAGTATGTGTAGAGTTGTCACTTAATTAAATACAACAAAGATTGTTTCTTTAAAGTTTTGATTGAAATTATGAAGCGTTGTACCTACACAGCACGATACCAAATTAATCCTATTTTGAAACGATTTGCTCGTCAACGAAACAGCTGAAGAAAAAGAGATAAATGATGATGTCAGGAAAATCGTCAAGAACAAAACCAATCATCGTTTTCAAAATAAACAAGTTGGATTGTTTCTACCGACTTTAAATGTGTTAACGCTTCCAAAATTAAAGACTTTAGAACTCAACTAATATTAAAATTGTATGCACGAGCATGTCGCTCGTCGTGCACATTTCAAAAGGAATACAAAAACAACACAACAATCAATATAGCTAAAAAAACATTTCGGCAACAGCATTTGGCTAACTTCAAAACCACTTTTTAGCCCATTATTTAGGTACATAATATTTATAAATAAAATGGATAATGTTCGTACATACAGCCTGGCTGTTGGCGGGAGGCCAGAGCAGTCTCATATGGGACGGGAGGTTTTATTCGTGATATTTTAAGCCCTTCGCTTTGTTCTGACTAGAGTTGTTTTATTATTTGATTTTTGTTAACGATACACGAGAACTACGACGATGAAAGAAAAACTTTAGCACTTACGTTCTCAAATGTCTGGTTAGCCACATAATCGAGGAATAACTAATGTATTGTATTAGCTATCTATCAAACACAATACTAGTATTTATTGACAGGCCTACACTGGCGACCAGTACCTATAAACACTGTAATTTTGAAATATTGTAAAGCCAATTATTTCTAAAAGAGTAATCATGTAGTTTCTTGCCGGCTCTTCTCCATAGGAAACGACCAATTGGAACCATACTTAGCTTCTGACGTTTCATAAGTACATATGTATAATATTTTAATACAATGTTAAAATCGACCCGAGAATATATTATAATATAGAATCTGTCAACACCGCCACCTTTATTTATTTTTATTTGAATAAAAGTGAGAGTCCGAAATAAATTATTTATTATTATATTATTATTAATAAGCGATACTTACATCTGTGAGGAATTCGCCATGTTGGAAAATCAAATGTTAACAGCAAAACGGATAGACGGATTGTTAACTCACACTTACTGAAAAAAATCACGAGGTAGGCTTATGCCCAAGCCTTTGATTTCTCTCACTTTCACATTCATTATTAATTCACGTCATTTTAGTAATCCCTAGTCTATTTTAGACTGCAACAAGATGAATTCCAAATGGTGCACTGTAAAGAACGTGATATCTTATTCAAAGCTTGCTACTTTAAAGTTCCTCCTTTGCGATGACCTCGCACTAAAATAATAACAGCGGATCTCGTGCAGATCGTAAAACGGTAGCGTCTCTACTAGATCTTCTTTCTAGTTGAATAATATTGTGTGACCTTCAATAAATATTTAAACGACACTGAAGGACACTATTTTGCAGACAAATGTATGTATGTACATGGATAGTTTGGGGTCTCACAAGTTTTACTGAAGTTCAGTGAATGTTCAGGTTGGCAGGGGCAACGACGCGCAACCTGTTACCATGGATTTAGTACATGATTCTTAAATCTAAGCGTTAATGTAGCGTCGGTTATTTAAAAAAAAAAAGACATGGATTTTGACCTAACAGGTCACTTTTCTATGAAACAGCTGATTTTTTTTTATGATAACCTACGAAAATCTTCTACGCTAGAGGGTCTAGAATCGTGTGCTGAATTCATGGTTTATAGTTTGCGCGTCAATGTCCCTGCCACCCTGTATGTTGTCCTGAAATCAAACCCAGAAGGAAGTCCTTTATTGAACGTTTATAGCACTTTCGATGCTCACAAATGCAGTGTTATTTTATGAACCACATATGATGCATGTTTGCATCACAGCCCTAGTAGCGTGATTGCCGCTTGCTTTGTTTGCCTCAGCTCATCAATAAAGGCTTGAATACATGTACGTCATTTACATAACTCAGTATAAAGCAGTGTTCCGTCTGAATTCCTACTACACGGCACTAAATCTAAATCCCAGTTCAGGCGAGCTCTAAATCGATTTCCACCTCAATTATACCACCGTGAACAATCAAATAGTATAACAATAAGAAACTTAGCAGACGCTACGAAAGCCTACGAGAGCCTACGAGCCTACGAGACTCACGTAGCTCGTAGCTCGTAACCACAAACGAACAATACCTCCGACTTTGAATAAGACCTCTAGGTACTCACTATGATACGTAGTTGTGAACTTCATGTTATCATTTCCATCGTTCAAATTAAAACAACTAAACCAACATCTGAAGCTAACACAAGTATTAATCTTCTATTCATACATAACTCACTCAGCGATGATTAAAGAGGTACTAAAAATAAAACGGTACTATAAACTCCTTTATCATTTGCATGTACATACAGTTCCATTTAATTTAAAGTGCGCAACAGTATATTTTACTTTAATATTCAACACTTTTTCCAAGCATGCATACTAATTAATTGGGTGCTTTAATTTCCCTTACCTGCCTTATCAAGCCCCTTCAGCGTGTGTGAAAGTTCGTTAATTAGTTAATGGGTCAGGAAGTAACAAACACATGCTAATAATACCCATGCTTCACATATTAGGCATATATGGAAGGTAGACTTCGATATAGAATGAATAGTTTCGAAGGGAAACTATGCTTCAATCCGCACTAAGCTGATTGTAGATTGCATGCTTCGAAAGCGTTTTAGTTTACTACGTCCACTCGCCGACGGGCGACCACGTACTTTCAAATAAACCCTGATCTTTTGTGAAAATTCTTCGAATCAATATCAATATACTTTGCTACAGTCCACTGTCCCTATCGGTCACTCACAGCATGTTTTCTGAATAGTTTTCAGTCTGAGTGAGTGTCTCTTACATCATTTACGAGTTTTTGACTCCTATGGGAATTAAATGTACCTATCCCTTAGAAGGTTGCAAATATAGAGCATTCTGGGGTTGTTTTATGAGTTAACAAAAATTAAAGATTCATGAAATGCGTAAACTACACGTTGTAATATTACAATTCTCATCTCAAGATTTTTCATTTCGAGAAGTTCGCTCATTATTTCCGCTGTTTTTATTATTAATTAAAAACTGAAATAATGAGGTGTTTGACTATGTAAATACGCAATCAATGGAAGTGTTTTCTTTTCATTTTCTGCAATAAGCCTAAGCACACAAGACGACAGTAGAGGTTTCAAGGCGGGGGGACCATCGTGGCCGTAAAAATTAAATTAAATGTGAGTCTTCCGTTTGATTTATTTCAACTGAATAAATAAAATTGTCCCGATAACATAGCAGCATAGTGTAGGTTTTCAAATTCTTTTATTTATAAAATTAGGACATACCTTTATATACCAATACCTTTTGAAGCTACAGCCCTGAGCACACTATTGCATAGAAAACTATATTTAGTTACTTGATACGTATTACGTACTACAGAGTAACTGAGTTTTAATCAGAGAAAATAATTGGCTCAATTGCTCTGGATTGATGGATCTGGGTTTTGGTTAAACTTAAGTGAAAGATAATATAAATATTTGCATGCCGAGTGGTGAAATACGGCTCAGATTTAATGTATCATAACTCATAAAACCTATTGTCCATCAGCTCTGACGTGTTTCCGAACGGCTTAAAAACAGTAATAGTCAAACCACTGCACAAAAAAATTGTGGGAAAGATATAGCTAACTTTAGACCGATAGCTTTAATTCCTGTTTTTTATAAAGTAATAGAAAAGATTATCTACGAATCTATTAACAATTTTCTGACAAAACATAATATATTATGCAGTGAACAAGCAGGCTTTAGAAAGAATAAAAGCATTAATACAGCCATATTTGATTTATTACATGACTTATTGTTAAACGTAGATAACGAAATCCCCAATTGTGCCATCTTTACAGATATACATAACATAATCAGCCTATAATGTTCGCACTGCTGGGACACAGGCCTCCTCTCTGTGAGAGGGAGTAGGCCTTAATCCACTACGCGGGCCCAGTGCGGGTTGGTAGATGTCACATGTCTTTACAGATATGACAAAGGCTTTTGACTGCGTCAATCATAATATATTATTAAATAAACTTAGCAGATACGGTATCAGAGGAAATGTGCTGAATCAAGACAGCGTAACAGCACACAATACACAGAGACTTCCAGCGTTTGCCTTAAAACAAAATGTGAAAAGAAATATCGATCTGAAGGCAAAATAGTTAGATCCGGTGTACCGCAGGGCAGTGTATTAGGGCCGCCCCTATTTTTTCTGTATATAAACGATCTGCCACGTCAAGTAAAACATCCTACGTTAATTTTTATCTGATAATTGTGTTTGAAGTTCTGATTCATTTAAATTTTGCATGTCGAATCTTGGGCAGATTGCATGGCTCAACTTGAATTCTTCACGACCTTATTTGTATACCTGCATTCTAGCAAATAAATAATTTGATTTCACTACCATATTTCCAAAAAATGACTATTTTATTCTATTCTATTGATTACAAGATCAAAATACACATTTGACCAAGGTCGAGTTGACAACAAACTAAATACTTTTTTTAATAGGCCAGGTCATTTTATGAAATATAAATCATTTCTTGGTCAGAGTCAGTCAGTGTCACACTTTTTAATCGGTTTGACATTTAAAGAAGATGGCTGAATATCATTTTGCGATATTGACATTACGACACAATACATAATTCTCAGTCGGTAAAACAGATTCTATCGTGCAATGAACAGACAGAAATTGCTCTTAAGGTGATGAACCTATTTTGGATGTGACTGCACATTAAGAAGTACAGACGCCAGCAGGTCAAACTACCCGAAACTGTCAAATTTTTGCAATCAACCTTGAACCTTAATGCTTTAGCGATAAAGTTGAAAATATATTAAGGAAATTTGACAGACTGCAGTAGCTTGATGAGCTTGCGTCTGTTCGTGATGGCACATTATCAGTTCAGCTCCACTTTTAATCGAACCTACACAAAAAGTGTCTCCACCAGCGTAGGTTAAACCCAGTTGAACACATTACAATAAATCTCTATAAAACCATAATATGCGCGTAGTTAGGACTCAGTTTTCCCACCACAAAGTACAAATACGACGTTAAATCGCCGAAGTCGTTAGCAACATCAGCCTGTAAGTGCTTTTTATTATCCTAATAGTATTTTAATAGCCATAAAAAGTATATAAAAAAATAATTTAATATGACGTAGGACACAGAATCCAGGGGTGATACACATTTAAAAACACAGGCGTTCCATAAGAATTATATTCGTTATTTGTGGTTATTTGTTACGACCGATCAAATTGTTTAGGCCTTGAACATGTTTTGTTGTTATACGAAAATTTTTATTACTCGGTGAATGTATCTGTAATTTTTATATAGGTAATAACTGTCGTGGGTGACATTCATGGTACATATTTGGTACGACGTTATTTTGAAATATCGAACACCGTTATCAATAGGTACCTACCGCATCAATGACAAACCTGCGTTATTTTTTTTTGTGGTTTTAGCTCAGGTTCGTCTGGGCGCTTTTTTTTTTCGGGATTTTCTACTCTTGGCATTGTGAATCCAACAGAGCGCATCCAAGCGCTTCAAGATGCTGAGCGTTGAAAATCCAGTGCGCCAAAAAAATCGACCCATGCGTATCTGGGCTTATCGATTCGGCTAAGAATAATATTGTTGCTATATGGACGTATGTCCAAAAAACGTACGTTTTTCAGCAATTTAACGCCATTGCAGGTATAATTATCATAGTTTTAATGGTCAGACTAGAGCAACCAACATGCAATGTTACTCGTATCAATGGCGAAAACCTACATAGTAGTAACGAACGCTTATAAATAATTTAACATTAAATAAGAACCTGTGTGACGACGACCACGACCACGAAGCGACGTGGTATTGTAAAGAACGAGGGCAGCGTTGCAAAATTAATTCATATTGCAATATTCCTTCATAGTTCTTCCAACGGTCAAGGAAACATTTTGCAACAATCAGCATAAGCATAATAAGCCCATAATGGTCCTACTGCTAGGACACAGGCCTCCTCTCAGTGAGAGAGAACAATTGAATTATTAACATAGCATAGAATCGTGACCGATGGATGCTAAAAATCGATTGGCACAGTACGATCATCACCATTAATTTATTTACCGAAGTGACCTATTACATCGATCGCTCCGTGTCCCTGAATATAATCTAGGCTGGTACTTACACGTAGTGACATAGAAATCATAAATTATTCAATAAATTGTTTCGAAATACTAAGCACTGATTCAGCGTTCTAGGTACTTACATGTTTTATTGGTTTAAAATACATTTAAGCATTCGAACAGGTCATTATGTTAAACACATAATAGTGTTATTGTCTTCACTCATGCTAAGAGATTATTATGCTAAAACGTGGACAACGTCCTAAATATATGGCGTTATTGTGGAGTTTGATCACCGAACTTTGACGATTATAACATTTCGTTAATTAATCATCATAGTTCCTTGTTGTCGATGCAATACGCACACCTACATTTAGGTATATTTTGGATTTTAGTATAAACAACTCTAATTGCAATAGGTGTGTACAGTCACACACCAATAACAATTCAGGTTTCCGTAGATCAGTTATGTCTGTGGGACCATTAATGTGTGATTAAACGAATCTCTTTAATTTTTTTGCAAAAGTTCCCGATTATTTTAGCATAGCATAATCAGGCTAATATGTGCCCACTGCTGGGACACAGCCCTCCTCTCTTCGGTAGGGCAGTGTGCTTTAATCTACCACGCTGGTCCAGTGCGGTTGGTAGATGTCACATGTCTTCGAAATTTTGGTTCTAGGACATGTCGATTTCCTCACGTCTTCCTTCACCGTTTTGAGAGCACCGATGAGTTTACTGTTTCATAAATCAAAGGTAACTTAATCTTCGTTTTAAGTCTATACCTTCGTTCTAAAGAGTTATCGTCTAAAACTCACCGAGTTCCGTCGACTGGTTGCCAGACCGCGTCGAGCGGGGCGTGCGCAGGCGGCGGACTCTCGTCCTCGTCACTCGCTGAATTCGTTTTACCGTCCCATCCCTGAAAACAAACGAGAAAAGAGATTTTAGATAATAAAAACATTTACCATAGCTATGATAACGCTTTTTTTAAAACGAAGTTCCTTAATTCGGCTTACGGTAGGAGTTGACTGGTCACGCCAGGAACAAGCGTCATGCCCCCTCCATGCCAATCTCTCTCTCTCTCTGTGCGTGTCTCTTTCTATTATATACGAGTGTGTATGTGCGGGATTTCGCCCGATTGCACACTCTTTTTTTAGCAACCTATTTCTGAAACGCTTATCAACACATACATTTACCTGGGAACAGATTGCTAAACTACTGAGTTTAGAAATCTGTTATATTATTATTTTATTTTATTTTTAACCTGTTTTATAATCAGACGCAAACATTTGACAGTTCAAATGATTGATTATAAAACAGTACAAAATAAGAATCTGTCTCAACCCTTTATAAGGCAACTCTTATGCCGCAAATTGAAGACTGGCAACACACACGTTACATTCTATAAGCCGTCTCATAAATATCCTATCAACAAAGGCATCTCATGGAATCCTGCCTTAGAACTTGGTGGAGGCACTGTGATTAAGCTCACTAGACGTACCTTACGACGACGTACCTTACCGACGTACCTTTGATATACACGTCTATAAATATAGACTACTCTATGCTTAAGCCCATACTCAGCCTCTCACTGTAGTAAAATTATTCGGTTACAATCTCGAAGGATTAATCTAAGTACAATATGCTCAAGGCACTTACATAGCACTGGTTATTGTTTAATTCTGCAATTATATGAAGAGAATTTTGTGACAAAAGCGATAACAGCAACTTAGGCAATAATAATCGCTGCTGCATTGTCTCGGGATATCGATCCCTAGGCCATGCTTATATCTTTAAAACTATGTATAATCATGCTAATATTATAAAGGCAAAAGTTTGTGAGTGAATGTGCGTGTGTTTGTATGTTTGTTACTTCTTCACGCTCAAACGGCTGGGCGGATTTGGATGAAATTTGGCACACAGATAGTTTATAACCAGGATTAACACATAGGATTTTTATCCCGATATTCAAACGGGATCGAAACGTATGCGGGTGAAACTGCGGAGCGCAGCTAGTAATATAATAAAGAGAAAAGATTTGATTTTTTGTATGTTTGTTTGTTACGCTTTCGAGCTAAAACGGCTGAACGGATTTTGATGAAATTTGGCACATAACTAGACCATGAATTAGATTAGGACATAGAATACTTTTTGTCCCGATATTCCCACAGGAACGAGACTTAATGCGGGTGAAACAGCGGGGCGCTGCTTGTCCATGAATATTTTCAGTTCGGGAAAAGTGTAATTACATTATTAGGAATTTCTCTGTAGCAGGCTTGTGCTAGCATGATGACAATAGGCTGGCCTCCTATTACATGGGACTTGAAAATAATAAGCCAAATATAGATAAAAGTGCTACGCATTTCTGTCAAGGAAATCGCTGCTTAAGTTCTAACACCACATAAGTCAAAAATATCTGCCGTACGGCGCGTAAGTGTTCTACGCGCGCCTTAAAGAGTTGTCAGCATAATTTGAGGGGCCCCTTAGGGCCGAAGCCTGCCGGGTCAGCGGGATTGTCCGAAAGGGTTACCGCTACCCCGGAACATAAAGGGCAAAGGAAAGAACATGGGTGTAAAAGTCTGACACTCCCTTCCGCTCCACCCAGAGCGGGAGGGAAGTGTCAGACTGACTGACTTTTTTTTTCCGGTTGGGAAATCATCAAATGACCCCTTCATTTGATGATTTCCCAACCAGAAAAAAAAAAGTCAGAAATATCAACTTTACAGGAGAGTGACAAAATGGCATTATTTTACATAGATCTAATATATACTATATATAAAAAATAAAGTTACATATTTAATTGATCCAATTTTAAGTGTACACAAATTTTAAAATAGTATTGTCATGGTATCTTATGTTGGTAAAATGATGCAGTTTTTTCACTTATTTTTTCATTTAAGTGGTATTAGAACTTAAGCGACGAAATGCATGTTTTACGTAGGTAAGTATATATAAAGAATACATTATGCTATGAGATAGAGCTTAGGAGCATGCTACGGATATTCATTTTTCATTTCATTTAGATTGTTGGTTATGCATAGCATAGTCAGCCTATAATGTTCCCACTGCCTGGACACAGGCCTCCTCTCTGTGAGAGGGAGTGGGCCATAATCCACCTCGCGGGCTCAGTGCGGGCTGGCGGATGTCACGTCTTCGAATTTTTGTTAAGCTTAATTAGGAATAATAGTCCTCCAGATGGAATTTAGACCATGGTGACCAATATCAACGTAGACTATCCTTCGGCGCTGGAGATAAATATTTCACAAGTGTATGCATAGACACAGATGCACTATGTTTTTCCTCACTCTCATAGTCCGATGGGACGGCAATCCGACACGACCGGAGAGAGATCGGGTGCAGGACCAACGGCTTAACGTAAGTTTAATTAATATATCTATAGGAAGTGTTATAAACGATTATTCATAACTATTTTACTAAGGATTCTATGGACAGACGCCAGCACATCAAGCTACTACAATCTCTCAAATTTCTTTAATAGATTTTCAACTTTATCGCTAAAGCGTTAAGGTTCAAGGTTGATTGGGAACATTTGTCAGTTTCGGGTAGCTTGATTCTTATAAAAACTGGATCTAAATTAGATTTCAACATAAATTCAATGCAACTCAGAACCCCAAGATTTCGTGAGTGAACATTTAGATCAATATTTGTTATCGCCTACTCCGTTTTCCTTATCATGACACTAATATCACTGATAATATAACTTATCTCCAAAAGTTCAAGTTTATCACAAATTACTATCCATACTAATCGAGCTTATCTAGTTGGAGCACAAAACATCACGCCTGTTTTCGCTAACGAGGCAGACACGTGTGTATAGTACAGTCACGAGCAACAATATACAGTTTTTTTTTTTTTTTTTAAACTTTGCCCCGCACTAGGAATTTCTCCTGTATCGTGGGTGCGTTTACAAACATTTAAACTCACATACACAAACAGCCAGACCCGGAACAACTACTTGTAGGTCATACAAATATTTGTTCCGTGCGGGATTCGAACCCGCGACACACAGCGCAGCAGTCAATCGCTTAACCACTGCGTCAACCGTGCCGTCAGTGTGGCGTTTAGGTTATCACATTAATTGAAACCAAGTGTTCTACGTTACGTATTTTAAACATACACAATTATTTTTTTCGTTTTAGTATCTAACAACATTAAACTTAATTTGTGATTATTTGGTGACAATACTATAAAGTTTGTGTTAAATTGTTGATACCATCGCCCCGCGCGTGTCTAGTGCTTTATTATCAAGTGTGGTTTATATCGTTCCAATTTTTACGCTATTTACAATGTTTTCTATTTGTTTGTTTTCTATTAAATTCACTGAGCAAAATTCAAAACGTATTTAAATGAAATAACTACCTATTGCAACTTTGAGATAAGACCTATTTCATAATAGAAACATATAGGTTCGAAAATACCCACTATATTCGCAAACCATAATAAATAATTTGAGGTCCACAAAAAGAGGCGCATTCATTACATTAGAGAAAGCAAAATGTGAATTAATAAAATTGAGGTTCGGTTAACATACGCCATTTAAAAAAAAAAGATATATTTCATGACTGTACAGTAATGAGCACTAATATGTCAACACTTGGAGACTTTCAATAGCGATTTTAAGTGGAAAAACGAAAACAACAATGAAATACGACACATTGCAAAAACCTATGGATTCGAAAATACTGTTTGTAGCAACATAAAATTTCATTAAAAAATAAAGGAGTAAATCGCTTTTGAATAAAGCTAAGTGTATACATACTAATGCTCATGACTGTACACCCACATGGAAGCCCCCCTTGACCATGCCCCCCTCTAAGTAAGTCGAAATACTCCCCCATGTAATGTTTGGCGCTTTTATGAAGTCATAACAACATTATCAAAGCTAATTGCGGGGAATGACCGTCAGGCTAAATGACACTCCCCACACCCCACACACGTATAGACCCCCGTACAATTACGTGCAATTATTAGCATAGCAACTAAATAGTAATTAACTAATCTATACATGCTTGCCACCTCGAAGTGAATCGAGCGTAAAAGCATTTATTACTGAAACATTATCGAACATTACCATGATGTACCTTATTGTAACCATGTTTATTTAAGTACATGAAGAATTGAGGAACGTGTTCATTCAAGTATTGTTTTTGTTACTATGTTACATTTGATTAAATTTTGTAGACTTTTTTTTTTTCGGGTGGGAATTCATCAAATGACCCCTCCCGCTTTGGGTGGAGCGGAAGGGAGTGTCAGACTCTTACTGACTAAAACCCACCCATGCTCCTTCCTTTGCCCTTTATGTTCCGGGGTAGCGGTAACCCTTTCGGACAATCCCGCTGACCCGGCAGGCTTCGGCCCTAAGGGGCCCCTCAAATTATGCTGACAACTCTTTGAGGCGCGCGTGGAACACTTACGCGCCGTCCGGCATGGGCCTGGTCCTGATTGGACGGGAGCTACCCGTTGCTATCCGCCCGCAGGCCCGCGCCTACGGTGGCCAGGAGTCGTCACGCGGCTCCCGACGCCCGGAGCGTCTCCCGCGGCGGCTGGGACGGGAGGCTCTCTCCCTCATCCGTCCCGCCACCTCCTTCGCTAGCATGACTGCTTCGCAGAAGGAGGCGACTGCCTCTCACTCCCTCTCGCCCCGGACCATGGCTTGTACCAGGGCCGGGCGCGAGAGGCCGCCGCCGCTGCCGATCGCCTCTACGAAATTTTGTAGCCTTGAAGAACATTTTGTGCATGTAAATGATATCATGAAAATAATGATTGTACAAAATCTTTATCGGACTGCGTAAAACCGTCGAACGAATTCAGTCGAAGACGAATTCAGTCTTTTTTTTTTGGTCCTTATTGGTCCTACTGTCAGACTTCAGCTTTCTGCTTATGATATTTATTTTTGTATTTCTTTTTCTTAATTTTTATATTTTATGTATTTTTCGAAGATACCGGGAGTGAAAATCTTTAAACTTGGTCCTTGTGAACGAAACTTTGACTATTCAAATTCACTGTGCTACCTATCTGTGAAGGT
Organism: Apamea monoglypha; assembly: GCA_911387795.2. NCBI lineage: Eukaryota > Metazoa > Arthropoda > Insecta > Lepidoptera > Noctuidae > Apamea > Apamea monoglypha. The sequence goes on from OU426922.1 coordinate 11,473,157, forward strand.
TCAATCTTTTATACTTTCAACACGACAGCCAGCACTCTAATTGCGTAAAACATTTTCAATCATCTGGATCATTTTCAAGGGTATTGCTAATCCATTACTTCATATGTTCGAAAAGTTTGTCTGCTTAACAACGTAAACAACGCAATGAATGTTGTTTGTCTGTCAAAATAAAAGCCATTGCTACTGTTAATGTGTTATGCAATTACCCCGCTGGCTGGAAAGTATTAATTTTTAAACCCATTTCTTTTAGTAAGTTAAAAGAAATGAAAAATTTAGTCAGCCTATTCATTTAGTTAAATATTTAATATATTTACAACGAAATGTATGAAGCATAAGTTGACGCACATAAAGCATTATTCTTCGCCCAAATATCGACGAAAGGCTGCACTATAATATGCAAATGGATAATGCATTATGCATGTTGTATGGCAAACTTCTCTTGTAAATTAATAATTAGTTGAAATTGATGTTCGTCGGCCTAAGTAAACGTTATTACTACGGGCGCCCTATTTGCCGACCGTAAGTTATTAGGTCAACACGTTAATATCGGACGATTTATTTTTAATAAAATAGGAAGTTGTTACTGGTCGATTTTGACATTCGAGGTTATCTTCTTTCCAGACTTTTGATAGAAAACTCATGTATTTATCATACCTACCTACTTAAGCACCAAAGATGTGTAGGTAGGTACCAGGCTGCAGAGATTAAGGCCAACTTGCACCACCGCAAAGCGTTAAATGCATTGTAACGTAAAATAAATTTAAAACATTATTTTGTATCTGTCATATTGAAACGATTGACATAAATAAAACAATGTTTTAAATACGTTTAGCCCTAAACGCATTTAGTGATTTGTGGTGCAAGCGGGCCCAAATACATATCCAAGCACATTGAACTTCATTTGTGTCAACCAATTTAGACTTGATTTTTAAATCCAAATACATGCGATGCCTACTTCTAAACTTTCCCAACAGACCCAAAGACCACACGAAATCTCATTTTTTTTTTTATAAATTCATTCTGTAATCATATTTCACTCAGGCAAACTTGAACACGAGCGTCCGAACATTTTGTCTAATAAAAACCGAGTGTAGTTTCATCCCTTTAGATAGAAAGGTTGGGCGCCAAGAATTTTTATTCGTCGCTAAAGCTTATTGGACATGACGTGGGCATCCCGGCGGTTTTTCACCAGCCGTCCCGGCTTACGGATCATATCCAAATTTTATCTATACCTTACCCTGCTGGCGATTTTCGTTCCATAAACATTTCAATTTTAAGGTTTCTCGGCTTAGAACGAGGAACGGTTTTGCCCGATAATAAAATATAATGCTTTTGTTAGATAGAGTGCACTAATTTTAAATCATGAATTAATATAATTCACAAAATAAACTAAATTTAAGTTCAGTGCATCTTTTTCATTCTATTTCATTAAGAAAAGTACAGAAGATAAATATTAGTTTAGTCCTGTCAAATTAAGGCACTCCATAGACAGTATTGACGTGACTACTAAAACGTCAATTTACCTCAAGCGCTGACTAATTTGACAGAACTAAACTAATATTTATCTTCTGCCCTTTTCTTAATGATATAGGAAGATAAAGATGCACTGAACTTAAATTTAGTTTAGTTGGTGAACAAGGGAATTGGCGCCAATGCCTTGTGGACAGGTAAATCTGAACAAAATACTATTTTCAATACCTAAATATCTTGTTCAAAGTTATTACATACCATAAGGAAAAAACCATATTGTTCAATACCGAAAGGCATTAGTCTACCAACATTAAATTAACAATTTAAGCGATCAATACATTTCTCATTTTAAACTATGAATCACTTGGACATTAACAGCATAAAGCTGACCTTGTAAACAAGCGACAAAATAATTAAAAATTCCATTAAAAAACCATTGATGAAATCTAATAACGATGCTCAATAACTGTGCTTGAATGCATTTATGTTTGATCGCACAAAGATAAGGATAGCGAACAACACATTTTCAGTTCAAGACAGAAGATAATAATTAATCCATACCAATATTATAAATGCCGAAGTCACTCTGTCTGCCGCAGGCGCGGTCTTCATTGTCGTGGGGGTCGTGAAAAAATCATTCAAGCTGTCGAGAGTCTGAATGATTTATTTTCTTAAAACTGTACTTGAGCCACGAAAACCCCGATGGGCATTATACAAAAACATTTAGAACATAGGCAGACATGGAGACTGCCGACAGAAGTCAAAACTTAAAACTATGAAATGACAGTGGGTTTATTAACGCGCCTAAAAAAGTTTTTACTTTAAAAAGCCTGTTATAAAATATAGAACCTAGGATGCAAGAGCGAACGAAGCAAACTCGGGATATTAGGCACCCCGCTCGTACGTAAGGTTTGAAAGGCTTAAGTTAAGGCCAGATTCCAAAACCTAAACTGCTGTAAAAAGAGTTTAAGCTTTTCGTCATAATTCGATAAAGTAAGTTCTCGTTCTGTATGATGTTTAAAAGAAAACAGAGACTATTAAAGGTGGGGTGCTAAAATTTTCAGGCTGGCTTCACTTGCTCTTGCGATCTACATTCTGTTGATTCTTGAGCTTTTCTTAATAAGTTGACAAAGCAAGTATTCCTAGTCCTTTTGGAATGATTGAAAGAAAATCGAACTTATCCGAGAGTGCAAAATTTTCGGGCTCGCTTCGCTCGCTCTTGCCTTCTACATTCTGATAGTTGCTTTTTGAGCTTGCCTACATAAGTCGACAATGTAACTCCTATTTGTGTTTGGAAATATAAAACAAAACCTAACCAAACCGAGGCGGGTTCTTAAAATCGAGCTCGCTTCGCTCGCTCTCCTCACCCTACATAATGTACCGTTCTAATACATACGACCAATTTGGCGAGCTGGAGATGTACATGAACCTTAGCATAACATCACGCCTTTAATCCCCAAAGGGTTAGGCAGGGGTGTAAATCTTCATATAGTACTTACACCCACATTTCACGAGTTATTAAGTGGCATGTACCTACTGTAGGTATGTGTATCTACTGCCGCCAACTGGGCACAAATCCAGACTCCAGGCTGGTTCTGAGTAATTTCTGTTGGAAATTACTAAAAATTTTCGGGTTTAAAAGTTTATGAAAAGTTTTCGGGTTATTCCTAGAGAAATTACTCGGAACCAGCCTGCAGTCTGGATTTGTATCTTAGTCGAACCCAGCTAGGACCTCATGCTCAGCAGTAACACTTGCGACCACTAGACTAACGAGGAAACGTACCTTCCTTAAAATATTCCTCGGCACCCATGCCCCCCCCAAAATCTTGTATATCAATATCTTATATATCACCAATATTGTAGCGGACAAGAAGAGCTTAATCATAAATTACTAAGACTGCTAAGACTTACACGTGATGAAGTTTACTTAAATTCTAGGTACAGTTAAATATAAAGAAAAAATTAAATTAATCTAGATTGAACAAAAATATGTGATTATTTAGGTATGTGTGTGTTTGTTTGTGTGTGAGGGTATGAGGGTGTGTATGTGTGTGTGATAGTGTACGTTTGTGAAGGAGATAATAATTGCCTGACAATCTAGAGTTTTAAGCCATACGGTTAGTTTACTAGCTGATCCACGCATTGGGTTTATTAAGAGTGTTGTATTGATTTTATTATACAGCTATCCTCTAAGAAACCAATAATACCAATTAATTCAATTGTTGTTACAAATGAATAAGGAAATTATTAATTTAATTTTACAAAACTGTACCTACCTATCTGCCTAGGTAATAACATTAATTTAATTTCCTATATTATTATAATCTTCAGGTTTACGTAATACACATTTGTATGATTATTTCATTCTTTAATTTCCACACAAAAATGTCAAACCTTGACAAATTCAATCAGTTTCGCTTCAACTATGATTTAAAATTGAAGTAAAATAACTACTATAGCTATGCTTATTAAGACTATCAAAAGACGTAATCACTTCAATGAATATTATAATTATTGATTGAACTATGGACTATAACTACCTACTTTTTAATCATAATACCTATATATTATATTTAGGGAAAAAACAGACAAAAATCATCAGATGGCCAGAACGGTAACCGTAGCGTGGAACGCTCTCCAGGTAGATGGATCGACGACCTTAAGAGGGCGGCTGGGACAGACTGGATGTGGAAGGCGGAGGACAGGCCTTTGTCCAGTAGTGGACTGCGATAGGCTGAGTTGATGACCGAAACATTGTCCAAACTTTATTAAAAAAACACAGTCGGTAAAATCGATTAAACAATTCGAGATAAGAAAGAAGCGAATGTTGAACACACAGAATTGAGGATACATACAAATACAAATTACACGAAGATATTATCACACAAATGCCAATAAAACATCACCGTCTTCGTTAGGGAAGCACTACCTAACAATTGGCTAGTTCACTATTTTTTTTTTATTATTTAAATTGAAGCTTTTTTACCTCACCAATAGCTTGGTATAACCAGTTTTTTAATATCTTCTTAAATTAAAAAGATATAAGCTTTCAAAACTCTCAATTAGACAGAGAGGGAAATACTGAATTGTGACATCATAGTTCAGTATCGCCATATAAATTACATGCAAAACTTGGTTTTGCGAGAAAGAGATAGACAAAAAGCTTTTATAAGTTATAAGTTTTTTATTTTTCGACAGATTTCAAATTTGATTTCGAATTCTGTTATCGTATCACGCATGTGAATATATTATCTACTAGAATATATAGTATTCAATATCATGCAACTACCCAATTGGTACACTATCATCATTATGTATTGTAAATGAATAAATATAGTCAGACATTTTAGTTGTACCACGACTTTTTACATCTTTCAGTCACGCGTTTACTATAAATTAACTTTACACGCATTAAAAACGATTAATTAAAAATGTGTGTTGTATGTGTTTCGGTTTACAAAAGAAGAAAGATTAGGTTTTTGTGCTCGGAGCCGGTTCAATTCATTATCAGAACAAACGTTTGTAGATCAGACAAATCAGTTCCCGAGTCTCAATGGCTTGTGTGTTTAGGAGACACCGACACACTCGCACACAGCGTACAAGGTAATGAACGAGGGACCTAAGTACTAATCTCCTCTCATCCGGAAAATATGACCTTAATTTTCAACCTAATTCTCATAAAATGTGCAAGACCGCGTAATTTATGCGCACGAAAATTCAAGTGTGCACTTGGATGAGCTGCGTGTGCAGCTGGATTTTCCGCTACGATGAATATTAATCATGCAAGCTATTCATTAACAAAGAAACAAAGTTTATGCAGATAACAATTACTTAACTCGTATCGAAGGACCAATATTTATTTTACTAGCTTTTGCCCGCGACTTCGTCCGTGTGAAATTTTAGCCTATTGCGTCGCTTCCCATCGCTCGCCGTGCTACTATTCCGTTTTCACTTAGTGTTTTTTCTGGACTTTTTTCATTTTGCTCGGCTCCTAAGGGTCGTAGCGTGATGTTAGATAGCCTATAACCTTCCTCAAGAATTGGGCTATCAAATGTAATAAGATTTTTTTTAAACCTGACGGGTAGTTCCGGAGATTACCCCCTACATACATACAAACAAACAAACAAACAAATTTGACCTCTTTATAATATTAGTATAGATTAGTATAGATTGAATCAATCCTATATCCAAAGTTTTAATATGCATATCGACTACCAAATACTAAGCTATATAAACTAGAGCAGAGCAGTCATAAAACAATGGGAAATTATGAAGTTTAATCGCCCTTACAAGCTAGTACCTACTGTTTTACAATCTCGCTACACTTCTGTAGCGCCATTGACATACATTCATCTTCCCCATAAAAGTGTCTCAGCCATTTAAAACCGCGTCTGAAATAGACTGCACTACAGTATTCTGAAAAACTTTTTGTTCGTGTGTTTCCGTTTCATTCTCTTTTCTCTTTCGGCTTTCATATAAAGGAACGTTAAGGGCTGACCCCTCATTCTCAATGCAATAACTATAAAGCGCTCCATTTATTTCGCTGTAATTAAAATTATAATTGTGCTAGAATCGCTCTCGTTAACCTTCAAATAAATGGGTGTTCAGTTTACTATGAATAGTCGGTGAATAATGATGATATAATCAGTGTTTTTGGTGCCAGCGAGGACTGTTTCCTGTCCGATAAAGTAGCAATAAATAAAGGATATAGTTTTTTTAAATGCTTGTTTCAACCCCTTAATTGTGCTACGTGGTTTTTACTACTACATTTTAACCATAGCTGCTAATTTTACCAGCACCCTTTTTGCGTAAGACACTATCAATCACAATCGGAATCATTTTAAAAGATATTGCTATATCAATGGATTATTTGTTGAGCAGACAATTTTTTCCAACATCTGAAGTCATTACTTCAGATTTTGTCTACTCAACACCTAATCCATTAACGCAATGATGAATGTTTTTGAACTGTCAAAATGAAAGCCATTGCTATTATTAGTGTGTTACGCAATTACTCCGCGTATTGTAAATAATAGACATAACTTTTTCGAAAAGTCCCTTAAGCACATAAAATCATCTTGAATATCCTCACTCGTGAAATAGCCTCCTTATGTTTCCCATTTGTATGATAAATACAATCCTTTTGGATTCCGCATTTTTTATTATGACGTCATTTTTTATCCGGAGAAATTTCATTAGCGTCCTCGCAAGATGTTGCCGCGGCCCAGATGAAAGATGCTGGTTGCTTTGTTATCACTTTTTATATTAAGTATGCAAAAGTAGTTAGACCATTAAAAGTATTCTCTCAGAAAATACCCGTCACAAACGACGAACAATTTATTAATCTGAAGGACTTTTTAAACCCTTGTCAAAGGAAATTGATAAATCTTGTTACCAACGCAACAGTGGGGTGGGAAAAAGCGATTAAAGGCTTAGGTAAGGTTTTAGAAGTATGTAGAAGTCTACGAGCATATCTTTGTTAGGGCACCTACCCTGATTAAGGTTCGTATTTGAACCTTATCCAATCAAGTTTGCAAATAGAATCTAATTAATGGGCCAAAGTCTAGCCGCTAGACTATTGTCATTGCGTCATATCTCCGCCCGTCTATTTCTTGCGATATTTGAACACAGGAATTCGTGTTTTAGTCCTCGTTAATATTATGTAAAAAAATCCCTCCGATTTTGAAAGATGGAAATAATAGACTTCACCCAGGAGTGGGACAGTGCAGGGCCCTAATTCACTTTGGCCACTTAATTATTCCTTACTTCGAATCCACGTCAGTTCCTTAGCTAATCGCGACATCTGCTAATAACGTATTCTCCACGACACATTTAACGAAACCGCGCAAAATGAACGCGAATTTGTCTAAGAACAGCATGGTTCCCGAACCCCGGGGTGCCCCTGACGTCGACCGTCTTCTTCTGGTCCAAAAACACAAAAACAGACAAAATCAGGTTTTTTCATACCAACGGTAGGTGAATCGTCCGTTAGTTCAATCAACCTTAAGTTTAATAATTGTAGCTGAATAAACCGTAGGTGGTAGGTCTCCTTTATGTATTTCGTTCATTAGTTATTACAAAAATCTGTGAAAAGATCTTTAGGTATTTTAAACAATAGGTCTTTTGACCATAGTTATCTCGAAAATAGTTAGAATAACTTTAGATATTATAATATGTAACCGTCAAAATACCAGGAATGACAACCGTAAGTGGTTTGCACGTGGCAAGATTACGCGGGGAATAATAATCATCATACAGAATTGGGGCCCTGGGTTACAATAAAAATATTTTTTCCCGTGCCCCCGTCAGTTGATACTGTCAGTCTTATCTGCTAGAGATACGTTTAACTTCCTAGCCTTATTTCCGTATCTACCTCCGTAACCATTTCAACAAGTAAATACCTAGCTAGTCAGTTAAACAAAAGTTTTCTCTTCAATCGCCGCTATCTTAAAGCTTCCTACTACTTGCGAACCTACTCCTTTTCTCCCTCGAGTAACGTGACACCTCTGCCCACCTTAACATCATTAACGAAGTTGGATGTAGAAGTCTGCTGTTTATTCAGTGACCAGCACAAAGTTCCACAGGTTAGAGCAGGATAAACGACAGTTTTAAAAACTCCGTCTTTTATTCGGTTGCAAGCGACCCCCTTCAGAGAATTTTTCTCTTAAGGTATTGCTGCAAATTATTCATGCTCTTGCCTGATGTAAAGGTCTCAGGGGTAACCAACATAAGGGGACGCAGCAATTTTTAACCAGAAAGCGAAACAGGCGATGCAATAAAAACTTCTTGGAAACTAGGCTAGAAAGTAGACGTTTCATGTTTAATAAATAAGAAAAGTAAATTAGTTTTGAAGCTCGTTACCACAAACCGATGAAGCAACTAGAACAAGATGGGTAGGACATATTTAAAATTGATTGCACTCAAGATTGTTGTTTTACGAGCGAGCTTAGTGGGTCTACCTCACTAATAAAATTAATGAACGAGGAAGCTCCCGGCCGACGACCGCCATGCGGACGGAAACTCGAGCTCTCGGAATTTTCATCAAGGGAAAAATACTTTAAACAGGATTTCGTTTTCCTCTTTTATGAACTTTTGGTAAGGTTTTGAGGATGCAGTTAAATAATAATTACAGTCAGCATTACAATTATTTAAAGGATTCCTTTTAAGTACGCCTTTCTTAACTCCGTAACATCTGTAAGTGTCTCAACTACACAAAGTTTCATTAGAAGTCGGTATAGACTGTATCGCTCCTATATTCACGATTAATGGCCGTTTCCTATAATTTACGGATCGTTGTTGGTTAAGACTCTTGTATCTTTTACCAATAATGAAGCAGAGACCTCATAGCTTTGCAAGTAGACCCCATGGAAGACCCATATGGAAGTTAGCTTACGAAACTATTTATATGCCCAGTTTGGCAATAAAAATGCTACCATTGGTGAGCAAAACGATTCGTTTTTGTTTATAGGAGCCGAGCATACGTGGGCAAAAATGATATCCATTAAAATTATACCTACAGCATCTCATTCCGTCTTACGACACCCTCGGGATAAGTACGGGTGGACTCCTTGACCGTGTACACTATGTATTCAGTAAATAACACATCTATCCTTTCAACATCCATTTGGAACACATTAAACGTGATGACCTTGATTCCACCGCAATAGGTCACCCAATTACCCAGTCAGCCTTCAAATCTCGTATTTACAAAACTCCATCGTTTTTATTAAAACCCTCACATATTTTCAAGTCGAAAAAAGAAGATATAAACACATGAAATGAAAGCGTTTATTTTAAAGCTTTGAAAACATTTGAATGCTTTCATTTATGTTTATTTCTTTTTTTATGATAAGACTTAATAACAATGCTTTCTTTTTAAGGCCGGTTGCTTTTATGTGAAAGGACATTACGATTTGGATATCATGGGTCTCATTGTTTGGTGGAATCTTATCTTTTATCCAAACAAATCTTATGGTGATACAGCGACAAAAATGAAGAGTAATCAAGTGAAGAAAAGTTTTACCAGGATCATAAATCAAGGATAATCCACGGAACGAAAACTGAAAATATGAGGACAGTCCGCCCACTGAAACAATTTATTACGAAATTAATTATTTCATCATATTTACATAGGTACGCACGACGACATATCAAACTTAACTTTCCATTATGAGCTGAGTTCCCATTCTTCCTAAAGCCTACAATGCGAGGTCAGCTAAAACTGGAAATGTATAAGTAGTTTGATATGTCATCGTGTGTACATAAACGAAACACATAATATACGAAACTCGGTTTGCCGGGAAATATCACCGCTTTATTTGAGTCCCACTAGCACATCTGGCTCGGTACCGACGGCGGTAGCGCAGTCGATGAACGAAATGACAGTCCGTGTCACTTTTCTCATTGATTTCATTAGTTCCACTTACAGCCTCCAGGTCAGCATCCTGACTGCGTAACACACTATCAATCTCAATCTGAATCATTTTGAATGATATTGCTAATCCATTCATTGCTTTATATGTTCGAAAAATTTGTCTGCTTAACAACGTAGTTAACGCAATGAATGTTGTTGAACTGTCATAATGAAAGCCATTGCCATTGATATTGTGTTACGCAATTACCCCGCATGTTTGTGGCACTATGTACCTCGTTCCTCGTTATTAAGAACTGTTTTAATAACAACAATAATAGTAAAACAAATGAACACACGACGCCAGTTTATTCTGCTATAAAAAATATAATTTCTTTCAGCATTTTCACGCATGGCTGACCACATAATTGCTATTACATTATCCACCGTTGTGTTTAAAATGTTTGAAACGAATTATAAAAATATTAGGGAGTCCAACATGTTGTAATATTGCATGCATCTAGCCAGTACAGTATTCTTGTAACTTATACAGCAGTATAAGTTACAAGAATACTGTACTGGCTTAAAAATGTACCTGGTAAAATAGTTATATTTACTGTAAAAACTGAAAACTAGGAAAATTGAATAATTTAGTCCTATATTATTTTATTTGCGGAAGTCAAGACATCGAAGACTAGCTACTGAAAATGACTTCGTCAAACATATCCTATGGGACTTGGCAATAGTGTAGCTTTCTATGTATTGGTAATTAAAATTGTACATAGGAATTTCAAGTTTTACCTTTATGAACTTCAGTAACCTATCCATTTGACATTTTAAGCTTTCGGTATTTTGAATATAACTGAAACAATCATTAGGTAATTAGATTTTAGGGATTTTGAACGTAAGTTATTTTACGTTAGTTCTTTTAATTTTAGATATTGCAATACGTACCCACAATTTTACGAAATACGTTATACATATTTTTTTTAGGTCCGTCAGTTGTCAGTGGACCATAAACAAACATTCAGAACTAACTATTTCTTTTACTCTCGTCCACAAGGACAAAAACAAGAACAAAGACTCGTTTATAAAAACGAGTCTTTGTAATAGTTTTTTTTTGTCAACATTTCAGTTTCTTACCCTGTTTTTATCTTTATTCAGCACGAAATACGTTACATATATGGAGTTAAAAGTAAATTCGTGCCAGGAAACGTGGACAGTAAAATAATAGGTTTAAATCTGATGAAAGTAATAAATCTTTTTTGTAAAGCTGTACCTAAGACTCGAAGGACCAAAGTATAATCCCTCGCACTCTCTCCGCGCTAAACCTAACTTTTTGATGTGTTCGCGGATTTATTTCTTTATACTAGTTAATTAAAATGGTACAACACCAATTAAATTAATTAACATAGAGTTGTCTCTATGATAATTAATTTAATTGGTGTTATACCGTTTATAAACTGTAATTATTGTTAAATATGATGTATAATTTAACTTAAAACTAACATAAAACATAGGACTCTCTTGCCTACTTTATCTCACAGAACACCAGACATATACGCATAATATTACTCCCTTCATCCGCAAACACATCACAACATTCAAGGCTTGCCAGCCTTAAATGTTGTGATGTGTTTGCGGATAAATACTGCTAAATGCCCTTCAGACTACCGTCTGAAGGGCATTTAGCAGTATTTAGAGCAGGCATTTAGAGTACGACAGACTGGGGATTCGGCTCTGGCTACAGTTTTGGATGACAGTTGCGTAAACATATTGCGGAAGCAGATGATGGAAGACGTGCATGTCAGTATGTCTGAAGTTCTGTGAATGAGTGTATAAATATTGTGTCAAATATCTCTTGCTAGTGTAATTCGCAGATTGCCGTTTCATGTTAAAGTTACATGTATAAATACTTAATAGCTACGTGTACCGAGCTAGGGCAATGTTACCGCAACCTATGTTACCGCAGGCCGTCTCACATTTCTTAATCTAGTTCGTATGTGGCCTGGCCTGTTGGAATTGGGACTACCAATCTAAATCAATCCGGCATTAGATTGTTTTTTTTATCTGCCTGTATATGTAGGTACATAGAAACGATGGATGGACTGTGTTAATGATGATATGGTTAAAAAGGGGGTGAGTGAGATGACGACTAATAGAGAAGTATGGAAGAAAAGGACATGTTGCGCCAACCCGACCCGAAATAAATTGGGATAGCGGCACGACAATGATGATGTAGGTACGGACGCCAGCACATCAAGTTACTACAATCTGTCAAATTTCTTTAATAGTTTTTCAACTTTATCGCAAAATCATTAAGGTTCAAGGTTGATTGGGAAAATTTGACCGTTTCGGGTAGCTTGACCTGCTGGCGTCTGTACATAGAGTGCTCCATCATAGAGCCTGTATGTGCTAGGGTCGGAACTAGTCGAAACGACTAAGTCATACCAAAAATAAGAAAAGTATATTAAAAACCTGCGAATGAGTAAAAAACCTGTTTGTTTCAAAAATCTAATATTGGTAGCAATATCTAGCAAATTAAAGTTATCACGATAATAATAACATTTTACAAAAATCTGAATTAACGACCTACGGCGATCTATTTTGTAAAAAAAAATATGACGCAAATTTGAAGTGAGTTGCCGTTCCACCCTGTGCTTTTTTTTCGCAATCATAAATCATTTTCGATCTTTGAATTTGAATCTGTGAATTGTTCAAAGTTTACTGACCGATTTCTATGGGATTCCGGATAAACTTCGTGAGTAGTTTTCCGCAAAAACAAAACAATACGGAACGAAATTTTATTCTAGTTTAATTTTGTACGCCCGATGCGAAACCTCGAAAAAAGCTAGCCACGAATAAAGTTCACTTCGGCGAAATGGATATTTAAGTCCGCATTTTGCTCACGACTTATTTTGCTTAATTTTAATTAATTCTGCATTTGCCCACGTATAAGTTGGTCATACATAATCAGATAGCATAGGAAATAAAGTCGCCACATAACGGGATGCCATGCGATATTATCGTTCAGTTTGCAGTTTTTTACAGCTAAAACGTTGCTATATAAAGTTTAAATGCTGAAACCGGCAATGCAATTGGATGGAACTCAACTGCCACAAGAGAATATTTCTGCCTACCCAGGGCTGTCCCCATAAATAACTTATTTTCTTAGAACAACATCGACCATAAAACGGTTTGGAGTACTATTATCGATACCATACCGGAAACACACACAAGGTCAATGTGCACCATATTTTGTGATAAAACAATTATACATTTTACTACCATGAGAGACCTATTCGTTCATATTTAGATACGTACCTAATAATGGATTTAAATTAGCTATGTGTATAAATATTAGTGCTCGTGACTGTTCACAAGCACTAATATTTATACACTTAGCTACTTTAAAGTGATTTTCTCCTACTGTATTGATTGTATTTTGGAACCCATACTATTATGAAATAGTCTAATAATCTCAAAGTTACTATCATTCATCATCTGCCTAGCCTTTTCCCAACTATGTTGGAGTCGGCTTCCAGTCTAACCGGATGCAGCTGAATACCAGTATTTTACATGGCGCAACTGCCTATCTGACCTCCACAACCCAGTTACCGGGTAATACGATACCCCTTGGTAAGACTGGTTGTCTGACTGTCGGGCTTCTGACGACCCGTAGCCACTGTCAAAGATCCACGAATTACAGCCGGGCCTAACAGCTGCGCGAAGGGGCCTGTTTGTAAAGATGCCTATCAAAGTTGTAATCATTATTCCAAGAGAAAATAGCTTTTGTCTTTTTTTTTTCAAGTGTATACCTACTTAATTAGCCCTCATGACTATGTGTCGCAGTTGCAGCCAGTAGTCGTACTGAAACTAACCACCTCAAGAGAAACTAGTTCAACAAACCCGAAATATAAACTTCAATTCAATATAAAACTGTAAACAATCATCATGAAAATTGCTGCTTAATATTATTTGGCTACCATTATTACGAGGCCCCCACCTATAAATCTCCAATATAGGGCCCTTGTCCCTAATGAGGTCATCGACAAACACTACAGTTCTTCCCAACCTTTCATGTCAATACGAAACGGTCATGCTATGTCCATACAGAGGTCGCAATATTCCTCAAACATTACCGAACCACCAGCAAAAAACCCGAACACACGATCCTGTGCTCGTATCGACAAATATAAATGTTTGTTTTCCTAGCCTTGCATATTTACCGCTACCGATAAGTGTAGCACCGACTTTATAGGTACAAATATTTGAGTGGCTTTGTTTTTTTGTTCCCGTTTTCTAAAGGGGCTGTTCATTTATTACGTAAAACAATTTTAACCAATTTATGACCCCCCTCCCCCCTACGTGAATCCCCCCTTTGAATCTTACGTAACATCAGTATCTAACAAAATTGCAAAGAAAAATAGCAATTTTTAAAAAAATATATAATTTTTGGTGTAATTGTTGTACACTATCAGTACCATTTTGACAGTTCAATAAAATTCATCGCGTCATTTACGTTGTTGAGCAGACGATTTTTTCAGCAATTTTTAGCAGTATCCTTTAAAAATGATTCAGATTGAGATTGAGAGTTTAGATATGACACGACACACATCAATTTGTAAATTCAACTGGTTATTTCTTATCTAGAAAGAGTCTTGTGTCATTCGAGTAGACGAATGTATTATCCTAGAAAAGCCTGTCTGCTTGTCTGTTTTCACACTTGTACAAAAGCCTTAAACTTGTATAACAAAAACGCACTTAAAGAGGGACAAAAATCTGCTGAACCCACCGACCCCCGTTATATTGTTTTGCAGTAAGTAAAATAGGCTAACTAATTAGTGTCATCCAGAAAAGATAATTAGTTGTCACGACTCCTATTTTGTTTACTTGTAGTAGGAGCTATAATTTTGTATGAGTTTAGTATCTGAGGAACTGAGGACTAAATAATAACCGCCAAAACTGTTGAAGCCGGTGATCTACTATAACATTACTGTTCATTCACTTTGCATCTAATATTGATCTGCTGCAGGTTATAATTATTAGGCGAAAAGTGAAGTTTCGTCATGCGAGTATCAACTATTAACGGCTTCGATTAACAGACACTTAGCACCCTAATTACGCAACACACTAGGAATCTCAACCTGAATCATTTTGAAGGATATAGCCAAAATCCATTGCTTCATATGTTCGAAAAATGTGTCTGCTCAACAACATACGGTCTCCAGATGAAATAAGTAACCAGGGCCATCGGATATAGTTGAAGTTTTGTAAGAAACCGATGGATGTTTTCGAATAAAATTTAATTTAATTAATAGAAAACTATCAGTTCATTTATCACATTAAATTTCATTCGAAAACATCCATCGGTTTCTTACTAAACTTCAACTATATCCGACGACCCTGGTTAGTTATCTCCTTTGGCGACTGTATATAACGAAGTGAATCTTGTTGAACTATCAAAATGAAACCCCATTTCTACTGATAGTGTATTACGCAATCACCCCGTAGGCCTCCGACGGTTTAACTTTATTACAACTTTGTAATACTTCAAGTAGGCAGTATCCAGTTGGCAGTATCGGTCAGGATTAGGATCACATCGGACGGATTTGAGAAGAACTGACCATGTATGGTATAGTCGATTTAGTTATTGCAATCCGGTCGTCGAAAGAATGCGTTTCTGACACAGACCTATCAGTGCGACAATTCTAGTAGCTAATAGGTAAAGATCGAATTCGCAAAACACGAAATTCGTTTGTATGAAACTGACAGGTGTCAAGAACGAATTCTCTCGTCGTCCGAACTGTAAGTCATTTTATATGTAACACCTACTTCATTGAGTAACGGATCCAGCATAGAGATATCAATTTCAACGCGGAGTAACTGATATGCAGCCGTTCGCAATATTAATTTTATACAAAACAGATTTGCTTGCACTAGAGTGCAATAACAGAAAAGGAATCGCAATAAAACATAAATATGTTTTACAATAAAGGAATATGATAAGTATGTCATATTTTTATGTGTTTCAAAAGCCAAATTTTGATTGGCTTATATTTCCTACTTTCCATCTATCACATGAGTAAGTAAGGAATTAGAAAATCATAATTTACAAAACGTTAATTTGTGTATTTGTGTGATTCAATGTATTTAATATTGTACAATTTAACTCAATTTTTTTTTACCTCAAATTTTAATCTGTTCTATTCTTTTAATTTTTTATAAATAATGTAATAATTATGTCCTAATTTATTTGTTTGTTATTTTTAGTCTTAATTTATAATAGTTTTTTTTTTATTTCAATTTAATTGATTTTTTTTATTTATATGTATTTCAATTTAATTACTTGACATTTTAGATTCGATGTAAACTTTGTAAATTCCAATTTTGTTAGTATCATATTATTTTTCCATTTCAATTTTCATTATTGATTATACAAGTGCTGTGCACACCTATAAGTGACGAATTCACCGCAAAGCTGTTGATTTAGAATATATTTATTGTAATGTTTTAGCGAATAAGTCGTTGGTGTGTCAATAAATAAATAAATAAATAAATAAATAAATAACTCAGATCTAACGACCATGTTGCTTTTTCCACTATCATTAAAATAAAATAATAATACATAATATTTGCATCACTAAAACTCTGATTTGATACCATAAATGCTGCAACTACTTCCAGTTCGTATATCAAACACTTAATAGGTACACAACGCAATTTTATAAGTCCCAAATTGCATTTGCCGGACGTTGGAAAATGGAGCAGACCGGACGTGGAAATTGAAAATTCGATCAACGTAGGAAATTCACTTAGGTTCCTCCCTACGCACTATACATCCTGATTCCTGACTACCTTCTGTGCCTGGCAACAGGTGCTCAACAAACTATGTTGTAGACTAATAGACTAAATTGTATTAGATCTTCACAGTAATGATTGCCTGCCAGCGAATATGAATGCCGAATTTAATTTTCAGTTTTCGGCAATTTTCTGCTGAAATATACAGCAATTTTAGTTTAAAAAAGTGAAGTAGTGAAATCAAATATTTCAATTCATTTATTCAGAGGAGGATAGTTACTATTAAAAGCACAATAACTCTGAAAATGCGGAATAAATGCTTTTTCTCGCAAATAACGTCAATTTGTTTGAGTACTAATAAGAAAGTCTTTGGGAAAAGTTCCTATAGTCTCATGTGATTTTTAAAGTAGTAAAACATTGACATTTATTTCTTTTACTTTTACCATAGAAAAAACCCATCAACAAACTATTCTTTTTGCAGTTTCGGTTTTCGTCCCAATGTCCGAATTCCGGTTTCAGCCGATATAAAATCTCTTTTCGATCGGATTCTACTGATAACAGAGTGGGAAAATCCTACTTTAGATCAACGCCACGCGGTACAAATAGAGGCAACTAGAAACGGTTTAATACCATCACAAGTCTCCACTAGTAATCTACATCTACCACCTGATGACGTCGCTAAACTGCTCAAGACAATATGATTAACCCAAGAACCTACCTACTGAAATTCAGCAGAGATATGTAGGAACCTACTTTCATTTATTTACACGATTACACGATACAGCATAGGAATAGATATTACGACTTTACGATAAACGACAAGCTCTGAGTGCTGTTAATGATAAACTTCGGACCTTATTATCATCTTTCAAAACAAAGATTATATCACATTAACTGTTCTAATACAATGTCTACAATTCTATAATAACAGTCCCTACGAAATTAGGTACAAACAACAAATTAAGGTACTCTAACCTGATTATAAATAAATATGGCAACAACAACGGCCAGAGAAGAAAAGACAATGAAAACTGACTAGTGTAAACGATATTAGAAAGGATGCTTTTAAACAAATTGAAACGCTAAAAAAAGATAAAAACCGTCCTAATGAATTCCGCTTACTAATGAGTACTGAGATGGAAGCAGCTAAACTTTTCTTTCACACGCTCCTTCAACGAAAACGAACACGTAGCGTGAAGGGGAAAAGGTTTTTTGTAGAAACAGAGATGGAAACACATTAAACTAACTAACCTGAAACAAGCTTGTAAAAGAGTAGTTTTAGCTTTCTAGTGACATCCAAACGTAGCTGGATGTAAAAGAAGTTACAAATTATTAGGTACTGCAATCCCTTTTTTGTTACTTTAGCCATAAAACCTGCCTGAACTTGACAGACAATTTACACATGACGTGATTTTAACATGATATATGTATATTGTCATCCAGTAGACATCGTACATCGTGCTCTAAAACGAAAACTTATATCTAAGGAAATCTCTGAAGAATTAGCAGCAACGCCTAGTTGGACCCTCAAAAC